>VDFB02058242.1:474391986-474504666 GCA_007258455.2 Sequoia sempervirens
AGAGAGAGAGAGAGAGAGAGAGAGAGAGAGAGAGAGAGAGATGGGAGGGAGATACCTAAGAGAATGGGAGAAAGAAAGAGGGAGACAAATAGAGGGGGTGAGAGAGGGAGTGGGAGATAGATAAAGGGAGTGAGTGAGAGAGAGCAAGAGAGAGACCTGAGAGAGGGAGAGGGGGTAGGAGGGAGAGACTTGAGAGAGAGGGAGGGAGAGACCTGAGAGAGAGGGAGAGAGAGAGAGTGGGAGAGAGGGGGTCGAAGGGAGATACATAAGAGAGAGGGAGAGAGAGAGAGATACCTGAGAGAGAGGGAAAGAAAGAGAGAGGGATTGAGTGAGAGAAAGAGAGGCCTGAGAGAGGGAGAGGGGGTATGAGGGTATGTGCAGGATCATGATGGGCCAAAAAGTGGCGATATGATGGGTATGTGGCTAACAATTTTTTTTTACCCAAAATTGAGGAAACAAAAATGTTTTTTAAAGGAGATTATGAACTTTTTGTCAATATAAATTATGCTTTACTTTGAATTTAATAAATAATTATTATTCATTTTCTATTTGAATTATGACTAAAGTCCTGCTTGATAGGCTAATTGAAAAACATCTATAGCTTTCAAACGGTATCAAATTTTTGAATCTAAAACATGCGTCACATTCTATGCTTCATGTACTATAGGATTGAAAAAAGAAAAATTGAATTTCATGAAGTTTTGACCAAGTTAAGGTGGTTAGGCATACGAGTTTTTGTTGTAATAAAATTCATAGTAAGTATTTACTTGGAAAAAAATAAAAAAAATATGCATCACATAGGGACATGAGTCCTCAACTTATATCTAAAATATTATAAAAAATATAATCATTTTATTATGGTTAGGGTGGTCAGACAGACACCTACTTCTTATTTTTCCTTGAAATTTAAGTACTACTACATTGAAAATTCAAATTTTCACCAAATAAATTTTTTTAAAAATAAACCTAAAAGTTTAAAAACTACATTCAAATTTCTATAGATTCTTTTCTTTATGTGAAATAATAGAGATAACATTTAAATTTTTAAGTCAATTTATTAACTTTGATTTTCTAATTTTGCCATAGGGCCTATTTTTTCCATGATGATCCTGCACATACCCATGAGTAAGAGACTTGAGAGAGAGAGAGGGAGGGAGAGGGGGTGGGAGGGAGGGGGAAAGGGAGAGAGAGAGTGGGAGAGAGATAGAGGGAGTGAGAGAGAGAGGGAGTGAGAAATAGATAGAGGGATTTAGTGAGAGAGATAGAACTGAGAGAGGGAGGGGTATAGGGTTGAGGGCATTGGGTATTGGGTAGAGGGTTTAAAGGTTTAGGGTTTAATGGTTTAGAGTTAAGAGTTTAGGGTTGAGGAGATAGAGGGAGAGGGACTTGAGAGAGGGAGGGAGAGTCCTGAGAGAGAGGGAGAGAGGGAGAGTGAGAGAGAGGGAGAGCAATAGAGGGAGTGAGAGAGAGAGGGAGAGGGATTGAGAGAGAGAGGGAGTGGGAGAGAGATAGGAGTGACTAAGAAAGAGAGACCTAAGAGAGGAAGAGGGGGTAGGAGGGAGAGACTTGTAAGAGAGAGAGGGAGAGAGAGATATAGTGGGAGAGACAGAGAGGGAGTGAGAGAGAGAGGGAGAGGGAGAGAGAGAGGGAGAGACAGGGGAGGGAGAGACAGGGGGAGAGAGAGAGAGGGAGAGAGGAGAGAGAGAGAGGGGGGAGATACTTGAGAGAGAGAGAGAGAGTGAGTGAGAGAATGAGAGACTAAAGAGAGGGAGAGGGGGTAGGAGGGAGAGACTTGAGAGAGAGAGGGATAGAGAAAGATAATGACCAAAGAGAGAGAGATAGAGTGAGAGAGACAAAAATACCAGATGGGGAGAGAGAGAGTGTGTGAGAAATGGGTTGGAGTGATAGATTTTTCTATTTAGGGTGGGAGGGAATGAGAGCTAAGAGAGAGGGAGTGTGAGAGAGGGGATTGGAGTGAGAGAGAGTAGTCTAGGTAGCATGGGAGGGAGTGAGACTTGAGATAGAGAGAGACTTGAGAGGGAGAGAGAGTTATCTAGTTAGGGTAAGGAGGAAGAGAGCATATGAAAGGTAAAACCTCAACTATCCATCTCCGATCATTAACCACACAATTTGAGCATTATCAAAGTGGTCAAGCAAAGAAAGGGGAAAGTTAGATTTTGTTCAAAGTAGGCCATTTGGTGAGTGCCAAATTTAGTGCTCACCAAATGACACATTACATTTGGTGCATGCAAAATTAGGCACTTGCCAAATGTGATGTGTCATTTGGCGAGTGCCAAATTTGGTGCTCACCAAATGACACATTACATTTGGCGCATGCCAAATTAGGTAGTCGCCAAATGTAATGTGCCATTTGGTGAGTACCAAATTTGGCACTCACCAAATGACATGCTTTGGATGAGTGAATGCACAGGATTTTCCAAATTTCCTCATATTTTTGTCTGTGCTCACCACCACATTTGCACGTCTTTCAATGCAAGTTTATAAAAAACCATGATGGCATTAACCTCTATCGTATCTATCTAAATATATAATTCATTTTTCATTTTGATTTAGTTAAGTTTTTGATCCATAAATTCTCTTGTAAATGCCTCCATTTTTGGTCAAAACACAACATGTGCTAGTTTTAGGATAGATTTTTACTCGTTCATCAAAACATGAAACAAATTACATTTTTTAAAACTAGACTCCATTATGCACGTGATGATTTTTTTTCCAATTTTTCATTAGTTTTTCAAAAAAATTAGGGGGAAGAATGCTCAAATTTTTGTTGGAAGAATGAAGAACATCTCATTATGTAGCTTTTGTGTTGTCATTGATGTCATCATGTTATATGAGTTATAATTGCATCACCATAAGTTCAAGCTTGATCCAGTATTTTGAACCAGTATGCATAAATAATCATTATCCTCCAATATTTTGGTTTGTAATACTCTACTGATGAATATCATAACTTGTAGTTTTGGGAAATGGTCTTTGGATGTTAGAATTTTGTATATTCAGAATTTCATTTGCACAAGTGCTCGTATGGTGTGTTGGCATCACTCAGTTGTTGTATTTTTTTATTAGGTCTATCCCTGCCTGACCTAATCAAATGTTGATGTTAGAATGAATTAATATTGTGTTGCAAATGTATTTTTGACCTATCTTAGGTACATGTCAACATGTTGTAGCGTACTACATGCTTGAATTATTGTTGGAAATTTTTTGTACAAAATTGAAGCTGACAGTTAATATTTTTGGTGAATGAGGGTTGCATCTAATTAGGCCAACCTAATTGATGCTTATGGATGAGCCAGATATATATTGGAGAGTTTTTGAGATTGAAAGAGATAAATAAGTATGTGAAGATGAATCAAGGTGAATACATATCTTTTGGTATTTGAGTTTATCAGAAGTGTGTAAAGTTAGTATACTTAGCATCAAAGGAACAAAATCAACACTTGTTGAGTGTAATTTTATCAGTTCATATTCTAGCTATAAACCATTTCTACATTGTATCTTTGTAGGAAGTGAGCCTCCCATTTTGCATAGTGAGTCCTAGTAGTGAGCCACCCTTTGTAATATCTTATAACTGATTATATTATATTGTGAGCCAATCCTCACCATGGTTTTTCCCATTTTGGGTTTTCCATGTAAAAATTTTGGTGCTCATGTGTTGTGTGCTTTTATATTATGCTAATTCTCTTGCTCATTCTTACTGTTATATGCATTGGAGTATTTGGATGGTGCATACTCAATAAGTTTAAGAAGATACTGATTCAGCCCCCCTTAGTATCTTGGGTGTTCAACAATTGGTATGAGAGCCTGGTTCCTCTGAAGAAGCCTAACAACTTGAGGAAGATCTTGAAGATGGGACAAATGGATGATAAAGAAGAACTCTAGGCAGCTCTTGAAGATCTTGACAAAGCTGAAAATGAAAACAAAGATCTAAAAGAAAATATTGATGAGGAAAATGAATGCATCAAGAAATTGAAAGAGAATTTGAAGAAATTAAAAGAAAGACATTGAGAAGTAAGTGAGCAATTAAAACAAGCAAATGAAGAGATCACCAGATTGAAGGTGCAAGTGGAGGAAAAGAAGAGAAGTGAAGATTTTTTGAATACAGTGGTGCAAAGCAAGACTGATGAATGCTCAAGGATTGGACAAGAAGTTGTAAACCTGAGAGCAGATCTAGAAAAAGAAAGAGTTTGTGAAGATAAGTTCAAAACAAGCTCCACCAAGCTCGATGAGTTGATTGTAGGACAAAAACCAACTAAAGAAAAAGGTGGTTTGGGACTGGAAGTAGGTGAAAGCTCAAAGGCTATACAAACCCCAAACACAGTGGATAATCAAAAGACTCAAGATAAAGGAAAACAAACAAGAAATCCAAGAAGCTTAGCTAGAAGACCACCTATTAGATAGCCAAATGCCCAAAGGTACCCATTGTTCAATGGTGTTTATTTTTCATGCAATAAATTTGGTCACAAGGCAATAGAGTTGAAAAGTAGAATAAACCAACATGGTAGATCCTTCTGCAAACAATGTTTTGCATGCAAGAAAGTTAGACATAGAGCTAGTGAATGTAAAACTCAGATGATGAATTGGTTTAAAGGAGGTAGAATGAATCAATATTTTGTTGGCTACTACTATGCATGTAATAAGTTTGGACACAAAGCTAATCAATTCAAATCAAGGGTTAATTGAGGTCAAAAAAATAAAAAATGTTGTTTGCTACAATTGTAACAAGCCTGAACACATTTCAAAAGTATACAAAAGTAAAGGAGGAAATTAATCTGATCCAGTAAAGAAGAATGAACTAGTAAAGACAATTGAAAAGAATGAGGTTAAGCAAGAAATGAACAAGATATGGAAGACCTAGCATGGTCTTAGGGGGAGAATTAACAAAAAAATATTCAACCCCTTGGATATCTAGTGTATCAAAAATTGGCACAAAGATCTGTTGTAAAGAATGAATAAATAGAGCTTACAAAAGGAACTGAAAGAAATGTTGTAGGCATGATCATTTGAGAAGAAAATGAAGGTTTTTTAGTGCAATGAATGTTTTTATCAGCTTTTTGAGTTCTACCACATTTAATGCAAATTAGGGAAGCTTGTTGATTTATAAAGTGAATTTTTAAGATTTTTTGATCACTTGTGCAATTGAAGAAAGTGGAGAGCAATTTGGAGAAATATTGAGGTGATTTGAAGAGTGAGTTGAGCAAACCCTAGTTTTGGTTCTCGTGAAAGAAAAAGGTATTTTACTCTTCCATGTTGTGGGATTGTGTGACTCTTCTTTTGAAATCATTAGAGCTCGATTTATAAAAGGATGGAAACTCTTGTAGTTGTAAACGTGTCAAAAAGACCTAGAACTTCCTACAAGAAGTATTCCATGAAGGTATTCAAAGATGAACTCTGGGAACCTTCTCATCGATTCCTCATGGTGTCATGCCCACTAAAGACACTAGAATGTACATTTGTGTCAAAACTAAGGAATACAATCATAGAAAATTGATAGATATGTGACACAATGAGCTCATTAGGGATGATTTCTTGATAAAACCAAAATATGCAAATATTGTTGTGAAGAAGTTGGATTGGTGGAATCAATTTCCCAACTTTAGTTCCACTCTTGATGAAAAGTATGTTAAACCTGCTCTTAGTAGAATTCATGATAAGTTTTTATGGACAGACATATCTCACCTAATAACCAAAGAAGTGATTAAGGTAGTTACCATAATATGTGATATTGAACCCGTACCAATGCTGAAGTCAATGAAAAATGAAGTGGTGATGGAACTCACTAGAGCAACATTTGACAAAAGAGCCCTTGCAACAAAACCTCTTACCAATCTTGTTGTGAAGTATGTAGCCATAATGATCAATCACAAGATCCACATCACAAATAGGGAAAATTATGTGTCTGCTACAACTATATACACTAGATATGACATGGCAACAAATGGAACAAAATGTGATCTATGTGAACTTCTCCGACATCAATTGTTTGAAAACCTGAAGATGACAAGGGAGAAGAAATATGCATTTAGGTTTGGCTCCCTGATTGTTTGTCTATTGTTCTACTTTCTTAGATAGCTTCCCAGAAGAGATGATGTGGTAATATGGGATACATCAAGACCTGTTGCACATCAATTTTTTTATTACATTCACAACTTGGGTGACCTAAAGAATTAGGACAATGCTCTAATAGCATTCTTTGTTGTATTCAAAAGAAACATGAATGAGTGAGAATGGATCCCAAGGAAAATTATTGAAAAGTACAAGGATGACATCATATTTCATGTCTCCATAAGTGAGTGCATGATTGAAGCAGTTCAGCCCCAAATTATCTAGGTCCAACCATTGGGTTATGAAGTTACAAAGGATGAATAAAAATGCTATGTACACATATTATTAAAAAGCCCAAAATATTCCAATGAACCAAGAGTGGGCACATATGAAGAAAAATATATGGAAGTTTGCATGAAGCATAGGATGTTTGTGATAAGAAAGAACATAGATCAGATGCTTAAAAAGGATGGATTCACTGATGAAAAAATTGCACAAGGAAGAGCTAAGGGAGAGCAGATGATTGGAAAATTTCTAGGTCCAAGGAGATCCAATAGAACAACTCCTTTAAAACCAACCTTTGTTCTTGCATTAGTAAAGGTAGAGCCCAAATAAAAAGGATCAAATCCTTCCAAACCTTCTGGAAGATTAGGAAAAAGGAAAGAGACTCCTCTGGTGGCATGATTCAAAAGAGGCAGAAAGGAAAATGCAACAAGGTAGAAAAACCTCAGCATCTCCAAAGAGCAAGAAGAAGAGGAGGAAGACCCTGAAGCTAAATTGATAAGAAAGAAGAAAGTGAATATTCCCTCTGGTGAAGTTGCTTCACAAGAAGCAAGTGTTGTTACTAAGAGATATATATGTGTTATACTCTGAAGAAGATGAAGAACAAGGCTTTGGTATTCATGTGCATACCAAACCAGACATGAAAAAAGAAAATATGTCAAAAGAGGCATCTTCAGACCAATAAGAACAAAAATCCTCACCAATAAGACCTAGTTCCCCTCTCAGATTAGAGGCATTAGTTAATAGCTTAGTACATTTTGAAGATATGTTGCAACCTACAACAAAAATTTATACTCAAGTAGGTAGAGAGGACAGGGAAACATTGATTTTAGCTATTATTCAATATGTTATTAATTTGGAAGTTAGTTGGGACTATGTCAAGTCTAATGTACTTGAGAAATTGTGGGATGCCCTGATGAAAAGATTAGAAGCTGCTAAGTTGGAAGAAAAGATAAGAAATGAGGCATTTGAGAAAATTGGATATTCTTTGACTAAAAATGATATGGAAACCCTAAAGAAGGTATGCCCAAAGATGTTTTAGATGAACAAAAGTGTAAATACTTTGATGATGAAAGATAAAAGGAAAATAAGGAAAATAAAGAAATAAATTGCATAAGCTATCAAGAGTATGGCTAAGAAATATGGTATATTTGGTGCACTCCCATTTGGTTCTATACATAAATTAGGAGAAGAGGATTCTACAGAGGTAAAGGAAGATATCCTTCTAGAAATAGGTGTTACAAATGATCCTATGGAGATAGAGAAATAGAATGAGGAAGAAGCTGAAGTAGAAAAGCTTGATGTTGTCCCTCTACGAAAAGTTGAAGGAGAAAATTATAAAGATGAAGGTGAAAGGAATGAATAAGAAAAATACACAAAGGAAAAAGAGGAAGAAGAAAGAAATGGGGAAACTACCAACAAGAATGAAGAAGAACAAAGGCAGGTTGTGGAATCACAAAGGTCCTCTGGAGAATCCTCCTTTGATGATGATGTATTAAAAGGCTTGTTATCCAAGAAAAGAAGGTTCTAGTCGGTAATTCCTCTAGAAATTCTACAACTCCCCATGGTTCAAGGTAGTGTGAATTTGGAAAAAATATCCCCCATTCACAAATTGGTGTTAGGGGATGCATTGCATGCATCTGGAAGAAAAGAAATTCTATAGACACACCAAAAGGGGAAATAACTCATTGATGATACCCTCAAAACTTTACAGGAGGCCACCCCCGCTACACTAATTGATACATCTCTCACTTCGGTAGAAAATATGAAACTTCTATTGGACTCCTTTAAGGAATATTCCTCTGGACTAGGAGAGAAGACTAGGAAATAAATTTAGGAGAAAATGGCAGAGAAAAGGCTTTCAAAACTTCATGATAAGTGTGCTCTGGCACACACCAATGTGGAAAAGATCCTGGAAGTTTTGGAAGCTTGTGAGTCTGAAGCAAATACTATACTTGCTTATTTCATAAGGTGTTCAAATGCCACATAGAGTACAAAGATATCATGGACTCTATTGAGTCCTAGTTGATAGTTGTTTCTAGTACATATAATGCATCTAAAGACAGAGACATGCCAACTTGGAATGCTATCACTACTCATAGAGAGAAATTATTTATTCTACATAAGTAGAAGGAAGAAATCATTAGAAGATTTAGTTAGCTATGCGACCTTGTGAGAATGGACTATACTTCAGTAGCCAATGCTTTGGTCAATGTAGAAAAATTAGAAATGATCAATCTGACTCCATGCATCTGGATGATGTACAATAAAACTTGATGAAATTAGAATCTCTGAATAGAATGCTGGTATCTACTAAGAAGAGTTGGGAGAATGGAAATTCAGCATGGCAAGGTATTCTCAAGGAACTTCAAGGCTCACCTTCCTCCGGACAATGCTTTTTAGTTTATACTCCTAAGTGGGAGTTAGATTTTTTTTATATACATACACTGTTGTAGACCACCCTTGTATATACATATATATTCATATTTATAGACCACCTTTGTCCTTGATGTCAAAGGGGGAGAGAATGTTATGAAGAGAAAAGAGGAGAGTGTGTTGCACACAAGAGGTTTGTACATTCTTTTGACACATGTTGCCATCAATGACAAAGGGGGAGATTGTTGGAAGAATGAAGAATAAAATATCATTATGCAGCTTTTTTGTTGTCATTGATGTCACCATGTTATATGAGTTATAATTGCATCACCATAAGTTCAATCTTGATCTAGTATTCTAAACCAATATGCAAAAATAGTCATTATCCTCTAGTATTTTGGCCTGCAATCCTCCACTAATGAATATCATAACTTACAGTTTTGGGAAATGGTATTTGGATGCTACAAGTTTGTATATTCAGAATTTCATGTGCACAAGTTCTCGTATGGCGAGTTGGCATCACTCAGTTGTTGTATTTTGTTATTAGGTCTATCCCTGCCCAACTTAATCAATAGTTGATATTATATTGAATTAATTTTGTGTTGCAGATGTATTTGTGACCTATCTTAGGTCAATGTTGACATGTTGTAGTGTACTACATGCTTGAATTATTCTTGGAAATGTTTTGTACAAACTTGAAGCCAACAATTAATCTTTTTTGTGAATGAGGGTTACATCTAATTAGGTCGACCTAATTGATGCTTGCAGATGAGTCAGATATATATATTGGATAGTTTTTGAGATTGAAAGAGATAGATAAGTATGCGAAGATGAATCAATATGAATACATATCTGTTGGTATGTGAGTTTATTAGAAGAAGTGTGTAAAGTTAGTTTAGTAAGCATCAAAAGAATTGAATCAACACTTGTTGGGTGTAACTTTATTAGTTCATATTTTGGCTATAAGCCATTTTTACATTGTATCTTTTTAGGCAATGAGCCTCCCATTTTTGGATAGTGAGTCATGGTAGTGAGCCACCCTTTATAATATCTTATAACCGACTATATTATATTGTGAGCTAATCCTCATCGTGGTTTTTCCCATTTGGGGTTTTCCACGTAAAAATCATGGTGTTCATGTGTTGTGTGATTTTATGTTCTGCCAATTTTCTTGCTCATTCTTACTATTAAATACATTGGAGTATTTGGATGGTGCATGTTCAATAAGTTTAAGAAGATACTGATTCACCCTCCTCTCAGTATCTTGGGTGTTCAACAATTTTAGCTTTTCAGGATGTGTCCACTTTGAAAACTCATAAAATATTATATATTCATTAAAAAAATTATCCAAAAGAACAAGGATAAACTACATGGTGTTAGCTAATTTCTCACTGTTCGGATTTTTGAAATTCTAAAAAAAAAATCAAAAAGGGAAGGGGGTGGCCCTCAGATGCTATGCTATTTGTTTTTGATAAAAAAAGACCTATTTTGGCCTCCCTTCCTTTTTGAGACCCTTAATCTTCATTAATTTCAAAAAGAATTAGTAGCTTAGAAACTGGACTTAGAGCACTTCAACTCTTTTTCTTGTTGCATCTTGAAATTTTAGTGTAACTATCTTCATTTTCTTGTGCAAATCAAATTTTGCTGATTTTAGAAAAAAATGGCATCTTAAGAGCCTTTTTTGTGTCACAGATCCATGCACTTACCCTAATAAGACTATAGAAAATGTTTAATTGTCTAAAATGTGTTTCCTATGAGAATAAGGGATTCTTTTAGCAATATGCATGACTCTAAATAATGAAAATTCTCTTTCTAATATTAAAAACTTCATCTATAACCAAAAAACAAGCCCATGCAAGAGTAAACAAGTATAAAGAGGTTGCCTTTGAGTCAAAGGGTTATCTAAATGGAGATAGCCAAGAATATTGCAAGAGAAATAGAAGAAAATTCTAAACTAGTATTAGGAAAAAACAATTGGTGAGCCCACAATAGTGTGTCCCACTTGTGGGATGGGGTAAAAATGACCTCTATGTAAAAAGAATAAAACCAAAATTTAAACAAACCAAAACCATTTAATGAGGGTTCCTTCACTGAAAGGTTGCATCATCTTGAACTTCACCCATAGATTGGGTCTTCATTTGCAACTAACTTTTAAATGAAGGTATTTTTAATTGTTTTTTGGAATAAAATAAATATTTTTATTCAAAATTTTCCTACAAGAAGAGATATTTACTTATTATTTTTTTAATAATAGTATTAAATAAATTTCACTATTTATTATTATATTTTAAGTAGGATGCATGATATAGCAATAGATAATGATTGTACCTTTGAATAGAGGGAAATTTGGACTACTAGTAGACATGACAATCCAATTTGCATAGAGGTTCAAAGGCTTGACATTAAGGGTGGGTGGATATATTTTGATGTTCACCTTCAATATTTATGTTAGATTAATGAAATTATATTTTTCTTTGATTAGTTTCATTTTTTCTAAAAACTAAATTATCTTGAACTCTAAACCCTAAAATATAAATGATAGACATTATAAATATTAAACCCTAAAATATAAACTCTATACCCCAACTATTTACCACATGAAAAATTTTGAGCTAATTTTTTGAATATGCATAATTGTTTTTTCCTTTATGTATCAATATAGGTTTTTTCATCTCAGTTTATATCAAGAAAAATAGAAAAATGGAGTCCAAATTCAATCCATAAAAAAATTACAAGTAAAAGTTTTCTTCACTAATGATCCAATTGGAGGTGGGCCTATTGATATAGATAATATAGACATAGATACTATAAGATAATATAGATATAGATAAAGAATCCATGGAATCATCACACTTGTTGTGGATGATACATTTCATTATCATTACATTCGAGAGAGCGATCTACCTAAGATATAAGATAAGTTCAAGATAGTTTTTGGTACCTACAACACTTCCTAGATGGATATCTTAGAGAGAGAGAAATTATGATGCTCAAGATTTTTTATTTTCATTATGTTGTGGATTTCATTTCATAATTTAAGATAATACATGATAAGGTTATGGATGCAAGAGGGTGAATTAAAATTAAAAATATGTTATTATAAATTTCTTCATCATAACATTCCGGTTCACCAACATCAATTAATAAACTAGAATACAAAGAGGAAGAAAAACTTTCCAGAGGTCTACTTATCCTTGAAGGTCGTCTAACATTCACTAGAGTTTGTGGTATTTGTTGTTGTTGTTGTTGTGGAGCATGAGGAACCACTGGAACATCATTGTTTGGAATATCATCGAACACTTCATAATCATTTTCTTTTTTCTCATGCTATTGCAATTGATCTTTATAGAAAAAATTCTCATTGAATATGACATCATTGCTTCTCACAATTTTCTGATTTTCAAAATCCCAATTCCTATAACCAAATTCATCAATGCCATATCCAATTGAAACCTTGGAAATAGTGTTCCACCTTTTGGGAGATGGAACTAAAGGGGAATTAGGACTCCTCCACCTATTTTATTTATGTTTCATTAAAGGAAACCAAGATCCCTCAACCAATTGGCTTGATTGAGGGAAGGGTTGTTTGGTTTAGAATGGTTTCCTTGGGTACAATTACAGACAAAAGGGGGTTCACCACCAAGCAAAGGCTTGGAAAGAAGAAGATTCAAATGATATTCAAACTTAACTATGCAACTTAAGATATGAAACTAAAAACTAGAATAATGAACTAAGAAAGGATACAAGGGCACTTATAAGACTAGAGGTTCTTGAAACAAATTTTGTACTCCCAAAAATGTGAATTTTAATGCACACTAGGACTCATATGATAGTAGGGGTGATTTATTCATATTTTAGGGTTTCGAGCTGAATCCAAAAGTTGAAACTACCAAACCAGGAACTACCAAACCAAGATCTACAAAAAATGCTTGAAATCTGGTATATAAGGACTCATACGCCACAAGTGCTGATTTAGTCCCAGTATTAGGATTGATTTGAAATTTTGGAATCCTCTAGTGATCTTCTATAGCTTCTCTCCCTTCTAATCTTCAAGTTTGAAACACTGAATTCTGCTCTGTAGGTGACTTTCCATGATCTTGCAATATAGATGACAACTTTGACAACTTTGCAACTTTGAAAACTTTCTCCAATCTTGCTCTTCAATGGATTTTCAACCTAAATCTATAAATCACACATCAAAGAGAGGGAAAAATGTTTCTTTGTTAGTGGATAGGGGTTTTCCTTGGTCAAACCCCATTTTGGTAATCAAACCTTGAAATGAAATGAAATAGAAAGAAGGAATGATGAATGAAAAAATATGCTATGTTGCAACTCACCAAACCCTTGGAATAAAGGCTGCAATCTTGTATGTAATGGCTAGCATGAATGTGGATATTGAATCTTGATTGTATGTTGTAGATCTTGAAAATAATGCTTGCTTAAATAATAAGAACCTACATCACAAATGTTAGCTTAAAAATAACATGATGCATTATGAATTTGACATGATGCTTGAATCTTGAATGTAGCTCCAAAATGCTTGATAATCAGCTCTTGGATGCTCTTGAATGCTCTTGTAATTATAAACTTGCTATAGGAATTCTCTCATCAATTTTCTATGAGAAAATATGTGAAATAACATTGTATTTAAACTTGTTTATGCCAAATTTACTAAAATTACAACACTACAAGGTGACATCAGATCTAGGAGAATAAAATCCCACCAATAATTTGAATTTAAAATAGGTCCAAGCTAAGTAGGAATCATACACCAGTTGGGGTGTATGAGTCCCAGTAGGCTAAGCTTTAGACACAAATTTCAAGAATTGTTAAGTTTAATGCCAAAGTCAGGACTAGGCCTCAGAACTTAAGTGGGACCCATATGCTCAATGTGGCACATGAGTCCCAAATCACTAAATCTAGACCATACAATCCAAAATCACTAAATTATGATTAGTCATTAGATAAGTGTTGGGATTATCCTCAGGAAAATGCATTAAATAAGGCTTATGTATGCAAAATAGGACCAAGTAAGGCATAAAGAAGCCCAATTTTAGCAAGGAGGCCCCAAACAAGTGTGAAAATGTAGAGGGATACATTTTTCTACACTAAATTTAGCCCCCACTTTAGTGAGAGGATGAACTTGCTTCAAACTCACACTAAAGTAGACAAAATAGCATCAAGAGGGGTCCAAGTGTATCAATGTGACTGAGATAGGACGACAATGATCAAGAAGGTTGCACAAGTGCACAGGATTGGGATCTTATGGAAAACCAACATAGGAACAAGAGAGCACACATGTAAATAAGGAGCAAGAACAAGGAACAAGCATACACTTCCAAGGACATAAGAAAGAAAGAAAAAAATAAAATAAAAGTGGTAGATCAAGATTTGACCATTTGTTGTACACATTGTGGATTAGATCTAAGCTATTTTCCCAAGATGTTTACAAGTGGAACATGATGTTCACTATGCAAACCAAATGAACACTCACAAGGGCTATTGGAACCTCAGGCCATCCACTAGGTGAGTCCCCAAAGACACATATGCACACAGCCGATATATGCTCACATAGACAAGCAATGGCTATGGGAAAGTCACACCTAAGAACTCATCTCCCATATGTGCTATCATACCAAAGCTATACCTCTTGAAAACTTTGATAAGGAACCAAAAACCATGAACAACAAGGGTTCATGAGGCAAGCAAAGCTTTGTATGTTTGACATCCACAAACAAAAAAGACAACTCCATAAGCAAGCAAAGTGTGTTATGCAAGGTGGCCATATAACTGATATTGCAAATGCAATAATAGTGTAAGGTAAATTCTAATAAGTTTTTCTTAGCTCATGTAAGGTCTTATTTTAGGGGACATCGTGCCTAATTTATCAAAGAGAGGACCAATTGAAGAATAGAAGATTCAAAACTTAGGGGATGTAGTGTGTCACATCAAGCCACTAAGAGGAATATAATATGCTAAGAGAGATCACATTCTTGAAGGACATTACACCCAATGTCACCACAAAGAGAAAGACTCATCGTATGAAGTAAGAAGACTACACAATGAAACATAAGTTGAAAAAGAATAATGCCAATGTATGCCCCTGTAGACACGTAAAATATACTGATTGACATTGTTCACCTAATCCCAACTACTAACATCGTTTCATCCTGAATAATCCCTAGGTCTAACCATTTAATCAAATCTCCTTATCTAATTAAATTCATCAATATTCCTCTCTTAATTAAATAAATCATTTTATCTAATTAAGTCACTCCCTTTTGTCAATTAAATCAATCAATCTGATCTAATTATGCCTATTTATTTAAATAATTAATTTTATTTGATTAAATCTATAAAGTCTATCCATTAAATTAAATAAATTAAAACCTTATTTGATTTAATCTAACACCATCTCTTTAAATTAAATAAATCAAAATTCTTATTTAATTATTCTCTTATCATATTCCTCTCTTATTTGATTTAAATAAATCCATAAATTTGAGTCAAATATGTCACATCATCTAATCTCCTATTAAATTAATTAGCCCTTGATTAATTTAATTCTAAATCATGTCCCATCCTCTAGATTTTGCAAGTTTCACATTAAATTAGATTTAATTCATTTATTAAATCCCTATTTTCCTCATAAGGCATCTTTTGGAATATTCTCCAAGTTTGAATTCAAAAATTTCAAGTCAACATGTACATCCAACAAGGCAATAAATCCATCTTACACGTCCTTTGCCTTGAGCCAAGTGGCATTTATTGCATTTTACCTTCCCTCTTACAAGTCATTTCAACAAATTTGAAATTCAAAAATATGCATTTATTGGCACAATCCTCAAAACTTGCACATCCTTCATGCATTCATAGATTGACAAGTGGAATCATGCCATTGGATGAATGTTAGTCCCACATTGCTCAAATTTGGACATTCATCCATCTTGGCATTCTATAAGTAAAGAACTCATATCCTCATTTGATCATCCAAAAATTATGCAAAGTTATTATGTTAAAATATTTAGCCATTTCCATCCATCAATCTTGAGTTCTTAGCTAGGTTTTTTGCAGAGTTTTGGCTTGGAGCTCTCATTCTTCATCAACAAAGTGGATCAAATCTCTTCAATACATCAAGCTTGCATCTTAGGAATTGGGAAAAGGGCCAACTTTCACATCAAATTGGCACCAATTCCCCCATGGGATTATATGTTTGCTATTTTAATTAGGATTGAATCTATATTTTCTTGTTTCATTGTGTTCTTCATTGTTTTCTTTCCGAATTTGAGTTGTGTAAATGGATTTCATGGGGAATCCTTGTTCTTGCTTGCAATAACTAACTTAAGTTTTTTTCTCTCATTGTTTTGTAGGTATTTGGATTGGGGTTCACACATTTGGCACTAGAAGGAGGGCTCCATCTCATTCTCAATCACTTTTTCCAATTTTTTTTTTTGTTTTTGCTTATACATAGAAAAATTCCCATGCTGAGAGCTCAATGTCACTATTTTAGCACCGCTGACTCTTCACAACGTCTCCATATAGCACCACGGGAAATTAAAATTGCGACGTTGGAGTCTTTCCTCCCAAAAAATTGAATTTCAAACTCCACCGCTTGATCGTTCTGACTCGTTGGAATTTTCATACAAACCAGACTGTGACGCTGTGCAAAAGGGTGATGTAGTTGAGCTCACTATCTCAACACAAAGCAATGCTAACTGGTAAGTGATGCTCTAAGAGCACCACTGAGAAATCAAACTCCGACGCAGTCATGTGTTGCACCCTTGGCAGGGAGTAAAAAGTGGAAATTTAATTTTAGCACGTGCATTTTGTCATATGATCAATTTGTCTTCTGTTTTATGCTTTTTGACCTTTTTATTTTATAGAATCTAACTTTTTTTCATGCTTGTAGGTTGGGTCAAATTGAAAAATGAAGAAAGAAGAAGTATGAGGAGGATATTTCATGAAATCAAAGTGTTTTTAAACACTTTAGTGTTTTTTTAACACTTTTAAAGAAATTTTTATCACTTCTTTCTTAGGACACTAATTTCATTTGGGTTTAAAAAGAATATTTTCATTTCTTGCAAAAGGCTAGAATGAACATTAGGATCACAACATACTTGAGTTGTTTTCTTTGGATAACAATTGAACAAAATGTCTACCATTTGTCTTTTGGTGCTCTAAAAAGAACTCACATTTTGCTTTATGGATTTAAAAAGAACAAGTGCAACTTTGTTTTCATGAAGGCTTACTTAAACTAAATTCATTAAACAAGGACGTATGTGCTTCTCTCGTGCTTTATAGCAATCTTCAGAATCAAAAGGCCTTTTTCATGACTTTAGGGTGAGACAAAGAAATCACCTTCACACTTCATCTTTGGGTTTTAAAATTGAACAAAATCTTGTGCGAGTGTGAGTGGGGGCATTATTGCATACATTCTCTCTCTTTGTTGCCAACAAAGAGTGATTGAGTTACAAATATTTTTTTTACTCGCTTTTGTTTATCCTAGAGGGCCTTCCTTGGGGAAAAAATACTCACCCAAGGGAATGAATCAACCGGTAACACTCTAAAGCAAGGAGTATTTCCAATCGGGATATAAATGTGGGTATTGGAGTAAACGCCAATATCATGCGGTTGATTTTAAAAAGATGGATCCAAAAGGGGACTCTTTCCATATGGGTCAATCTCCATGAATGGAAAGTCCTCATTAAAACCCATGTTCTAGAATTTTCCAAAATCCTTTGATCTATTTGTTAGTGCAAGAACAGTCGTTTTGAAGCCACCCCACACTTTTACGGTCTTTTAGTAGAAATGGAAAGCATGCCATGGGAGTTTCATGGGTGTTGATGCTTGGCTACCCCGTGTAAGTGAGTGCCATGGAGGTGAGCCAGTGGGGTCAAGCATCTAACCATTCGCTAAAGATAAGCGTAGCTGGACTTGTCCAAGTGGGAATCCAACAAATATTGTCTTACGCATCCATAGGGTTGTACTTATTCATGGCTTCAAAATGCTTTGCTTGTATGAAAACATCTTGAAAACAAACACTTAACATCATCATCCAAATTTCAAACCCCTTTTGGAGACAAATATAATTGACTCAATCCATATGTCATTGCTTGCCCTTGGGATTTACATCATTAGAGGTTTCTAAACATTGGATTTCATCTCAATTTGTCTACTCAAGTAAACAATAGGTAAACCCTTGCCTCGACTTCATCAAATTTCCACATAACATACTTTGTGGGGAAGAGATTAAGACATTGGACATCTTAATTTGGAAAACTTAATCAAAGAAAGTGTTTTTGGGAAAAATAAAGCCATTAAGCAAAGCTAAGCAAAATGAACTTTCATGTGTGTTGAAGCCTCACGATTCTCAAAAAGTTCAAATCCCAAAAAAAAATTCATTGGTTCAAAATCCAAAAATGAATGTTTTCACTTCTTGGTTACAAAGGTTTATAGAAGCACTATATGCTCTTCAATACCTAGGTCTAGGCAAACAAAGTATCTTTTTTAGGTTCATCTTAGGATCAAAAGGAAATCAAAATATTTTTCACCCATCCTTGAAACATCAAAACAAAAAAATCATCTCACCATCATCTTTTGGAAAATATTGAAATCATCCTTAATGCTAGGCTTTTTGGAAAAATAAAAAATCATCAAATCGTTGAGATTGAATCCTTGAAAATCCTTATCAAAATCATCCTTGGCTAGGTATGTGTAGCTGCATCCTTTTGCATATGCTTGGTCAAAGCTATCAAAATCATCTTGTTTAGCTTGGTATATGTAGATGCATCCTTCTTCATATGCTAAGCTAAACTATCATCTTATTTGAATAGGTGTGGGTAGATGCATCCTTCTACCTACACATGTTCAAATTTATCATCCTTTGAGAAAATATAACCTTGAGATAATCATCCAACATCTTAGGGTCTATTTGTTCAAAATCAATCAAAATCAAGGACAATCACAAATCCAACATCAAATCAAAATCAAAATTCGTAACATATCCAAAAGTCCCAAAACCTAGTATCTCATTCAAGATTTATCAAAAGCCAAAAACATCCACATCATCCATCCCTTGCATCATCATCATATCACCTTTCGATCCTCAAGATATCCTAAAAATTTTCTACTTTGGGCATAAAGTAAAGATCAATCCAAAGAACCAAGAGATTCATTTCTCCTATTCTTGAAAATTGATCCTTGTTTTATGGTTCAAACTAGATCTCAATACAAGAAGAGCATGGAAGCCAACAAAGAAACACCAGCTTCAAGCGATCTAAGCCAAAAAAATGTAGAAATGAATCCTACCGAATCAAGCAATCCTTTGACCATCTCATCATCACAAAATCCACAAGAGGAAAACCAAGGAGAGGATCTTACCTTTGGAATGTCTCATGAAGAAATAATTGAAATGCTCCAAAATCCAGAAAACCATAAAATTATCAACATGATGATGAGGCTTAACCCTCCGTTATACATGCTTGAACTAGCAAAACAAGGGGCCAAGTTACCTTTGGATTTTGATGTGAGTACCATGGTGGAGAAATATTTCCCTCCAATCTCATCCACCATTCCCATCTCATCTACACCTCCATCCCAAAATATCACTCAAAACATCCTGCAGATCATGACATCTTTTGCTCCAACCCAACCCAATGTTAATAAGGGAAATGCATTTCTTAATTCTATTCAAACACACCCCCTTGTTAACAATCAAAACTTGGATGTAAATACCATCTTGGAACAAAACATACTCGAAAACCCATTACATAAGAATTTTCCTCTCACATTCCATCATGATCCATCATCATTATTTTTTCACGCAACACCTCAAACTTTTATCCTCACAAATTCACAAGAGGGAGATATGTTTGGACCAGGGGACATTTTCGACACCACAACATTTTTGCAAGAACTCACACCCCTCACATTTTCACCTCTTCCACCATTTCCATCATCATCCACATCACTCCTTGGCTTAAGGCTTCCCCCTCTACCAACTTTCAATCAAACCAACATCCCATATATCAATCAAAGTATTATGCCAAACACTCAAAATTTGTCGTTGATATCACAACAACAGATGAAAAATGCACAAGCAATTGCAAGATCATTAGACACTACCCTAACATCACAAAGCATGGTCTCCCAAGGACCAACCATATCAACAACACCGTCCACCACTCAAATCACCAACATGACATCATCACTCACCACAAATGCCATTCCGAATCCACCATATCAAGCCAATACAATGCGACATTACAAGCTACTTTTCAAAGGGGATTCCAACAAGTGCAAAAATGAAAAATACATACAACTAGCTACTCAAAAAGCTACTCAAGCTGCGTAATCCGCCCAAGCAACCCAAGCTGCATTACAAGCACAACAAGTCGCACAAGCCCAAGCATTATTGCAACAACAACAACAAGAAGCTACTCAAGCTACACAAGCTGCTCAAGCAGCCCAAGCCACATTACAAGCACAAAAGGCTGCTCAAGCACAAACTCTATTACAAAAATAAGTGACACAAGCACAAGCCCAAGTGCAAGCACAAGCTCAAGCATGGAAAAATGTGCAATATCAAGCACAACATGCACAAGCACAAGCACAACTTCTTGCACAAAGAAAAGCAACACAATTGCAAGCATATCAATAATTAATAAAGCAATATCAAGAGCAGCAAGAAGCAGCCCAATTGGTAGCCCAACAACAAGAATTTTTGGAATAACAACAAGCACAACAACAAGCACAACAAAAAGCACAAATCTTAGCACAACAACAACAAGATCAACAACAAGCATTGTTCATACAACAACAGTTGGAAGCCTTCCTAGCTCGACAAAACATATAGATAAATGGAACAACACATCAAACAACCCACCTATCCAACCCACAATCGAAACACCCCAAAAGACCTTCATCTCACCCCCTGATCTGCAAAATGACATAACGACACAAATCAGGTTGCTCTTGCAACAAGTGCTCGATCTTCAATCAAGGTGAACAACAAAAACACCAAGAAACTTGTGTCCCTATCCATTTGACAGGAACCTAGTGATGAAACCATTCTCCAAGGGATTTGAGACCCCTAAATTTGACAAATATCGTGGGATGGGAAACCCTGAAGATGACATTAGGGAATTCTAGGTTCATTGCATGTAAGTTGCATACGATGATACTTATCTGATGTAGCTATTTCCTAGGAGTTTGGTAGGCCACACTATGGAAGTGTTCTCTCACCTACCTTTAGGCATTAGGAAATTCCAAGAAATTATAGATGCATTCATAAAAAACTACGCATGCAACATTGGAATGTATGTTAATTCTAGAAGAACTCTTAGCTCTGAAACAGGGCAAGGGTGAATCATTTGCTTCATTCTTACAATGTTGTTGATCCAAGGCCAATAGGAGCAAGTGGACCATGCCCAAAGAACAACAAGTTTGCACCATCATAGCCAACCTTGATGGTATCTTGGAATTTCATCTCAAGGTTCATGGAATCACCACATATGATTAGTTGATCTCCAAGGCACTTAGCATCGAATGAGCCCTCATGACTCAACCCACGGGATCAAATTCATACCCTAAACAACAAAACAACCACCCACACTCCAATTATAATGATAAACCTCACACATGGGAAATGAAAAAAATGTTACTAATGATGGTGTCATTGATGTCAAGGTGGTCATTAGTGGCCCTCGCCAAAATACACCCGCACAAAAAATCCAAATCCAACACCAAAACAATCATCATGCAATACAACAACCACACAACAATCCAACAATCAACAATCTCAATGATCAAAGGGGACCACCTCAATGCAACAAGAGTTATCCCAAGTGAAAATAAACCACTTTGGGGGAACTGCTTGAAGACATAATGAAAAAGCTGATAGATGAAAAACTCATCAAGGCTACTACATTTGAAAATTACCAAGAACTAGATGTGAAACCTCCTTGGTATAATGAGAATCAACTCTGTGAGTTCCATAAAATTAAAGGCCATACCACAAACAATTGCATGAGATTAAAGAACATAATTCAAGATCTCATTGATAAAAGAATTATGTAAACATGGAACAACCTAAAAGAAACCAAGATCTAAAGATATACATGAATTTGATGCCTAATCATGAGAACAAAGGGAATAATAATAACAAAGATAAGGGGAAAGACACCCACTCAAACGTAAATCATGTGTATGAAACAATCGTTGCCTCCCTAGATGAAAATTGCATGGTCATCACCATCAAGGGTTCCTATGCCGAAGATTGTGGAGTCACCGCAAGAGGCATAAAAGTTACCATCGCAAGATCATCCCAACCAAACAAAGTCCCTGCATCTAGAACTGTTCCTAATGGCTATAATGTCCGAGATCAACTCAAGAGAATGCCAACTCAAATCGCCATCATGGAGTTGCTAAAAATATCATCTACCCATAGGAAAATCCTTGAAGAAGCATTGGCCTCATCCACTATCCCCGTAGACCTTAATGTGGAGCAATTCCAAGCTATGGTCAGAAATGTCATTATGCCAAATATCCTCACATTCTCTGACTAGGATTTCCCCACTCAACCATCTCACAACTATGTACTTCACTTGGAAGCCATAATACATAAGAGCAAAGTCAAAAGGGTCTTGTTGGATAGAGGTACAGGCTTGAATATTTGTTCTTTCAGCCTCATCAAACAATTGAAAATATCAAAGGATTCCATTGAAAAAGGAAAGGGTATCACAATAAGAGCATATGATGATCAAGAAAGAGTGTCTTAGGGCACAATCAAGCTCCCTATTCAAGTAGGGCCTACCATCATGGAAACCACTTGTAAGGTCTTTGATCTTGACTTTCCATATAACATCCTCCTAGGATGCCCATGGATTCATGTAATGAAGGTAGTAGCATCAACTTTCCACCAATGTGTGAAATTTACACATGATGGAAAAGAAGTGACCATCCATGGGGATCCCAAACCTTTCTCGTACTACAAAATCCTTGAAGCAAAGTATTACAAAATCCCCCAAGTACCAAAAAATGATGAGGGTCCATCCACACTATACATCGATCCTGCCACTCTCACATCCACTTCTGTGACATAGACACCCGCCACTCCCACCATTCCCACCATATTTGACATCAAGGTCATCATCTAGGATAATGGCTATGGAAACTACAAGCTCCCTACTAATGCTTTTGTGGTAGGATAATTACTGCAATCTCCTAGATCACAGGGATGTCCGCAAATAAATAAAGCCTCCACATCCCAAACGTCTCCTAAAAACTATCCCACCTTTACAAGTTAGGGAGATCTTGGACAAGAAGTTACTGAGGTAGATCCATCTCATATGCTATATCAAGATGAAAGACTAGTAGTTGATTTACCAATGGATGACAAAAGTAAGGGTCTACAAATGATGCTCACAATGGGCTACAACAGAAATCAAAGACTTGGAAAAAATGACAATGGGCTTATAATACCTATCATGCCAGAGACGTGATCGATAACAAATCTTAGCCTTGGATGTACCCCTCTGAGTATAACCATACGTGGTTGAAGTCCTCCAAGTGGAATGGTTAATAATCCTCCTCAACCAACCCCAATAGAACTATGCTTACCAGTGTCTACAGGTAGAGTCATAGATGACTTTACATTTGATATAACCAACGTTTGTAGTAGTAGTGATGATGAGGATACCACGACCAACTTACTTAGGCTATTTGAGGATACCACTGTTTGCATAATTAGCACCCTATCTTTTGAAACAAACCACCAAAATCATGAGATTTACCTAGTATATCCCCAACTCATTGACTATGACTAATGAGGACCATCATTTCTTGATACATTTGAAACAATGAGGCACTCTCAAAATTCATGGGACTGCAGGATAACATTCCAGATAGGGATCATAAAGCAGGGTTCATAATTGAGTTAAACACACATGCCTATTATGGGGAAACGATTGAATCCTTCAGTCGCAAAAGTGGGAAATTAAGAATAATATCCAACTCCTTGAGCGAAAACCACACTGTGGCACTCTCTGAATAGAAAAAAGTAAAAAGAAAGGACACAACCAATGATGAAAACCTCTCTGAGGTGCTCGAGGATGGGGGATTCAATCTTCCTTTAAGAGCTATTCATCAAGAAAAGTCAATAGTCTTGGTAGAAAAATGCAATCCGATCAACCTAGGAACATAGGAGACCCCACATATCACATTCTATGTGGAATCACTACTATTAGAAGAGCAAAAGCTCCTAGTAGCATTCCTAAGAGAATTCTATGCTAACATGCCAGGACTTGTTCCAAAGACTATGGCTCACCACTTAGTAGTTTATCCATAAGCAAAGCTTGTCAAACAAAAGCTTCAAAAAATGCACCTTTAGATCACCTTATTAGTCAAAATGGACCTCCAAAAGCTATTAGATGTAGGATTCATCTGGTCAATAGATTATCCAGAATGGGTGTCAAACTTGGTACCTATTTCAAAACCCAATGGGAACATCAGAATCTACATAGACTTCAAAGACTTGAACAAGGAATGTCTAAAGGATGACTTCCCACTTCCCAACATTGACATGATAGTAGACATGACAATGAGACATGAAATGTTGTCACTAATGGACAGATTCTCAGGGTACAATCAAATCATGATAGCTAAAGACAACCAACATAAAACAACTTTCACTTGTCCATGGGGGACACACTATTGGAACATGATGCCATTCGGCTTAAAGAATGCATGAGAAACATATCAAAGGGCCATGACATTGATATTCCATGACATGATTCAGAAGATGATCAAAGACTATGTTGATGACATTCTAGCTAAGTCCAAGAAAAGAAAAGATCACATAGAAACCCTAAGTGCTAAATATTGGAGGAGTACAAGGTTAGATTAAAACCAAAGAAGTGTGTCTTCGGTGTACAATCAGGAAAGCTCCTAGGATATATAGTGTCAATGAGGGGTATCGAGGTAGATCCAACAAAGGTAAAAGAAATCCTCGAGATGGAGGTGCCAAAAATATTAAAACAATTGAGAGGTCTCCAAGGCAGACTTCAATCCATTCGAAGATTCATAGCACAATTGATGGACAAACAAAACCCATATTCTCAGCTACTCCACAAGGGAGTAGCGTACAAATGGGATACCAAGTGTGAAGAGGCATTCAATAAAATCAAAGAATATCTACTAACACCACCAGTCTTAATGCCACCAATCCCAAGAAAACCATTGATTTTATATGTGTTAGCAACAACAACAGCCCTTGGAGCTCTCCTAGCTCAACATGACGAAAATGGAATAGAAAGGGATATCTAATACATCAGTAGAAGAATGGTTGGGCATGAGCTAAACTATTCATTCATCAAGAAAGAATGCCTCGCAGTAGTGTTTGCATCACAAAAATGCAGACATTACATGTTGGCACACAAAATAAAACTCACTGACAAAATTGATCCTCTCAAGTATCTACTATCAAAGGAAATGCTCATAAGAAGAATGGCCAAATGGGTGATGATACTGTTAGAATATGAGATCGAATATGTGGAGCGGAAAGAAATCAAAGGCCAAGTCATCATAGATCAACTTGCAGAAGCACCAATCTATTCAGAGAATTCTCTCATCTCAGAGTTTCCAGATGAATCTATTTTCAATCTCAATGTAGTTGACCACTGGAAACTATACTTTGATGGCTCATACACGCAACATGGATCAAGAGCTAGTGTCTTCTTCATTACCCCACAAGGGGATTGCATACCAAGGTCCTAAAACTAGAATTTCCCTACTCCAATAACATTATAGAATACGAGGCTTTAACCATAGGTCTTAGAATAGCAGTGCAGTGGAACATTATAGCTCTGAAAGTATATAGAGACTCCCAATTGATAATAAATAAAGTGAACAATGAATATTAGACCAAGGATGAAAAGATCACTCCATACAAGAAATTGGTGGAGACTCTCAAAGAATCCTTCATCGAAATAACATTTGAACAGATTCCTAGAACCAACAATAGAGTAGCAGATGCCATGACAATAATTGGATCCTTGCTAGACATCCCCCACAACATTCCAAAATATGAATTCCTGATTGAGCAACTTCTCATGCTTGCATTTGAGGTACCAAAATCAAAATATGTGTGCGAAATAATTGGTCTTGGAAATCCTTGGTATCATGACATCCACACATACCTTTGACTAGGAGTCATACCCACCGACTTACCATCAAACCTAAAACAAACCTTTGTTAAAAATGCATCTAGATTTGTCATCCTAGGAGATACCCTATATCATAAGAGCATTGAAGGAACCTTACTACACTGCTTAAATGCCGAGGAGGCATTAAACGCTCTAATTGAAGTACATAACAATATCTATGGTTCATACTTGAGTGGAATGACCATAGCTAAGAAATTACAGAGGATGGGATATTATTGGCCCAAAATGGAAAGAGAAGCACATGATTATGCTAGAAAGTGTCTACAATGTTAGCAACATGGGGACCTCATCCATGCTCTAGCTCAAGAGCTTCATCCTATCATCACACCATGGCCCTTTTTGTAGTGGGGACTTGATCTCATTAGAAAAATCACACCCACTTCATCTAATGGCCACAAATTCATCATAACCGCAATGGAGTACTTTACTAAGTGGGTGGAAGCCATACCCATGACATACATAACTAGGAAGCAAATTTCTAAGTTCATCTTGAACTATCTCATTTTTTGATATGGTGTTCCAGAAGCCATTATCTCAGATAATGGGACACCATTCAAGAATTATGAGGTTTGTGACTTATGCAAAAATTCAAAATCCAACATCGCTTCTCCACCCCATACTATCCCTAAGGCAATGGCCAAGCAAAAGCTACAAACAAAACCATTTTGAAAATCCTCAAGAAAATAGTCAATGATATAGGTCATGATTGGCATCTGCAACTTAATCCCGCCCTATGGGCCTATCGAACCAACATCTGTACACCCACTTGCGCACCCCCTTCTCCCTGGTCTATGGATCAGAAGCAATGCTCCCCATCTAGATCAAGATCCCATCACTCAAGATATCACTGCAAAACCTCATCACAGATGAAGAGTACTGAGTGTCAAGATTAAATGAGCTGGAGCTACTGGATGATCAACAGATAGATGCTTTGAATCATTTACAATTCTATCAAAATAGAATCAAAAGGAGCTATAATAAGAAAACCAGAAGCAGGACGTTCCAAGTTGGAGAATTGGTATTAAAGGAGAATTAGAAGAATGTCCCAAACCCATGTAGCAAAGGAAAGTTTGAACCTAATTGGTTGGGATCATTCATCATCACAATAGGTTACAAGTTAGGGGCATATCAGTTAGCCACACCCAAAGGCGAACCTCTGCAGGAGCCCATGAATAGCTCCCATCTCAAAAAGTTTTATGCCTAAATCTTTTAAGGTATAGAACCAAAAATCCAAAAAAAAAATCCAAAAATGTCCTGAATAAATGGTTACCTTGGCGAAAACCTAGCAAACAGGCATCTTGGTGACAAAAAAAAAAAAGCAAAGAAAATCCAAAAAAATTAGAAAAAGGATAAAAAATAGTAAAGAGAAAAAATTGTCCTCTAGTGAAAACCACTTTGGTGGCACTTTGGGAAAGTACCTTGGTGAAAACCTGGGAAACATGCACCTTGTGTAAATAAGCACTTTCCATCCACTAGGATCTTTTTGGCTTGTTCTGCATCATCCATCCATTGTGCTTCCATCATCCATTGCATTTGGATCTGCATCCATCACTCATCCACTCGCATCCGCACCATAGCTTGGTCTTGTGTTTGTATCATGATACCTCCTAGTACTACTTGGCCCATCCTCAAGGTCAGCTTGTTCTGCCTTTATTAGAGTAGTTTATTGCACCACGTTGGGGGCATGTTTTCATCGGATCAGATTCGTGTATATTCTTAAAATCCTAAATATCAAAAAATCCAAAAACATCAAAACATAAAAAAATCCAAAAACATCAAAATATTAGAAAATCCAAAAACATCAAGAAATCATCAAAAAATAAAAAAATAGGGTCGTCTTGTCAAACTATGTCATCTCTGAGCTTGAATGTAGGCAAGGTTGATCTTTGATCATCCCCTGAGACATTTAAGTTATTCCTATAGGAGTTCGTCATAATAAATTGACATCTCATCATGTATATCATCATCTGTAAATCAGTCAACTCATCAATCAAACTATGTGGTCTTTGCATGTATAATGTAGGCAGGGACAATCTGTTGATCAGCCTCCGAGGCCCCTAGGATAGGTCTTTAGGGTAGTCTCTTGGTCAAAATATCAGAAAATATCAAAACATTGGAAAATAAAAAATCAACACATTTGAAAATCTCAAAAATACCAAAAAATAGCCTCAAAACATCTCAAAAAGCTAAAAAACATCTCAAAAAGATAAAAAACATCCAAAAATTTGAAAAAATCCATCCATCTCATCTTGTTGCACCCACAATAACATCATTCATAATAAATGATCATCATTTTCAATATTTGGTAAGATAATCAGAAACAAGTCTAGCAGGTTGAAAGTGAAAACTCAAAACGTCGAGTCTTAGGTCTAAGTCAGTGCATAAGCAAGTTGATCATCTTTTTGTATCGATAACTCATCATCCGAATTGGTACCATATCAATCACCATTTAGAATGCTTTGGATAAATGAAATGATGTGCCGCCATCCACTAACATGTCCTAGGATGAATACTTCCTACAATGGGCATTATCATTTGGCAATAGTTTCGGTTCTTATCCTTAGAGAACACATCCTATTTTGGTTAGCGGTATTGAAGAACATCAACTTGTTTGTTTACTTTTTCTTTATCTTTTGACTTATCTCATTGCGCTCATTCGAAGGACTTCTCAATGATATCCAAACAAGAGGATTTAGAGAAATAGGAATGGGGCAACAATCATTATCTTTTTGTCTGCAATGCTTATTGGACGTGCTTGTAATATAACCTTGGTGAATACTTTCTTTGTTAGGTATGTATAGAGGTCTTGGACAACTTGTTGACTATTGCATTGAAAGGTTTACCTTTTCATGTTTTCGTATGAGATGTTTGAAACTTCTAAAGTGCATCCTAGAAAGGTTTATGTATGTTAGGTGTGAACAAGGATACTCCTATCTGCTTGTCAAGTCAAAGTCCATCACACTAGGTACAATCCCATCCTAGTTTTCTATACATTGATGCATCGTACCACATGCATTATCAAGCATAAGGAAATTGGCCCTTTGAAAATCCCAATTCCTCAGCAAGTAATCATCATCATCATCATTTGCATTTGCATCATCTTGTGTCTTGTTGAAATGACTTCTTCTCTTCTTGCTCACTGCACTAACAAGGTACTATGCTAGTTGATCATCACCATCATCATCATCATCGATCTTGCACCCACAAATCATTAGCATATTGCATCAACAAAACATATAGGGAACATATGCATTTCATTTCCACCATATTATAAAAGTACATGCATTTTATTACATTGCATCCATTCCTTGCATCACATTACATCTATCACATAAATCATCTCATAACATTTGCATAAGCATTTCAGAATCATTTCACCATTATCACATACTACATAATCATATGCAATAGGTATATAAGCATTATAAATAATTAATTTGTGTACATACTTGCATAAACATCATTACATCATCTCACACATTACGTTCATATTACATTACACATCATCATACCACTTTGCATTAATATATCATTGCATCATATTAAATGTATCACATACATCATTTAATATGTTTAGGATAATAATATTTGTTATTCAAAGCATCGTAAATAAACCATCTCATTTGCATTACATAAAACCATCTCATTTGCATCATATCATGACCATCGCATTACATCATTACATCATCTCATAAATAGGATCATAAATCATTCATTGCATAAATAATTCCACATAAGTATAAATAGAAAAAAATCCATCACATACAAAGCATACACCCATCCATAATCCATTCATATATAAGTAGGATTCACATATCATTTCGTGCATACACCATAAATCATTCCCATATCATTTTGCATATTACATTTCATATCACATATCACATCACCATTTGCATCAACATAAAATAGATCATCATATAGAAAACATCATTGCACATCACATTTTCATATCATAGGTTAACATAATATAGATCTATTAGTCATAATCATAATGCATATATCATCAGAAATAAATGCATCCATAAAAGCATCATTGCACAACAAATAGAAGTAAAAACATCCATGCATAAATAAAGGGTACACATCGCATCACATCAACATCATCATCAGCTCATATATATATATCATCAATAATGCAATTGTCATAGTACAAAGAATAATTTGAATCACTGTACATGTATGTCAATCAGTACAAAAAGGCCCATCAGGCTATCAAAAAAGAGCCCATAAGGCACAAAAAAGTATCGTATCATCTCGATCAAGCTCTATCCCCGTGTATGTTTCCCTTGCCTTTGTCACCATGACCCTCTGCTGGTTTGTAGCTAGTCCACTCTGAGTACTTTGGAACTTGTCCTCCTCTAGGTATGACCTCGTGATAATGCCTCCGATAGTACTTGGCATCGCATACGACATCCCTATAAGACTGCACAGACATTGTACCCTAGGAGGAGGAGGCTGCCATGCTCTCTAGCTACTATCTCCTACCTAGCTCTGTGGCTACATGTAGCTCTGTAGCCTATCTCTGTTGTACGGCCTGATCCCTCTAAGCCCTGAGCTACTCTCTCTCAGCTATCACAGCTTGGATCTGAGCCTATAACTGTGCAATCAATGCATCTCGAGGATCCACTTGTCCTATCGGCTGCACCTGAGGTTGTACCTAAGGCTACACCTAAGGCTAATCCTCGCCCCATGGTGGTATACTTGGTGGCACTTGTTGTTGGTTTGGAATTGGTACATTGCCCTACCCTGGCTGAACTGGAGGCACAACTAACTACTCCTATCAAGGATCACCCCTTTGTCCTCATCCTCCCCCTCTACCTCTAACTCTCCACTGATCTGGGACTGTACCTAGAATGGTCAATCAAAGTGGAGGCCAAAACCAATCCTTGTAGGCTTGAGTCATGCTTTGATCTATGGGCCCCTGATTGTAAGCCCATGGTTGAGCTACAAACTGCCTGAAGCTTTTCATGGCCTCTAAAGTAGGAATATACAACCCCCATGAAACTTGTGTCAAGGTGCGTGCAAAGATAGCTACATAATCATCATTAGGGCGATCCTAGGGCTCACCAAAATGATGCTGCATGTGCCCAAGCAAGTAACTCTCAATCATGGTGTGCTCTCGCCCCTACATAAAATGGTCCTGGCAGGCATAGAACAACTGATCAGCATCGTCAGCCCATCCAAGCTGACCAAGGTATGGTTGCCCTAGAAAATCCTACATCTCATCCAAGACCCTCCTCTAGTAGGGGATCCCATGCTCACCGGTATGTGTAGAGGACACATTGCCTCTATAATACCACATGAGGGGATCATCAGGCAGCATTGGAACTGAAATAACATGTGGATGTAGCACAACAATGTGATCCCATGCCTAGACATGAAGAAGTATCACCCCTGCTCCCAGTGCTCTACCATCCATGTACACATACTCGTATAGGTATCTGTGTAAGGATGCGAGAAGCACATGCCCCCATGCAAAATGAACTGGCCTGTCTTGAACAATCTGCTCCCAACAATATCCCCAGCTAGGATTGAAGTATCACCCTCATCTGTTAGGGGCAACAAGACCTAAAATGATGGATGCAATCACCTAGCAGAAGGGAGGTGCCAAGATCCTGTGTTGCTTGAGCTCTATTTGTCCCTCGCAAAAAATGATGTCCTCTCTGGTGAGGACTCTATGGAAAGCATCGCGTCGCTTTTCCATATCAAAAATCACTCACCAACCATGAATCAACAATCTCAAAATATGCCAAATGTCCTCTAAGGTGATGGTGGCCTTGCTAGTGGGAAGATGAAAGGAAGAGGTCTCGCTGTGCCATCTCTCAGCCAACACTGACAACATCCCTAGGTGAGTGAAAATGGGTGCTGCGTAGGTAATGTACCTTAACCCTGCAATCCAGAGTTGATCTTGATCCCTGTCACTCAAGTTCTACAAATAGCTAGAAAAATCTTGCGACTTGTGCTCTTGGGAGTAGAGCTCCCTCACCATGTCTTGCATCAAGGAAGGTCACCATGTTAAATTGTTTAAAAAATTCTTCATCGGGCGTTGAAAAAACTTCTCTAGCGGTGCAACCTGTGAAGGCCTCATAGTTTGATTTCTAATCAAACTTTGACACTAGGGCTTAAAAGAGAAAAATGGCACCGTCGCAGTGCAATTTCCCTTCTAGCGGTGCACTTTGAGCAAATCTAGGACTGCCATGTTACACTTTACAAACTGCCTTGCTAGCCTTGAGCTCAGCGTCAAATTTTTCAAACTCCAAATTGCACCACCGTGGCACAATATCACACTATGTGATGCAATATCACACCGCACGACATAGTTTGATTTTTGAGCGGTGCTATATAGCACTGCTGTAGATGGACCAACCTTTAAAAACATTAAATAAAATCAATAAATGAAAAATGAAGCTCAAGTAAGGGTCACTTATCGGTACCCCAATGCCAGGTGGTCGTTGGTACGTCCGAACTTGATCATAAATGTGTAGGGGAAGCTGTCATTGCACCATATTGTGAGGAGGTCAGAGCTCAAATCTCAAGGTCACAAATGGAAGTGTATGAAAATGACTTGAAAGTGACCCCTTAGGCCCCTTTTAAGCTTGAAAATTAGAGATTTTTACCCTGATTGGCTGTCCTAATAGGGTTTTGGACCCTTGAAGCTATTTTTGTCTAGTTGAGGCTTGTTTTACATCATTTTATTGTGTTTAGACATGTTTTTGGCCTCCTAGAGCCTTTTTAGACCTGTTGGGCACCTTGTCCTCTTCTTTTCATGAGATCACCCAAAAATTGAAATTTTTGTCCAATATCTCGAGGGGGCAATATAATGGCATGTTTTCTCTCACCAAACAGTAGTGGGAAAGTTTTCAAATAGCAAAAATTTCCAGCTTGGATTGAGATCGTTTATTCTTTGAACCAACGCAGCAAGTGCATTGCTTAAAAGAGGGGCAAAATGTAGACACATAAAATATACTGATTGACATTGTGCACCTGATCCCGACTAATAACATCATTTCATCCTGAATCATCCCTCAGTCTAACCATTTAATCAAATCTCCTTATCTAATTAAATTCATCAATATTCTTCTCTTAATTAAATAAATCATTTTATCTAATTAAGTCACTCTCTTTTGTTAATTAAATCAATCAATCTAATCTAATTATCCCTATTTAATTAAATAATTAAGTTTATTTGATTAAATCTCTAAAGTCTATCCATTAAATTAAATAAATTAAAACCTTATTTGATTTAATCTAACACCATCTCTTTTAATTAAATAAATCAAAATCCTTATTTAATTATTCTCTTATCATATTCCTCTCTTATTTGATTTAAATAAATCCATAAATTTGAGTTAAAAAGTCACATCATCTAATCTCCTATTAAATTAATTAACCCTTGATTAATTTAATTCTAAATCTCATGTCCCATCCTCTAGATTTTGCAAGTTGCACATGAAAATAGATTTAATTCATTTATTAAATCCCTATTTTCCTCACAAGGCATCTTTTGGAATATTCTCCAAGTTTGAATTCAAAAATTCCAAGTCAACATGTACATCCAACAAGGCAATAACTCCATCTTACATGTCCTTTTCCTTGAGCCAAGTGGCATCTATTACATTTTCCCTTCCCTCTTACAAGTCATTTCAACAAATTTGAAATTCAAAAATATGCATTTATTGGCACAATCCTCAAAACTTGCATATCCTTCATCCATTCATAGATTGACAAGTGGCATCATGCCATTGGATGAATGTTAGTCCCACATTACAAAAATTTGGACATTCATCCATCTTGGCATTCTATAAGTAAAGAGCTCATATCCTCATTTGATCATCCACAAATTATGCAAAGTTATTATGCTAAAATATTTAGCCATTTCCATCCATTAATATTGAGTTCTTAGCTAGGTTTTTTGTAGATTTTTTTTCTTGGAGCTCTCATTCTTCATCAACAAAGTGGATCAAATCTCTTCAATACATCAAGCTTGCATCTTAGGAATTGGGAAAGGGCCAATTTTCACATCAAATTGGCACCAATTCCCCCATGGGATCATATGCTTTCTATTTTAATTAGGATTGAATCTATATTTTCTTGTTTCATTGTGTTCTTCATTATTTTCTTTCCTAATTTGAGTTGTGTAAATGGATTTCATGGGGAATCCTTGTTTTTTCTTGCAACAACAAACTTAAGTTGTTTTTTCTCATTGTTTTGTAGGTATTTGGATTGGGGTTCACACAACCCCCACTTTAAAGAAATTTCTAAAAACCATGCTATGAGAAATTACTTTAAAGTAGCACATGATAAATGCTAACAATAAAGAGGACATGAGAGCTTATTTGGAAATGCCTATTCCAAGTCATATGTTTCCAAATGATGATACGTCATAAAAAGGGGTTGCCCCCAAAATGAAATCCCAAACACATAAGGGATCCATAGATTCGGGGTCAACATGTCTTTGCTACAATATTTTTAGAGAGCTCAGAATTGTCATCATTCCCCAAATACTCATGGAACAACAAGAATGACACAAAGAGATTGAAAACAAAGACAAACTTTCGAGTCAACATGGAAGATACCTAAATGTCTCAATTCCTTGTGTCATCTGCAAAAGGAAAACACAAGACAAATGAAAAGATAAAGGGAAATATTTTGGGTCAATATGGAAGAGACTTAAATGTCTTGATTCCTTGCATCATGCCCAAAAGGAAAACACAAGACAAATTAAAATATAAAGGGAAATATTTTGGGTCAACATGGAAGAGACCTAAATGTCTCAATGCCTTGTGTCATCCCCAAAAGGAAAACACAAGAAAAATTAAAAGATAAAGGTTTATGACATAGAGAAGAATGTAGATACAAATAGAGGAATGTCACAAGGAGAGGGGTGCATCAAACATAATAGTATGAGGAGATCACATTACACACATGAAATCATACACAACATGAAAAATAAAATAAAGAAAAGACTAGTAAGGAACATGCGAGTCAACCTATTAGCAAGTCGTCTGCATCCCAATCTTGTTCATTATATATAGAAGGTAGACAACTAGCCAAAGGGACAACACAAAGTGCTGAACTAGGATCATCACCAAGTTCAACACTCTTCTTAGGAGAATTGACAATTAAGCTCATAAAAGAGGAAAATAATGTATTCAATTATGTTTACACTTTTCATCAATCTTAGTAATCTCATCATCATCGTCTAAGTTAATCACAACGGGAGGTCGAATGATAATGTCAAAAGATGGATTTAGCTCTTGTTGTGGTTGCAATATAGGATCTTTTTGTTGCGGAAAAGAGGGAGACTCATTGTGAATTTCTTCAATAAAGTTTGGATGTTGATTTTATTTGTTGTTTTCTTTGTTTAACCTTTGAGCAAGAGCATGACATATACACCTATGCTCTCTAGAATTTTTATTTCTTTTTGTGAAATTTTCAAATTGTGTTTGTGTAGGAAAAGGTTTATAAACCATAGGTTTTTTTCCCTCAGGGGAGGAATGAAAGGAACCATAGGAGTTTGTTCAACCACTTTCTCTTTAGCTTTGTAAACTTCTTTTATCTGAGGAGCTGTTACAAAATTATTTTGGTTGTCTCTTGGTATTTTGTAGGAAATAGGAAAAGGATCTATCTTAGGTTGGTCTTGGTTGTTTGGAATGTCTTTAGGTTTAATCATGGTTTCGTCAAAGATACGAGGCTCAATAATAGATCGAGGAATGTTTCTAAGGGATAAATTTTTTCTTTGCATTTTTCCTTAAAATTTTCATACGATTTGAAAAATAATTCTTCATGAGGTTTAATAGGTTCCATAGGCTCAGGCCAAACAAAATCGAATGAGAAATTCCCTAAGGAAGATAGAGGATTAGAGCCATTATGGTGCACAGTAAAGATCTCATTGTCAAAGGGAAACTTTAAGCATATATGCACACGCAACGAGACAACTTCCATGGAACGTAGCCATGCATAACCCAGCTTCACATGGAATTGGTTCGATGTCGAGATGATGGCCAATAAGACATCTAATTGTTTTGGTCTAATTTTTAGAGGAAGGATGATTGATCCCATTGTAGGGAAAGAAAACCATTATGTGTTTTTATCCATGCTTTCGGTTTGTCATATGTTTCTTGATAGAGTTCATGCACAAGCAATAATTCTTTGGTGATCAAATTCTCTCCAAAGATGGGATCAATTAATATCCCATTAGTGGGCTTGTCATTGATTGGGTCGGCTATGTAAAGAGGACCATTAGGTGCATTTCTAAATATATCTTTAGATGAGAAAGCAATGTCAAGAGGATTTTTAGTTTGGCCCTTACGAGGTATAATTTTTATCAATCCAACCATATTTTCCATAGGATTTTGTTCAATAGTATCCATAGGACCTTGTTCAATAGTATCAATGTTGTCATCATCTGTTTCAATATTTATCACATCATTCTTCTTAGTTTCACTAGCTTTGAATAATGAAATTTTATGATTCGACATAGGGTTGGTAAAGATTTTCAAGTTTTGGTTGGGAGGGGCAACAAACTTATTTCCTTGATCATTAACACCTCCAATTTGAAGTCAACCAAAATCAATGAGGTCTTGCACAAGATGTTTAAGATGCTTACAATGTTTTGTATCATGTCCATTTTGTCAATGATAATGACAATAGGAATTTGATCTAAAGTTTAGAGGTAAAATCTTATTAGGATCAAGTGTTTTAATGGGAGGTAAGGTGATCCTTTTCTACTCTAGAAGTTGTGACATTGTGCTATGCAGGGTATCGGGTAGGAGAGTAAATTGTCTAGTTAGATCCCCACATGTAAAATGACTTGTTTTCTTTATAGCAACCACTTGGGTATCAACATGTTGAGTTGTTTTTTGAGGGGGATTTAGTTGAAGGAAGCCTTTATTCTATTTCCTAAAAGATTGATAATTATTTTGGTTTGCAGATTCAAACTTCTTAGGATGGCTAGAGGTGTGTTTTGTTTCATGACTACTAACTGAGTTTTGATAATCATGAAGGGTAGTACACAAGTGTACAAAGGAAGGAAAATTAATCATGCCAAGCTTATCTTGTATCTTAGATTGTAAGTCCTCAATGAAAATCCATTGAAGGTGAGGATCAAATTTTTTTATGTTGATTTGGGAATAAAGCGATTGGTAGCATGAAATGAAGTTAGTAACCTTTTCATCATATTTTTTCTTACATATCATCAAAACAACTAAGGTCATCTTAGGAGTCATGTGAAATTGGAAATGGTTTATAAAGGCCTCGACAATTTCATTGAATGAACAAATTGAGTTATTCAATAAAAAGCAAAACAATTCTAAAGCGGTATCTTTCAAGGACCTAGGGAAAAGCTTAGCCAAGAGATTATCCTCAAGGAAAAAATCACTACATAATGCGGTATAAGTGAAAACATGGTTAGAAGGATCTCCTTTCCCCCCATATTTCTCAAACCTAGGAATCTCTATACCTTGTGGTAGCAACGTTCTCAATATCATCAAGGATAAGGGATTGTTTTTGACATAGTATGAAGTTGGTGATTTTGATTTTAGTTTATGGTGGAAATTTTCTCTTGAAGGGATGAAACCCTTTGCAAAATTTGGTTAAGGATGGAGTCCTTGGTTGTATTTTGATATGGAGGTGAATATAGCGGAGGTGTACATGCGTTTGAGGGGGAAATGAATGGAATACTTATGGGAGGTGAAGTGGTAGGAGATATGATGTATGATTCCACAAAGGTATTGGGATTGCTAGCAGAAATACCCAAGGTAGGAAGGACATTACTAGTAGGTTTCATCAATGTTGTAACTTGAGGGTTGGTATAGGTAGGAATTGAGGAAATGGTTGTGGGGGGAGGAATTTGAGTTCCTCCTTAACTTTGTGCATTATTCGAAGGTTGAGCCCAATTAGTTGTTCCAAGGGAGGAGATGGGGGATCAAGAGAGGAAGCTTTGAGATAGGATTGTTGAGTGTGATGTTGATGACGGAGAGAGGCCATGGCGGGAGGAGGGTCCCATTGATTAGTGACTGAACAATTTGCATGCCAGAGTAGAGGCCTTGGAGCAAAGGGTTAGAGCTATGTCCAATGAGAGAGACATGATGAAGATAGAGAGGGGAAGTGCCTACTTGGAGAGAGATCAGGCAGTAGCATGAAGGTAGGAGACCGAGAAGAGATTTGTGGAGTTTACAACTCTTTACACTAGACTAGTTGCAACTTTCGCTTGTGAGTTGGTTAGGGCTGGTTAGGGTTGTTGAGCACAACTAGTTATTGAATAGCTTTCCTTTTCTTTTTTTGTCACTAAGATGCTTGTTAGCCTGGTTTTCATCAGGGTGACATTTTTTTTATTTTTCAATTACTTGGTATTTTTGTATTTTCTAGATGGCCTTGATGCTTTAGATGATCACTAATTGTATTGAATCCATTGATGGTGCTGATGTAGAAACTAGTGCCATGATATGCCAATAATGATCTTGATGAAGTAGTTTCCTTGTCAGGATCATAACACTTGCATACAATTGATTGATGTCATTGTTATCCTTGTTGATACTAGAGTTGGCCTTATCAGAATACGCACATCATGATAGAGTGCCATGAGAGTCCTTACAATAAAGAGTTGTTGCCAAGATGCAATGAATTTGTTGCATGGTATTTTTGGACTTTAGGTGAGATGTAGGATTATGATGGATGATGGTAGATGTGGGACGATTGTTTGGATGTTTAGATGAATCACTTTTTATTTTCCAAACTTGGGATGTTGGATGGAGGAGTTTTGAATTTTGATTGGGATAACATTTGGAAGCAACACTTTTATATGCCTTTTTTGATGAACATTTTGAAGGAGGTGGACATTTATTATATGTGGGAGTCCTCTTTTCTTGTGGCTCCACATTTTGATTGACTTTTACTTTTGAACTATTTTCTTTGCTTGATCCATTTTTCTTTGGGATCTATTTTAACTTCATTTGTCCACTTGGATTTTTGTTTGAGTCAATGGCCCTTGAAATTTGATTTTGAACTTTGTATTTGTAATAATTTTCATTTTGTCTATTCCAAATGAAATGTTTATTAATGTTGGAATGATAGTTTATGGTGTGGATGGAAGGAGTGTTGACAACAACCTTATGGTAAGAACTACTCATGGACCTCATTTTGATGTATGTATTAGATAAAGTTTCCCCCAATATTGAGGAGGTACCAATAACATCATTTGATTCTTTGACTAAAGAATAGCCAAGGACTTGATGTCTAGGATTTTCATAAAACTGTATTGGTTCTCTAATTCCTTGCTCATGTGTATGCCTAGTCCTTTTCCTTGATACTGCATGCTTTGGCATATTCTCTTTGCAATGGGGTATTTTTCATTTTGGAAGCAAGATGCAAACCAATCATTGTGGAAACTGTTGCTTGAAATATTCTCCTCTATGAGAAATCTTGATTTAACAAAAGTGGTTGATCCTAGTTGATAGGATATTTTGGCATCATCATTTGTCAAGCTTGTGTCTTCTTGGTCCCTTAAGACATCAATTTGATCAATACTATCTTTTTTTCGTTCTTCTTTGACTTGGTCAATGATAAATTCCTTATGTTCTTCTTGAATGTTATCTATGTCATTTTTTTGATTATCTATGTGTCCCAAGGAGGCAAGTGTCTCATTTTGGTAAGTGCCAATATTTGGAGGTTGGATAGGGTCATCTTCAAGTGTTTGATCATGAATGACATAAAGGTAAATGAGTGGATCATTTTGGACTTCTTGCTCAATAGTAGTGTCTTGATCAAAGATGGGTTTGTCTTGAATGATATGGTTGGGAATGGCATCTTGATCAAGGATAGGTATATTTTGGATTCCATGATTATCTAGAAGGACTTCTTGGATGGACTTAAAGATAGGGTCATGGGATGGACTACTTTGATCTTGAGATGAAGGTGAAGCCATGATGTCATGTTTTGGACTTTCCATTTGACATGTATGCTCAAGTTTAGTAGATCAGATGTGACTTTGGAGACCGTGACTAGATGTAGATTGAGATGGAGTGGCTTGGAAGGGATTAGTGGATGAAGGAATAGGATAGGACATGGAGGCTTGGAAGGGATTAGTGGATGGACTAGGATAGGACATGGAGACTTGGAAGGGAGTAGTGGAAGGTTGGTTTCCCTTGTCAAGGTTAGGATAGGTATGACTAATAGATGTTTTTAGTGGATTAATGACAAAGATTTTCTCAAGTGACTCTTGATAGTGGGGTATGTGTGGGAACATCATGGAAAAAATAGGCCCTTAAGTGGCAAAAAAATTAGAAAAATCAGAGTTAGGCAACTTGACGTAAAAATTTGAATAAGTTATCTATATTATTTCAAAAATATGTAAGAATAGAATCTGTAGAAAATTGAATGTAGTTTCTAAACTACTAGGTTTGTTTAAAAGAAAAAAATCTATTTGGTGAAAATTTGAAATTTCCATGTAGTAGTACTCAAATTTGGGGAAAAAATAAGTAGGTGTTTATCGACAACCCTAACCACAATAAAATTATAATATTTTTTAAGATTTTAGATATAAGTAGAGGACTCATGTCGATGTGATGCATATTTTTTTGTAATTTTTTTCCAATTAAATAATTAATTGTGATTTTTTATTTCAACTTTTAAAAAATATTAAAAACTCATATGTGACCACCTTAACTTGGTCAAAAATTCATGAAATTCAATTTTATTTTTTTAATCCTATAGTAAGTGAAGCATAGAATTTGATGCATGTTTTGGATTCAAAAAATGTGATACCGTTTGAAAGCTATATATGTTTTTCAATCAATCTATCAATCAATACTTTAGTCATAATTTGAATAGAAAATGAATAATAATTAATTATTAAATTCAAAGTAAAGTATAATTTATATTGGTAGAAAGCTAATAATCTCCTTTAAAATCCCTTTTCGTTTCATCAATTTTGGGTAAAAAAAAGTCATCAGCCACATACCCATCATATTGCCACTTTTTGGCCCATCATGATCCTGCACATACCCAGTGAGGACAAATGGATGAATGACTAGGACTTATGGATTGTTGGTAGGAAGGGTATGTGGGTAGTTTACCATGGGTTGATGTTGATTGGAATTTGGATTGGATAAATTTTATTTTGAAGTCTATGGCTTGTTGGCATTGACCATTACAGAGGAACTAGTATTCAACTAGACTAGCAAGCATATCTTGAGGTAAATTCTAGACAGGGTGGTGAGGTTATCACGAAAGGTGGAGTATGAATAAGGTATGTGATATGAGGTATAAGGTATGAAAATGCAAAGAAGGTGACTTAAGTCTAAGGTATGAAACCTAAGCTATGTTTTTAGATTGTTTTTTATAACCTGGATGAATGCTAATGCAACTATTTTTTTGGTCTTTCTTGGAAAACAAGGAATGTCTAAAATGATGGTGTCCTAAAATGACTATGTCTAAGTATGAAAAAGTGTAGGAAATATTTTAAAGGTAATCAATTTTGGGAGACTTGAAAATAGGTTACCAACCATCTAAAGTTTAACCAAGGCTTCAATTTAGTTTTTCAAGGGACCTTTGTAAGACTAGGACCAAGAGATAAAGTGAGCTCCCAAACTAGACTGATGAGTTGGAAGGACTCACGTAGATGACAAAAGAAATGTTGAGAAGTGACTAGGTTCAATGAATTATTTTGTTGAAGCAACAGTTTATCCAAAGTATGGAAGGTAAAAAAGACTTTTAGATGTAAAATCTATAATGGTGATTGGCCTATTCTAAAATCTGCAAAGGTGATTTTCCTAAAAAGTTTGATTTATTTGAAGGTAACAAAGACTCCTAGATGTAACCAAGGTTTGCAAATAGTATGCCTATTTCTCTAGCTAAATCATAGCTAAAGGATGCAATGATGAAAAAGTATGAGCAAATCTTTCTGGTTTCTATTCAAAGATCATTGTGAAAGGATAAATTAGAGACTACTTTTGGATTTTTGACCTCAGACTGTGACAATGAAATTTGGTTTTCTGGTTATCAGGTAATTGCAGTTCAGTTTATTAGATGTGTCACAAAAACTAATAGATGTGGTTTTTAGTGTCAGATGCAATCTACTGGTAAAATATGCCTTAGGTTTGTGACAGGAAGATGCATCGTTCCAGAATGAAAATGTGGCTCATCAGATCAGATGCATCATAGAGGTTTTCAAATGTGGTTTTCGGTCTCAAATGGATTGCAAGTTTGACACTAGTGAATAGGATATGAGATGCAGTCTTCTATGTGACAAATATGACTCAGTCTAACAGATGTGAGTTTCTAGTTGACAAATGTGACTTAGTATGCAGATGTAGGTTTCTGGTTGACAAATGCGACTTAGTATGACAGATGCATGTTTTTGGTTGACAGATGCAACTCGGTATGACAGATGTGTGTTTCTGGTTGACATATGTGACTCAGTATGACAGATGTGTGTTTCTAGTTGACATATGTGACTTAGTGTGAGAGATGCATGTTTTTGGTTGACAATTGTGATTCATAAAAGTAGATGTGATTCTCAATGGCAGATGTAGATTGTATTGCAATTTTGCAGCTTTGATTTAGTCTAATTTTGATCAAATTTTGGAAAATAGAAGATAATCAGAAAAAACTATGTTTCGGTTTGGTTTTGATGTGAAAATTTTTAAATCCAAAAAGATAAGTATGATTCCTAAGGTTGGTAAGGACAATATCTGCTAAATTCCCACTTGGATTTCTACAACTGTGCTTATTTAGAGCAAATGATTAGAAGCTTGACCACACTATCTCCCCTCCATGACACTCACTTCTTCAGGTCATCCAAGCTTTAAGTTCTCTTGAATCTCCCATAACAAACTATTCATCTCTACTGAGAACTGCAAGTATGTGGGACGACTTCAAAGGTACGACCTCTTACACCAAAAAATAGAGGGGTTTTGGTAATCTAAAAATAATTGGATTTTAATAAGGGCACTTGTTCAGGTAGTTATGCATGAGGCAAGATTAACTTGTTTTCATAACAAATCTACACCTGTAACACTAAGTTTTCCATTAGCATTCACATTTGTATACCGGTCGGGAGTAGCTTGGATTTAGCTTCGTTTCCGGTTTGAGTCACCTTGGGGTGAGTACTTTTTACCACCAAGGAAGGCCCAATTCTAGAGTCAATAATAAATTCTCTTACACATAGGATCACACAAGTGTGCAAGGGGAGAGGATAAGAATTATGATGAAATTAGAGTCGTAGGCCTAGACCAATTTTTAGTGTCTACACAACTAGTTGTTGAGGTAAGATGTTTGCTAAAAATCTGAGCTAAGTTACACAAAAGTTCTATTCCTTCTTCACTTTCAATCTAAACCATTGATTTTTGGTAAAGGTATGTTCTATCTTGCTCAATTATGGTTTTTCACCTAAAGGAGAGAGATATACCCCAAAATATAGGTGGTTCACTCAAACTAATGCAAGTACAATGAAAATATGCCTAAATGCAGTGTCCTAGATGCAACAAACTAATAAAAATGAATGACTATTGATGCAAAATCTAAGAAATGTGAAGTGTTGGAAAACATAGTGTTGTTTGCAAACATGAACTAGAAACATGGACAAATGAAAACATAATTGAATGAGACTGAATGGAGTACACCTAGAGGAAGATTGCTGATTTCAGGAGGTTTTAGAATGTCTCTGAAATCACTGCTAATGTCCACTAGAACTCATTCGCCACTAATGGCAAATTAGTCCCACTTCTGGTAAACTTTGTTGAAATAGGTTTCAGAGTGTCGGGAATTGAAAATGTCAAAAAATTATTTTTTCTAGCCTAGTGGTGGGACTCACTCACCATTGATGTTGAATCATTCTTCCTAAAAAAATTGCAAATTTTGAAGTCAACTTTGTGGGGCCAAATCTGCACTTGTCTTCTTGTCAAGTTGAATGGTTCAAATCTACAGAAAATGCACTGAATGTTGTCTCCAAGCTTGAATTAGGACTTTTTTTACTTAAATAACTTTGATGACTTGTTGTCCACTTTTCAACACATATTTATTTGACAAGTCTGCCTACAAGACCTACAAACACACATGCAAAGAGGGGAAAAATGGTTGAGGGTTAGAGTATAGGGGTTTGCCTTGGTCAAACCCCACTATGGTAATCAAACCCTAGATAATGAAATGAAATATGAGAATGATAAATAAACAACATGCAATGTCATAAACTTACCAAACCCTTTTTGATAAATTCTAAAGATATGTCTATGGCTGCTCCAAAATGTTGCATTATTGCTTGATGAAATGATGTAATGATGCTTGAATGCTAAGAAAGATAAGATGCATGAATACTTGAATGAATGGGATTAATTATGATGATAAAGTGAGAGAAAAACATATATTTATACACACTTATGCCCTAATTTCTCAAAAATAAATCATAGGCTGACCTAAAGTCTTAATGAATAAAAACCTGAAAGAAATTTGAATTTATTTTGAATTTTGTGCCAAGAGGGACTCGTTCGCCACCTATGGAGAATGGGTCCCACTCAAGGAAAGTGAATGGGTGTTGGGGATTAAGTTGCATTTAATGATGTTTACCAAGTTTGAATTAAAAAATACACTTAATTATGACTTGTAAGTGCATAAAGGGGCCAAATAAGACATAAGAAAGGTGTAATTAGTGATGACAAGCCTAGAGAAGCATGAAAGTTTGTTACAAGACTTTACAACACTTCAAAAAAGGACTTGGTAAGGAATAAAAAGGGAATATTTAGATGAATTATAATAAGAAGAGTCTAGAAAAGTGTGGAAATGTGTTACAACACTTCACAACACCTTTACAAGACATAAAAAAAGTCTTACTAATTTAAATATTCAAGACCTAATATGAATATATAAGTCACATTACAATGTTAAATCAAGCAAAATAAGTCAAGCATCAAAGGAAAAATACCTAAATGATCATGAAAATTTCAAGGGTCCACTTTTCTACACCACATTTAGCCCCCACTTTAGTGAGAGGATGAACTTGCTTCAAACTCACACTAAATTAGACATGCACATCAAGAAGGATCCAAATGTACTTATGCTAGTAGGATGAGATAGCAATGATCAAGCCCCCAGGATGAAGATCCCATGGAAAACTAAACATAAGAACAAAGGAACACACATGAATGAGAAAAAGGAAAAGGCAGATCAAGCTTTGATTGTTTGTCCAACTATTTGTGGATCAGATTTAGGTTGTTTTTCTAGAAAAAGAAAATGCATACTCACTCTGGGGCAATAGAACTTATGGCTATCCACTGGGTGAGAAGGCCCAAAAGGTGAGAAACATACACTAGTTGGTATGCACTCACAAACACACATGTGGCTATGGGGAAAGTCATGCCTCGGAATGGGCTTCCTGCTCAACCATACTAAAGTTATACCTTTTGAAAACTTTAATAAGCTGCCATAGAGGAAAATGTGGGTTTGAGATCCATGAGACAAGCAAAGCTTTATATGCTTAGAACTCATGAACAAACAAGATAGCACCACAAGCATGCAAGGTGGCCATGCAAAAATGTAAAATGCAAAAGATATTGAAAGGAGTTTTTTTTGGTTCATGCGAGGTCTATAACTTAGGGAACATTGTGTCTAATGTCTCCAAGAGAGGACCAATCAAAAATATTTTCTACTTAGGAGATGTAGTGCATTGCATTAGGCCACTAAGAGGAATGTAATATGCTAAGATAAATCACACTTATGAAGTACATCACATGCAATTTCATCCACAAATTGACAAACGCATCGTGTGAAGTAACAAGGGTGCACTAATAACGAAGAAAAGAAAATGAAAAATTAATAGTGCCAATGTATGCCCCCACTTTAAAGGAATTGCTACATTTCATTTTGTGAGCAATTACTTTAAAGTAGCAAAGAAAAAATGCGAACAAATAGAAAGAAATGAGAGCCAACTTAAAAATCCCTATGCCAAGTCATATGTTTTCAAGTAAGGCTACATCATGCGAGAGAAAAAGAAAAATAAAGAGGGGTTTTCTCAAAAAAGGAAAACACCAAACACATAAGGGATCTATGGATTTGGGTCAGTATGTTTGTTGTTGCAATGTTTTGATTAAAGAGCTCAAAACTGTCATCATTCCCTGAATGCATAGATCTAGAAGAATGACACAAAGAGAGTGAAAACAAAAAAGAGGAACCCTTTGGGTCAACATGGAAGATACATAGGGCGTCATAACGCTTTTCATCATCCCTAAAAGGAAAACACAAAAAAAAAGATAAAAAGTGAAGAAAAAAGGAAAAATGAAAATATTTTTGGGTCAACATGAAGGAAACATTTCGGTCTCAACGCCTTGTGTCATCATCAAAAGGAAAACACAAGAAAAGAAAGGTGAAAAAGGAAAAGGGATGTTTTGAGTCAACATAGAAGAGACATAGGGTGTCTCAACGCTTTGTGTCATCCCCAAAAGGAAGACACAAGAAAAGAAAGCTTAGAAAAAAAAAAGGGTCCTTTTGGGTCAACATGGAAGAGACATAGGGCATCTCAATGCTTTGCATTATCCCCAAAAGGAAGACACAAGAAAAGAAAAGAGAAAAAGAAAAAAGGGACCTTTTGGTTCAACATGGAAGAGACATAGGGTGTCTCAATGCTTTGCGTCATCCCCAAAAGGAAAATACAAAACAAAAGACAAAAAGAGAAAGTGATGTACAACATATAGAAGAATGAAGGTACAAATAGAAGAATTTGCACAAATAGAGAGAACATCAAACACATGACACGGGGGATCACATTACACACATGCAATCAAAGAAAAAGGAAAGAAATATGAAAATGTAAAAAGGCTAGCAAGACGAATGCATGTCAACCATCTAACAAGTCATCTGCCTTCCAATCATTGTCAGAAGGTGAACAACTGGTGAGAGGGACAAGAGCAAGGGCCGTACTAGGTGAAGTTCCAGACTCATCACTCTGAATAGGAGATATCTTAGCAAAGCTCACATATGAGTAAAATAATGTATTCAATTCATCATGTATTTCATTGTCAATATTTGTGGTTTCCTCATCGTCATCTAAGTTTATCACAATAGGAGGATGAATGACTATACTAGAAGGAGATTGTTCCTCTTGTTATGATGGTTGGGTTGAATTATCTTGTGGCGGGTCAAGAGGAGGAGGGTGGTCATGCATTTCTTTTGTCAAATGTGGATTGTGATTTTGTTTGTTTTCTTTTGCATCTAACTGACAAGTAAGGAGACGACGATGACACCTACACTCTCTGGCACTTTGGTTTCTTTTAATTCTATTTTAAACTTGTTTAGGTGTAAGAGAGAATTGATGCACTATTGGCTCCTTTGCTTCCTAAAGAGGAGGAACAAAAGGAACCAAAGGAGATGAGTCAATCACTTTTTCTTTAGCTTTATAAACTTGTTTAGTGTGAGGAGTTATGGCAGGGTTGGTTTCAATATCTCTTGGTTGTTTAGACAAGGAAGGTGAAATGTTTATTGTTGCTTGCTCAAGCAGTTGTAATGTTTATTTACGTTTGGATTCAAGTTGAAGCATTGTATCATCTAGGATAGTACTTTGGGGAGTAGATGGGGACATGTTATGCAGAGACAATTTGACTAGTTTTTTGGCTTTGAAATTTTGATAGGCAATGAAAAAGAAGTCCTTGTGAGGGGTGATGGGTTCCATAGGTTCAAGCCAAAAGGATTCCAAGGAAAAGTTACCTTTAGAGGACAATGGATTAAAGCCATTATGATGCACAATATATATCTCATTGTCAAGTAGAAAATTTAAACATTTGTGAATGATTGAAGGAGCAACTTTCATTGAGCGAAGCCAAGGATGACCTAGCCACACACAAAATTGATCAGATTGTGGAATAATAGAGAATGTTACATCCAATGTTTTAGGTCCTATCTATAATGGGAGTATGATCCGATCATAGGGCACACAAAACCATTATGTGTTTTAATCCATGCTGTTGGTTTTTCATAATCATCTTGATAGAGATCATGTAATACTAAAAATTCTTCCATGATCACATTCCTACCAGAGGCGAGATCTATTAATATCCCATTGGTGGGCTTATCATAGATTCAACTGGCTATGTAAAGAGGACCATCGGGAATTTTTGTAAGTATATCTTGAGGAGAAAAACTTATATCAAGAGATTTGGTAGTTGGGCCCTTACAAGGGATAATGTCTATCATTCCCACCATTGAATCCATGGGATTAATATGGGTAACATTTGGAGCAATATCATGTTGTTCATCATTAGTATTGACATTCATCATATCATTGTTTGAAGGTTCACTGGCTTTGAAAAATGAAACATTGTGTTTAGGCATAGGATTGGTAAATATTTGCAAATTCTGATTAGGAGGGGCAATAGACTTATTGCCCTGATCATGAACACCTGCAATGGACAAACGACTAGAATCAATGAGGTTTTGCACTACGTGTTTGAGATGCTTACATTGTTTAGTATCATGTCTATTTTGGTGATGAAAATGATAATAAGCATTGGGTTTAAAGGTGGTGGGTAAAGGTTTGGTTGGATCAAGTGGTTTAACTGTAGGCAAAGCAATCATTTATTGTTGTAGCAATTGATTCATTGTATTATGCAAGGTATCAGGCAAAGGGGTGAACTGTCTCTTTGGGTCCCCATAGGTAAAGGGTATGGCTACTTTTAGTGGCTGCCACTTGGTTATTAGTAGGTGGAGTTGGTTGTGGAGGTGGGCGATTGAACTTTAAAAACCATTTGGTTTGTTTTCTAAAGTTTTGTGAGTTGTTTTGGTTGCTTTGTTCAGACTTCTCAACTCAATTAGAAGTGGATTTTGTATCACAACTAGTAATCGAGTTGTGATAATCACAAAGGGCTATGCATAAATGCATAAAAGAGGGAAACTTCATCATAGTCAATTTATCTTGAATGTGAGTTTGCAATTTTTCAATAAAAATATTTTGGAGATTCGAATCAGGAACCTTGATATCTATTTGAGCATATAATGACTAATAGCGTGAAATTGAAAATCAGTTACTTTTTCATCCACATTTTGTTTACACCTCATCAAATCAGCCATTGTATTTTTGGGAGTCGTGTGTACTTGAAAATGACTTATAAAGGCATCAACAAGTTCATTAAATGAATGGATTGAATGATTGGGTAAAGAGGAAAACCACTCCAAGGAAGTATCTTTTAAAGTATGAGGAAATAGTTTAGCTAATAGTTTAACATCTAGGACAAAATCACTGCATAAGGTTGTATAGGCATTGACATTATTAGTAGGGTCTCCTTCGCCTTTGTATTTATCAAACCTAGGCATCTCAATTCCTTGTGGCATTGGGGTTGTTAATATTTCCAAAGATAAGGGACTACTACGGACATAGTAGGTGGGTGGAGCATTTTGACTTTGGTTTATGGTAGATATTTGTTGTTGCATGGAGGAAACAGTGTGAAAGAGTTGTGTGATGAGGGGATCAATATAAGTGGTATGGGGTGGAAGAGAGAGTGGTGATGGATTATATGTAGTGATAGGAAAAGTGAAGGGACACTGATCTAGGGGTAAAGGTGGTGGAAGATGGAATATTCGATGCCACAAAAGAACTAGGAATGCTAGTTGGAATAGTGAAGGAAAGAGTCACATGACTAACTTGTTGGATGGTTGTTGTAACTTGAGGAGTGGTATAGGTGGGTATGGATGTAATGGTTGAAGGAGGAGAAATGTGGGATCCTCCTTGGCTAACCATAGTTTTTCCTGGTTGAGATGTGCTAGGGGAATGTTTTTGATATATCTCAACAATGTGCTTCATAACATATAAGCCCTCATCACTTTCAATCAATGGATGGATATATTATCTATAGTAAGAATAGTAGTAGTTGAAATTTTTTCAAGACATACACAAGTTATGTTGAAGATGTGCTAAGTCCTTATGAATTTTTACTACTTTGTCTTGTAGAATGAAATTAGTTTTTGTATCAATATGCATGCTATTGGAATGCAAGGGTGTACTAGTGGTAGTATCCATGCCTAATGCACCATTGTAAATACTAGGAGTAGAAGCTCTTGATAACCCAAGGTTCTCAACAAATGTACTATTGTAGGAAGCCATGAGTCTAGAACTTTGTCTCACTAAAGTATTATCAACAGGGAACCAAACACTCATACAAGTACAACAAAAGAGGGGGTAGATGCAAATTAAAACTAGGAACAATAAAATGTGAATAACAAAAATTTTGTAAATTGAAACAAGAGTGCAGTAACAAAAAATAGAAATGTAGGAAATACTAGAAAAATGCCAAAAATTTTAATGCAGAAAGTGTAACTAGACTGATTTGCCCAGGGAGGCGAATGAGTCAAGGGATGGATTTTTTTGTGTTTTTTTAATAAAATTTAAAATGAATTCTATGCTTTTTAGATGCAAATGCATATTTTCAATTTTTTAATGATTTGGTGTGCATAAATGAAATCTATATGATTCTTTCACTAATTATGCAATTTTAGAAACCCTAGGATGCAAAAACAAAATAAAACCTGATGCAATGTTGATGCAAGTTAAACCTATGATGCAATATGCAATTGAAATTGGAAAGGAAATGTCAAAATTTAGGGTCACCAAAATGAACCATTTATTTTGGTAAAGGTATGTTCTCTCTTGCTCAATTAGGGTTTTTCACCTAAAGGAGAGAGATATACCCCAAAATCTAGGTGGTTCACTCAAACAAATGCAAGTAAAATGAAAATTTTCATAAATGCAATATACTAGATGCAAAAAACTGATAAAAATGAATGATTATTGATGAAAAACATAAGAAATGTGAAGTTCTGGAAAACACAATGTTGTTTCCAAACATGAACTAGAAACATGCTCAAATGAAAATAGAATTGAATGAGACTGAATGGAGTGCACTTGGAGGAAAATTTCTGATCGGAGGAGCTTCTAGAATGTCTCTGAAATCACTACTAATTTCCATTGGGACTCATTCTCCATTGATGGTGAATTAGTCCCGCTTCTAGTAAACTTTACTGAAACAGGTTTTAGAGTGTTAGGAATTGAAAACCTCAAAAATCACTTTTTCCAACTTGGCAGTGGGACTCATTGACCACTGATGGTGAATAGGTCCTCCTAAAGAAAACTATAAATTTTGAAGTCAACTCCTGGGGCCAGATCTGCTCATGTCTTCTTATCAGGTTGATTGGTTCAAATCTGCAGAAAATAGGTTGAATGTTGTCTCCAAGCTTGAATTAGGACTTTGTTGAATTAAATAACTTTGATGACTTGTTGTCCATTTTTCAACACCTATTTCTTTGAAAATTTTTCCTACAAGACCTGCAAACACACATGCAAAGAGGGGGGAAATGGTTGAGGATTAGAGTATAGGGGTGGTCAAACCCCACTTTGGTAATCAAACCCTAGGTAATGAAATGAAATATGAAGATAATGATAAATAGACATACAATTTCATAAACTTACCAAACTATTGTTGATGAAGTCTAAAGAAATGTCTATGGCTACTCCAAAATGCTTGATTATTGCTTGATGAAATGATGTAATGATGCTTGAATGCTAAGAGAGATAAGATGCATGAATACTTGAATGAATGGGATGAATTAGGATGATAAAATGAGATAAAAACATATATTTATACACACTTGTACCCTAATTTCCCAAAAATACAACATCATAGGCCAACCTAAGGTCTTAATGAATAAAAACCCAAAAGGAATTTGAATTTAATTTGAATTTTGTGCCAAGAGGGACTCATTCGCCACCCATGGTGAATGGGCGTCAGGGATTAAGTTGCATTTAATGATGTTTATTAGGTTTGAATTCAAAAATAGACTTAATTATGACCTGTAAGTGCATAAAGGGGCCAAATAAGACATAAGAAAGGTGTAATTAGTGATGAAAAGCCTAGAGAAGTGTGAAAGTTTGTTACAAGACTTTACAACACTTCAAAATAGGACTTGGTAAAGAATAAAAAGAGAATATTTAGATGAATTATGATAATAAGAGCCTAGAAAAGTGTGGAAATGTGTTGTACAACACTTCACAACACCTTTACAGGACATGAAAAAGTATTAATAATTTAAATATTCAAGACCTAATGTGAATGTATAAGTCACATTACAACATTAAATCAACTAAAATAGGTCAAAAATCAAAGGAAAAAGATCTAAATGATTGTGAAAATATCAAGGGTCCATTTTTCTATGACACACAATCATGTGAAGTATGTTATCTATGGTGGGAATAACTATGGTGGAAATGTTTTTAGTACTTAGTTGATTTTGTAGGTTTGCTAACTCTTCATGGATTTGGATTATTTTTTCTTGTGGAATACTAGCAACCATTATTTCAACACTTATCACACTACTTGAAGGAAAAGAGTTGTTAAGGGTATGGTCCATACCTAGTGAACTAGTGTCACACTAGGAGTGAAAGAGCTAGATAACACAAGATCCATAACGATTGTGCTATTGCGGGATGACATGAGTCTCAAACTTTGTCTCAAACTTCATCTCACTATAGTATTAGCAATAGGACACCAAGTTGTAAAGATCATGTAAGGGACAATCAATGAAATGCAAGCTAAATGCAATGAACACAAGATAAATGATATTCTCTAATTTTGATTCAAATGAAATTAAGCTAGATGCAATGAAATGAATGAAACAAAAACTCAATAATCTAAAACAAAGATCTAATAATAGCAAATTGAAGCACAAAAATAAGGATTTTAATGTTGTAAAATGCAGTTTCAGGTCTAACATGGGACTAAATCACCTAGAGGGGCATATAAGTCCCAAATATGGTTTTTCAAGAGTTCAAATGCTAACAAATAGTCCACACAAAATACCTAGAAATAAGGTAAAACAACCTATACTAGGACTAAATCACTCAGAGGGGAAATTGAGTCCTATATTAGGGTTTTTGCATTAACTTTAGCAAATTCTAAGTGTACGTTAGGTTTTCTAGTTTGAATGTTGTCTAGACTATGTACAATTACAAATTTCAAACTTGTGAAATTCAATGATGCAAGATGCAAAAATGCAACCTATATGCACTTTCACTAATGCAAGATTTAGAAACCCTAGATGCAAATTAACTAATGCAAGACCTAATGTAAAGTTAATGTAAGCTAGATCTAGGACTATGATGCACTCCAAATTAGAATGAGGTGTCCAAAGGCTAGGTTCACCAAAATGAAACCTTAGAAATAGTGTTTTACCTTTGGGAGATGGAACTAAAGGGAAATTAGGATTCCTCCACCTATTTCACTTATGTTTCATTAAAGTAAACCAAGATCCCTGAACCAATTGGATTGATTGAGGGAGGGGTTGGTTGGTTTAGAATGGTTTTCTTGGATGTGATTAAAGAAAAAAGAGGGTTCACCACCAAGAAAAGGCTTGGAAAGAAGAAGATGCAAATGATATGCAAACTTAACTATGCAAATTAAGATATGAAATTGAAAATAAGAATAAGAAATTGAGAAAGGACAAAGGGGAACCTAGAAAACTGAAGGTGCTTGAAACAAGGTCTGGACTCTCAAAAATCTAACTTTTAATGCACACTAGGAATCATATGCCAATAGGGGTGAGTTACTCCCAGTTTAGCATTTTGGGCTGAATCCAAAATCTAGAACTGCCAAACCAGGATCTACAAAAAATGCTTGAAATCTAGTATATTGGGACTCATAACCATAAGTGGTGATTTAGTCCCAGTATCAAGACTGATCTAAAATTATGGAATCCTCTAGTGATATTCAATAGCTTCTCTCCCTCTCAATCTTTGATTTTGAAACACTGAATTATGCTCCATAGGTGACTTGCTGTGATCTTGCAATATAGATGACAACTTTGACTACTTTCTCCAATCTTTCTCTTCAATGGATTTTTGATCTAAATCTGTAAATCACACATCAAAGAGAGGGAAAATTTTTATTTTGTTATTGGATAGGGTTTTTCCTTGGTCAAACCTCGTTTTGGTAATGAAACCTTGATATGAAACTAAATAGAAAGAAGGAATTGATGAATGAAAAAATATGCTATGTTGCAACTCACTAAACCCTTGGGACAAAGGCTACAATATTGTACATGTAATTGCTAGCATGAATGTGTATCTTGAATATTGATTGTATGTTTTAGAGCTTGACTAGAATGCTTTCTTGAATCATAAGAACCTACATCACAAATGTTAGCTAAAAAACAAACATGATGCATGATGACTTTGACATGATGCTTGAATCTTGAATGTAGCTCCAAAATTCTTGATAATCAGCTCTTAAATGCTCTTGAATTCTCTTGTAATCATAAAATTGCTATAGGAATTCTCTCATCAATTTTCTAAGAGAAAATTTATGTGAAATAACCTTGTATTTATACTTGTTTATGCTAAATTTCCTAAAATTACAACACTACAAGGTGACATCAGATCTAGGAAATTAAAATCTCACCAAGAATTTGAATTTAAAATAGGTCCAAGCTAAGTGGGACTCATACACCAGTTGGGTCGTATGAGTCCCAGTAGGCTAAGCTTGGGACACAAATTTCATGAATTATTAAGCTTAATGCCAAATTCAAGACTAGGCTCTGAAACTTAGGTGGGACCCATACGTCCAAGATGGTGATTGAGTCCTAGATCGCTAAATATGGTAAATACAATCCAAAATCCCTAAATTATGGTTAGTCATTAGATAAGTTTCAGGATTATCCTAAAAAATGCATTATATAAGGATTGTGGATGCAAAATAGGACCAAATAAGGCATAAAGAAGCCCAATTTTAGCAAGGAGGGCCCAAAAAAGTGAAAAAATGTAGAGGGATGCATTTTTCTACACTACACCAACAAATATACATTTCTTTGACTTAGCTTCCAGCTTGGTTCTATTTTTAGAATCTGCATGTGCAAATGCTTCACAACGAAAGTTTTTGAGAAAAGAATAACTCACCTTCTTATTTGTCCATGCTTCCTCTAGAATACCACAACCCAAAGGATTAGAGGGACATCTATTAATTAAATAAACAATGATATTTATAGCCTCTCCCATATGGTTAAAGGTAGCCTAGCATGCAATCTCATAGTTTGTGCACACTCTATTATTTTTTTATTCATGCACTCAACCACTCCATTTTCTTGTGGTGTCCTCAGAACCATTTTTTTCCTGTTAATACCATTAGAGGAACAATAATCTTCAAAATATTTTCCTTAATACTCATCACCATTATCAAATTTGAGACATTTTAATCTTTTACCTATCTTATTCTCAACCAAGCTCTTCTAATTTTTAAAAATTTCAAATACATCAAATTTTTGCCTAAGGAAATAAATCCATACCTTCCTAGTTGCATCATCTATGAAAGTAACATAATATCGAGAGCCACAGAGAGAAGATACTTGAGCTGGTCCCCATACATCCATATGCACAAGATCAAATTTATCATCTTTCTTTTGCTTCCCATCCTTGAGAAAACTATCTTTTTCTCCATACACACAACTTTCACAAAAAATAATATTAACAAATTTTAAACCTAGTAAAAAATTCTTTGAATGAAGTCCTTTCATACCTTTTTCACTCATATTCCCAAGTCTATTATGCCACAATGTTGTTATTTCCGAACCCACAATAATTATTTGATTTTCTTCCTGTTGAACTACAACAACTGTTCCTGAACATTGACATTCTTCTACAACAACTAAAGTAGAAGGAACAATATGACCTGTACAAAGATATAAGGTGCCTACTTTCACACCTTTTCTACCACTAAGGAACCTTTTGTAACCTTCCATTTTTTATCATTAAAAGTAACAACACAACCTTCATCACCTAGCTACCTTGTTGAAATTAAATTTCTACTTAACATTGGAGCATGCCTTACCTCTTGTAGTAGGAAATGATTCTCATTTTGAAACTTAATCTTGATTCTTCCCTTTCCAAAAATCTAACAAGGTTCATTATCTTAGAAATAAACCACCCCAAAATCCCCTTGGACATAATCAATAAAATGACTTCTATGGGAATAACATGAAATGAAGTCCCTGAATCTAACTCCCAAGAATCATCAACATTATCAAGGGAAAGAATCAAAGCATCATCATTAGATTTATTACCAACCACACTTTCCTCTTTATTGCCTTCCTTTTTGTCTCATTTATTTTTTTGAGACTAAAAATATTTCTTTAAATGACTTAGCTTACCACAGTACCAACAATCCTTCTTCTATTTGGATTGGAACCTCTTGTCCTTTAATTTTCCTCATAACTTCTCATGACGTCTGAAATTATTTCCTCTCTCCTTTATTTTCCCTTGAGGCACTTTCTGCATTTAAAACATTGCTTGGTGTGGATGAACCACCTGATATTTTCTTATGAATTTCCTCGCTCAAAATAACACCAACAACATCATCAAATTTCAATGTATTTAAACCAGAAATAGAATTACTAACCACTATTACCAAAGTATTCTAGCTTTCAGGAAAAGAACACAAAATCAAAAGAGCCCTAACTTCTTCATCAAAGTTTACATTTACAAAAGTTAATTGTCTGGTGACCATACTAAACTCATTTAAATGATCAACAACTGAACCACCTTCTACCATTTTCATATTAAATAAATGCTTCATAAGAAATACCTTATTCAAAGTAGAAGGCTTTTCATATAACTTCACCAAGGTTTACATCAAATCTTTCATTGTCTTTGCTATTCAAATATTAAATATCACTGATTGTGTCAGGCATAAACAAATACTTCCAAGTTCCTTTCTATCTAGAATATCCCAATCCTCATCAAACATTGTTGACAATTTCTTGGATTTCCCTTCCAATTACCACCATAAATCCTTCTAATAGAGATAGTCCTCCATTCTCATCTTCCATAGTTGATAGTTTTTCCCATTAAATTTGTCTACCTTCAATTTACCCTCATCTACCATTAGTCCCACTTAAGCATGAGACCTTCCTGTAGAAGATAACTAAACACAACCCATGTTGATACCACTTGTTAGGGTTAGGAGGTAGATATCTACTAGTTAAATACAGATTTGAATAATAAAATAGAGAAATAAAACACACAAAAATAAAGGACAACAATAAGACAACACAAATATTTAATGTGGTTCACCCAAAAATTGGGCTACATCCACTAACAGAGGGTCCAATATATATTAAACTTTATGGAAAAATCTTTACAAATACATGCAACAACATCTTCAACTTGTAGCAACATTTTTCTCCATGTTTTATCACTATTGTTCTACACAACCTTTGTTGCGGGTACCTATAGCACTTCTTGCATTTTTCTAGCCACACAATTGTAAATTTTTTCTAACGTTTTTTATACCCAACTGCCTTCAAAACTAAGAACCGAGTGTTGGAATATGTTCCCATGCATGTCCCATTAATTACAAATGAAGCATGACCATTTTTTTGTCTCAAGCACCCAATAACATGTTTTCTTTTGGGTGGTTACAATAACTAAATGCAATTGTCTTTAATTAAATATTATAACTAATCATTTCCATCATTTAATAATTATTTGTAATTGTTATTTTAAATACAAGTGCAACAAAATATTTAATTGTCTAGCAAATTAATAATAAAAATAATATAAAGATATTGAATTTGAGTTTGATTGGTCTCCATAACACAACACTTGGACCATTGCCTAAAGGAGTGAGAAAGGTCTTCCAAAACGTGTATCTTAGTCCCATACTACAATCAATAGTATGAGATTTTCTAGCTATAGGTTTAGTGTTATTTAGTTTATTTATATTTTGTTCCTCATAAGCTTATTGCAATTGTGTTGTCATATTACTATTATGTGCTACGTGTGTCTCTTTGTACAAGATTCTAAATCCTTTCAAAAAATTATTATAGCCTTAATAAAAAATAGTTTAACATTTTTAGTATAGCTTATGAATTTCTTACAGTTTAGATTTACTTATGTATAAGTTGTATAATTTTAAATATAAAAAAAAGACTTCAAAAATATACGAGGACCATTATATTATAGTATATTGTTTAAGAATAAGGTTCATAATTTTTAAAAATAGTCATTTTAATGAATTAGTATTAATATTCAAAATATTAAGATAATTTAAAAAAAGTTATAAACAAATATAAGAATTTTGAAAGACATTAAACTAAAAAGTTAAATTTTAAATTATAATTAAAATAGTATCATTCAAATTAATCTACTTAAAAAAAATCTTAATTTTTAAAATATTAGGTAAAAAAATATTTAAATTTTTTAAATTGTAAAAATATCACAACACAAAAATAAATTTTTTATCAAATATAAAATACATCTATAAAATAGATCATATATCTAAACTTAAAGCAAAATATCAAATGATAGAATGATAAGGATATTCCTATTAAATAGATCTAGAATGGAAAGAAACCAACTCTCGCCTCACTAGTGGATGGTATTTTTATAGTTTTACCAACTCTTGCCTCTCTTGTGGATGGTATTTTCATAGTTTTCTCTCATTATTAAATCCATCATGATAGACAAGAATTTTATTCATCTAACATTCTTTGTCATTATATATTGATAGGAAAAATACTTGAGTTGCAACCAATGTTTGAGTTAGTTGGGTTTGGGCGATCTTCTTGTGTAACAATTGAAACCATTATTAGTATTGTATTCTTTCATAAAAATATTATGGTAACAATTCATTTATCCATCAGGACAAATCTTTCTTATATGTGATCCACAATCTAATGCAAATATCTATATTTTTAATAAATATTTTAAAAAACCAAATTTCTAACAATTTAAATGAAGTAAGAAAAACAATGAAATAAAAGGCTACGTCTTATAAAAGAATATAAGCAACCATTAAAAATTGATCAATTAAATGAACAATTTAATTGATATATTTTTAAAAATAATTATCAACTTAAAGAACACAAAACCATTTTAATTTATTTTTTACTTAAAATATTTTTTTAAATAAAGTTTTTTAGATATTATTATTTTTATTTATTTAATAAGATTATATATTAAATTTCAAATATTTCAAAACATACATCTCTAAACTTACATTAATTATATATAATTTTAAAATTTAATATAATTTTTCTTTTTCAAAATATATAAATATTTGGTAGATAATAAATTTTATATCAAATTATCTTATGAAAAATAACCATAATTATTATTGTATAAAATAGTAATGTAAATATTAATATTTGTATCAGAATTTAACTATGTTACTTTTTAATTAAGTTTATTAAACTATACTTCATAATATTTATATTCAATATAAATATTATTTAAAACTAAATTGATATCTATAAAAAATAAAAATTACATGATTATACGAGAAATAGAATTCTGTTTGAAAAATGTCTAATAGAAATTTTCATTTTTTAATACTGAAAATCCGTACCTGAAATTGTTTATGCTTCGTGATCTGGCAAGTAATTGCTTTCCACGTCAAACATTTTATTACAGCCATGGCACCCATCAACCATGCCATCTAACAAAAACAAAGCAGTAACACAAATATACGAAAACAAAATATAAACACTATTATCCTAAACATGGAGATATAGAGATTTAATTGATCAATCACATTAAAAATCAAAATGAACGCCTCAATCTCAATTTATAATGCAGGTATGGTGATACATAAACATAACTTAAATTTTATATAATAAAAATATACATAAACCATATATTTACAAAACTAGAAATAGCTTGACCTCAACATTAGTAGGTTGGTCAACATTATATAATATAAAAATAATGTTTCTAAAATCAACTATTTTTTAATTAAAAAAAAAAAAAAAAAACTATTTTTTTATCTTTCAAAAACATAAATGATAATGTTGTCCATCACCTGGAAGCATTTTCTACTCCAAGTTGTGGTAAAACACAACACTCCAATTACAATAGAAAACCCAACTCCATAGCTGATTCCCAGACTAACTGCCCACCATATATCCTCCTCTTCTTCTTTATCAACATTTATCTCTGGTGGAATGCTTGAAGGACAAGGTTTACTTTGCTGAAGCCCGCAACAGGTTGTATTGAGTTGGAGGCCGCATAGGTCTGAATTGTTTGAAAAGGACATTGCATCGAATGTTAGGAGTTGTCCCCCTTGTGGTATCTTTCCAGAAAGATTATTGTGGGACATGTCCAGGTAACCCAAGAATGTGAGCGACTGCAGCTCCACAGGGATAATTCCAGACAGTTGGTTGTGTGAGAGATCAAGAGACTCCAGCTGTAGCATTTTCCCCAAAGTCTTGGGTATTTCACCTGTAATATGGTTTCTTGAAATATTAAGCATAACCAAACCATCGAGCAATCCTATGTTTGGAGGAATTCCACCTGTTAAATTATTGTTTGATAAATCAATACATTTTACTAGTGCCAATGATCTTACAAACTCCATCTCCTTTCCTTTGTTAATGATTGTCTCTCCATCTACATAGATTTGATCACTGGTACTATTTTCAAAACGAAAGATTTCATCGCGGACTGTTTCATTTTTCATAGCCTGCAAATATGAGATGTTGGCTGGAATAGTTCCTGAAAATTTGTTGGATGAAAGATCCAAGATTTGTAGAAGAGGCAACGTTGTAACTTCTGAAGGTATTATGCCTTCAAATCTATTTGATCTCAAGATCAAAATCTTAAGATTTGGAAGTTTCCCTATCCAATTTCGAATGACCCCTGTCATATTGTTATTGCTCAAATCTAGTATCTCCAACTGCTTACAGTTTGCAAGAGAGGATGGGATATACGAATTCAGTCTATTTCTACCCAATTTTAATGTCTGAAGAGAAAGCATGTCTCCAAACTGCCGTGGCAACTTGCCCACCAAAGAATTGTTCTCTAAATTCAACATCTCAATAGAAGACCAGTTTTTGAAAGTGGCAGGAATCTTACCTGTGAAGTTGTTATTTGAGAGATCCACAATCTTTATTTTGCATATAAAAGGTGGAATGCTACCGCTGAGATTGTTGTGGGAGAGAGACAGATATTTAAGAGAGGAGTATTCACCAATTGCTGGTGGAATGCTACTGCTGAGTTGATTCTCTGACACGTCCAACACACCCAGGCAATCAGAAAGAAGCGGAAGCTGACCTTGTAAATTGTTGCTATGCAAATCCAGAGTCTGCAATTGACTTCCCATCAACGAACGAGGTAGAACTCCTGCAAAGTGATTATGAGAAAGATTGAGATACGAAAGAGAATTGACACCCCATATCCACTGGGGAATATTTCCTGAAAGACTGCAGTTGGACAAATCCACACTGATAATCTCATACTGAGTTATTAGGAATGTTGGAATACCGCCTTCCATGTTACATGAGCTTAATTGCAGGTATTGCAAAGAGAATTTTGGAATCCACGTTGGACTGATCTTTACAGTTAAAACATTATAAGAAATATCTACAAAGAAAAGTTGGCTGAGATTATCAAGGTGAGACTCTGAAAGAAACCCACTTAACCGGTTGGAGTACAGCAAAAGGCTTGTCAGTTCCGAAAGATTTGAAATGCTGAGGGGGATGGCACCTTCTAATTTGTTGTTGCTCAGATCAAGCACTGTCAGAGATGATAGTTGGCCAATGGAAGGGGGGATTTTGTCAGTCAATATGTTATTACTTAGGTCAAGTGTTATAAGGGACGGCATGTTGCCCAAGGAAAGGGGGATTTTGTCACTCAAAAGGTTATTACTCAGGTCAAGTGTGACAAGGGACGGAAGGTTGGCCAAGGAAGGGATTTTACCTGTCAGTGCATTGTCACTCAGATCGAGCTCTGTAAGGTAGTGAAGCTTACTGGCAGGGTATGGAATGCTGCCCTTCAATTGATTGTGACTTAAATCAACATATTGAAGGTTTGGAAATGCAGTCAACAGCATTGACGGAATGGGACCATCCAACTGGTTATCGTGAAGATCAATATAGGCCAAAGGAAAAGGTCTTCCAAAGGGAGGTCTATCCCCAAATGGCGGGATGTGCCCTCTTAGCATGTTATGATAGAGATCCAATTTCTTAAGCGCTGTAAGATTTGCCATCGTAATTGGAATACTGTCGACATAGCAGTAGGAGAGATCCAAGAGAGTTAATGAGGAAAGGTTGGCAACAGAATCTGGAATACTTCCTCCCACTGCTGTAACATAAAGAAGAAGGGTGTGAAGGGAAGCAGAGTGTTGGGGTAGAATGCTTGACAGGTTCCCTCCCAAACGGTCGTTACCAGACAATTCCGCTAGTTGCAGTCTTGGAAGGCTCAGCAGGGCAGAAGGGATGCTACCATTGAAAAAGTTCGCATAAAGTTGGAGGCGGATCAGATTGGTGAGGTTGGCAAGGGAAGGGGGAATTGCTCCAGACAGGGAACAAAAGGACATTTGAAGACGGGTGAGAGCGTACATGGTGGAGAGAGCGTTGTCCAACTCATTGCTTTCCACTCTTGACATATTCACTCCCTCTAGAATAAGCTCCTGTAAATCTCTCATGTTTCCCCTCCACGTCCGCATGTCCACCATTCTCAGATAGGCATCAGAGAGATCCAAGTAGTGCAAAGTAGACATGTTCCCCAGCTCCCTGGGAATATCTCCACTAAACCCAGCCCATGATAAGTTCAAGTAGCGCAAACTCTTGAGTCTGCCTAGTCCAGGAGGGATGGAAATTAGAGAGAAATTATTCCAGCTGAGATCCAAGTGCTCCAGCTGTTCCAGATTGAACAACGGGGAAAGAACATCCCCAGTTAAATTAGTCAGAGGCCTTTTGAGATTAGGACGATCACGATAAGCATCCTCAGAACTGTGCAGATCGAGACGAATGACATGAGCAGTGTGAGGATGGCATTGGATTCCTTTCCATTCACAACAGTTAAAACCATGCCATGAATTGAGTATTTGATGGGACGGATCAACAACAGATGCCTTGAAATGTAAAAGGGCATCTCTTTCATGGCCTGGACAGCACCAACTGCCATTGATGTGGAAGAGCAGAACAAACGCTACAGCTGCCCAAAACATTTTGATTAGACGCTACACGCACAGGCTACTCCTTTTCTGTGGCTTCGAGTGTTTTAATTGAATATATAAATGACTTGAAGGCGTCTCCGATACTCTGTGTGGAGGCGAGAGAAAAAGTTTAGGGCATCCAAGAAAATAATGGAAAACTTGGTAAAGTATGACACACGATAAAGTACCTATTGTCGAACATTTCGGATGAGACTAAGAGCTATCATGTGGCTAGCCTGCAGTATTTCGTGACACCCACGTTAACCAAAGTAGAAATGACTTTTCAAGTAAACCCAGACAAACTGGTGAAGCCACAATGAAGTAGTCTATCTTTTGCTCAAACGGAACTTTCCCTTCACCGAGCATTTACAAAACTCTAACTTCTTTGACTGATAATTGAACATTCCACGCAATTGTGAGAGTTTTTGTTTGTATTAATATTTCCTTTCGTATTTTATAATTATGGATTTTATCGAAGAAAAATACGGTTAGATTGTTAAATAATTATTAACTTATTTTATAAATATCTTTATTAAAAAATAATTTATTTTAGATGTTTACTATAGAAGGTTATTATAAGTTACAAATGAAATTTATGACGACAAATATATAGTAAATAAAATAGTTTCAAAATAAAATTATACTATTTATTTAATGAATATAAATTATATATAATTAAGTTAATTAAAAAATGTAATAATTGAATATTCAAGTTTATAATAAAAAAATTCATAGGAAAGATAGATTTAAATTTTGTTAATTTTAATTTTTAAAATTGATTAATAAGATTTTAGTGCTTTCTTTTGTACATAAATAATTGATTAATGTTACTTATTGTGTAATTACTCCATAGCTTGTGAGGAAAGTGAACCTTAATTTTTATTGTAATGACTAGTCCCCATAGAACAATAATGAATGCACTTTACAAAAATAGTTTTAGTAGATCCTTGTGAATCATTACAATCCACATGAAGAAAATACTTGTTTTTCATGTCATTAAATAACTCTAATCAAGTATACTTGCATAGAAATAAAAGCTTCTAAAACATTAATGAAAATGAAAATTGGAAACATGAAAAAAGAAACACCCCACGAAGTAGGACTTCCAAATATTATTAGAATAAGAGGATGATAGGTTTGAAATTTGATTTATAATTTAAATTTGTTTAGATTATATAATTTGATTTATATATTTTTATATAATCATATAATACATTAAGTGATTAATTTGATTTATTATGAATCGATGAGGTCACAAATGGAAGACCTCATTCCCAATATAAATTCTCAATAATTATACCCCAATAGGGTTTGAACCTTGATGACAATAATAACAACACAACAACTTAATCATCAACCATGCCACTATTGACTAATAAATTATAAATATATATTATAATGGAGTATAATCTATTTTAATTTTTTACAATATATTATGTAAAAGAAATATATAATTGAAAAATATTTAAAATAGAGTATTTCTTAAGAATAAAAAATTATTATTAAATTGTGAATTATTTTTTTCCTTTTTAGAATGCTTTTAAATTTTACAATGCAAAATTATTTTGAACATATTTTAATTTCAAACATATCAATCTACAAATTTATCTTTAATTGTACTAGTGAATTTAATATATTTACTTTCATATTTATTAGTGGAGCTTAACATAGAGAATCTCGTGTTTAAATTTACATAATCTTTTTAGAACGTCAATTTGAAGGTAGCTAAATGAACAAAATTTTATCTCTCAAAAATGTATTTGAACATTTCTCAAGAAGATAAACAAGAAACCTAAGGCTAGGGAAATTCATCCTATGTTCTTTCATTAGCCTCTCACCAATTAGAATATAAACTACTCCATTGGGAAACTAATTCAAATCCTACAAAGATGAAGAGAACAAGCCTAAAATACAAAATTAAAAATAATAAATAAATATATCTACAAGTAGAGATGCTTCATGTTACCATTATCAATGTTGCAATAACCTACACACACAAGAGAATGCCATTACAAAATTATTTGTAATGAATTTAGAATATTTTCATGAATTAATCTAAATTTAACTCTTGTTAAATTAGGCAAAAAAAGTTGGAAGAAGGAAGTAGTAGATAGCCTTAAAAATCACCCTAAATTGCTAAAATTTACAATGGAGATGTTGAATTATAAATAAAACTTGCATGAATAACCTTAGAATAGCTTATAAATTATGTTCTCAAATCTTATAAAACTTGGCATGGATCACTTGATGTCTTAAACCAACCTGAGACACTCATAACCAAAAGTTTGGCTCAAGAACTAACCTTTAGAACAAGTTCAATCTTTGTATATATCATTATAGTTACAAATCAACCTCATGGGCATAGGGAATCCTACATTCATTCCCATAGGCTATCCTTATTAATTATTTGTCTTGTCTCAACGCATTTAATGGTAGGAAATATCACACTTGGATGAAAAATAAAATACACCTTTCGTATGCATAAAGATACCCAATGAAATGGAGAAGATAATTCATCATGTAAAAGTTAAATAAAATTGGCCTATGAGGGCTCAAGTAAGTTTTCTCGTGCATTCAATTCAGTGCATTTATTCATTAGTAGGATGTAATAAGAGTAACTCACTCATAAATAGGAATGGAGTTCAAAAAAGGATAACATGATAAGAATTTGATACATTCAAAATATTAGAACTCTTTAAAGAAGGATGTCATAATTGACCTATCAATTTCAACTACATGTAGAAATTAGGGATATCTCTCTAAGGGTGAAACATATTTACAAGTCAACCCTAATAGTTAGCAGTTTCCATAAATCTAATCCACCAAAAGTCCATATGTGGCAATAAGTAAAAATAATATGAGATAATAGGACTATAGAAAATATTGAATTGTCTAAAATGTGTTTCCTATGAGAATAAATGATTCTTGTAGCAATATGCATGACTCTAAATAATGAAAATTACCTTTCTAACATTAAAAACTTCATCTACAACAAAAAAAAAGCCCATGCAAGAGTGAAAAAGTATAAAGAGGTTGCCTTTGAGTCAAAGGGTTATCTAAATGGAGATAGCCAAGGATATTGCAAGAGAAATAGAAGATTTTTTCTTTTTGTATTGATTATAAGGCAAACAACAAAAATTTACAGTCCCTTACAGAGTTCTACAACCCCTTACAAAAATTAATAGCAACTTACTATGATTTTATGTCCCTTTACAAGAAGTATCAGTCCCTTACAATGCTTTACCTCCCCTTTACAAAGAGTAGCAGTCCCTTACATTGCTTTACATCCCCTTAGAAAAAGATACAACCCCTTTCAAAAAGATACAATGTTTTATAGAAGTTACAATGGTTTACATATTAGCGACAATATAAGTGGCATTATTGTGTTGATATTTACATCACCAATTATGTTGCAATAGAATATTCATATAATGAGATTTTGAGTAACCATTCATGCCAAGGTATTAGATAGAGTGTTCAAAATTACATCTATGCTGCTATTGTGCAAGAGCTCCACCTGCTACAGTTCCAGTAACCTTCCAACATCTATCCTATTATTACTTGATGCAAACTTCACGCTTAGTAGGGTCGTCATTGCATCCTTTCCACTCTTTGTGAGATCCTCCTGAGTTGTGGCTCTTTCTCGGTCCTTTCTCTTTTGGTTTTCCTTGCCATTACTGAGTTCTTTTTGGAAGTCTTGTAGAGCTTTTAGGAAGACCTCCACCCTAGGGTGTCCTTTTTTCCAAGTGTGATTATATTTTTGTTCATGTATATCAATATTGACTATCCTTTTTTGAAGAAAATTCCATAATTTATCCTTGGAAAGCTCTATGGTTATATAGATTTGCATAGCAACATTGTACACAATGAGTCTTTTACAAGACTCAGTAAGCCCCCTCTCATGACCCTTAATTTTTTCTTCATTTCGAGCTTTCCATATGACCCACATTATTTCAGTTGATACAAATAACCAAAAAAGTGAGAGGTCTTTATTCATTTTGTTTTCACTATCAAATAAAAATTTTGCAGGGTTCAGAGCACCATTATTTCCCCAAATGTTCAAAGCATAACAAAACATTTTCCAAATTTCTTTAGCAAAGATGCAATCAAAGAAAATATGCTTGACTATTTCTAGAACTCTGCATAAATTACAAATTTCAATGTCATTATGAATAGTTTAAAAATGAAGTCTTTGAAGGAGCAACAACCATCTAATGCAGGCTCTCTTTTGATCCAATTCTTTTGCCCAGTTCTTCTTAAAAAATTTAATTGGTTAAGTTTGTGTCCCATATTTTGTTAACATGCTCAGTAATATCAATTTGTTCTGTTAGAGAACAATAAATTATTTTAGCATTCACCTTAAGTAGCAAATTACCATCTTTCCATTGAAACTCCTGGTATCAAGTAGAATATTATTGTTTACTTCCACAAGGAAATGGAAGTTCTTGCATGCTTTATTAAGTATAGTGTAGGCTCTCTAGTTACTTTGAGGGAGATTGAACTCCTCACTTAATTCATTCTAGTCTTTCATAGTACTATTTTTAGGATATTTTTAAAGAATTGGATACCTTTATTGGCTCAACTTTTTTCCAAGCATCCTTGGGTTAGGGCTAGGGGTCTATCTTTGTGATGCAAGTTCCACCATATAGACATGGGTGCCATTACAATGCTATTAACATTCTTAATGAAGTGACTATTTTTCAAGTTCTTTTTGATAGCTTCCCAAGCCTTCTAGATGGATTTGAAAACATTGGACCTAGTAGGGGTTATAGGGCAAGTAGTACTAAGGATATCACATAAGGGGAGGAGTTTTCATGTCTTAGCTTGTTTGTGTGTGCCATTCAATATATTTTGTTAGATGAGGAAATTTTATGGTTCGTCTCCTTCTAGTTCTCCAATTATCCATTTGGATGTTAGAGAAATACATTACAAGATCTCAAAACTTTTAACTTGAAGCTTGACAAAGTATTAAGCTTGTCCAATAAACTGTTCACATTGTCTTCAACTAGTTTGAAAATGATTGTAGTATCATCTGTAAATTGAATATTAAGGAGTTCCTTTTGGTTAGGAAGGGTGATACCTTTAACCATTGGTCATAAGGTGTTATCTCTTAACAAATAATGTAGAGCATTAGAGGAAATAACAAATAGTGTTAGGGAAAGGGGGTACCCCTACCTAATTGACCTTTCCAAAGATAATTCTTTAGTGCACATTCCATTCACATCCACCCGTGCCACTACATCCTTAAATAGAGTTTGAACCATGTCATAGTAGGATCTAATAAAGCCAAAGGCCTCTAGAACTGAAATCACAAAGACCCATTAAGCTCTATCATATGCTTTTTCAAATCAAGGAGGAGCATTGCAGCTTCTTGGTTGGTTTGTTTGGCCCACTCCATGGCTTCCCAACTAGTAATGAGATTTTCCAAGATGTACCTTCCTTTTATAAAACTTGTTTGGGTACTGTTTATGAGGAGGGGAGGATATCTGTTAGCCTTTTTGCTAATATTTTTACCAAAATCTTGTAGGAGACATTGAGGAGTGTGACTGGTTTCCAATTTTTTACTAGAGTCTTGTCACCATCCTTGGGCAACAACTTTATGATTCCTTTGTTGATATTTTTTCCTACAAATTCTTTTTCCAAGGCTTCAAAATAGACTAAGTAGAGATCTTTGTAGACCCATTCAATGAATGTCTTGTAAAACCCAGTAGGGAGGCCATCTACACATGGGGTTTTGTCATTTTTTAAGGATAGTGTGGCTTTCTTAATTTCTTCCTTTGAGATTTTTTTACCAAGATCAGAAGCTTCATCCTCCTTGATTCTCTAAGGGATTTAATTTTCCTTCTATGGTTTATAGCCTTGCAGTATTCTACCCCCCCTCAGAGGTGAAGAGGCCTTTGTAGAACTAAAGGAACTACTTCGTTATGTCTTCCTATTTGGTCAGAATAGAGTCCTCTATACAAATTTCATCAATCTATTCCATTGCTTGTTTTTCTTTGATGTACCTAAAGAAGAATTTGTAGCCCTTTTCTTTGTTTTCAAGCCAATTCATTTTAGCTCTAACCTTCAACTCCTTTACCCTTAGGTTTTGAATCCTTCTTAAGGAATTCTTGGAACTGTTGAGGCTGCAGACCAATCCCTCATTGCTAGGTCTCTCTTGTAAGTTATTTTATACCTCAAGCAATATTTCCTATAGAACCCCCTCTACATGGCTTTTGTCCTTAGCCCTCTTTCTATGTATTGTCTAAAAGAGGGTCTTCCAACCTTTGGTATTCAAATCCCATTTTTCAATGGCACACATGCATTTGTACATCCATTTATTGATTACTCTAAGGGATTCAATAACATTCCTCTAGTCATTGGCTTGGAGCAAATTAGTGTTGAGGATAATCCCCTCCTTAGATCCTTTTACTTTTGGGCTACCACCTTTGAGGCGAAACATGGCCCTTGTTGAGTGGTGGTCAGAGAGTGTATATGGAAGCACCTCTACCTTATACCTTTCTCTCACTAGGACAACAAAAAAAATTCCTTATTCAAATAAAATCTATCCAACCTATAATAGATCCTTCTTCCACCCTTTTGGGAACTGCACCAAGTAAACCAAATTCTAGTGCACTCCTCTTTTCTCCCCTCAATGGGGTCTTCAACCCTTAATTTGGATTTTGTTCTTTGCTAGAAGTATCTCTCATCCCCTTTCCAATCCAAACTTACCCCTCCCCATTTATCTTCACTTCTTTCAACTAGGTTGAAATCTCCCCCTAGAATCCTAGGGATGTCATGGAGGTTGATGAGCCAATTCCATAACTAAATCCTATCTTTGTAATCATTAGGTGCATAGATAAAGTAGATACCAAAGTATGCTCCTTTCTTCTTGATGGTGACCCATACAACCCTGTTGCTTGGGGACACCCTAAATTTGACCACATCTTTCTCCCATTTCTCTCCAAGGAGGATGGCATCACCCCCTTTCCCTTTCTCATGTTTGGTAACAAATTGTAGGGCCTCCCCTCAAATGAATTTGAGGTTAGTTTTGAGGGAAAATCCCACTTCTTTTACTTCTTATAGGAGAACCACTTATTTTTCCTTCTTTTATGTGAGTCCAATCTCCTCACAATATTTTTCCTATCTGGGGATTCTAGACCCCTTACATTCCAAGAGATACAGTTGATGTCCATCATGGATGTTCTTTAGGGGGGCTCTTTCTCATTCTTAAAGTTATAATTTTTTTTTGAGAAATTTACTTCTACTTCTGCTCTTTTAGCCATTGGGACAGGGATGAATCCACTGTTCTTCTTTCTTTTTTCTTTTTCCAAGTGAAGGCTTCCCCTAGGAATTTGTATGACAGCCCCAAGATCTCTCTTATTTCTATATTTTCTTGTCTTTTTTATTGTTATCTCCATGGGGACCTCCTCTCCTTCTATAGTGTCCTTAGCAGAGAACTCCCCTATCTCCTCTATTGTTTCTAATCCAGGGTTTGAAACAAAACCATCTGGGTACCACTTCATCAAGGTTGTTAATAGTTGTCACTTGTTGATCAGAGAGCAAAGACTCAAGAAATTTTTGTTCAATGGTGCATTCTAGCACCAGGAGTTCCCCCATCCTCTCACTGCCATTCATCAAGTATATATTAGACAAGGCATTAAGAAAAGTGGGGTGAATGCATCCTTTACAAGGTAGTTCAACAAACTCCAAACCACCATTATGCAGAGTGGTGGGCCAGGTTGTTTTCCCCTCAAATTCACTAACCAACCTCTTAACATGAGAGGGTGTTCTTTCAACATCCTTGTTTATGTCCCCTCCTTGTTTAGAGGAGTGGTCAAATCAAGTCCTCTTTCTTTGGTGAATGTTCTAAAATTGAGGGTGTATTGTTCACAGTTTTCTTTTTCCATATTAGGGTTGGCACAACTTTCTAATTTTCTTTCTTTGATATTATTTCTAAAAACATAAAATCTAAGGCTAGGGAAATTCATCCTAGGTTGTTGGGTTGGAATTTTAATTACACTATGGAATGAAAGGGTCAATGCTTAAGAGTGGGTAGAATCTCAATTTCATAGTTAGGAATCTTCTAGTCTAAGGGGGTGTTCCTTGAGGTCTTCTTAACAAGAAAATCAAGAGAGAAATAAATAATCAAACATGAACATCTAAAGTATCCATAATGAATATTTTATGATACCTAAAGTTTTTGACTAAATCCATGCTCATATTGACTACATATAAATCAACAAGACCTCCAAAAAGTAGATAATAATTTACCCTTTACATACACCATAAGATAATAATAGTGTATATCCCTAAGAGTAAAATCACTTGAATTTACATAAACATATACAAGATGGAAATATACTAATACTATCCTCTCATAGTCTGTCAACTTTAGGAATACATAATACATTACATAGTATGCATTACAAGATCACACAATAATGAAATAAATTAACAGTAATCATAAGCTATTGAGAACAAGAGATGATTCAATTGAAATATTTGATTAAGATATCACCAATTAGACTAGGAACTAATCCATTAGGAAACTAATTCAAATCCTACAAAGATGTAGAGAACATGCCTAAAATTCAAAAGTAAAAATTACACACTTATACAAATAAGAAATAAAGATGTCTATAATTACACATGCTTCATGTTACCAATCTCAATGTTGTAGTAACCCACACACAAAAGAGAGGGCCATTATAAAACCATTTATAATGAATTTAGAACATTTTAATGCACTATAAATCTAACTCCGTTTATATTAGGTGTAAAAATTGGGGTAAGTGCACCAAGATGGTTCCCAAAAAGGGGGCTTAAGTGGCCACTATTTTTTTTTTCTAGGAAATGCTGACCGACGTGAAATTGAGAATAGTTACACTCAAAATTTTGAGATGGAACAAAAACAAGGATCAAAGTGCTCCGAGTCTAATTTCTAAACTACTAATTTATTTTGAAAATGGTTGAGATTAAGGGGTTCAAAAGAGGGTTGTACACAAATTGGTGTTTTTTTGTCAGAAAAACATAACATAGCAACTCTTGTACGACCTGAGCACAATGAACTTTTTTGTAGTATTTTAAAAATCGCTATAGTAAAAAGTTAGCTAATAGCATCTAGTTGATGCACAATTTTTTTGATAATTTTTTAATGAATATTTGATTTTTTTCTAATTTTCTAAGTGGGCACTTCCTGAAAAGCAGAATTTTGGCCATGCTCCCACTACAAATTTTTTAAAATGATTGATTTTCTTTTTCTTTTCTTTTTAAAATTTTTAGAATGGAGTATAGTTTCTAAAAATGTATTTTATTTGAAATTTTGATGAATGGTTAATTTATAACAAAAAAAACACCAAACACTGCTTTTTAGCAAAAAAACAGACATACAAACAAGATAAATTATGGATGAAAGGCTTAACATTGTCAAAAAGTGAAAAAAGTTACATCGTTGGATAGCTAAGAGAGAACTTAACATTACCCATGTGTTCAATTTTGTCGATATTGAACTAGATGCAATCTTGATGGTGAGCACATACTCAATTATGTGAAAAATCATAGAATTTGCAAAAACACGTCTCTAGCCTTGTTGGGAATGCCCTCCAAGCCTTTGGGTTGGTATCCCAAGGCAAATAATTTCATTTTTTTCTTTGTTTTTAACACGAAATAACACGAGCACATTTTTTAATTTTTTTTGAAAAGTGGCCACAAAATTGGTACCCAACTTCATGCACCCGCCCATTGGGAAGAAGGAAATAGTAGATAACCTTAAAAATCCCCCTAAATTGCTATAATTTACAATGGAGACACCCAATTACAAACACACCTTGCATGAATAACCTTAAAATAGATTATAAATTATGTTGTCAAGTCTTTTAAAACTTGGAATGGATCACTTGATGTCTTAAACCAACCTAAGACACTCATAACCAAAAATTTGGTTCAAGAATAGACCTTTAGAATAAGTTACATCTTTCTATATATTATTATAGTTATAGATAATCCTCATGGGGATAGAGAATTAGTCATATTATGCATTCATTCTCATGGGATACACTTATTAATTAGTTGTCTTGTCTTGATGTTCATTAGACGACGAGGCGGTACTAGGACAACATGGGGAAAAAGAATGTCAAGAAGTGAAGCTGACCTAAAGGAGGAGTATAGATATATAAAGACAGAGAGATAAAAAAGAGGGGAGGGAGGTGGTGGAGTAGCATGTGTGTTTTGAGATCATAGAGCAGAATATGAAGGCCAATCTGCATGTATGACTGAAGCTTTTGTAATTAGAAATCCCATGTAAGCTTGATCTATAAAGGAAAAAAATGTATTCATTTTAAGGGTTCTTCTTCCTCTAGCTCCTCTAGGGTTTTTCTTTTACAAATTTTCATTTTTGCACTTTTCCATTGTAAAGATTGGATTTTTGCCCCTACATTAATGAAATCAGGCAAGCGTTCCTCTTCTCAGCTCTTTTATGCTTGAGTAAGTTCATTACCTTCATATCTGAGTGTTTGTTGTATTTCCATACATGTATGTTGTGTTAAATTGTTTACAATTGCTATGTTGAGAAAATATCTTTCCTTCCAGTGCCCTGTCAAACCCTAACCTCCATGTTTTCCTTTGATAATTGACCAGGCAGAGGGTTGTGAAAATCCCCTTGCTCCTCTTCTTTGATGTACTGTGCAATATTGGTCAAGTAGAAGTGACCTTTCCATCTTGGTGTATCACCTTCATTTTCCCTTTCATGTTCTCCTTCTCCCCTTTTCCTTATGAGCTACTAGAGTAGGTTAGTGGTAGGTTTTCATGTGTTGGGTTGGACCAACACATTGCACTGGGATTGAAAAAGGAAGCCAACCTTCTTCAGAGATTCGACCTCATACGTGCAAAGGTCCCACACCTTGAGGTCATTTCCATTGTGTCATTGGAATGCTAAGCTTCGTGCTCAATAGGGTGCAATTTCAAGTGACAACAATTTTTGGCATGCCTGATGGGACTCCTTTCCATTGAAGAATTTGGTGTTTCTTCAATGCATCTTTCCTTTTGAGGCATATCTTCAAACACCATGGCAAATTCATTCAAAATCAACTATTTCAAGCAGCCTAGTTCCATTTCATGCCATTGAGGGTTTGGTGTGCTCTTCAACATTTCAGCCTTAGGAGGTTTTCTTCAAGCACCTGGTGATTTTGCAACTCTTTGGGTGACTCTTGGGTATGTACCTAAAATATTTGGTTGGGAAATCCTTTTCTCTTATTTTGTAAATTTCAAAGTGTTTCCATGCTTAAAAAATGTCATATTTTAATGGAAACCACATGTACACTTCACCATTTCATGATAATGTGAACTTTGCACCTCTGAATCAGCCATATCAAGCTAGTTATGCCTCTTGTTTCATTCCACAAAACCCTACTATTATGGGTTCTCAATCTTCACAAAATGCATGCCACCCATCCCACCCTGCTCAATCTTCTTGGAAACTTATACATTCATATCAGCAACACCAAGAGACTCATCGTCTTCAAAATTAGCCTTATTTCTCTCATACTCAACCTCAAAAATTTGATAATTTAAGTGCAAGTGAAATCATGAGCATTTTTATTGATTTCAATAGACAAATCAACGAGCTTAGGAGACAACAAGAGCTTTACCTACAATAGGAAGAGGTAAAATCAAGCCTATTAGAAGCATCAAGATTATTTCCCACAATGTGATGAGTTTGTCCATCAAGCTCATTATGCACAACAACAAAATATTGACACTTAATGGATGTATGACCAGTAGATGGAGGCATAAAGAAAGGAACAAGAGGAGTATGCAACAAGAGATGTTTTTGCTAGGCAAGAAAAAATAATACTTTCCCTTGCTCTAGCACACATGCCCAAGACTAAGGCAATCCCTTGTGTGCCTAGTTTCAAACAAGCACCTCCACCATTTTTCAGAATAGCCTGCTAAGGAGGAGGGAAGAAAATATAAATTTATAAGTTTCAAGAGTCCTAACAAGCCTCTTGAAACCCACATTAGCCCTCATTTTGTTCCAGAGCAACCTATTGTGCAAGAGGTTTGCAAGAAAAAAAATTAGTTTCAAGAATCCCATTCAACCCCTTGAAACTCCCATTCAACCTCTTGTGCCATCAAGTGGATCTTCTATGTTAGAGATCCTAAGTTTTGTGAGCCTCCATTCCTCACAAGAACCTATGCTTGAAGAGGATCAACCTTTTACTCCTATTGATAAATTTTGGGCTATGATTGAAGAGGTTGTTGTTGTGGAGCCTTTATGTGCTCTTGAAAATGAGTGTCTTGGTTAGTTGCAAGAAAAAATCAAGGTGAAACAGTGTTGCAACAACAAGATATTAAAAAGGTAGAGAAATATGATACAATAGAGGAACAAATCCTCTCTTTTGATGTCGCCCCTTATTTTATTGAAGATAAGGAAGATAGATCAGCTATACCTACATCAGTTGAATCCTTCAAACAACTTGGTTTGGCTTGGTGGATGAGGATAGCTCCATGGTTTTGGAGTAGTAGAAACAAACATGTTTAGCCCCTATTATTGTGGATGAAGATCCCCAGTTTGTTGAGGTCTGCAGTTCTAAGGTGGAGGGCCTCTTTTGGGATGTTACAAAATATTTTTATTTAAGCTTGGATGCCAATCTTTCACCCCCAAAAGAGGAGTTGTGTGGGTAGAAACATAGGAGTGAAGAAACAACAAAGGATATGGCAACCATTACATGCCACGATTCTAATTTTGTTGCAGCTTGTTACCAAAAAGAAGAAGTCAAAATAGAGAGACAATTTGAAGAATTTAATTCTTCACTTGAAGTGTCTCACAAATCTAAGGTATGTGTTGATGAAGTGTGCATCAGTGCATGTAATTATAAGGTTCATTGGTTTTTTGTTGTCCTTGAATATAGCAATGTTGAATATGAGGCCTTCATTCAAAATGAAGATGTGATCCTTAGCACTAGAAATAATGTGACTGAGTTAGAATGCTTCACATGGAGCCAACATGTTGAAAACCCCACCATTGAGAAGCCACACATTTGTTAGGAGAGTGATGCCCTTGTAGCTAAAATAGATAGTATGATTGAGCTTCAAAACTTTTCTTTGGAGGTGCATGAAGAAGAGATTCCTTGTGTAGATCAAAAATCAGATTTGGCATATTTTGCATCACCATGTGAGCTGGAAACATTCTCTTTTTGTTTCAGTTCATGCATTGAGGAGGTCAGCAGTGGTGACATTGGCCTATCCTTTTGTGAGGTGAGTTCTCTTCCCTCTTTAGAAGGTTTGTTCTTGGGTGCTATCCTATCTTAAAAATAGTTCACCCCTACTGCTATACTCTCACCTAAGGCACTAGTGTTAGATAAATCTAACACTTGCATCATTGGTTTACTTGTAATGGAAAAAGTTATAGTGAAGTGATCCCTCACCTTGCAAGCATTTTGTGCAGTTACATGCATGTTGGCAGTGGTTTTTAATGGTTGCAGCTGGGTGAGGTCTACAAAACAAGATCAACTACTTCAAAAGGTTCATCTTTGATAGAGGTAGGCTTCCATTCTTTGCTTTCTATTAGTTTGTGTATATATTATAAATATCTTGCTTTCCATGAAGTGCATTTGAACACTCTGCATTCTCCTTAAGGGAATGTATGCTCTTAGCTTTCATGCTTTTCTCTAAGTGCAACTGCACATGTTTTATTTTTCTTTGAAGAGGCCTAGCTATTGAATTTTTACCCTCATGATCTATGCCCAATGGACCAATAAGGCCTCTAGATCCCATGATTAGCAGAAATCATCCTACAAAATTTTCCATTAATATTTTCATTTCATGCCCCATTTGATGACCCATCACTGATAACTTATATGAGAGATCCCCCATGGGCCATCTTGCATGATTTTCTCCTTGAAGTTTCTTAAGTTTTGCTAAGTCCTAGATTTTCAAGGTTTCAAGCTATTGCTTACCTTCATCCTTGCTTTCTCCTTCTCCCTTCCTTCCCTTTTCTTCCATCAGCCTTTGGCCTTCTCTCTTCCTTGTTACCTCTATCGATCTCTCAAGGTAAGCCTCAGGCCTTACCTCTGACCACCAAAGCTCGATAAGGTTTCAAGATTTGGCTAAGCCTTTTGTCTTGTGAGACTTCAAGTGTCAACCTTACCTCCTTCTTCTATCCTTGTACTGTTGCTCTTCTTCAGGCTTCAGCCTTCACCCTTGCACCTTACCTCTTACCTTTAGAGGTAAGAGGTAAGGCTTCCCTCTGACCCCCGTAGGTTTTCTTTTGGCTTTCAGTCTTCCCCTTTCATTCTTCTCCTTTATCAGAGGTAAGTCCTTTCCTTGTATTTTTCGGAGGTAAGTCCTTTCCCTTACCTATGATCTTCCTTTCTTCTTCACGCTTGGCTCCTCCTTTTAAGCATGAGGTAAGTGTCAGGCTTGATGCTTGAACTCTAACAACCGACACTCAAATATGGTCATTGCTCATCATCATAATACTTCAAAGTTCTACTCACACTTCAAGGATGTGAAGACCTCTAGCGATGTAAAGAAAATAGAAGCCCACCACCATTCATCACATGTTGCAGGAGTTTATTTGAAATGAAAAGGTCTTTGGTGATAGGCGATGCAGGCAATGGAACATGAGGTAGGCTCAAAGCCCAACCCTCAATAGAGATACATTTTTGGGGCTTTGAGCCATTTAATTCCAAGGCTTGCAAAAGGTTCTTTTTAGGCCGGATGCCTCGACGATCCATGAATTGGCACAATTTTCTTCACCAAACACCATTAATGTGCACCTACTCCTAGTGGCCAAGCTTGAATTTTTATTATTCAAGGATGGTATTAAATGCATTTTCTGACTTCCTCAATTGGATTTCATGGGTTCCCATGCCTATTGATTGCAGTTTTTCGACTTTCTTTCAAATCCATGTCCTAGGTCACAATTTTCAGAGATGGCTCAAGTTTTCACACCACATACTTCATTGCTAACCTTGGTTAGGGTTAGGGTTAGGTTTGGGTTGTGTGTTTTGTTAGTTATGCCTAATCTATAAAGGTAAAAAAATGTATTCATTTTAAGGTTCTTCTTCCTTTGGGTCCTCTAGTGTTTTTCTTTTGTAGACTTGTATTTTTCCACTTTGCCATTGTAAAGATTGGATTTTTGCCTCTACATTAATGAAATCAAGCAAGATTTCCTCTTCTCAAATATTTTATGTTTCAGTAATTTCATTACCTTTATATCCGAGTGTTTTTTGTATTTTCATACATGTATGATGTGTTAAATTGTTTACAACTGTTGTGTTGAGAAAATATCTTTCCTTCCAATGCCCTGTCAAACCCTAACCTCCATGTTTTCCTTTGAGAATTGACCAAGCATAGAGTTGTGAAAATACCCTTGCTTCTCTTCTTTGATGTACTATGCAATCTTGGTTAGGGAGAAGTGACCTTTCCATATTGGTGTATCACCTCCATTTTCCCTTTCATGTTCTCCTTCTCCCCTTTTCCTTATGAGTTTTTAGAGGAGGTTAGTGGTAGGTTTTCATGTGTTGTATTGGACCAACACATTGCACTAGGATTGAAAAAGGAAGTTGGCCTTCTTTAGATATTCAACTTCATACACGCAAAGGTCCCACACCTTGAGGTCATTTCCATTGTGTCGTTGGAATGCTAAGCTTCATTCTTTGCAGGGTTCAATTTAATGTGACAATAGGGACATCCTCTCCTTCTTTGGTGTCCTTAGTATAGAACTTCCCTATCTCCTCTATTGTTTCTAATCCAAAGTTTAAAACAAAACAATTTGAAAGTGCCGCTTCATCAAGGCTATTAATAGTTGTCACTTCTTGTTCAGAGAGCAAAGAATCAGGAAATTCTTATTCAGTCATGCATTTTGGCACCAGAAGTTCCCCCATCCTCTCACTACCATTCATCAAGTATATAGTAGATGAGGCATTAAGAGAAGTTGGGTGAATGCATCCTTCACAAGGCAGTTCAAAAGCCTCCAAACCAACATTATGTAGATTGGTGGGATAGGTTGTTTTCCCCTTAAATTCACTAACCAACCTCTTAACATGATAGGGTGTGATTTCAACATCCAAGTGTTTATGTACCCTTCTTGAAGAGGAGTGGTCAAATTAGGTCCTCTTTCATTGGTGAATGTTTTGAAATTGAGGATGTATTGTTCACAGTTTTCTTTTTCCCTATTAGGGTTGGCACAACTTTCTAATTTCCTTTCTTTGATATTATTTATAAAAACATAAAGTCTAAGGCTAGGGAAAATCATCCTAGGTTGTTGGGTTTGAACTTTAATTACACTATGGAATGAAAGGGTCAATGCTTGAGAGTGGGTAGAATCTCAATTTCATAGTTAGGAATCTAAACTAAGGGTATGTTCTTTGAGGTCTTCTTAACAAGAAAGTTAAGAGAGAAATAAATAATCAAACATGAACATCTAAAGTAGTCATAATGAATATTATGATTCCTAAAGTTTCTCACTAAATCCATGCTCATATTGACTACATATAAATTGACAAGACCTCCAAAAAGTAGATAATAATTTACCCTTTAATTAAGCTTCCATAAGTCTACAAAAGGAGTGATATGAATTTCCATAGATGTGGTGGTGCATGCTTGATTACAATCCATCTTGGGATCAAGAGCACCAAGAACTCTTCATTTAGGGCTTCAAGAAGCCATGCCAAAGCATAGAAAACCAATTTTCCTACATGCCAAAACTGGTTCTTAACCACTTCTTGTGCATTAGGGTTTTCGAAAAAGACCACAAACAATCCTCATTGAAGCATTCTACAATAGTAAAATTAAAACCCTATTTTTTTCTCCCACACATTATTAAGCCATTCCTCCATGTACTTACGAGCTGGGAAACTCATAACCAAACATTTTGCTCAATAACTAACCTTTAAAACAAGTTCAATCTTTTTATATATATAATTATACTTACAAATCAACTTCATGGGCATATGGAATCTTGCATTCATTCCCATAGGCTATCCCTATAAATTATTTGTTCTGTCTCAACAAATAATGGTAGGATATATCACACTTGGATGAAAAATAAAATACACCTTTCATATGAATAAAGATACCCAAAGAAAGGGAGAAGATAATTCATCAAGTAAAAGTTAAATAAAATTGGCCTACAAGGGTTCAAGTAAGTTTTTTCATGCATTCAATTTAGTGCATTTATTCATTAGTAGGATGTAACAAGAGTAACTCACTCATAAATAGGAATGGAGTTCAAAAAAGGATAACATGACAAAATATTGATACATTCAAAATATTAGAACTCTTTAAAGAAGGATGCCATAATTGACCTATCATTTTCAACTACATGTAGAAATCAAGGATATCTCTCCAAGGGAAAAACATATATACTTGAGTCAACCCTAGTTAGCAATTTTCATTAATCTAATCCACCAAAAGTCCATATGTGGCATTGAGTAAAAATAATATGAGATAATAAGACTATATATAGAAAATGTTGAATTTTCTAAAATGTGTTTCCCATGAGAATAAGGGATTCTTGCAGCAATATGCACGACTCTAAATAATGAAAAATACCTTTCTAACATTAAAATCTTCATCTACAACAAAAAATCAAGCCCATGCAAGACTTAACAAGTATAGAGGTTTCCTTTGAGTCAAAGGTTATCTAAATGGAGATAGCCAAGGATATTGAAAGAGAAATAGAAGAAAATTCTAAAATAGTATTAGGAAAAAATAATGGGTCCCACAATAGTGTGTCCCACTTGTGAGATGGGGTAAAAATGACCCCTATGTAAAAAAAAAAAACCCAAAATTTAAATCTATATCAAAACCATTTAATGAGGGTTCCTTCACTTAAAGGTTGCACCATCTTGAACTTCATCCATAGATTGGGTCTTCATTTGAAGCTAACTTTTAAATGAAGGAATTTTTTATTATTTTTTGGAATAAAATAAATATTTTTGTTCAAAGTTTTCCTACAAGAAGAGACATTTATTATTTTTTCTAATGACAGTATTAAATAATTTTCACTATTTATTATTTGTATTTTAAGTAGGACAAACAATATAGAAATACATAATGATTGTACCTTTGAATAGAATGAAATTTGGACTACTAGTAGACATGAAAACCCAATTTGCATAGAGGTTCAAAGGCTTGACATTAAGGATGGAGGTATTTTGCATGTTCACCTTCAATATTTATCTTAGATTAATGAAATTATATTTTTTCTTCAATTAGTTTAATTTTTTCTAAAAATTCAATTAACCTGAACTCTAAACCATAAAATATAAATGATAGAAATGGAAAATATTAAACCCTAAAATATAAACTCTATACCCCAACTATTTACCACATGAAAAATTTTGAGTTAATTTTTTGAATATACATAATTGTTTTTGCATTTATGTATCAATATAGGTTTTGTCATCTCAATTTATATCAAGAAAAATAGAAAATAGAGTCCAAATCCAATCCATAAAAAAATACAAGTCAAAATTTTCTTCACTAATGATACAATTGGAGGTGAGCCTATTGATATAGATAATATAGATATAGATATTAAAAGATAATATAGATATAGGGAAATAATCCATGGAATCATCACACTTGTTGTGGATGATGTATTTCATTATCATTGCATCAAAGAGGGAAATCTACCTAAGATATATAAGATAAGTTCAAGATAGTTTTTGGTACCTACAACATTTCCTAGATGGATATCAGAGAGAGAGAAATTATGATGCTCAAGAATTTTTATTTTCATTATGTTGTGGATTTCATTTTCATTATGGTGTTGGGAGGGATAGTTCAAATGTTGTTCTTGTCTTCTTCTCCATCTTTAAGGGTCACCAATCTAGTGATATTATGGAGGCCCTTGATATCCTTATTGCTCTAGAGAAGTTTTGCACCCTTGGTTGTCACAAGGTCATCTATGAGTTAGATTGTTAGATCTTGGTTACTTTTTTTAATAAGAAAAAAAGGATGGGCTGAATTGGAAATTGGCCTTGGTGGTTCATCAAATTCACCGACTAAGTATTTCTCTAAACTAGACATCCTTTGTTCATATCTCGAGAGAGTGGAACAATGTTGCAGACTGTCTGGAAAAATGGGCTTATAAGTATAGGGATAGTGGGAATGTTTGTAGCTGGAAGCACCTTCCCTTGGAATATTTCCAAAGATTGAAGATGTTGATTCAAGAGGATATATGAGGATCTTGAGGGGGTTGCTTGGGTTTTTGTTGGTATATTCTCTTGTTGCTTTATTTCTAGCTGGCAACGTGAGCCTAGTGGGCCCTTTTTGTTTGATTTATAGTTGCTTGCTTGTATTTCTCTTTCATTAAAATAAATAAATTTTTACCCTTTTTATTAAAAAAAGTTAATTAAAAAATATAATAATTGAAAATTCAAGTTTAAAATTAAAAAAACGTAGGAAAGATACATTTAAATTTTGTTAATTTTAATTTTTAAGTTGATTAATAAGAGTTTAATGCTTTCTTTTTTACATAATTAATTGATTAGTTTCACTTATTTTATTATTATTCCAATAGCTTGTGAGGAAAGTGAACCTTAATTTTTATTGTAATGACTAGTTTGCAAGAGCACAATAATGAATATACTTACAAAAATAGTTTTAGTAGATCCGTGTGAATAATTACAATCCACATGAAGAAAACATTTGTTTTGCATGTTAAACAACTCTAATTGTATACCTAAATACAACTGAAAGCTTCTAATACATTGATGAAAGTTAAAATGAGCAAAATGAGAAAAGAAACACCCAACAAAGTAGGACCTCCAAATATTATTAGAATAAGAGGATGATAGGTTTGAAATTTGAATTATGATTTAAATTTGTTTAGATTGTATAATTTGATTTATATATTTTTATATAATCATATATTACATTAAATGATTAATAAGTTATCAATATATTATAATATATTATAATACATTATTTAAAAGAAAAATACAATTTAAATCATCGATAATTCTGCTCTTGAATGCTCTTGATTATAATCTTTGCTCTTGTGATATTTTTCGTCTTTCTAGATAATGTTGCTTAGACTTAAATTGATAAAATAACCCTGTATTTATAAGTATGTATCCTTAGTTTTCTGAAAATTAAACATTACAAGATAACATAAAAATTTGAATTTGGGAACATTAAGATACTGCCAAAAACATATTTTAAATTTAGGTTCAAAGGCCTAGGGAGTGTTAGGGTTAGAAGAAAGATATCTAACAATTAAATGCATATTTGATCAATAAAACAGAGAAATAAAACAGACACATAAAAATCAACATAGAGAATTTAATGTGGTTCACCTAATCTAGGCTACATCCACAAAACTGCAGTCATCCAATGATTTTATTATCCAGTGCAAACATATTACAATCTCACAAATAATCACCTTCTCTTACTACAACACCCATCCCAACTGCTTATAACAAGCTTTCTAGAAGCTTCCAGAATTAGGGCTTTACAATGTCGGTTTTTTCCTTTTTCGGTGATGATGCAAAAAAGTAGGGAAAAAAATTTCCTCGGGGGTTGTCGCCCCTGAACCCCCACCCGGGGCCTAGCCTAGCCCCAGATCCTGACAAGGATACATGAAGAGTGTATAGTATAGCATGATCAGTCACCACATACCAACAATCTACCACTTGGAGATTGATCCTAGACGACACCACTGCACTTATAGGTCCCACTGGAAATAAGCACCTTGGACCCTGTTGCTCTGTTATACTTGAATTCAATGTTGAAGTCAAACCGAAGATGAAGAGGAGCTCAGCTTCTCCCTTGTCACTGCCTTTGTAAACAAATCTATTGGATTGGCATCTGTATGTATCTTTTCCAACTTCACCTGTCCATCCTCCAACACTGACCAAATGAAATGATATCTCAGCTGTATGTGTTTGGTTTTAGAGTGCAAGGTAGAATTCTTTGCAAGATGTATAACACTCTGGCTATCTATAAACAAGTAATTTTCAGCTTGCTATTTTCCCAACTCTTTCATGAAAAGTTGTAGCCATATCATCTCCTTTGTTGCCTTTGTTGTAACAACATACTCTGCCTCTGTGGTGGATAAAACAACCACCTTTAGCAACCGAGAAATCCAACTCATTGTTGTACTACCAACTGTAAATACATAACTTGTGGTACTCTGCCAAGTATCTACATCCCCTGCCAGATCTAAGTCAACATAGCCTTTTAAATTAGTATTAGAGCCCCCAAAACATAAACATTTATTGGATGTACCTCTCAAATACCTGAGAATCTATTTTACCGCATTCCAATGCTCAACTCCAGGATGACTCATTTACCTACTAAAACTCCTACAACATGTGCAATATCCGATCTTGTGCATACCATGGTATACATTAAACTACCTACAACTAAAGCATATTGAACCTTGAACATTTTCTCTTCCTCCTCTTGTTTCTTTGGACACATATCCTTAGTCAATTTAAAATGATTAGGAAAAGGTGTGCTGACAGCTTTTACATTCTCCATATGAAATTTCTGCAACACCTTTTTAACATAATCAGCTTGAGATAAAAGCAATTTTCTATTTTTCCTATCTCTTGTAGTCTTCATACCAAGGATTTTCTTTGCTACCCCCAAATCCTTCATAGCAAATGAATTTTCTAATTATTGTTTTAACTCCTTTATGTGATTCATGTTAGATCCTGCTACAAGCATCTCATCAACATATAAACATAAAATAATGTAGCTATCATCATCTAACCTCTTAAAATAAGCACAATGGTTTGGATTATACCGATTGTAGCCATGCTCAACCATAAAACTATCATATTTGATATACCATTGCCGAGGTGCTTGCTTCAATCCATATAAACTTTTCTTTAATTTGCACACAAGTTTCTCCTTACCTTTGACCTCAAATCCTTATGGTTATTCCATATATATTTCCTCTTCCAAAACACCATGGAGAAAGGCTATTTTAACATCTAGTTATTCCAAATGCAAATATTTAGTAGCCACAATACTTAAAACAGTGCATAAAGAAGTCATTTTAACAACTAGAGGAAAGATCTAATCAAAGTCAATACCCTTTTTCTGTGCAAATCCCTTTACAACTAACATGGATTTAAATATTTTCTTACCTCCATCCTCCTCTTTCAGCCGATAAACCCATTTTTTTGGTAAAGCCTTTTTACCTATAGACAACTTGCATAAATACCAAGTCTGATTTTTCAACAAGGAGTTCATTTCTTCTTCTATTCCATGCTCCCATTGAACCTTGGTATCCACCTACATAGCTTCATCATAACATTCTAGTTCATCAGCATCAGTTAATAAAATAGAATACAAAGAGGGAGAATATTTTTCTGGAGGTCTACTTATCCTTGAGGATCGTCTAACATTCATTGGAGTTTGTGGTATTTTTTGTTATTGTTATTGTTGTTGTGGAGCATGAGGAACCACAGGAACATCACTGTTTAGTGTATCATCTAGCACTACATAATCATTTTCTTTCTTCTCATGCTGCTGCAACTGATCTTTGTACAACACTTTCTCATTGAATATGACATCCCTACTTCTCACAATTTTTTTATTTTCAAAATCTCAAAGCCTATAACCAAATTCATCAATGCCATATCCAAAAAATGTACATTTCTTTGATTTTGCATCAAGCTTAGTTCTATTTTCAGAATCTACATGTGCAATATGCTTTACAACCGAAGGTATTGAAAAAAGAATAACTCACCTTCTTACCTATCCATGCTTCCTCTGGAATACCACAACCTAAAGGATTAGAGGGTCCTCTATTAATTAAATAAACAATGGTGTTTATAGCCACTACCCACATGTTTAAAAGTAGCCCAACATGCAATCTCATAGTCCATGCATGATCCATTATTGTTCTATTCACGCACTCAGCCACTCCATTTTCCTGTGGAGTCCTTGAAATAGTTTTATGCCTATGAATACTATTAGAGGAACAATAATCTTCAAACTCTTTGTTGCAATACTCACCACCATTATCAAATCTAAGACATTTTAACTTTTTACCCGTCTCATTCTCAACCAAGCTTCTCCATTTTTTAAAAGTTTCAAATACATCAGATTTCTGCCTAAGAAAATAAATCCATACCTTTTTAGTTGCATCATCAATGAATGTAACATACTACTGAGAGCCATCGAGAGAAGATACCCGAGATGGCCCCCATACATCCATATGTACAAGCTCTAATTTCTCATCTTTTTTTTTCCTTCCCATCCTTGAGAAAACTAACTCTCTTTTGTTTTCCATACACAACTTTCACATAAATCCATATTAATACATTTTAGACCTGGTAAAACATTTTTTAAATGAAGTACTTTCATACCTTTCCACTCATATGCCCAAGTCTATTATACCACAATGTTGATTCAGAATCCACAACAACTATTTGATTTTCTTCCTGTTGAATTGCAACAACTATTCCTAAACATTGATTTTTATCTACAATAGCTAAAGTAGAAGGAACAGTATGACCTATACAAAGATATATGGTGCCTACTTTCACACCTTTTGCTACCATTAAGGCACCTTTTGCAACCTTCAAATTTTTATCACTAAATGTAACAACACAACCTTCATCATCTAGTTTCCCTGCTGAAATTCAATTCTACTTAACTTTGGAACGTGCCTTACCTCATGTAGTATCCAATGATTCCCATTCTGCAACTTAATCTTGATTCTTCCCTTTCCAACAATCTGATAGGGTTCATTATCTCTCAAATAAACTAGCCCAAAATCCCCTTGGACATAATCAAGAAAATAACTTATATGGGGTGTAGCAGGAAACGAAGCCCCTAAATCTAACACCCAAGAATCATCAACATTATCAAGGGAAATAATTAAAGCATCCTTGTCAGATTTATCACTTACCACATTTTCCTCTTTATTGTCTTCCTTTTTTCCTCCTTTATTTTTTCAAGACCAACAATCTTTCCTTAAATGACCCGACTTACCGCAGTACCAACAATCCTTCCTTTCTCTGGATTGGGACCTTTTGTCCTTTTATTTTCCACGTGACTTCCCATGACTTCTAGAATTTTTTCCTCTCTCCTTTTTTCTACCCTTGCTTTCGACATTCAAAACACTGCTTGATGTGGATGTTCCACTTGAGCTTTTCCTACAAATTTCCTTGCTCAAAATAGCATTGACAACATCATCAAATTTCAATGTATTCAAACTAGAAACATAATTGCTAGTAGCCATTACCAAGCTATTCCATATTTTAGGTAAAGAACATATAATCAAAAGAGCCCTAACTTCTTCATAAAAGTTTACATTTTCAGAAGTTATTTGACTAGTAAACATATTAAACTCATTTAAATGATCAACAACTAACCCAACTTCTGCCATTTTCATATTAAATAAATGCTTCATAAGAAATACCTTATTTGAAGCAGAATGCTTTTCATATAACTTCACTAGGGTTTGCATCAACTATTGAGTTGTCTTTGTTGTTGTAATATTGAACACCATCGATTGTGCTAGGCATAAATGAATACTGCCAAGTTCTTTTCTATCTAAAATATCCTAGTCCTCATCAGACATTGCTAAGGGTTTCTTGGTTTTCCCTTCCAATGAATGCCATAAATCCTTTTGATAGAGGTATTCCTCCATCTTCATCTTCCATAACTAATAGTTCTGCCCATTAAACTTCTCAACCTTCAACTTACCCTCGTTTTCCATTGCTCCCAATCAATTGTGAGACATCTCCCACTCACCCATGAGACATTCCTGCAGAGGATAACTGAAAACAATTTGCTCTGATACCGCTAGTTAGGTTTAGAAGACAAATATCTATAAATTAAATGTAAATTTGATCAATAAAACAAATAAATAAAACACACACATAAAAATTAACATAGAGAATTTAACGTGGTTCACCCAATCTGGGCTACACCCACAAAACTGTAGCCATCCAATGATTTTATTATCTATTGCAAAACATATTACAATCTCATGAATAATCACCTTCTCTTACTACAACACCCATCCCAAACACTTATAAAAGGCTTTTTAGAAGCTTTTGGAATTAGGGTTCTACAAAGTCGGGTTTTTCCTCTTTTAGTGATGATGCGAAAAAGTAGGAAATAAATTTTCCTTGGGGGCTACTACCCCCGAACCCTCGCTTTTTGGGGGCTATCACCCTTCAACCCTGGCCCGGGGCCCGACCCAGCCCTAGACCCCAGCAAGGATACATGAAGAGTGTACAATATAGCTATTGCCCAATTTTCACCTATGGGCTCAACCAGGCAGGATGGGTTATGTTTCAGATGTTCATAAGGGCCAAATGGACTTTTGCATCAAGGGTTAGGTTATGCATTTCATGTCATTTCACAAAGAGATCATTTTGAAAGGGATCACTTAGTTAGTTTGGCATAATGCATTTTGTTAATATACGTCTGTGTTGGCTATCGGCAAGACCTCAGGGATGTCACAGCGATTGGAATTCACATGCAGGTACCTATCGGCAAGACAGTAGTCATTGTTTCGGTGACTAAGAGTTTCCCCATTGGTATGAAAGTTTTCTTCGGGGTGAGGTCTTGCTGAGATCTTTATGTCTCACTGACTAGCGCGAAACAAGCAAACACTTCGGCAAGAGTTGTGTCTTCGGTGTGTGGTCTCGCCAAACACTTTGTGTTTTGCCAACCACCAATAAGGATATGCATCTTAATGAGAAAATTTTGTAGCAGAGAGATGTCTCAGCAAGTGCATTTGGTCTCGCTGAAAAAGCACCAAAAGATTCCATTAGTGTGAGGTCTTGCAGTTTTGCCAACCCATTTTCTCACACTGACATATTGCTTCATCAGTGAGAGAATGATATTGTCATGGTGACAAAAGGTGAACTTATGGAGATTTCTCAGAGAGACATAGGGTGTCTATGGGATGTCTCCCCGACAAGAGAATGTTATAGCAACACATGTGAAATGAAAGAATACATATCGGTGAGACACAGTGAAATCTATGAGGCATCTTCCTGACATTACAAGGTTTGGCCAAAGCTTAAAAGTCTCGCCGAAGGATTCTTCCCTTGGTGTAAAGTCTCACCGAAGTGGTCTCAACTTGCCCAAGGGTTATCCCTTCATCATAATGTCCTGCTGACTATGAGAGGTCTCCCAGAAGTAAAATGAGCTCTCAGTGAAAAGAAGAGACTTCGGCAAAATTTCTTAGTGAAGGAAAGATGTCTCGCCGACATGAGGTAATATCGACATAAGGTCTCGCCAATCCATCAGAGTCTCAGCGAACGGAGTCATCATCGGAAGGATCTCATCGAGAGAAGGATGGCTTCAGCAGAAGTCTCACCGACAAGGTGAACTCTTGCCGAAATAAAATGGCATCGACAAAGCAAGATTTTATCGACATGAGGTCTCAGTGATTAGAAAATGTCTCACCAATAGGATGTTCCTTCGGGGAGAATGAATGCATTTGGCGAAGTGTCTAGGCGACTTTGAAATGTCCCAGTGAATGAAAGTCTTTGATGAAAGGTCTCGCCGACCCAATGATGTCTCGGTGACAGGGTGTGAGTTCGAGGTATGGTCTCCCTGAAATGAAGAAGTCTCACCGAAAGGAAATAAGCCCAGGGAGAATAGAGTGATATCTCCACAAGGTCTTCCCGACTGAAGGAGGTCTCCTCGACATAAAAATGAGCTCGCCAAAGGATTTTGAGCCTCGCCGTGAGGTCCTACCGAAGAATGAAGGGTCTCAGTGTAGAGTTTTGCCTTCGGCAAGAGGTCTCACCAACACATGAATGTCTCATTGATGGAGTGGCACAATGGTATGAGATGGTGGTCTCGTTGTGAGGTCTCACCAACCAAGCAATGTCTCCCTAACTGAAGAAAAAGTAAACTCATTGCCAAAAGAATAAGGAGCTTGGCGAGAGGTTTGGCCAAGTGAAGGAGGTCTTGCCGACAAAGGGGGGCCTTCGGTATAAAGCTCTCCCCAACCCATTTGTCTCGCCAATTGTTGTGTATAGGAGGGTAAGCTCTCGCCAAAATAAGATAGCTTTAGAAAGATGTCTCGCTGACCCAATAAGGTCTTTCCAAATTAAAGTAAGCTCGGGGAGAGGTAGGGAGCTCGCTATGAGGTCCTGCCGAAAGAGTTGTGTCCTGCTGATAGTGATCAACTTCCCACAATGAAAGGGATATCAGTACGACTCTTGAGGGCTCACCATGAGGTCTTCCCAAAAGTGAAAAGTCTTGCGGATGGTCTGGGTGACAGCCACTGTGGATGTCGATATAAATTTTGAACTAACTATGTGGTCTTGTCGATGGTTGTGAGCTATGTTGATAATAGCTAAAGAGGCTAATCTTATTGGGGAGACATGATTAGTGTCTCACCGACATGTGATTCAGTCTAAGAAGGCCTTGACCATTCGGCGATCTTGTGTGGCGTATGATCAACCAATCAGAGGGAGCTGAGGAGCCATGGCAGTCTGATCAGGTAGAAAAAGATTAACAGAATGAAAAGCAATGTGGATCGGCTCTGAGCTCAGAAGCATTCAAGGTAGCTCGACAGGGAGGTTAGAAGATAGACACGAGAAAAGAAGTTAATGCGGTAGCTGCAAAATATCTAAAGGCTTCTCCCGGGAATGACTCTTCACCGACATGGACAACAAGGACACACTTGAATGCAGCATTAATTTCGCTCGAAAGATCTATGGGAGATTTTTTATGATCATAGATATTTTTGTAAGCCCTAAGGGGCCGACACACTTGTGTATATATGGCTTTTTTTTCCTCTTTGTAAAGTTAGTTTAGATGATGCATTCAAAAGAGTTAGTGATTTTTAGCAATCCTCTCTCAGTTGATGTAGGCTTTTGTAACTCACTTTGATTTTGGAATATAAAGTACATAGTTTACCTTGGCCACTGTTGATGTTTTTAAATTTCTGTCATTATTCTTGCAAAGTGTTGTGCATTTCAGGTTAATGATCAAGTTATCTTGTGAATTTATTTCATTCATTTATAACTTTATTTGGTGTTTCATGCCTTCCTTTGTAAAAAGCATCATTATATGAATCACAAACCGTGTTTACATAATCACACATAGATTCTAATCTATGAAAATATTTTCCTTTTTGAAAAAGTGTGTGAATCAAACCTGTTTGTGATATATTAATGCAAAGCTTACAAAATTTGATGTGTAACCTTATGGTCATTGGTAATTTTCAAGTGTAGTCTAGGTATTCCATTGATCTCATCAGTTCGGTGTATCACCATAGTTTAGTTATATTTTTATGCACTCTTTCTCCCTTTCCCTTTACAGAATCAGTAGTTTAGGTGACACCAAAGGAATTCATCCTTCTCTGGAGGTAGACCTCTGCTTACAAGAAATCTGCATCTTTAGAGGTCTTCCCATGTTACACTGAGGTGTTGAACATCAAGTTTGATAGGGTACAACTTTAGGTGATAACAATTTCTGGCACACCCAATGGGACTATTTCCACGTGATATTGTTGGTTTAGTATGCAACCAGCAAGTTTCAAACTTTACAAAAGTCAATTTTGCATACTTGGTGACTCCGTAGAGAGAAAGAACTTCAGAATCAACATCTTCTATAGTTTATGAGAAGAGTTCAGAAAAGGAGTAGCTTAGTTCCTTTTGAATATTTGCAGTTGTCACCACCAAGAAGACAAGGCAGGGTAACAAAGAGGTCAGGGGCAACAATTATCTATTCTAGAAGAAACAAATCTACTCCTCCATCTGTGAGATTCCAGACTGCTATCTCGACTTTTGTTTCACCAGGAGTGCAGGAAAATCCATCTCTAATGGATGCTCCAAGAAATCAGCCTTTTGTGCCATTTAATGGAGGTAGTCCATTAAATTTGACACAACATAATGACATTCCAATGGCAGCCTTGAAAATTCTACCAAATTTCACTGGAGAAGATCAAACTAATTCGATTGAACATATGCGTGATGTGGCTTCGTTGTGTGGAGTCCATCACATAACTCAAGAGGATGTTGCTGTGAGATTATTAGTTGCTTCATTGAAAGGAAGAGTTGTGCAATGGTACAGGGGCTTAGCAATTGGCTCAATTGCAACTTGGGATGAATTTGGAGACAAGTTGCATAAACAATTTAATGATAGGTTTGATAATTTGTCTTTACTGGAACAATTAACCATGATTAAGAGGGCCCCTCAAGAGCAAATGAATGATTTTAATTTCAGATTTTAGAGAACCTGGGATAGAATCCCTGCAACGGTGAGGCCTTCACTTGAATATGCCTTCCTGTATTATCTTAGAGATATAAATAGTGACATTTCAGTTTTAATACAATCAATGGGAGGAGTGTCTTTGCTGGATGCTTTTGAAATAGCAATCAGAGCTAAAAATAGCCTAATACAGGCTTGTAAACTTGCTCCAAGGCCACCAATTCCTATATTTCTAGAGATTCATGCGAATATCCCTTTGCAGATACCACCTTTTGCACCTTTGTCTGCTGCAGTTCCCACTGCTGCAACACAAGAAACCGCTATTTCAAGTTCTTCAAATGAGCTGCAGGAGATCAAAAGTTTATTATAGACTTTTGGTAATAAGCTTGTGAGCTTGGAAAAGCAATAATCATATAACAGGCCTTATTAGCAGCAAAATTTAGGTCAACAACAACAATAACAAGGTAATAGGCAAGCTTATCAAGGCAATTACGAGGGGCTGAGATAGGGGGTAAATACTAGACCTTTTCAGGCTTATGCTCCAGCAACTGTTAGTTCAGTCAAGGATCTTGTCCCTATTCAAAATAACTTAGCAGCATATTATGAGTGGTGTTACCCTTGTAACCAATCTCACAATCAAGCCACTTGCTCAAATGGACTCATTAATCAGGCACTTATGGTACAAAATGCCTTAAGTTCATAACAAAATGAATTCAATGATGCATCTTCACAACACCAGGAGCAGCATACTAATGAAGCTACCCTACTTAACTGGCAGGGTGAAGAATTTTGTGGATTGAATGTAGATAATTCTCTAGTTGCAGCTAACACCAGGGCAAAGAAAAGAGCTTTCGAGCTTGATCAAGCAGCTAACAAAGGAAAGGCAAGAGCTGTAGAACTATCTACATCTCACATGACTCCTATTTGGCAGAAAAATCAGCAACTCCTGGTCAAGGAGCAACCACATTTGCAAGCTGATCACACTGGTATAAAGGTACATTATAAATTAAACCCAACTTTACCCTATAATATTCTTGATAGTATGAAAAAGACGAATGTAACAATGTCTATGTGGGATTCATTAGCTATCCTAGGTCAAAAAGATATGTTACACTCTGCTTTGTCAAATTTTAAAGTGTCTGATCAGTTTGAGTCTCTAGTAGGTCAAGCTAGAGCTGTGTTAACAAACAATTCTCAGGGAAATGATAAACAACCCAGCAAAGAGATAGGAAAAGAAGTTAAACCACCTCCATTTTATGTGTCAGTAATCATAGGTGATAAGTTAGTTCATAACTGTATGGTAGACAACAGAGTTAGTAGCTCTGTGATGCCAAAGTAGATTGTTGACAAGCTTGGACTAAAGTATCAACCTTTAGAGAAAGGAGTGATTCAATTAGATGGTACTTCTGTCAATACATTGGGCATCATTAAAGATTTGAGTCTTACTCTTCATGCTTGTCCGAATTTTTCAATTCCTCGGGACGTATGTGTCATAGACCTTCCACCTTTATTTTCCTTATGCTTATCAAGAGATTTTACAGCCAAGATAGGTGGTTATGTGTCAGCTGATTGGTCACATATGTTGTTTAGAATAAGATATGGAACTAAGGTTACCATTAAATTTGAAAAGTTTGCTGAAGATCACATTAAGCCATATAACCCAAGTCCCATCAATGTTGTTCCTACTGTTGTGGACACAAATTGTGTCATCTTCACTGACAGTGAGCTAGCTGCTACTTAGGAACTTCAAGAAGAAGTTGTTCCTGATGTGCTTCTACATGAATGGGCAATTGAAAATGTGTTGGACAGTCCTGAAGACCTTATTCAAGATGTTGGTATGGATAATTATGTGATGCTTAATCCTGATACGGAGATCCCAAACCTCAAAAAAAGCACAGATCAATTGTTGCAACCGCAAAATAGAATTTGGGAAATGTTTTTTGATGGTTCTAGAAGCAAGAATGGAGCAGGTGGAGGTGCAATGCTGATTTCTCCACAAGGTGATAAGTATTTTTCAGCCTTTCATTTTTCTTTTGCATGTTCTAACAATAGTACTGAGTATGAGGGACTCATTCAAGGCCTTGAGTGGGAAAGGAAAAGAGGGATTGACTATTTGAAGGTCTATGGAGATAGTGAACTAATAGTTAATCAGATTAGGGGGCTGAATGTTGCAAAAAATGATGCTTTGAAGTCTTACAGGAACAGAGTATGGAACATAATTGAAGAATTTAGTGTCTTTAATCTAATTTCTATTCCACAAAATCAGAATAAGCATGCTGACAGACTTGCAGCGATTGGAGCGCAGTTTGATATCCCAGGTGATATTAAAAAGGACAAAATACAACAATATGTTAAGGTGGTTATCAGGCCGTTAATTCCCGATAACAACATTAACTAACAAGTATTTGAAAATGATGAGCATGTATTAACCTTCCTGCTCCAAGAAAAGATCAAATAACAATATGACGATCAAGTGATACATCTAAAGACCAATAAACTTCCTAAAGGGCTGGTTACCTTGGAATCTATATTAAATTTTGATGATCAGCTTAAAAAGAGAAAAGTTGGCATTGAAGTGAAAGAAGATCATTATGAGGAAGTTGAAATCTTTACAGGTAAGCTTCTCAAATTGGGAAAAATCTATTTAGCTGAAGATAAGAAAGCTTTCATTGTTTTATGCCAAGAGTATCATGATGTTTTTGCTTGGAAATATTTTGATTTAAGGGGGTTTGATCCTCATATTGCACAACATACAATTGAGTTAGAACCTAGTGTCAAGCCTGTTAGACAAAAATAGAGACCATTGAACCCCAAGCTTGAACCTTTGATGATCAAAGAGCTGACCAAGTTAGTAGAGGGGGGTATTGTGTTTTCGATTAAACACACATCTTGGGTTTCTAATCTTGTTCCGGTTAGGAAAAAGAGTGGTGAGATAAGATTCTGTGTAGATTTTAGAGACCTTAACAGAGCATCTCTAAAAGATCATTATCCCTTGCCATCTATGGAACAAATTCTTCAAACTGTTGCTGGATCAAAAAGATTTTCTCTTCTAGATGGATATTCTGGTTATAACCAAATTCTAGTCAAAGAGGAGGATCAGTATAAAACAACATTTACAACAAAATGGGGCACTATGGCCTACAAGAGAATTCCTTTTGGTTTATCTAATGCCGGTGCCACCTTTCAGCGTGCCATGGATATGGTATTTCAGAATTTAATTCAGAAATGTCTGCTAGTTTATCTAGATGACATAACTATGTATTCAAAAAATGCAGATGAACATTTGTCACATCTCAAATAGGTTTTTGAAAAATGTAGAGAGTATGGAATATCTCTCAATCCGACAAAGAGTATTTTTGTAGTCCATGAAGGTAAGCTATTAGGGCACATAGTGTCAAAAGATGGAGTTACCATTAACCCTGAAAGAGTTAAAGCCATACTTGAACTACCATTACCCAATCACAAGAAGGGATTGCAGAGATTTTTAGGGAGAATTAACTTTCTAAGAAGGTTCATTCCTGATGTTGCAAATTTACTACAACTCTTGATTGCCATGCTTAAAAAGAATATAGTTTTCAGTTGGACTGGAGAAGCAAAACGTAGTTTTAAAGAAATCAAGGAAGCTTTAGCATCAACTCCAACACTGGTAAATCCAGATTTCTCTAAAGACTTCTTCTTGTATGCTTTTGGCAGTATTAGTTCACTTTTTTCTATGTTGGTACAAAAAAATAGTGATAATTTAGAGCAGGAAATAGCTTTCTTTAGTCAAGTACTTGCTGATTATGAAGAGAAATATACATTTGTTGAGAAACATGTTCTCGCTGTGATCAGAAGCCTAAAGAAGTTTAAGCCTCTAGTCTCAAACAATAAAATTCATATTCTGGTTGCACACTCAAGTGTGAAAGATTTTTTGTTAAATAAGGATCTAAATGATAAAAAAGCAGGATGGGTCACTAAGGTTATGGAATACGATGTGGATATCAAGATCACCAAGTTGGTTAGAGGTAAAGGTCTTTGTGAACAGCTTGCTTCAGGGTCAAGCAGTGAAAATGAATTAGAATAGGATACTATTTTTGCTAATGCAAAGGAACCCTAGAATTCTTTGGATGATATGCCTCTGATCACAACAAATTGGGTTCAAGACATGACCCATTTTTTAAAAATTGGTGAGTCTCCACCAGGTTTAGATAGAGCTAAACGAAGATACTTCAAACTGCAGTCTATACCATATGTGCTAGTAGATAATGTTCTTTTCAGAAAGAATCTAAATGGTGTTCTATTAAGATGTATCCATAGTGATCAGGTTGAGAAGATACTTCATGAGTTTCATGATGGAGCTGTAGGAGGTCATTTCGCTCCAAGAAAAACTACTTGGAAAATCATGAGGGTTGGTTACTACTAGCCCAGCTTGTTTAAAGATGCATATGCATGGTCAAGGAAGTGTATCAAATGTGCTTTGTTTGCAGGAAAAGAAAAGTTTCCTACTATGCCTCTACATTCAATTCAGGTAGAGCATCCCTTTATGAGATGGGGAATTGACTTTATCAGACCAATTAATCGACCATCTAGTACTAGTCATAAGTGGGTGCTTACTGCTACAGACTATTTCACATAGTAGATAGAGGCGATAGCTTTGAAAGTAGCAAAAGAGTCTTTAGTTTTAAACTTTTATGAGGATATAGTAACTAGATTTGGAGTTCCTGACTCTATCATATCTAATAACACTCTTGCATTTGTGGGATTAAGATTAAATGATTGGGCTATTAAACATGGCATTCATTTGAATACATCTTCAAATTATTACCCTCAGGGTAATGGTTTAGTTGAAAGTACAAATAAGAATCTCATCAGGATTATTAAAAGAACAATGGAGGATAATCAAAGGACCTGACACATTAATTTGAAGTATGCACTTTGGGCAGATAGAGTGACTCCTAAGGGGTCTATTGGTAATTCACCTTACATGTTAGTTTATGGTAAAGAGGCTAGATTACCTCTATTTGTGGAGCTTCCAGCGCTAGACATTGTTCACCAATTGGAGATGTTTGAGGGACAGGACCCAATGTCCGTGAGATATGTAGAGCTCATGGAACTCGAAGAAGTAAGAGACAAAGAAATGAAAGCTTTGGAGTATCATCAGCTCCAAACAAAGAGAACATTCGACAAGAAAGCTACAGACAAAAAATTTAAAGAGGGTGATATTGTTCTCAAATGGGATGTTCTGAAGAGCAAACCTAGCCTGCACACCAATTTTGACAACATGTGGACGGGTCCATTTATTATTAAACACTGCAAAGAACACAATGCTTATCAACTGGCCACAACCGCAAGTGAAGTACTTCCTATCCCAGTCAATGGGATACACCTCAAGCCTTGTTTTGAGGTTTGAAAAGTTCTTCCATTGTACATATTAGATTAGGTTTATGTTTCCAATAAGTGCTTCTAAACTTTATTTTGATTGTTATTTCTTTCCCTAAGTGCTTTTCTAACACAGTAAATAGCTTATTTTCAGTTTCTCCTATTTTGTCATTCTTTGGCAACCTGCTATGTTCTTTGAGTCTCAAGCAAGTTGCAGCCATGTACAAAGTTGCCTTGGGTCTGTTTCTGAGGTTTTCCTAATGACTCTATGCCCAATGGATAGGCTTAGGCTATTGGTTTTCATGTTTAGCAGGCAAACATCCAACAAAGGTCGCCATAAATGTTGCCCAATTTTCACCTATGGGCTCAACCAGGCAGGATGGGTTGTGTTTTAGATGTTCATAAGGGCCAAATGGACTTTTGCATCAAGGGTTAGGTTATGCATTTCGTGCCATTTCACAAAGAGCTCATTTTGAAAGGGATCACTTAGTCAGTTTGGCATAATGCATTTTGTTAATATACGTCTGTGTTGCCTATCAGCAAGACCTTGGGATGTCACAGCGATTGGAATTCACATGCAGGTACCTATTAGCAAGACAATAGTCATTGTTTCAGTGACTAAGAGTTTCCCCATCGGTATGAAAGTTTTCTTCTGGGTGAGGTCTTGGCAAGATCTTTATGTCTCACCGACTAGCGTGGAATGAGCAAACACTTTGGCAAGAGTTGTGTCTTCAGTGTGTGGTCTTGCCGACGCTTTGTGTCTTGCCGACCACCAATAAGGATATGCATCTTAGTTAGAAACTTTTGCATTAGAGAGATGTCTTGGCGAGTGCATCTGGTCCCGCTGAAAAAGCACAAAAGCATTCCATCGGTGTGAGGTCTTGCAGTTTTGCCGACCCATTTTCTCACACCGACATATTGCTTCATTGGTGAGAGAATGATATTGTCACGGTGAAAAAAGGTAAACTTATGGAGATTTCTTGGTGAGACATAGGGTGTCTATGGGACGTCTCCCCGATAAGAGAATGTTACAGCAACACATGTGAAACGAAAGAATACATATCGATGAGACATAGTGTAATCTGTGAGGCGTCTTCCCGACATCACAAGGTCTGGCCGAAGCTTAAAAGTCTCGCCAAAGGATTCTTCCCTCGGTGTAAAGTCTCACTGACTTGAAGGGGTCTCACCAAAGTGGTCTTAGCTTGCCGAAGGGTTATCCCTTCATCATAATGTCCTGCCAACTATGAGAGGTCTCCCTGAAGTAAAATGAGCTCTCAGCAAAAAGAAGAGACTTCAGCAAAATGTCTCAGCGAAGGAAAGATGTCTCGCTGACATGAGGTAATATCGGCATAAGGTCTCACCAATCCATCGGAGTCTCAGTGAACAAAGGCGTCATCAGAAGGATCTCACTGAGAGAAGGATGGCTTTAGCAGAAGTCTCACCGACAAGGTGAACTCTTGCCAAAATAAAACGGCATCGAGAAAGCAAGATTTTATTGCCATGAGGTCTCAGCAATTAGAAAATGTCTCATTGATATGATGTGCCTTCGGGGAGAATGAATGCATTTGGCGAAGTGTTTGGGTGACTCCGAAATGTCCTGGCAAATGAAAGAGTCTTCGATGAAAGGTCTCGCCGACCCAGTGATGTCTCGGCAATAGGGCGTGAGTTTGGGGTATGGTCTCCCCGAAACGAAGAAGTCTCACCAAAAGGAAATAAGCCCGGGGAGAATAGAGTGATATCGCTACAAGGTCTTCCCGACTGACGGAGGTCTCCTCGACATAAAAATGAGCTCGCCAAAGGATTTTGAGCCTTGTCATGAGGTCATGCCGAAGAATGATGGGTCTCGGTGTAGAGTTTTTCCTTCGGCAAGAGGTCTCACCGACACATGAATGTATCGCCAATGGAGTGGCATAGTGGTATGAGATGGTGGTCTCATTGTGAGGTCTCACCAACCAAGCAATGTCTCCCTGACTAAAGAAAAAGTAAACTCATCGTCGAAAGAATAAGGGGCCTGGCGAGAGGTCTAGCCGAGTGAAGAAGGTCTTGCCGACAAAGGGGGGCCTTCGGTATAATATTTTGATATCGGGGAAAGGTCTCCCCAATCCGTTTGTCTCACTGACCATTGTGTATAGGAGGGTAAGCTCTTGTTGAAATAGGATAGCTTTGGAAAGATGTCTCACCAACCTGATAGGGTCTTTCCAAATTAAAGAAAGCTTGGGGAGAGGCAGGGAGCTCATTATGAGGTCCTGTCAAAAGAGTTGTGTCCTAATAGTAATCAACTTGCCCATGATGAAAGGGATATCGGTAAGACTCCTGATGGCTTGCCATGAGGTCTTCCCAAAAGCGAAAAGTCTTGCCGATGGTCTAGGTGATAGCCACTGTGGATGTTGATATAACTTTTGAACTCACTATGTGGTCTTGCCGAAAGTTGTGAGCTATGATGATAATAGCTGAAGAGTCTAATCACATCTAAGAGACACGATTAGTGTCTCATCGACATGCGATTCATTCTAAGCAGCCCTTGACCATCTAGCGATCTCGTGTGGCGAATGATCAACCAATCAAAGGGAGCTAAAGAGAAGTCATGGTAGTCTAATCAGGTAGAAGAAGATTAATAGAATGAAAAGCAACATGGATCGGCTCTGAGCTCATAAGCATTCAAGGTAGCTCGACAAGGAGGTTAGAAGATAGACACGAGATCGGAAGTTAATTCGGTAGCTGTAAAAGATCTGAAGGGTTCTCTCGAGAACGACTCTTCACCAACATGGACAATAGGAACACACTTGAATGCAGCATTAACGTTGCTCAAAAGATCTAGGGGAGATTTTTTATGAACACAAAAATTTTTGTAAGCCCTAAGGGGTCGATGCACTTTTGTATATATGGCATTTTTTTCCTCTTTGTAAAGTCAGTTCGGATGATGCATTCAAAAGAGTTAGTGATTTTTAGCAATCATCTCTTAGTTGATGTAGGCTTTTGTAACTCACTTCGATTTTGGAATATAAAGTACAGAGTTTACCTTGGCCACTGTTGATGTTTTCAAATTTTCGTCATTGTTCTTGCAAAGTGTTGTGCATTTTAGGTTAATGATCAAGTTATCTTGTGAATTTATTTCATTCCTTTATAACTTTATCTGGTGTTTCATGCCTTCCTTTGTAAAAAGCATCATTATATGAATCACAAACCGTGTTTACATAATCACACAGATTCTAATCTGTGAAAATATTTTTCATTTTTAAAAAAGTGTGTGAATCAAACCTGTTTGTGATATATTAATGCAAAGCTTACATAATTTGATGTGTAACCTTATGGTCATTGGCAATTTTCAAGTGTAGTCTAGGTATTCCATTGATCTCATCAGTTCGGTGTATCACCATAGTTTAGTTTTATTTTTATCCACTCTTTCTCCTTTCCCTTTACAGAATCAATAGTTTAGGTGACACCAAAGGAAGTCGACCTTCTCCAGAGGTAGACCTCTGCTTACAAGAAACCCACATCTTTAGAGGTCTTCCCATGTTACACTGAGGTGTTGAACATCAGGTTCGACAGGTGCAACTTTAGGTGATAACAATAGCATGATCAGTTGCCACATACCCACAGTCTCCCACCTTGGAGACTGATTAGGCCCCACACCAAATAGGGAGGACCCATTCAACCATGGGTGAATGGGTCCCAGGTCCCTATTCCTAGAACATACATTGCTCAAGGTAAAGTGTTATGTGTTGGCATTAATTATTGTCAGGTTTCCCCTTCTAAAAATGCAATTTATTATTATTTTAGATGTAAAATAGGGCTCATTAAGGCACAATTAAGTCCAATTTAATTAGGAGGGCCCAAACAAAGTGTGAAAATGTAAAGGAGTACATTTTTCTACACTACATACATACAACACATAAAGTGGCCCAAGAATGCTAACCCTATGTGATGCATACATCTATAGATCCCCTAGGTGCACTACAAATAATAAAATATTATATTATAACATTATGCAAGGTGGATAACACACCTTTTCCTAACATTCTCCCAAACTTTGTATACATTGCATAAGGGGTAAACAAGTAAGCTCAAATATGAATAAGGGAACAATCCCTATAGCCACATATACCATCATGGAATCAAAGTTCTCCATGTGCTCCATCAAGATACCTGCAAAAAAAATCAAGGCATGACCACCATCTCAAGCATGAATAATCTCATCCTCCATCATGCCAATGCACAAAAATAAGAATTCATCCAAAGATATGCTACACTGACTATCACAATGAAGCATAATTCTTGCCTTTAACGGATATCCCAAATCACAAACACTTAATCCAAAGGTAATAGATATGTATTAGTAGCTATCAAGATATAATCACCATAGCTGAAATAAGACCCATAGAAAATTCTAACACATACAACTATTCATACCTCAAAGGTATTAAAATCATAGTAAGTGAACCTAGTACCATCAACATATACAACCCATAACATGTAATCACAAACTCCATGTGCCAAACTTGTCAATGAAGAACATACACATCTAGGAACTCCCACTGCATAGGTAATTTCAATTCTAAAAATGATCAAGGCATCCAAAAACCACCAATAGCATCACATAAAATGTGCAACCAATATCATGTAGTACCAAGGAACATCCACAATGATACAAAAATCTTGCAAACCAATATGTTGCAACACAACTCTCACCAAAAGTTTGCAAGTTCTTCACACTCAACAAAGGAAAGAGATATAGGAACCTCTATGTTGTCACCAAAGAATAATGAATAACACATGACTGCAAACATAGTGATCATCATAGCTTTGTGCACAATACCTCAAATCCAATATCATGTGAAAAAATCCATCCAAGAAGAAGAAAAATACCAAAGAGAGAACCTACAAATAAAAAATTATAGTATGTCCTTCTACAAACACCTCTAAAAATTCAATTACCCTATACTCTAAACCCTAGAATATATTTATGCAAGACATGAAAAATGCTAAACCCTAAAACATAAACTCTATAGCCCAACTCTTTACTGCATAAAAAAAATGAGCTAAGTTTTTCAACACACATAATTATTTTTTCCTTTATGTATCAATATTGGTTTCATCATCTCAATTTATATCAAGAAAAATATAAAATGGATTCCAAATCCAATTCATAAAAATGTACATTTAATTTTCTTCACTAATTATCCAATTGGATGTGGGGCTATGGATGTATATCTCTCAAGATAATCAATCCTTGACAAAACAACTAAGTTAAACATTAGATAGGGTGATCCCACAATATTGGTTTACAATTTTTGGCCAAATTAGACATTGGAATAATTTTTTCTAACTAAATCTTCACTTTTGGGCACCTATAGTGGCTAAACCATGAAGAATTTGAAGATGATGCAAACTAGTGATTTGTCACATTTTGTTTGTAGATTTTAAATATATATTTTTTTCAAAAATTTTGGAATCAGATTGCACTTCTTTTTCCATCTCCTTCCAAAACTAGTTTTTTTCAGTAATTTTTTTTTAAGGAGTGACGCTCACTATATAACGCATAACTTTTTTTCCATGAAGGATAAAATTCTAATTCTTTTGAATTTAGATTTGTAACTACGATATCTAGTGTTTCCAATTGGTTAGATAGTGTTTTATTGAATATTTTTTCCTTAATCAAGTTTTGAATGACCAAACCAATTACAATTCAAACATAAGTGGACCGTATAACTCAACTTTTTTTGTATGTATCAAAATTCAATTTTTTTGTTGTTGAATCAAGGAATTCAATATCTAGTGCACTCATATTTTTAAATTTTTTTTATAATCTACTATTTTTCCACATGTGCAAAATAGAGAGCTTGATTTTCGGTGAAAAACCTATGTTTAATAAAACTAAAAAAACAAATACATAATAAAACCAAAACATATTAAAATTATATTCGTTGGATAGTTCGTTCCAAGGATTACCATCATCCTGTTGGGTCTACAAAGTCTCCTCCATTTTCATCCTCAACCCAAGCTTCAAAGCACAAAATTATGAACATTTTTGGTGCCAAAAGGTGAGAATGTGGGAAAAGGGGGTTTTGGGCAAACCAAGGGGGTTCGAGTGAACCCCTAAGGGTTTGCTCGAACCAGGGTTCATTTGAACCCCCTTTCAAAAATTGTTTTCTTTATTTTTTTGGCGGGAATGGTGGGACCTTGCATTTAATTGGTTCACTCGAACCAGGGTTCATTCGAGCCCTTTTTTGGTTCACTTGAACCAAAGGGTTCATTTGAACCCCAAAAACCAAAAATTGTTTGCATGGGGCATTTTTTGCAACTTTTCCTTCCTCACTCAAATTGTAAACCACTTTTGTGGGTTTACCCAGATAATAGAGATATATGGAAAGTATCCATGTAATCATCATGCTTATCGTGGATGATGTATTTTATTATTATTACATCAGAAAGGGTGATCTACCTAAGATATAATATAAGTTTAAGATAGTTTTTGGTACCTACAACACTTGCTAGATGAATATATTAGAGAAAAATTATGATGCTCAAGATTTTTTTATTTTCATTATCTTGTGTATTTCATTTCATAATTTAAGATAATACATGATAAGATTATGGATGAAAGAGGATAAATGAAAATGTAAATTAAAAACTATGTTATTGTTAATTTCTTCCATTTTATTATGAAGTATTTCTATGCAAATTTTATATATATCTTCTCTTCATTAAAAATCACATGTATCATTCATTTTTAGGACATGATTTTAAAAAACCATCTACTTTCATTATTCTTTATAAAACTTAGTAAACATGTCAATCACTAATAAATTTCATGACATGAAAGTATCTAGGAGAGCATAAGTTAGGGATATAGTAGAGATATTTTCAATAAGCAACATAAATGTGGATATGTTAGAATTTTAAATTATGATGATGAAGAAAATTGAAAGTGCATTTGAGATCTTGAGAAGTATTCTAAGAACCTAGTGGCGTACATTGTTTTTCTGAAACAATACACCACCTTACATTCCTCATCTCTTTTGTTAACATATAATAAAATATAGACAATTTAGGTTCACCATTCATTAGATCACTAGTCTTATTAGCATCCATATAAATTAATCTATGCTACATTAGGGAGAACATCTCACAACCAAAGATGCTTCTAGTCTCACCATGTTTGGAAGTTGCGATATATTAATTGATAATTTAAGCTTTAAAGAAGTGTTGCATGCATCAAAGATGGATCTTAGTCTTCTATATGGTTACCTCATCACTTATACCAACAAAAAATTATGGCTAGACAAGTGATTTTTGAAATAAATAGATAATGATTATGAGACTATTTCACCATGTGGCATTGAGTAAGATTCATATCAAATGTACAATCTTGAACATGTTTTAATTCATCATGTAGAAATGTCAGATTTTATGGGCATAGTCATGCGGTGGGGATGATAAAGGATGTATTTTGAATCAAATATTAAAATGTATACTAAATATGGTTTGATGCAACACATTCTCACAAAATGGTTAGAGGAATTAATTTTATTCATTGAATCCAAATGAAGTATTAAAATGTTTCATCTTAGGAAAGCATCATTGGTAGTCCCTTCAAAAGAACATAGAACATTGAGTCTTGAATCTATTAGTTCTCATACATAATGACATTTAAAATCTTATGAAAAAGTGCTCGCCTTTAGGAGGTGTTTTATGAAAAAGGTGATCCTAAGTCCAATGCAAATAAACTATGACCAATTTTGGGTCCTTTTTCAAAAACTATGTGATCTTCCAAAAACTAGAATTTGCATTATAACTCTAAGAGATCTAAAAACACTCTCAAAAATCTTGAAACTGTACACATGAAGTATAACTTAAAGTATAAGAAAGTAAATGTCCATATGTAAATGTCAACTTATACTTTATTTCATGTATATAGTTTCCCTAATAGAGAAAGAGAATGAAAAAAAAATGAAAGAGTTCACAAAAATGTATTCCAAAACAAGTCATGCATTCATTTGGAACTCAGGGTGACTTCAGAATAGTGGTTTACAATTTATATGAGGAAGGAAATTTCATTTTTTTCCCTTTCCTCAAACTGAAGGGGTTCGACTGAACACCTATGTTTGGTTGAACCATTGGTTCAACTGAACCCCAAACCCTAAATTAAAAAAAATCATATTTAAAGGGGTTCAGTCGAACTTGGGTTTGACCGAACCCCTTTACATATGACAAAAAAACAAAAAACTCACATTTCGACTGTCACTTTCTAAAATTACCAGAACTTGCTTTCCCTGCGTGCGGCAAACCAAGACCGTGACAGCGAGCAAACTGATTTCTTCTTTCCGGTGAACACAACTTCAACTTGGTCTCTCCAAACTTCATCAACCCGACTTCCATAACGAGCACCAGGTATTTGAAATTTGAATTTTTTAGAGTTTAAAATGCATTGATATGTTAAATTTCGAAACCCTAGATGCAATTTTTTTCAAATTTGTTGAATTCAAATTGGATTTGTTTGGAAGTTTTTAAAGTGTTTTCAAATTTGTTGAATTCAAATTGGATTTGCTTCCCCATTTTCATACATTTTTATGTTCTATGTGTAAATGAAATATGCCTTCCCATTTCAACAATCAAAGCTATGGATAGCCTGCTCCTAAATGGAAAGACCAAGTGAAACATATATAAGAACTTAATAGCATATGGAAACAAACAATATAAAGTTATGAAGTTCAAATAGAACCACAAATTGTATCATTTGTAACATTAAAAATGTCCATATTAACCTATCAAGAGATAAATATGCAAAATAGATTTAATTTTAGTTACAAGGAAAATGTATAAATTATAAATTTATAACATAATTATGTACATGGGAAAATCCTCTTGGAAGAAAAATCCCACAACCAAAAACATGAACCAATTATATTATTTGATAATAATATCATTTACAATAAAATATTCATGTGCATACCCTTATAGTAGTATCATCAACATGTGATTCATATGGAGTAATTTCTAGTAGCATGATGATACCTATAAAATCATTATGCTTTCTCCATCTCAAACACCCATAAATAGGAAAAATTTAAACCATAAACCAAGTGTGGTTTACCAAAGCCATGAGCCAAAATAATGACCTAAAAATGGCACCAAATTTGGCACAAATTCCAACACCATATTCCTTGACTTGGTTTATAGGATGTATTTAACAAATTCTTTACATCTTGTCAAAAAAATTCAAATCCTCCTCCTCATAACCGACACTCCATTTTTGAGATATTCAAACCCATTATTTAAGATGATCTTGATGATTTTCATAATTCTAATCAATATTCTAGTGTACAACCCCCCTTTTTTATTCTCTTATGTGTCATATAACATTTCATAAGTAATTCCCATCTTACAATTTCATACAATGCTCTTACAACTTCTTAAATATATAAAAGGGACAACCCTAGTTCAATTAGGATTATTTAATTATTATCACCTACATCCATTCATTACATGTTATTAGTTTTTAGTTGCACACATTATTAGGAAATATGCATTGTCTAAGCAATTGGGGTATATTGCATGTTTGAGAGTGTTTTCCTTGATCTTTTATCTAGTTAAATTAATATCCTTTAAAATCTTGTTTTATGGATTTTTCATCTTAACTCTAATATGGCTAGCAAATAAAATGATGATTGAATCATTTTTTGATATAATAGCTAATGACAACCATATAAAGAGCCACATTAAAGAAGATGAAAAATAATGATCAAGACTATGATTTAGATACATATGTTGCTAAACAAGATATTTTCCTAAATTGATAATTACGTATTGATGCACCTCTCCACCCTAAATATCCTCACTCATTGGCTAGTAATTTATATAATGTATTAGGTGGCTATCCTTAGGGAATTAATACTATTCATAATATTACCACTCTAATGGATTTTAATAATGTTGTACCCTCTATGCATCCATCTACCCTTCATCCTCTTATAATGATTCCTCCTATCATACTATAGTTACCACTTCCATGGGATCCACCACCCATGTCCTACCGCCTTTCTCTCCACTAGTATTTTTCTTATCTCCCATCCTTTTATATATGTTCACACCATTGTTACTACTAGCACTATCCTATATGTAGATATGTTCTTCATACCATTCCTCCTTGTCCTATGAAAATCTAACCTTATAGTGTAACTTCTCCTTCCATTACCATGCCATTACCTTTCTAGACCTTCCCCTCTTTATACATTCTCCTTTTTATCCTACACTACTCCTACCACTAATATATCCCTATACCTTGGATATACTATTGAAGAAATTTAACTGACTTTCAATATCGCAAAAATTAGACCCATATTTTTAAACGTAAAATGTGTATAATAAAGCACAATCCATGCTTCCTAATTCAACTTCACTAATATCTATCGAATTAACTTAGGTTCATTACAATAAGATAATCATATAGCCATAATTAGTTGTCAAGATAATGGTAAAGTTTTCAATAGCCATATTTATCCTTCCACATGCCACCATTAGACATACACATAAGATTCATGAACATCCATACCTATGAGCATCCAAATACAAGAAATATAACTATATATATCATGCACATCATCAACATACACATAAAATATCACACCCATCATCAACACAACTAATAGTTCCCATATCATATTATCTATGTTCTCATGTACAAATGTGTCTTCAAATACATCAAAGCACTCATGAGTAAATCCACTCTGTAGAGCATACACACAACTAAAAAGGTGCCCCTAAGGTATTTGTCTCCTATATCTATCCTCTTAGCCTATCCTTCTCTATGGATATGTTCCACTCATATCTACCACCCTGAGGTGATCCATGTCTCAATCCTTGTCAAGGTCACTCCTCCTCTCTACCTATATCCTTTCTCAATGAGCTAGATCTATCACTTGCTACTCCCCAAAACACCTACATTTAAATATTAAAAAAATGTTTAATAAATCATACAACATTGATTAAAACTAACTAAACAATGAAAGCATTTAATATTATAACACCTTATGAATTATATTGAATGTCCCCACCTTGAAATTTATAGCCATCGATGCCAATCACTTATTCATACTATAGCTTTGTTCTCCAATACACCTACATTTATATAAAAGTGAATTTTTAAGAAAAATAATATTTAACCTACTTTTAACTCAACAATAATGGATGTATTTCTATCATAAACTCTTCGTACTCATAACAGAATCATGGCCTAGGTAGAGTATAAAAAATGTTGTTTCCAACCTCATATGTAAATCTAGAGTTAGAGTGCCAAAATTGTTGAATTTCATCCTTTGTGCTATTAATTAGCTTCTTATCGACTCATGGAAGCCTACTGCTAAAAGCCCAAGTATGATTTTCAATAGGACTTTCTAATCATGATCTTATTGATAGTACTTTTGATAATGTTTTACGATTTAGGCTTAATTCAAGACAAGTTTACCTTAATAATTGAGCCTTTTTAATTTTTTAATTTCTTACTAATGATGTTATTACTCTATGAGCAACTCTTTTATCTTTTTCCTTACTAAATTATTTACAATAGAATTGAATGCATTAAAAAAAACTTTAACAACAATATTATTTCGATCAAACTTTTTGTTTACATGAATCTTTGAAATTTATTTAGTAAAGGTCTCATTTTGTACATCTTTAGTAATTGTATAAAAATTTGGAATTTTTTGGTTAATGTCTTATTGGAAAACCATTCATTGAAATTTTTTGAAGCCCACAACCGAATGGTTTGTGATGACCTCTTGCCTTCAAGAATTTCTATTATGCTCATCAATTTCAAACCATTTTGGGGTTCTTGAATGTTTTTAAATTTTAACAAACTCATTACAAAAAGATGGATTTTGAATTTCTTTTTCTTCTTCACAAAGGTTCTCTCTTCTTATGTAATTTGGAGACACATTGAGTTTCATTGGTTCATGTGAGCTATCAATTTAATCATTGTTATCAACAAGTCGATTATTGAGTGCAATTTCAATGTCATAGGGTTCATATCCACATTAGTCAAGAAATTGTTGATGTATTTCTTCTTCTTCTTCTTCTTCTTCTATGATGCTACTCTTATCAATAGGTGTTCCATCAAATTTTACAATATTTTCACATTCATGTTCAACATTTTTATTTTCAATATTATTGTCACTTTCATTTTTTAAACATTTCATTATATTGAACATTAAAATATCCAATTTAAATGTCATTTAAGGGTAAATAAGGACCTTCATCTTCTTTCAATATATATTTATAACAAGTATATATATTTAAGGGTAAATATATATTTTTAACATATATAATATGTATGGTTGGATTAGTGAGATATTTATAACAAGTATGCAATGAAGTCAAACTTTATTAGATTTGATTCTTAATAAATTAGTTTTAACGAAATTCAATTTATAGCTTTATGCAATCTATAAGTTTAAATAGTTTGATGGTATCTAAACTTTATACATATAAAAATATGATAAATGTCTAATTATTTTTCTTTCCAATCTATAATTTTTTGATGTTCTTGGCTATATAATTGAAGTTCATTTATGTTAACAACTATTAGATTAAATATTTTTATCCCCAATTATTTTCAAATAATTTTATACTAATCTTTGTATTCTTATTCTTTCTTTCATCGTTTCATTTAAAATTTGAACCATTTAAGAATGCTATGTTATAGATTATAGTTGTCTTCCAATTCTTTTTAAATTGTTAATGGTATGAAAATATTATTGATGAGTAGATGAATTATTACAAGTTCTATTTTAGATTTGTATTCCCTTTTATCTAGATATATTATTTACCAAAGTCTCATTGCTCTTTTAGGTGTACTATATATATATATATAACATGGAAAATGTAGATCATGTTCCACCTATGCCAGATTCTTTGTTTGCAAATACTAGTAATGAGATTAAAAAATTGAGAGATTCATTAGCACAGGGTGCAAACCCGGGGATATATAGTGAAGCATGCATGTTAATATTGCATAGTCTAGAAAAACTAAAAGATGAACTTGAGAGGACTAGTGCATATTCCCCAGATAGAGTGACTGCTATTCTTTCCCACATGCGGGAAGAAGTGCATGGTGACGTTCCCCTTAAACAAATACAAGATAGTGTCACCAAAGAAATGATAAAAGCCACTTGTTTTCCATTCTATCAAAATGTGTGTAAGGTTAGGGGATACCAGGTCACTAGATGTGTCAATCATGCTATGGCCTCATTGATCTACCCACGATTTCTCGCAACACATGGTCTATACCCAAACAATGACTAGATTCCATTGTATTTTGTTTAGCAGTTGTATGTCTGAGGTCCATTTGGGCCTCAAAGTTAACTACTTGGACATTCCACTATATGCTGGTCAAGGGCGTGGTAGGATTGCTAATAGGCCCACCTATCGTCGAGCAGATAGACCACCCCCTAGTGTTTAGGGTATTGGTTGGTGACAGGTCTCCTGCTCTCACCCCAGCTCTATCCCCCATAGTAGATGAGGTTGTCGTTGCTTCCCAAAAGGAAGCAATTGACACTGTAGGTGACATTGTGGCTACCACCACTAGGATATCTGATGATCGTGTATGTCAGTATTTGATGTCCAGACATTCCTGATTCACACCATTTTCAGCACAGTGGACCACCATGGATCCTTTTACAGTGGCTGACATCCCTACTCCTACACAGCTTGATGCACTTACATGAGATATGTCACACATGACTCGACATTGTTTGGATGAGGACCTATTGGAGGCATATGCCCACATTGCATCAGACAATGGGATGGGTATAGAGCATGTTAGAGATCATTTGAGATGCAGAGGTCATTCAATTCTAGGATCCCATCACTCTCAGCCGAGCACTAGTGTGCATCAGGATCCACCTACAGTTCATACGACAGCTGCACAGACTGTGGGTTTTACTGATATGTTGATTGGTTTTGGTTCATCATCCTTGATACCATCTCACCTTCATAGTCCTCTACATTCATCATTTATTTCACATGACATGGGATAGATCAGATGGATGTAGATGTTGATTCATCAACGATCATTTGGTGGATATGGTGGAGGCAACAGCCGGGGACTTAGGTCATCAATAGCGAATGATGTGCATGTATGTGTGCATGTCATGTTTCCAATTATTTTTTCATTATTTTTTAATTTTTTTAACTAGATATTCATGTAAAGTTGTATATGTGTGTATATATATATTGTTACGGTGGACATACCTCATCACTCTAACTTGGTCGGATCATTGGTAGTCGATGTGACTCTACGTGGATGAATGTCGTTGTCGGGACATGTGGGTTTACATTTTATATAATCACATGGTAATATGTACATGCAATATATTTATGTATGCATAGATCTAGATTGAAATTTAAAAATACAAGTTCATTTAAAAATAATTTTCATAAAATTTATTTAATATAAATTATATGTATTTAACACATCTTGTACACAATTTTATTTGCAGGGCTCAACACATCCATCAGAGTAGGACCGTTCTCATTCAGATGGCCATCCGTCTAGGAGTAGACATTCATGTTAGGCCATGCACTCTAGATTTATGATCTTGACCACATGTATTTGATTATATGATGATCTTTAATAGTATTTGATATTTGATGATATCTAACTTACATTTGCTTGTTTGTTGATCTTTAGTAATCGACATTTGATGATCTTTAATTTACATTTTTCTTTTATGATATGCACATATATTTTCTTATATGATATATACATACATTTTCCTCTTTTCTTATAATATGTGTTATGTTTATATGTATTCAATCCCTTTACATGTATGTACATGTGTTTTCTTATGGTTTAAACATGTTTACACATAATATATGTATGCATTTTCTTTAAATATTCAATATACATACATGTTTTTTTTAATTTTATGATCTCTTACAACTTACATTTCCTTATATTCAATATACATTTGATCTCTAATAGAATTTTAGGGAAATCAATGCCACTTTATAATTAAGTTCATTCATGTTGATCACAATAAATGGTTTTTTAAAAATGACTTAAGCAACATGAACCATTGAGTTGAGAACAAGATATAATATTTTTGACAAGTAACTTGAAATTCAATTCAAATATAATTTTAAGAAAATTCAATTCAAATTATATCAAGCTATTATACGTTTTTGAGAAGTAACTTGAAATTCAATTCAAATATAATTAAGAAAATTTAATTCAAATTATACCTCTATTATACATTTTTGACTCAAGACTCTCCCTCCTA
>VDFB02058242.1:474504882-474526717 GCA_007258455.2 Sequoia sempervirens
TCTCTCAAGTCTCTCCCTCCTACCCACTCTCCCTCTTGAGCTCCTCTACCCTTAACCCTTCAACCCTAGGATCCCCTACCCTTTATCTCTCTTCCACTCCCCACCCCTTCTCTCTCTCAAGTCTCTCCCTCCTACACCCTGTTGATGTCCCAAATGGCATAGCAACATTGCAAACATAATATTGCTACTCTGTTTCTCCAAAAAGAGAAAGATGATCACATGGATATCTTAGCTCCCAAGGTCTTGGTAGTTGGGTCTCAATTGTGCTGATATCCCTCAGTGGTCAATGTAACAGTAATGTTCAAGGTCCCTGCTGGTGTGAGCTTTTGGACTATTATGGGGGTAGACATAAATTTAAATATACTCTAATTGGGGTTTTAAAGAAATATAAAAAAGATGGATCAGGGCTTTGAGATAGAAAAGAATGACACTTCATCCGAGTTAACTAGACCTGACACCTTCCAAGGAATTCCTAACTAAAAATGCAGAACAAAGTCAACTTATGATAGACACACAACTGCATTCATTTATAGTGCTAATTTCAATAGTAGATTGCAAGTTATCATTCAAAAAAAACATAAAACCAAACCTCATTCCTTGAAAGCTTTCAAATCAGATGATTAACTCAAGACCAACACCATTCTAAAACACAACATGACATATATTTTAATCTGGTTGCTTCTACTGTTCATAAAATAGATAAACAACAATTACAAAGTTGGCACAATCACTAGTGTACAAAAAATCTGTGACTCCAAGTTGTTTCCATTTACACTAAGAGAACTGAAAGATACATTAGTCTATTCTAAATCTAACTCCTAACTACCAATTCTACTCTATGAGTTCTAACTAATTTTTACTCTACCCATTCCAATCCTACTACTTCTCTCTTTCTTCCTGAAAGTTATAACCTTTACAAAGAGGCAAGAATGCCTTATATACATAATACATTAAAAAGGATGTGTTGTCCCCAGCACTAGGGTTTACAAAATATTTGCATCCAGGAGAGTCGGCTCTCAGATCTTTTGAGGAAAGTCAAAACTGCATTCAATGTGAATCCTTGTTGTCCATACTAATGAAGGATTCCTACTCGCAAGAGAAGTCTTTCTAGATCTTTTGACAACTGCAACATTAACTCTAGCATCTTCGTGTCCACCTTTGAAATCCCTTGCTGAGTCACCTTGAATGCTCATAATATCTTCATTAATGTTGATCTACCTCCTTGCCAGTAGTCACTATAGCTGTCCCTGTGACTCATATTTTCTTCATTCATCTTTGACCTTTCTTCGTGTTCTAGACTCTCTACACATTGATCATCTCCTGGAAGCACCATCAGGCCTCCTTGTAGATCTTTGCATTTCACCTAAGTAGATTCATCATCAACTGTTCTAAGAAAGAATCCATCTGGTCGCACTCTGTAAGTCCATCCACAGGGGTGGTCAATCAATCAAACTGTCGTAGGTCAACCCTCTTTACTCCTCTTGATTGGTTAAACATTCACCATGCCAGATTCCTGGGTAGTCAAAAGTTGTCCACATTGAATCGCATGTCGGTGAGACACTCATCGTGTCTCCCTGATGCGATTATATCGCTGACAGATATCGGCATAGCATATGGCAGTCAACAAGACATTTCAACGAGCTACAAAAGTTATAGCGAGCTCACAAAAACCATCGGCAAGACTGCATCCTTTCGCTGAGACCATAGGGAAGAGCTTTTGTTTTCTTTTGGAGTCTCCCTGACATCCCCCTCATCATTAAGACTTATTAGAATCGGGGAGACATTACCCCAAATATCTCCTCTCTTGCCGAGCCCCTCCTTGTTATCGGCAAGACTCTTGAATGTAAGCCAGACCTCCTCGCGCATACCTTTCCTCTCCCTAAAGGGACATCCTGTCAGTGTGACTCTTCATAGTCATCATGACCTCATAGCAAAGTCCCCTCATTTGTTGGGAGTCTCCCCGAATTCCTCTTGTTGACCTTCTTGTGCCAGCTTCTCTTTTTGTTTCAGCGTGACCTTAATGAGTCAGATAGACATTACATCGAGTCCAATATCCTTTGGCGAGCTCATCTTATCAGCAGGACCCTTCCCTTTTGGCGAAACTTTTTGCCAAAGGCAACAAATCTTGGCGACCTTGCCCTGCTGTCATCGAATTTTTTTGTATCGGCAGGACCCTTTGCCGATTTCTTTCACTTTCATCGAGCTTCCTCCGTGTCGCTGAGAATCTCCTCAGTTGGCGAGATGTCTTATAGAAACCTCTTGTCCTAGCAAAAGCCTCTAAATGTTGTTTCATTGGTCGCCGAGACTTATTTATTCTCTCACCGAAGACCACTAATAGAATCCCTCACACTATGTCGGTGTGATTGGAGCTGTTCGATGAGATGCTATTCAAATGCAGTTGAGTCTTGCTGAAGTATTTGCTTTGATAGCAGTCGACAAGACTTTGGGGACTCGCTGAGACTTTATATCGATGAATAGATCTCTCCGCGAAGTGCTTGTTTGTTGTGCGGTAGTCGGTGAGACTTCATGGATTCGCCAAAACTTCTTGGTGAAGGGAAAAGCCTTCACTGATATATGAATCCCTTTGTTGCCGGCCGGTGAGACATGGAGATTTTTCCAAGACCTTTTCTTGAAGACAAACTTATGCCAAAGGCAAATCCTAGTTGCCGAGACAATGAATGATGTCTTGGCGATAGACGCCTGTATGTGATTTCTGATCACCGTGGCATCTCTAGGGTCTTGCCAAAATGTAACACAGATGCATGTTGAGCAGAAAGCACTGGTAGTCGACAAGACATCTACAAGGTCTTGCCAACTTTTTCCTTAGCTAATTTTTATGACCAACTGAATTGGGGGAGGCATTCCAGCTGATCTCCCTTGACAAATACCATCTTGTATGTGATTTAATCCTACATTCAATGAAGAAAACCACAATAAAGACCACACGAACAATAGTTAATTAATCAAAATAATCATTGAAATTAATCCTATGTTAGTATGGTGCCGTTAAATTCTTCAAAAAAAATGATCACACAAGCAGTTCGGGTTTCAGGCTGACCCACAGAATCCAAGCCAGGGAGGAATTTCAGAGAATTCCAAGTCAGGTAGATTCCACCAGAATAAACATGAAAACACCTACTAGAAGCTTAATCTGATTATTATCAAACTAGGAACAACATGTGAGATCTCAAAATAGCATCAATTATTCGTAAAATGCATCATTATTTGTTAACTAGTCCTGTTACTCCATACTTCTTAACATTTCTTCAGATTTAGAGGAAATCCGCATGGGACAGATTTCTGTGAAAGAGAAGACATTCCCGTGAAACCCAGAAAAAATAGGGAACAACGGATTTCGAGAAAAAACCAAAAGAGAAGGAAAACCGCGAAAAAGAAGACATCGGGAAAATCTGGTTCACGCGGAATTTTGTGAAGACCAAAAATCTCCGAACAACAATGTTCAGCCGGAGTTCGAGTGAGATCCGGAAAAATCCGAATGGGATGGAAAATCTCAAACTCAAGAGAAAACCTGAAGAACCCCAAGAGCAAAAGCAAAAACCAAAGGCAAAGAAAGGAAAAGTAAGGGGGACTTGTTTTGTTCCAAATCAAAATGGGGTGGTTATGCAAGGCATAACAAATGGAAACTCGGCTGGGAAAATGGTTTAACCATTTTCAAGAATCTGAAGGATTTAGCTACCCAGAACTCCTGGTTCACAACTCCAATTAGGTCAGTTTTAACAGCAAGGTTGAGCTAGAATCTCAAATGTAAGTCAACAATAGCTACCAATGAATCTATGTGCGTGCTTGATTGCACATCACTCTCTTATAAGTTTTCTTGATCTTTTGGACAACAACGTGTAAGATTTGAACTACATGAGTTGATTTTCTTTTAGCTGTCATGCAATGATATCCTAGGCATTTCTCTGCTACCAGTCAGGAATCTATAGCCCCGACGAAGATACCTCTAGTTTTCTCACAGCATTGCTCTATTGCCAGATAGGCATCCATAGCCCCAGTTGAGGTACTAGAATCACCCATTCATATTGAATCCTCTTTTTCTTTTGATAATTCTTTTCTTTTTCTTTTGAAGTTTCAGATATTTCATTCAATTCCTTTTCAATATGTCAGATGTTTAACACCTGATCTGGGTTGAAAAATACCATGGACTTCATGATAGCACTTGGAAAATTAGATTTTTCACTCAAGTCTTACAACATTGGCATCCTAGGACAAATATACCGTTACAAGAGGAGATGATCTTATTGATTTGTGATAGATTCAAAGGGAGCTAATGAAGGTTACTTACTTTGCACCTTATTTTCAAGACGTTCCACAACTCTTATTGACAATGGGCATGAAACAACGAATTTAGGACAAAATCACACAACCAGAAAGCATGAAAATGCCTAAACCATTCTTCACCAAATGACCAAGGTATGCCTCAGATAACAACCACCATTTTAAGATGGGATAGAACAAGCAAACCCCAAAGGACAAAACAAAAACAGAAACCAAAAGAACCAAGGAAACAGAAAGACAAAAAGAAAAAAAGGAAGAACAAGCAAACAACAGCAAAGCTATTTACAACAAAAAGTATTTACAAAAAAAAAAAAAAAAACAAAAAAAAAAAAAGAACAGGAAAAGGAAAAAAAACAAAACAAAGGAAAATTAACTAAACCAAAAACTAACACTAACCTATCCTAATCCTAAACTAACTCAAAAGCTAAGCTTTACAAATAGAAAACTGTAAAAATTTATACATTGACTTGACTGATTTTTCAATATGTGCAGCAATCTTAACTTACTAGGCACAGTTCTAAGCCTAGCAAATTTATCTTTATACTCAGAAATATAAAGTTTATGTGCAATAAGTTCATTCTGAGAGCATAAAGCTTTAAATATTATCAATTGCGGGTTCTTAGTTTTGTCATGATTTACCCACAAACATGTTTTACTATCCCCAACGCCATAATCAAACTAAAAATCATTGAAACACAAAGGATAATGAAAGGAAACCACCTGATTTTGAAGATTTCTAGTTACCAATGCAGGCTTTTGTTGTATGATCTCCTCCACACAAGGTCTTAGCTCATGTAACACCACTGAATCAAGGTTGATCTTACAGTCAGGGTATTCACTCACCAACATCTCTTTATTCATCTTGGGCACGGAGTCAATTTTTTTTGAATTTCTTGAGATGAAGTCTCACTTTCAACATTCTTTTGCAACACGTCATCCCCTAGGGTTTGAGAAACTGCCTCCAGCTCATCATCATTGGTGTCAAAGATACTTGCACATGGTGAACAAGGATTTCCTTCAAACTCATTTGAACTCACTGAGTCAAAGACAAGAAAACACTCTCTCAATTCATATTTTTGCACCTCATCAGTAAGGACATGCCAATTAGCATCAAATTCACCAGTGTTAAGAGAAAATTGATTAGTGGATACTAAGCAAGGACCTTCTTCCAACAACACATTTGAGCAATCAAAATCAAAATCAAGAAAATACTCCCTTGTCTCATTCTCTTCGTTATGTTGAGGAGACTCAATTTCTGAGATAACCTCTTGGGTGCTTTCTTGGCATTCCTCTGCTTCATCCAAATGTACTCCGTCATGAAATTCTTCAGGGAACAATTGACTGATCTATACATCTACTTCAATTTCTTCCCTTAAAATTTCATGCTGACATTTAAGTCCTTGACTTTCACCACCAAGTTCATTAGCAATCTCATCATGAAGCATGTCACCTGTTTCAATCCGCCCACTACTCAAATCAGCAGAGTCATCTTCTTGCACTAACCCACCAAAGGGTGTTTCCTCCTCATTCACCATCATGAAAGCATCTATGAATGCATCGATGAATCCATTCTCCACCTCTATCAGGTCTGCACTAGGTAGAGGAGTTTCATCAGTTGTTGAATCCAACTCACTGCAAGAATCAAGGTCATCAAAAGATAGGGAAGAATTGGACCTCCTCACATAGTCAATCTCATCATTTTGGATGAACTAATTATCATTTTCATGCGTGCTAGTTGTTTCATCCTCTCCATTGTGGTGCAATGAACTATGCTCTGGAAGATGACTGAAAAGAGATGATATGGTTATAACTTCATTATCGAGTGAAGTACTCAACTCTGTGATTGGATTTTGTAGGAGTGAATTCTCCTAATGGTCTTGTGTGCAATTGACCTAATATGGGGTGTCGGGGAATGTGGTGCTTGGAGCCTTAGGAAGGTCATAGCTGCTTGGGGAGAATGATTGCATCCTGGTAGGGATGGTGGGTGAAGTGGCATACGGCTGCAGATGATGGCAGTTTGCAAGCACAAGAGGGTTATAACCCTGAATTTGGCTATTTGAATTTCTAGTGTCACTTCCAAATTGTGCCAATAAGAGAGTTGTTCTCAATGCATCATGCAAGGATGTAGCCTTACCAAAACCTCTAACTTTGGTTGCAAATGAAAGGTTTAAACCCCAATAGTAATGTTCTATCAGTATATGATCATCTACAACCAAACCTAAAGATTGAACCCTTTGATACATATTAAACAAAAATCTGTGATTAAATTGATCAATGGGTTCTAATGGTATCCTTTTTTTAGTTGCAAATTCATGTAAGGGGTGTAATGCATGAGGATCAAACTAATCTAAAAATAAGGTTTCTAGTTTTGTCCATGAATAAATAGATTCTGGTAGAAGATTATCATAACATTGCCTTGCTGAACCTTGAAGTGTTTCGACAAATAACTGGTAGATGATATCCTGATGCTGAACTTGGACAAAAGTGAGAATATGCCTGCAAGTTTCAACATGTTCAGAAGCATTTTTCCCACTGTTAGGGAAAAATAATGGAAGCCGATCATACAGGTGACCAGGGATTTCATGGACAAATCCTGATATATACAAAGGGCTACCCATTAGAGCTAGGTTTTCCAAGACCTGACCCAATCCAACTCACAATGATCCAAAATTGCTCAAGTCTACCCTCCTTCTAGCACCAATTCCTGTTGATGTCCCAAATGGCACAACAACATTGCAAAAAAAATATTGCTACTCTGTTTCTCCTGAAAGAGAAAGATGATCACATGAATATCTTAGCTCCCAAGGTCTTGGTAGTTGGGTCTCAACTATGCTGATGTCGCTCAGTGGTCAATGTAACAGTAATGTTCAAGGGGCCTGCTGGTGTGAGCTTTTGGACTGTTATGGGGGTAGACATAGATTTAAATCTACTGTAACTAGGGTTTTAAAGAAATATAAAAAAGATGGATCAGGGCTTTGAGACAGAAAAGAATGACACTTCATCTGAATTAACTAGACTTGACACCTTCCAAGGAATTCCTAACTAAAACTACAGAACAAATTCAACTTGTGACTAACACACAGCTGCATTCATTCACAGTGTTGATTTCAACAGCAGATTGCAAGTTACCTGATAGGGACAGGGTTGGATTGAGAAAAACACAATCTCAATGCTCTGAGTCCTTGTCTTGAGAACTCCTAAGGTGTCACTTCATCCACCATTCAACCTATAGGTCCCCTGCTAGCTTAGGTACCCCTGGTTCATTGCCAACCCTGCTATCATCACTAATTTACTGCTACCAATCAGTTCTTGGTGCTTTTTCACACATGCTCCATCTAGCCCTTAATCCTTATAAAGACTAGTCAACTTCTAATGTCTCCCAACTTGCATTCAGGGGTGTGCATAGGTTTTCAAAGTGTTAAAACAGTCTAGGAATGGCTCTTTCCCAAGCAAAAAACTCCATTCTTCTATCGCTTTCCTTAAACCCTAGTTTAGGCTTTGGGAAGGCTACTAGAATTAGGTCTCCTCAAACAAAACAAATGCTTAATACTCCTCCCTGCTCAATGAACACCATAACCACAAAGAAAGAACCCTAGCTCAATTTTGGAGCACTTCAAGATTTAAGTGGTTTCAGCCCTTCTCAGGCCGTACATAGGGCTATTCTTGATTTTGAGAATTTTAGGGCTTTTTAAGCCTTTTCTTGGATACAAGGAGGACTGTCTTCTTCCTTCTGCCTCCAGATGACTTGGTGATGATTCCTACCACTTGTTAGACCTCTGTAAGGTATCCAACAATATTTTCACACCCTGGGTTTCCAGTGGTCAAACACCTCTGCAACGTTGGAAGAATTTTTTTTACACTGTCCTTCCTAACTGGGCATAATCTGCTTTCCTAGGAAAATATTATAACCATGCTTCTTGAACCTTTTACTAACCCTATATCTACATTATTTACAAGGTTGGAGTTTTTCTTTGCTTCCACAATGCCCATACTTCCTGGTACGGACATGAAACAAACTCAAAACTCCATTTTCTGGAATTTACCAGTCAAACAAAACTAAAACAAAAGACACATAATTTACAAAATGAAAGATAGCGATAGAAAAGTTGTCTAAAAATTCCAATACAAAGCTTTAGAAGGATTCTCTACATGCTAACAAATTAACCAAATGCCTTTTCTAATCCATTTAATAGCAGGCACGCAGCCAAGAATAGAAAATTAGTCCTTTTTACACACAAAAATCACTTTTTTCTTCTTGCTCTCATGAAACTACCACGCTAAAAAAACCTCCAACCCCCTTCAAAGGTCAAGAAATCACTTTACAATACTTTGGAAATAGTTAGGTTTCCTTCTCCAAGCCAAAAATGGTCAAAGACCTCCTGTTGTAAAACATAGTGTGTTTTGCAATCTTTTACAAAAGCTTAGGAAATGACCACAAAAAGATTTCCCAATTTATTCAAATTTTACCAAATGAACCAAAAGGTCCCCAAACACAAACTAAAAGGTATTTGAGACCTTACCAAAACAAAAAAATATTTTAAAACAAAACTTCTAACTAAGCTTGTATTTTGGCACCTTGGCAAGTGCTCCTGCACCATTCTCTCCCTCTCAACACAAACAATAAGAACTGGAAAGAGGGATCATTTCCAGGTCAATGCCAAGTTTCTTAAATTTATCTTCTTGTATCCATGTGGCCTCTGAGTCAGGCTTGCCCTTCCACTTGATAAGGTGCTCCATGTATGCCTTGTGCCTGGTAGCTTTCTTCACCCTAGACTCCAAGACCTTCTCTGCCTGAGGTTTCTCTTGATTTGGAAGGGGTATATTACTGATATCCTTAAATATTTATTGATTGTTATGAGCTTCATCACTAACTGTCCCCTTCTACTTGATCAAATCAACAACATTAAAGATTGGAGATATACCCAAATATGATGGAAGCTCTACCTTGTATGCATTCTTCCCATACTTAGCTAACACCTTGCATGGTCCTATTATTTTCATCTGCATTTTGGTTGGCATTCCCTTTTGCATCCTTTATTTGTTAAGATGAACCATAACATGGTCACCTACTTGAAACTACACATCTCTCCTTGACTCATCAACTTTATCTTTCAACTTTTGTGTTGCTACTGTAATTGTCCTCTTAACCTGCTCATGAATCTCCTTCATGGTCTGAGTGAAGTCTTCTGCATGTCCACTCCTATTCTCCATTGTTCCAAGGTCTCTAAGTTCACAAACTCCTCTTGGGTGCATCCCATACACACGTTCAAATGGACTTTTCCCTATAGTTCTGTTCACACTATCATTATAAGCATACTCAACTTGAGAAATTACCATATCCCATGTCTATCCATATTCCTTTGTCAAGCACCTCAAAAGATTACCTAGCACTCTGTTAACCACCTCTGTTTGACCATCAGTCTAAGGATGGTAAGCTGATCCAAATGACAAATTTGTTCCCAATTTGCTCCATAGTGTTTTCCAAAAATGGCTCATGAATTTCACATCCTTGTCTGATACAATGCTCAATGGCAATCCATGGATTCTTACAATTTCCTTGAAAAAGAGATGAGCTATGTAACTTGCATCATGTGTAGTCTTGCAAGGGATAAAGTGACTCATCTTGCTAATTTTTTCCACAACTACAAAAACACTGTCAAAACTAGTTTTGGTCTTAGGAAGACCTACCACAAAATCCATGCTCACACACTCCCATGGTCTATTAGGAATAGGTAGGGGCTGATACAACCCAACATTGCTAGCTCCCCCTTTGGCTTTCATGCAAACAACACACTGTTCTACGTACTTCCTAACATCTCTTGCCAACTTAGGCCAGTAATAAAATCTTTGTACCAGCTCTAAAGTTTTATTTATTCCAAAATGCCCACTAAGACTGCCATTATGTTTCTCTTGGATCATATTTTCCCTCATTGATCCTCTTGGGACACATAACAGATTACCCTTAAACAACAATCCATTTTGTAGTGTATACTCAGCATATTGACTATGAAAATGATTTTTCAAAATCTAAACATACCTTGTAGGCTCCTGATAAATCTTCATCATCACCATAGAGATATTTGAAACTCTCTAATCCAATTCTTTTTAGCTGTATCTCTTGGACTGTCAACATTCTCCTGCTTAATGCATCTGCCACCTTATTCATTTGTCCCTTCTTATGCTTGATGGTAAAAGTGAAAGCTTGGATATATTCCATCCATTTCAAGTGTCTATTACTCAGTTTCTCTTGGGTGTTGATGTAATTGAGTGTCTGGTTATCTGTGAAGACCACAAACTCTTTGGGCAATAAATAATGCCTCCACTTCCTAAGGGACTGCACGAAGGCATAAAGTTCTAGATCATAGGTAGAGTACTTTTGTTTGGCTTCACTGAGCTTTTCACTAAATAAGGCTACAAGCCTACCTTCTTGACTAAGGACTCCTCCTACTGCTACTCCACTTGCATCACACTCAATTGTAAATAACTTATCAAAACTAGATAACAAAAGTATAGGTTGGGTTGCTACCTCTTGTTTTAGTTTTTCAAACCCTTTATCAGCTTCTTGTGTCCATTTAAACTTTGCTTTTAGACCACCTTTAATAGTTTCTAGCATTGGTGCACATATACCACTAAAATTCCTAATGAATTTTCTATAAAACTGAGCTAAACCATGAAAAATCCTTACCTCTGTTGTTGTGGTTTGTGTAGGCCAGTTTAGGATGGCTTCCACCTTGCTTGGATCCATCTTTAACATTCCTTGGGATACCACAAAGCCTAGATACACAAGTTCTTGTTTGAAGAACTCACACTTCTCAAGGTTGATTGCCAATTGTTCTTCTTGCAGCCTTTTGAGAACCATCTCCACATGCTTCAAATGTTCTTCTATTGTCTTACTGAAAATCAGTATGTCATCCAAGTAGACTACCACAAAAATCCCTATGAAATCCTTAAGCACCTCATTCATTAGTCTCATGAACGTGCTAGGGGAATTTGAGAGGCCAAATGGCATCACTTTCCACTCATACAAACCATCATTTGTTTTAAAGGTTGTCTTCCATTCATCACCTTCCTTAATTCTGATTTGATTATACCCGCTCTTAGATCCAACTTGGTGTAATACTGTGCTCCTCCAAGGCAATCCATTAAATCTTCAATTCTAGGTATTGGGAATCTATACCTAATGGTGATCCTATTAATTACTCTAGAATCAGTACAAAGTCTCCACTTACCTCCTTTCTTTGTTGCTAAAACAACTGGGACTGCACAAGGGCTGATGCTCTTTTGAATTAGACCTTGATTCAACAATTCTTCCACTTGCCTAGCCACCTCTTGGTTCTGCTTAGGTGTAAGCTTGTATGCTGCTTTGTTAGGCAATGAGGCTCCAGGTATGAAATCAATTTGATGGCTTATAGCTCTCTTTGGAGGTAGAGTTGTAGGTGTTCCATCACTCACTATGCTCTTGTATTTGTCAAGCAACTTTTGGACTGCTTCTGGTAAGATTGTCCTTTCAGCCTTTTCTTCCTCTTTGGACTGCATTAGTACCACATAACCTTCATTCCCTTGGTGTAGATCCTTGATGAACGCCTTGCCACTGCTCAACATAATGTTAGGAACCTTGGACTGTCCATCATCCTCAATCAATGATTGCAGCTTGAAGGTTCTTCCATCCTTCTTGATTTCAATGGTGTTCTCCTTCCCATGATATATAGCACCTCTATCATATTGCCATGGCTTTCCAAGAAGAAGATGGCATCCATCCATGGGTAGTACATCACAAATCAGCTTGTCTTTGTAGCCTCCAATTGAGAATTCCACTGTAACCTACTCATTCACTAGAACACTCTGCCCTTTGTTCAACCATGTGACTTTGTAGGGATTGGTATGAGGTACCTTCTACAATTTTAACTTAGTTACTGCCTCCTCAGAGATGATATTATCTGTAGAACCAGAATCTACAATGACCTTGCATACCTTTCCCAATATCTTGCACCTTGTTCTAAACAAAGCTCTCCTTTGCTTGGGCTCTTCCTTGACCGGTTGTCTAATTAGAACTCTATTAAACATCAGATTTTCACCTACTTCTGATTCTATATGACTAATCTCAGGTGATTTGACACTCATGGTGTCCTCTTGTGCATAAGCTACTCTTTTCTCATTGCTAGATGAATAATCTTTCTCCGGGCATCTATAAGTTGGATGACCTAGCTGATTGCAGTGATAACATTTCATGGTGGCAAAGTAGGAGTTACTTCTTCCTTCTACCCTTCCTCTGTTTGAACCTCCTTGAGGTCCTCTTCCTCTATTAAATCCTCCTCTTGAAGATGTTTCACCTCCATGCTCAGTAAGCTTAGATTCTCCTTGGGTTCTTTGATCATTACCTCTTCCTTGGTAACCTCCACACTGTCCTCTTTGATCTCTGCCTTTGCCTCTACCCTTAGAGGACTGATCATGCTTTCTTTTATTCCTCTCTTCAATCTTTATAGCCAACTAATAACATTGGTGGACTATCTTGGGGCTGAGTAAAGCAATCTCTTCTTGTATGTTCCACTTCAAACCATTAAGGTACCTAGCCACTTTCAGGCTCTCATTTTCTACCACATTTGATCTCAAGAAAAGCTTCTGAAACTCTTTAGTGTAGGTGTTGACATCTTGATCTTTCTGCCTTAGACTCTATCTTTTCTTGTGAAGTTGGATCTCATAATCATCTGGCATATATGCTTCCTTTACCTTAGCAACCATTCCTTTCCAAGTTGATATGGGCTGCTTGCCTTCTTTCTCCCTTTCAGTCTGAATAAATTTCCACCATGTCAGGGCTGATCCTTTCAACCTTGACTTTGCAACCTTCACCTTTTGTGCCTCCGATACTCCATCACATTCAAAATGATTCTCCATGCCTTCTATCCAGTCCATGACCAGATCAGGATCCATCTTTCCATAGAACAATGGTATTCCCTCAAGTCCTTTCCCACGCAGGGCTTTTAATGCCTTCAAGAAAGGATCCTCCTCCAAAATAGGATTAGGTTCAGGGACCTTGTCCTCATCTACAACCTCTTCTTCCTTTGGCACTGTTCCTTCCAACCTTGCATTGTTCAATGCCTTCTTCAATTGCTCTATTCTTTCTTTCAGGGACTTGTTGTTCTCTTCTTGTTCTTCAACCCTCTTGGCTAACTGTGCATTTGTCACCATGTTGGGTGTTTCACTTGATTCAACCTCAGACATGTAAGCTGCTTTCCCAAATCTTTAGCTAGGCTCTGATACCAATCTAATAGGGACAGGGTTGGATTGAGAAAAACACAATCTCAATGCTCTGAGTCCTTGTCTTGAGAAATTATAAGGTGTCGCTTCATCCACCATTCAACCTATAGGTCCCCTACTAGCTTAGGTACCCCTAGTTCATTGCCAACCCTGCTATCATCACTAATTTGCTGCTACCAATCAGTTCTTGGTGCTTTTTCACACATGCTCCATCTAGCCCTTAATCCTTATAAAGACTAGTCAACTTCTAATGTCTCCCAACTTGCGTTCAAGGGTGTGCATAGGTTTTCAAAGTGTTAAAATAGTCTAGGAATGGCTCTTTCCCAAGCAAAAAACTCCATTCTTCTATCACTTTCCTTAAACCCTACTTTAGGGTTTGGGAAGGCTACTAGAATTAGGTCTCCTCAAACAAAACAAATGCTTAATACTCCTCCCTGCTCAATGAACACCATAACCACAAAGAAAGAACCCTGGCTCAATTTTGGAGCACTTCAAGATTTAAGTGGTTTCAGCCCTTATCAAGCCGTACACAGGGCTATTCCTAATTTTGAGAATTTTGGGGCTTTTTAAGCCTTTTCTTGGATACAAGGAGGATTGTCTTCTTCCTTCTACTTCCAGATGACTTGGTGATGATTCCTGCCACCTATCAGACCTCTGTAAGGTCTCCAACAATCTTTTCACACACTGGGTTTCTAGTGGTCAAACACCCCTGCAACGTTGGAAGAAGTTTTTCACACTGTCCTTCCTAACCGGGCATAATCTGCTCGCCTGGGAAAAGATTATAACCATGCTTCTTGAAAATTTTACTAACCCTATATCTACATTATTTACAAGGTTGGAGTTTTTCTTTGCTTCCACAATGCCCATACTTCCTGGTACAGATAGGAAACAAACTCAAAACTCCATTTTCTGGAATTTACCAGTCAAACAAAACTAAAACTAAAGACACAGAATTTACAAAATGAAAGATAGCGATAGAAAATTTGTCTAAAAATGCCAATACAAACCTTTAGAAGGATTCTCTACATGCTAAAAAATTAACCAAATGCCTTGTCTAATCCATTTAACAGTAGGCACGAGGCCAAGAACAGAAAATCAGTACCTTTTACACACAAAAATCACTATTTTCTTCTTGCTCTCATGAAACTGCCACGCTAAAAAAACCTCCAACCCCCTTCAAAGGTCAATAAATCACTTTACAATACTTTGGAAATGGTTAGGTTTCCTTCTCCAAGCCAAAAATTGGTCAAAGACCTCCTGTTGTAAAACACAGTGTGTTTTGCAATCTTTTACAAAAGCTTAGGAAATGACCACAAAAAGATTTCCCAATTTATTCAACTTTTACCAAATGAGCCAAAAGGTCCCTAAACACAAACTAAAAGGTATTTGAGACCTTACCAAAACAACAAAAAGATTTTAAAACAAAACTTCTAACTAAGCTTATATTTTGGCACCTTGGCAAATGCTCCTGCACCATTACCATTCAAACAAAACATAAAACCAAACCTCATTCCTTGAAATCTTTCAAATCAAATGATTAACTCAAGACCAACACCATTATGAAACACAACATGAAATAGATTTTAATCTGGTTGCTTCTTATGTTCATAAAACAGATAAACAATAATTACAAAGCTGGCACAATCACCGGTGTACATAAAACATGTGACTCCAAGCTGTTTCCATTTAAACTAAGAGAACTAAAAGATACATTAGTCTATTCTGAATCTAACTCCTAACTACTAGTTCTACTCTACGAGTTCTAACTAATTTTTACTCTACCCATTCTAATCCTACTACTTCTCTTTGTTCCTAAAAGTTCTAACCTTTATAAAGAGGCAAGAATGCCTTATATACAAAATACATCAAAAAGGATGCACTGTCCCCAACACTAGGGTTTACAAAATATCTGCATCCAGGAGAGTCGACTCTCAAATTTTTTGAGGAAAGTCAAAACTGCATTCAATGTGAATCCTTGTTGTCCATGCTGATGAAGGATTCCTACTTGCAGGAGAAGTCTTTTTAGATATTTTGACAACTGCAACACTAACTCTAGTATTTCGTGTCCACCTTTGAAATCCCTCGCTGAGTTTCCTTGAATTCTTAGAATATCTTCATTAATGTTGATATACCTCCTTGCCAGTAGTCACTACAGTTGTCCCTGTGACTCATATTTTCTTAGTTCATATTCGACCTTTCTTCGTGTTCTAGACTCTCTGCACGTTGATCATCTCCTGGAAGCACCATCGGGCCTCCCTATAGATCTTTGTATTTTGCCTGAGCAGATTCATCGTTAACTGTTCTTAGAAAGAATCCATCTGGTCGCACTTTGTAAGTCCATCCACATGGGTAGTCAATCGATCAAACTGTCGTAGGTCAGTCCTCTTTACTCCTCCTAATTGGTTAAACATTCACCATGCCAGATTCTCGGGCAGTCAAAAGTGGTCCACCTTGAATCGTATGTCAGTGAGACACTCATTGTGTCTCCCTGATGCAATTATATCACTGATAGATATCGGCATAGCATATGGCAGTTGACAAGACATTTTGGTGAGCTACAAAAGTTATACTAAGCTTACAAAAACCATCGGCAAGACCACATCCTTTCATTGAGACCACAAGGTGAAGCTTTTGTTTTCTTTTGGAGTCTCCCAAACATCCCCCTCATCGTTGAGAATTATCAGAATCGAGGAGACATTACCCTGAATTTCTCTTCTCTTATCGAGCCCCTACTTGTTATCGACGAGACTCCTGAATGTCAGCCATACCTCCTGGCGCATACCTTTCCTCTCCCTAAAGGGACATCCTATCGGCGTGACTCTTCATAGTTGCCGTGACCTCATAGCGAAGTCCCCTCATTTGTTGGGAGTCTCCTCGAATTCCTCTTGTTGACCTTCTTGCCCCAGCTTCTCTTTTTGTTTCGGTGTGACCTTCATTAGTCGGTTAGACATTACACTGAGTCCAATATCCTTTGGCGAGCTCATCTTATCGTTAGGACCCTTCCCTTTAGGCAAAAATTTTTGCCGAAGGCAACAGCTCTTTGCGACCTTGCCCTGTTGTTGCCGAGACTTTTTGTATCGGCAGGACCCTTCGCCGATTTCTTTCACTTTCGTCGAGCTTCCTCTGTGTCACTGAGACTCTCCTCGGTCGGCGAGATGTCCTATAGAAACCTTTTGTCCCAGCGAAAGCCTCTGCATGTTCTTTCTGTGGTTGCTGAGACTTATTAATTCTCTCGCCGAAGACCACTGATAGAATCCCTCACACTATGTTGGTGTGACTGGAGTCGTTCGGTGAGATGCTATTCAGATGCAGTTGAGTCTCACTAAAGTATTTGCTTTGATAGCGGTCGGCAATACTTTGGGGACTCACTGAGACTTTATACCGATGAACAGATCTCTCCGCAAAGTGCTTGCTTGTTGTGCGGTAGTCGGTGAGACTTCATGGATTCACCAAGACTTCTTGGCGAAGGGAAAACCCTTCACCGATATATGAATCCCTTTGCCACCAGTCGGTGAGACATGGAGATTTCTCCAAGACATTTTCCCGAAGACAAACTTATGCTAAAGGAAAAATCCTAGTCACTGAGACAATGAATGATGTCTTAGCAATAGATGCATGTATGTGATTTCTTATTGCCGTGGCATCTCTGGGGTCTTGCCAAAATGTAACATAGACACATGTTGAGCGGAAAGCACTGGTAGTCAGCAAGACATCTTCAAGGTCTTACCGAATTTTGCCTTAGCTAATTTTTATGACCAATTGAACTGGGGGAGGCATTCCAGCTGAGCTCCCTTGACAAATACCATCCTGTATGTGATTTAATCCTGCATTCAATGAAGAAAACCACAATAAAGACCACAAGAACATTAGTTAATTAATCAAAATATCATTGAAATGAATCCTATGTTAGTAGGGTGTCGTTAAATTCTTCAAACAAAATGATCACACAAGCAGTTCGGGTTTTAGGCCGACCCGCAAAATCCAAGCCAGGGAGGATTTCAAAGAATTCTGAGTCAGGTGGACTCCAATGGAATAAACATGAAAACACCCACTAGAAGCTTAATCTGATTATTATCAAACCAGGAATAACATGTGAGATCTCAAAATAGCATCAATTATTCGTAAAATGTATCATTATTTGTTAACTAGCCCTGTTACTCCATACTTCTTAACATTTCTTCAGATTCTAGGGAAATCCTCGCAAGACGGATTTCCGTGAAAGAGAAGACATTCGCACGAAACAACTAGGAACAACTAGGAACAAATAGGAACAACGGATTTCAGGAAAAAACTAGAAGAGAAGGAAAACTGCGAAAAAGAAGACATCAGGAAAATCCGGTCCACGCGGAATTCTGCGAAGACCAAAAATTCCCGAACAACAACATTCAGCCAGAGTTCGAGTGAGATCCAGTAAAATTTGAATGGGATGGAAAATCCTGAACTCAGGAGAAAACCCAAAGAACCCCAAGAGCAAAAGCAAAAACCAAAGGCAAAGAAAGGAAAAGAAAGGGGGACCCGTTTTGTTCCAAATCAAAATGGGGTGGTTATGCAAGGCATAACACATCCTCTCCCTCTCTCCCCTCTACCCTTAACCCTTAAACCCTAAACCCTTAGACCCCCTACCCTTTATCTCTCTCCCACTCTCTCTCATATCTCCCTCCTACCCCCACTCCCTCCATATCTCTCTCTCAAGTCATAATTTAAAACGAATATCATTTATATTTATATTAATATTAAAAATTAATTTTTAATAGATGTGGTTCGGCCAAACATGTTTAGAATGTTCAACCGAACCCCTTTCAAATCTATTTTTTTTATTGTATGTTAAATGGGTTTGGTCGAACCCCCATTCGACCGAACCTTATTTTTTTGTTCGAGCGAACATTTGTTCGACCGAACCCACTTATTTGCACCCACATCCTCTGAGGGACCAAAATTGCTCAGAATTTTGCACTTCGAAGCTCGATTTGAAAATGAAAATGGAGGAGATCTCAAAAACCCAATTGGTATCAGGTTTCCTTCAAAACGAGCTATCCAACGAATATAATTTTAATATGTTTTGATTATATTATCTATTTGTTTTTTAAGTTTTATTAAATATAGGTTTTTCACTGAAAACAACATTCTTTGTTCTGCACATGTGGAAAAATAGAAGATTATCAAAAAAAAATAAAAAAATATGAGTACATCAGTTATTGGAGTCCTTGATCCAACAAAAAAATAAAAATGAATTTTGATATGTATACAGTAAAATTTATGCGTTATATGGTTGTGTTATATCTGAATTGTACTTTATTTGACTTTGAAACTTGATTAAAGAAAAAATATTCAATAAAAAACTATCTAACCAAGTGGAAGCACTAGATATCGGAGTTACAAATCTAAATTCAAAAAAAATAGAATTTTATCTTTCAAGGAAAAAAAATTATACGTTATACAGTGTGTGTCACTTTTTAAAAAATGTTGTTTTTTGAAAAAAACCAATTTTCGTGGGAGATGGAAAAAGAAGTGCAATCTAATTCCAAGAATTTTGAAAAAAATATTTTTAGAATCTACAGACAAAATGTGACAAGACTCTAATTTTCATCATCTTCAAATTCCTCATAGTTTAATAGCTATAGGTGCTCGAATGTGAAGATTTAGTTAAAAAAGAAGAAGTCAGTGTCTAGTTTAGCCAAAAATTGTAAACCACTATTGTGGGATCACCCCTCGCCAAATGATGCAGTTCATTTAGTGAGCACAATTTGGCACTCACCAAATTGGTTGCATTGGGAAATACCAACCCAAAGGGTTGGACAACCATTACTTGTGAAGGATCTAATTTTCTAAAAGAGTAACAAAATTTCACACATTTTTGGTTGTGCTACCCATAAGGTTTGCACATCTTTCAATGCAAGTTTATAAAAAACTGCGATGACGTTGGGTTCTCTCTTACCTATATAAGCATACAATTTTTTAACGTTTTGATTATGTTAAGGTTTTCATCCATAAATTCTCTTGTTAGTGCCTCCATTTTTTGTAAAAAACCAACATGTGCTAGTTTTAGTATAGATTTTTACTCATTCATCAAATTTTAAAACAAATTACATTTTTATAAACTAGACTCCATTCTACACATAGTGAAAAAAATATGATTTTTGATTAGTTTTCAAAAAATTTAGGGGGGAGCACTCTCAAATTTTAGCTTTTTAGGATGTGTCCACTTCAAAAATTCATAAAATATTATATATTCATTAAAAAATTAGTTGAAAGAACTAGGACAAACTACATGGTGTTAGCTAATTTCTCACTGTTTGGATTTTTGAAATTCTAAAAAAAAAGTTAATGAAAAAGGGAGGGGCCCATAGATGCTATACTTTTTTATGGATAAAAACATGACCACTTTTGGGCCCCCCTTTTTGAAACCCTAAATCTTCATTATTTTCCAAAAACAATAGTAGCTTAGAAAGTAGATTCTGAGCACTACAACTCTTGTTCTTGTTGCATCTTCAAAATTTGAGTGTAACTATCTTCATTTTCATGTGAACATTAAACTTTGTTGATTTCATAAAAAAAAGTCCCATCTTAAGAGCCATTTTTATGTCACAAGTTGGTGCACTTACCCACATATGGAATATGTTGCGAGGTGTGCACCCTTGATATCCTTGTGTTGTGCAACACAACACTTGGATTTGTGACATGGATTGATCGCCTCCTATGAATTCATTAACTATGGTGGTTGTATCAGGCATTAATACATCTTGATCTTTTGGTGCAATGACAATTTTCCGTGCAATAATTGGTATCAAATTTTGGGTCACAGGTTCAAACCCCTCACTTATGCTAGGGGGATTGTTGCAAGGTGTGCGACCTTGATCTCCTTGTGTTGTGCAGTGCAACACTTGGGTTTGTGACATGGCTTAACCGCCTCTTGTGGATTCATTAACTTTAGCGGTTGTATCAGGCATTAACAGGTTGATCTTTTGGTGCAATGACAACCATCTTTGCAACATAATCTTTCCCTTTTCTTCCTACAAATTGGATGGACTAAAGTCTAGGATTTCAAAGTTTTTATGAGTGTGGGGTAGGTGGAGGAGTTTAAGTGGAAATATTCTCTTGCTTGGCATGTTGGAGGCTTTAAGGAAGATTATTAAGAATTAGCCCATATTTTGGTAGGTACAACTTGTAGTTCTTTGTAGAGGAATAATATCCTAGTTTGGAGTCTTGATCCTAGGGAAGTATATTTGGTGGTTACTAGGTATCATAAATTGGATAGAAGGAAATATGAAGGGGATGAAGTACCTTGGTGGAAGTATGTCTAGAATAATTTTTCCTAGACTAAATGCAACTTCTTTCTTTGGTTAGTTACTCGTAGCATAAGTATTACCCAGGACAATATTTGGAAGAGGGGTTTTTCAGGAATCATCTATTTATGTTCTTTGTGGCAACAATGAGGAGTCTTCCTCACATTTATTCTTCTAGTGAACCGTCTTTAGGCTCTTGTGGCACTTTTGATGGAGAGTTTCATGACAGACCTATGTGCATGCTTCTTCTCTACTATTGGCTAAGACCTTTAGTCTTTAGTTGGCTTGGTATATTGGTCCATCCTACATCCTACGATAGATTTGGTTGGAGAGGAACCATAGGATATTTCAAGTGATAGGATAACAACTCATCAAATTTGGCATAGGATTCTTGTTATGGTTTAAGAGACTACCCAAGCTAAGTTTGAGGTGGAGCTTCCCTTAGATGCTAGTGTGGTGGTTGTGATGTAAGGATTGGGATTAGTTACAGATGGTGTTGGGAAGGCTCATTTGAGGGGGAAGCAGCCTCACAATAAGAAAATCTAGAGGTAGGGTAGATGGACTCCGCCTCTTATGTGAGTCCTGAAGATTAATGATGATGGTTCCTCTAGGGGAAATCTTAGCTTTGCTAGAGTCAGAGGTGTTGGGACGAATAGTTTGGGTTTTTTTTCTTCTTCTCCATCTTTAATGGTCACCAGTCTAATAATCTTATGGAGGCCCTAGCTATCCTTACTGCTCCGGAGAAGGTTTGTGCCCTTGGTTGGCACAAGGTCATTTGTGAGTTAGATTCGCATATCCTAGTTACTTTTTTGAATAATAAAAATTTGGATGGGGTGAATTGGTAATTGTCTTTAGTGGTTCATCAAATTCACTGACTAAGTATTTCTCCGTAGTGGATGTCCTTTTTTCATATCTTGAGAAAGTTGAACAATGTTGTAGATTGTTTGAAAAAATGGGCTTTTGAGTATATGGGTAATTGGAATGTTGGTAGGTGGGAG
>VDFB02058242.1:474526817-474569970 GCA_007258455.2 Sequoia sempervirens
ATTCCAACTTCCATAGGGGAGGTGTCATTCTTCGTGGTTTTGATGTAGTCTCCTTTTTCCCATTGAATTTTTTTTTCAGTAGTTTGATACTTATGATTTCTATGGAGGAAGTGCCTATACTCATCAAAAACCTGATTTCCTAAACATGTTGAACGATGAGATTTCATCTTGGGACCACAAATTGGACATGCAAATTTTCCCTTGTTTGAAGACCGTGAAGATCATATATAATTGATTAAATATGTCAATTTTTATAATTATATATAATGAATATACTATTTTAAAACATGCATGATATCAATTCATCAAATTAAATATTGTTAAAGTGGCAAATAAACGTTATAACATACTACACAAAATGTGTTAGCCCTAGGGCATCATGAATTGTCCATACAAGCATTGCATGGAATTGAAATTGTCTTTGTCCTATTGGTCTAGAGATGTCATACATAGTGATGTCATTCCATAACTTTAGTAACTCGTCGATAAGAGGCTCGATATATACATTCATATCTTTAACTTGGTACTTACCTAGTTGAATGAACATAAACATTACATAATTATTATAACCATTTTACTGCAATATATAAATTAATGTACATGACTATTGAATGAAAAAAATATAAGTCATTATGCAACAAATAAGACAAATAAGATGCTACTACGTTAAAGAAAATTTATGTAAACAAATACCTGGAACAATCATTGACAACATTACGTGCTCCCTCTTTATTGACATCTATGGAGGAATGTTATTGTTGATAACCAAAACATGCCACACCGAGTAAGTAGATCTCAACTCTCCAAATGGATTGACACCATCCGCTCTCAATGAAAGTCTGAGATTACAAGGTTCTTCTTTAAAGTGTGGCCATTTTTTCACCATGTCCCTAAATGTAGAACCATCCGCAGGCATTCGAAGAATGTCATCTCCACTTCTATTCTGTGCATGGTAATCCATAAATTGCGCTAAGCTTTTGCACCTAAATAATCGTTGCATATGTGGAATAATAGGAATATAACGAAGAACCTTGTGAGACACCTTTTTTGTTAGTTGATCTATTTGATATCTACTGATATGGCATTCTAGGCATTCTGTTGCAAATTCCTGTTGTTTATGATATATAATATGATCATTGGGACATGCATCTATTGCTTGATACTCCATTCCGATATCTTTCATAATGGCAAATAAATCTCAATATGAGCAAGGTAAAATATTTGATGGTGGTAACAAAAATTCACCAATCAATCTACAACAAAAAATAATTTGTTAATATAAAGAATATTAATGGTACATATTTCATCCTTCATTTACTATTGATGAACTAATAACAATTAAAATACATGAAAAAAAATTACATATATGAAATACCTTAACATCTGTGAGATTGCTATGTTTGATAAGCCATTCATAACCTTCAAGTTCAATAGCAACAATACGACAGAGAGAAGAGTTGTTTGGGAGCCTTCATAAAGGGGCTCATATGCCTTCTCAAGTACAGGTAAATCATGAACATCATCAAAGTCATCTTGATCATCATGATCATCTCTGCCACTAAATGTGTCATGGATCAATATATTCTTACCATCTTCTTCAACTGTGTTTTCGGGTGCATGATCATCTTCTTCCATAGGATCATTAACTTCATCTTCGATATTCACAGCTCCATGTTCGTCCGCTTGCAAAACCACATTCTTTAGGTCGTGATAATTTATATCATTTTCCCTAGGGTGCCCCACCTTTATAATAATGATAGACACAAATAAACCATGATCATGATCAAGTGATTATATATATATAATTTTAAAACGATATAAACATTTACAAATTCAATCAATATAAACACATATAATGAACAACTTACTAATGGATGATAATCATGCCCCCCTTCAACGTGACCATGCTTCCTACTGTAGACACCTAAATTTGGACACTTAATTTATCCAAATTTATCCTCTTTCGTCTAAGCATCCCTTTATCTGCATTAATTAAGTAATATCACTATTATTTAATTAATACCTCTAAAGTTCTTCTAATCCCTAAGGTATTTAGTTAAATAATTAAATACTTTCCCCCTTTCATCAAATGAATTAAATAAATATGCTATTTATTTAATTCCTTTCATGTCACATCCTCCATCTTTTTTTATCTAATTATAATCCATCTTCTAATCTCATCATTAGGGATGTTCACATGCCTAATCCTTGATTAGGATGTGACACATCCTCCAACTTTTTCAAGTTGGGCTCTAATCTCTCTTAGCCACTTAACCCTCCTCTAATCCTTCATTAACTAGCCTAATCAACCTCTCAAGGAATTTTTAATTCCTTTTATCCTTCCAAGGAATATTAAATTCATTTTTCTCTTTCTCATGTGATCTTTGACTTGTCACATCAAGTCATATGTGAAATCTAACCCTCTTCTAAATATGTCATTAATTAGTCTAATCAAGTACTTGCACAACCTTAATCACTTAATCAAGTCAACCCTATTAAATTTTTTCTCTTTTTGGACAAGGCATCTCCATTCCCCATGTGAATTTTTAATTCACATTTAATCTCCCAATGCATTTAAAGGAATTTTAAATTCCTTCTTTCATCTCCATGAGAATATTTGAGGAATTTTTAATTCCCCATATGTCCTCTTACCCACATGGGGACAAGTACCTCCTTTATGAGGAGATCTTGTCCAAATTCCAAGGTACTATGTACCCCCTCCATGTCATGTACTATCCTTCCACCTCATACACACATCACCCCTTTTGAGCCACTTCACATGTCACATGTCAAGATGTGAGGGCTTGTGAGTTCTCAACTCACTTTAGCCCTACATCTTGATCTTGGTGGCTCAATCTTGACCATCCATTTCCCTATAGAATCTCAAATTCTCTATAAATACCCCCTCTTTTCTCTCATTTTGGGGAGATCATGCATTGTAGCCAAACTCTTTTAAAAAATTTCTAGAATCCATACTTAGTCATTTTTACACTTGCATCCACTTCCACTTATCCTCTCATCCTCATACCATCATCTAGCTTGCATCTTATGCCATCCAAGGAGCATACACACCAAAGATCAAAGGGCTAACCAAAGGATCGATTCGAGATAAGGTGTAAAGTTTCACTTTGTCATTTGTACTTTGTATTGAATCCAACTAGGCTAATATTGAGGTGTAGGTAGTTTTTAGTGTTATTTTGAACTCTCTTGTTTGTTGTTCATTTTCTAGCACCTAGTTTTGACCAATCACACTTACAATTTTTCTCAGCTATAGTGATTAAAAATTTTCTCGTCTTTAAGCCCTTGCAATTATTGCAAGGAAAATAACATTTCCCATCACCCTTTCTTTTCAATCTAGCCCACAATCTATCAAGTGTTTCTTCATTTTGTTCTGGACTAATATTATCTGACATGATTTTTCTTTACCAAGCTTGACTATTTAGATCTTCAAAAAATATCAAACTCACACTCCAATAATTTTTATTCATAGACAGGTAACAAAATCTAATAATTCTGATATTTTACACCAAAAAAATTTGGCATGCAACCACCCCTGCAAAAGAGAAGATAGTCTAAAGTTAATGACCCCAAAAAACACTTTAAAATGCTAATTCCAAAACTTATTAAATTTTGATTTTACTATGATTTCCAACCGTTAAGATTCATAAAATCAGAATATTGAACTTGATTGCAAACTTCCTACAACGATGGAGGTAGTGAGCTAGTAAGAGCAAGTGACCCATTCCTAAAGAGCAACAAGTTAGAATCATCATTGCTAATGTCAATACGGATTTATCCTTTTATTTAAAAATGCAATGTGTCACTTCTTATGATGAGCTTATCCCTAGGGCTCTTAACATTAAGAGAGCCCCAATCGCACAAGGAAGCACACACTAGTATAATTTGGCAAATAAATGACTAGGTCACTAAAAATTTTAGTCACAACAACTAAAAATGGCTAAATTCTGCTCATTTTTTGCAACTCGGCTATAAATGATTAAATAAATTACTAGTTTGGTCATTGATTAAAAATTATTTAGTCACACAAATAAAAATGACTAAATAGTTAGTCATTTATTTAGTCACAATCCATTTGAATAAATCATTTAAGGAATCAAGAATATAGCCCACCAAAATACTCTAAAACTTTAATAAACATACCCTAAAACTTTTGTCAAAATCTTATTTTCAGGCGTAGCCCACCAGAATGGAGTTTTCATTTTCATAAACATACTCTAAAACCTTCATCAAAATATTATTTTCAAGCATAGACTGCCAAAATGGAGAAGTGTTTTCGTAAAGAATGACAGAGAATGGTGAGGAGATGTGCGTGAAAGGAGGCATTAGATTCATTGCTACTTATCTCATTACTACTCTGCTTAACAAATCTTACATTGTTCCTGCTACTATTTGTAATCTAGGTATTTACTTGACATATATTTGCATAATCTCAAATTCCTTAAGAGGCTTTTGAAGTATCAATGTATCCTAAATAGGGTTTAGAATGATTTTTTTTAATTAATTAAATAAATAAATGATGTATTTCCCTATAATTAGATAATGTGGAGATCTCCTAAATCTGCCCTAACACACTATCCTCTTTGGCACTATATTCATTACTCCAGCTACTAGAGTTTGGCATGTGACATCTTTAATATCTTCATGACCATAGCTTTTAAATAGATCTCAGTCTTTGTTTTAATCATTTTCATGGTAACCCTTGAGTTCCATAATCCACCTTCAACCTCTTCTAAGAACGATGTCTTAAGCTAGACTGCATAGTATGCATATAAAGCAAGTCCTTCATACCTTCCATTGTTCCAAACCACCACTCATTGCCTTGCTTAAAATGTCGCCTCCATAAGCATAATAGCATGTTTTAAAATCATGGTTGTCAGTGATTAACCATTAAGGTCACCACTTTTATTATGAAGATATAATGAGATTTGTGTCTTCAAACTCAAGGCATTATGTAAGATAACATTGTGAATTGTTTGTTGTGTATGATTTTATTTTCTTGCACATTTATTGCTTTGCTAACTTCCTTTAAGACTGGTTATTGCACCCTCAACTACAATCTCAAACAGTTCACTCACTATCACTTGAAGATTCCTTTCATGAGCATCCTTCTATAAAATCAAACTATGCCCTATAGACTGCCTACTTACTACAGGGGACTCATTCTTTCATGGTATTGTAGTTCTTAAGATCCTTCAACCTTATTGACACTACTTTATAGTCCACAAGGTATTATTCACTATTCTCCCATCTTTGATGAGTCTCAAAACAATGTTCAAATATGCAATCCACTACCTCCATTATACATTAATGGCTAAGAAGAAACATTGAACCTATGATTACCACTGTTACTTCATTTGGACAGTCATTCCCTGATTGCATTTTCCTTGTCTAACACTACCAAAAGCATTTGAAAAACCCTTAAGGTTAGCAAGGGGTGAAACTCACTGTTAAAATCTCCACTTTACTATGCAAGGTTTGAGCTTTATTATCTTGTCACTTCTCAGCCTCTTTTTGACTGTCACATCTCAAGTGACTGTCATTCTTCTTACCGTAGATTGCATTTACAAATGTCACTAAGCTAGATAGTGTGCTTGTTATTGGCTACAATCTTTAGATTGCAAGATTTTGTTATTACCTACAATGTCTCAATCTTTCTAGTATTGCAACCTCACTAATCCTCTATAGTTATTGTTTATATTTCTACGAAGGCCTAGGGTTTGTACCCTAATCATGCTCTTACCAATGCTTTTGTTGGTATTAAAAAACTACCTTAAATCTTGGGTCAAAAAATTAGTTGTCTTGACAAAATTGTGGTATGATCTTGGATTGTATCCTAGAATGTGTGGAAAGTTTGTGTTTGATCATTAAGGTATGTAAACCTGATCAGGGAAATGTATCCTATATATCATGGGTCTTGCTTTAATACTTTCCATATTGGTTATTAGCATATCACATTATTATAGTTTTTGGTAACCCAAGATTGCATTCAAGTATGTAATAAACTTGGTTTGTAGTTTAAGCTATACACTTTTAAGTAACATTCATAAGGTTTAGAAAATCTTGATCACTCTTTAGAATAGTCCAATAAGCATGGGTTGTGCTTGAATGCACACTACATAATTGATATAACACAACCACTCTGTATATCAACCAGAGTTATAGACTCTTTATTGCAACAAGAGGTAATCACTCTTCGATCATGCTATAATTACATCCTAACCTATTAAACTTGAGACAACTTGAATGCACCCAATGATAATTGACACCTACATTATACAACCTGAATTAACTACATTATATGAGTGCTTCCATTTCTATCACAACATAGCCACATTAAACTTGGGTCACACATGAATGCATCATGTATTTTTTATAGCACAACTATGCCACATGACCAATAGAGTTATGGATCACATAATTACAGTCACAAGAATTTGTTTCTTGGTTGTGATCTTATGGTGATTCCACACAACAAAATTTGGACATGAAATTCTCAAAACCCTAAACCTCTAAAAATGAAATCTGATGAGATGTTGCTTTAAAATATAATTTTCAAACCTGGAACTATAAATCTGACTTCACAACTGAATTTTGCAAAAAGACAATGACTACCCTCAACCTGGGGATATCTTCGTGAATTTTTTCTAATTTTTCCCAAGAAAATTGTCCTTAGTTCTCCACAAACTGTCTCAAGTAGAGCAAAACATTGTTGCAATTAATCAGGCACGAACTCACTTTTCTTTATGTCAGCTACAATTTGATTTTTTTCTATTTTTCATGTTTGTCAAAATTTTGATGAAACTGATAGTCAACATTTTGACGAAACCCAGGTTCGTCAAAATTTTGACAAACATCGGGAATAAACTTTCAAAAAATTGAAAATTACACATCAGATTTTACAAGCACCTGACAATACATCAAATTATACATATTTCATCAGACATTTTCGTCGGATTTTGCAGTCAAATGAGTTAGTGGCCCCATATAAGTTATTTTCTTGATTATGTCTAAGGGGATTTTGGGCTAGTTTATTTAGGAGATAATGAACCCTATCAGATTGTTGGAAAGGGAAGAATCAAGATTAAGTTGCAGAATGGGAATCATTGGATACTACATGAGGTAAGGCATGTTTCAAAGTTAAGTAGAAATTTAATTTCAGTAGGGAAACTAGATGATGAAGGTTGTGTTGTTACATTTAGTGATAAAAATTTGAAGGTTGCTAAAGGTGCCTTAATGGTACCAAAAGGTGTGAAATTAGGCACCTGATATCTTTGTGTAGGTCATCTTGTTCCTTCTACTTTAGCTATTCTAGATAAAAATCAATGTTTAGGAATAGTTGCAGTTCAACATGAAGAAAATCAAATAGTTGTTGTGGATTCTGAATCAGCACTATGGCATAATAGACTTGGGCATATGAGTGTAAAGGTATGAAAGTACTTCATTTAAAGAATGTTTTACCAGGTCTAAAATGTGTTAATATGGATTTATGTGAAAGTTGTGTGTATGGAAAACCAAAGAGAGTTAGTTTTCTCAAGGATGGGAAGGAAAAAAAAGATAAATTAGAGCTTTTGCATACAAATGTATGGGGGCTATCTCAGGTATCTTCTCTGGGTGGCTCTCAATATTATGTTACATTCATTGATGATGCAACTAAGAAGGTATGGATTTATTTCCTTAGGCATAAATCTGATGTATTTGAAACTTTTAAAAAATGGAGAAGCTTGGTTGAGAATGAGACGAGTAAAAAGTTAAAATGTCTTAGATTTGATAATGGTGGTGAGTATTGCAACAAAGAGTTTGAATATTATTGTTCCTCTAATGGTATTCATAGGCAGAAAACTATTTCAAGGACTCCACAGAAAAATAGAGTGGTTGAGTGAATGAATAGAACAATAATGGATCATGTACGAACTATGAGATTGCATGTTGGGCTACCTTTAAATATGTGGGTAGAGGCTATAAACACCGTTGTTTATTTAATTAATAGAGGCCCCTCTAATCCTTTGGGTTGTGGTATTCCAGAGGAAGCATGGACAGGTAAGAAGGTGAGTTATTCTTTTCTCAATACCTTCAGTTGTGAAGCATATTGCACATGTAGATTCTAAAAATAGAACTAAGCTTGATGCAAAATCAAAGAAATATACATTTTTTGGATATGGCATTGATCAATTTGGTTATAGGCTTTGAGATTTTGAAAATCAAAAAATTATGAGAAGTAGGGTTGTCATATTCAATGAGAGTTTTGTACAAAGATCAGTTGCAGCAGCACGAGAAGAAAGAAAATGATTATGTAGTGCTAGATGATACACTGAACAGTGATGTTCCAGTGGTTCCTCATGCTACGCAACAACAACAAAAAATACCACAAAATCTAATGAATGTTAGATGATCCTCAAGGATAAGTAGACCTCCAAAAAAATATTCATCTTTGTATTCTATTTTATTAACTAATGTTGGTGAACAGGGATGTTATGATGAAGCTATGTAGGTGGATACCAAGGTTCAATGGGAGCATGGAATAAAAGAAGAAATGAACTCCTTGTTGAAAATTTAGACTTGGGACTTATGCAAGTTGCCTACAGGTAAAAAGGCTTTACCAAACAAATGGGTTTATAGGCTAAAAAGGGGGGATGGAGGTAAGAAAATATTTAAATCCATGTTAGTTGTAAAGGGATTTGCACAGAAAAAGGGTATTGATTTTGATTAGATCTTTTCTCTAGTTGTTAAAATAACTTCTATACGCACTGTTTTAAGTATTGTGGCTACTAAATATTTGCATTCAGAATAACTAGATGTTAAAATAGCCTTTCTCCATGGTGTTTTGGAAGAGGAAATATATATGGAACAACCATAAGGATTTGAGGTCAAAGGTAAGGAGAAACTTGTGTGCAGATTAAAGAAAATTTTATATGGCTTGAAGAAAGCACCTCGGCAATGGTATATCAAATTTGATATTTTTATGGTTGAGCATGGCTACAATCGGTATAATTCAAACCATTGTGTTTATTTTAAGAGGTCAGATGATGATAGCTACATTATTTTATGTTTATATGTTGGTGAGATGCTTGTAGTGGAATCTAACATGAATCACATAAAGGATTTAAAATAACAGTTAGCAAATTCATTTGATATGAAGGATTTTGGGGTAGCAAAGCAAATCCTTGGTATGAAGACTACAAGAGATAGGAAAAATAGAAAATTTCTTTTATCTCAAGCTGATTATGTTGAAAAGGTGTTGCAGAGATTTTATATGGAGAATGTAAAAGCTGTCAGCACACCTTTTCCAAGTCATTTTAAATTGACTAAGGATATGTGTCCAGAGACACAAGAGGAGGAAGAAAAAATGTCTAAGGTTCAATATGCTTCAGTTGTAGGTAGTTTAATTTATGCCATGGTATGCACAAGACTGGATACTATACATGTTTTAGGAGTTTTAGCAGGTACATGAGTCATCCCGGAGTTGAGCATTGGAATGCAGTAAAATGGATTCTTAGGCATTTAAGAGGTGCATCCAATAAATGTTTATATTTTGGGGGCTCTAATACTAATTTAAAAGGCTATGTTGACTCAGATTTGGCAGGGGATGTAGATACTAGGTAGAGTACCACAAGTTATGTATTTACAATTGGTGGTACATCAATGAGCTGGATTTCTCGGTTGCAAAAGGTGGTTGTTTTATCCACCATGGAGGTAGAGTATGTTATTACAACAAAGGAAACAAAAGAGATGATATGGCCACAACTTTTCATGAAAGAGTTGGGAAAATAGCAAGCTAAAAATTACTTGTTTAAAAATAGCTAGAGTGTTATACATCTTGCAAATAATTCTACCTTGCACTCTAAAACCAAACACATACAGCTAAGATATCATTTCATTTGGTCAGTGTTGGAGGATGGACAAGTGAAGCTGGAAAAGATACATACAGATGCCAATCTAGCGGATTTGTTTACAAAGGTAGTGACAAGGGAGAAGTTGAGCTCCTCTTCATCTTCGGTTTGACTTCAAGGTTGAATTCAAGTATAACAGAGCAACAGGGTCCAAGGTGCTTATTTCCAATGGGAGCTTTAAGTGCAACGGGGTCGTCCAGGATCAATCTCCAAGTGGGAGATTGTTGGTATGTGGTGACTGATCATGCTATATTATACACTCTTGATATATCCTTCTTGAGTTCTGGGGCCAGGCTAGGCCCCAGGTGGGGGTTCGGGGAGACTACCCCTAAGGAAATTTTTTTCCCTACTTTTTCCCAAATGTTGTCACCGAAAAAGGAAAAAATTGACTTTGTAAAGCCCTAATTCTGGAAGCTTCTAAAAAGCTTGTTATAAGCAGTTGGGATGGGTGTTGTAGTAAGAGAAGGTGATTATTTGCGAGATTGTAATATGTTTTGCACTGGATAATAAAATCATTGGATGACTGCAGTTTTGTGGATGTAGCCTAGATTGGGTGAACCACATTAAATTCTCTATGTTGATTTTTATGTGTGTGTTTTATTTCTCTGTTTTATTGATCAAATATGCATTTAATTGTTAGATATCTTCCTTCTAACCCTAACACTCCCTAGGCCTTTGAACCTAAATTTAAAATATGTTTTTGGTAGTATCTTAATGTTCCCAAATTCAAATTTTTTATGTTAGCTTGTAATGTTTAATTTTCGGGAAATTAAGGATACATACTTATAAATACAGGGTTATTTTATCAATTCAAGTCTAAGCAACATTATCTAGCAAGACAAAAACTATCACAAGAGCAAAGATTATGATCAAGAGCATTCAAGAGCAGAATTATCGATGATTTAAATTATATTTTTCTTTTAAATAATGTATTATAATATGTTATAATATATTGATAACTTATTAATCATTTAATATAATATATGATTATATAAAAATATATAAATCAAATTATACAATCTAAACAAATTTAAGGCATAATTCAAATTTCAACCTATCATCCTCTTATTCTAATAATATTTGTAGGTCCTACTTTGTTGGGTGTTTCTTTTCTCATTTTGCTAATTTTAATTTTCATCAATGTATTAGAAGCTTTTAGTTGTATTTAGGTATACAATTAGAGTTGTTTAACATGCAAAACAAATATTTTCTTCATGTGGATTGTAATTATTCACACGGATCTACTAAAACTATTTTTGTAAGTATATTCATTATTGTGCTCTTGCAAACTAGTCATTACAATAAAAAATTAAGGTTCACTTTCCTCACAAGCTATTGGAATAATAACAAAATAAGTGACATTAATCAATTAATTATGTAAAAAATAAAGCATTGAACTCTTATTAATCAACTTAAAAATTAAAATTTACAAAATTTAAATGTATTCCTACGATTTTTTTATTTTAAACTTGAATTTTCAGTTATTATATTTTTTAATTAACTTTTTTTAATAAAAGGGGTAAACATTTATATAATTTAATAAAAGAGAAATACAAGCAAGGGACTATAAATCAAACAAAAAAGGCCCACTAGGCTCACGTTGCCAGCTAGTGTGGATGTCAAAATTTGCATTTTGGTTAAAAAACTAACATACACAGGCACGATTAGTATTCAATAAAAAACAAACCCTCAACATCCCTATGAAATAAGTCAACATGCTTCATGATGCAATCAAAATAACAAAGGGTTAGATAAACTAGTTGAAAGCATACAATAAAACATGAAGTAAATCATCTCATAGTGGATTGGTGCTATTGTAGAAAATAGCCCTTTCCCAATCCTTGCTTAAGCTTGATGATAAAATTGATATGAATATGATATGAAGATGGTGTGGACAAAATCAATTCTCAAATGAAGAGAGTGACCTTGCATGATATTGTAGATGAGATACAAAGATTGTGGAGATTTTGGAGGATTTGAACAAGAATGAAGCCTTTCATTTATAGATTTTCTTGATGAGGGATTGGCCAAATGGATGAATGTGGGACTAAAAACATACCAATGAGATGAGGACACTTGTCATCATGTCATAGGCTTGAGGATGTGCAAGATTTGGGAAATGTTCCCAAGAGGGGGAAATTCAAATTTGAATTTGAGAGACAAGACATGTAAGAGCTTATTAATTGCTTTGTTGGATGTACATGCCCACTTGATTTTGAATTCAAACTTGAGGGAATATTCCCCATAAATGCCATGTTGAGTGAAAATGATGATTTTAATAAATCCATAAATTGATTTATTTGTGCAAGTGGGATTATCTAGAGGATATGACATACATTAGACTAGATTTAATCAAGATTAATTAGCTTAATGATGATTGGATGATTTTGACTTTTATGACTTAAATATTTAGATTTATTTAAATCAAAGAGGGATGGATTATGCATTTGGAGATTTAATTAAATAAATTTTGATTTATTTAATTAAAGGATGATGTGAGTCTTTGATTTATTTAAATGGATAACCTTAGGACTAAAGACCTCATTTACCTAGTGAATGGATTTGTTGTGTTTGATTTATTTAATGGATGAACGTGAATTGGGTGCATGATGTTAATTTCACGTGTTTACATTTTTCTCCTCTTTGAAGCAATGTACTTGTTGCGTTGGTTCAAAGAATAAACTTACCACAATCAAAATTCAAAAAAATTCTAATTTTTCGGATGCCCCAGCGGAAAGAAGTACACTAGTACATTGCCCCCTTGAGAGATTGAGCAAAAAGATTTGATTTGAGGGTTGATCTCATGATAAAGAGGTTCAAAATGGATGGTTATGGTGATGATGCAAATGAGATGATTTTAAGATGCTTAGAATAACAAATCTATATTATCCTAAACAACTTAAATGATGATATGATGTGAGATGGATGAGATGGATGATGTGATATGCTATGATTATGCAATGGATGATTTATGAGATGGTTAGACTAACAGATCTATATTATGATGATGATGAAAATGTAATGCATGTGAAATGATTGATGTTTCCTATTATGTATGATATGAATGATATGCGGTATGCTGACAATTTTTTTGGATGCAGGATGGGTGCATTGGTGACGTTATGTTAGCGCGGAAATGATATGATGAAAAGAAGGATCCAACAAGTCCATGATTTGATGAGACTTTATTAGAGATGATGATGATGATGATGATAGATGATGATGATTTGCTTATCAAGGATTGGGATTTTAAAAGGGCTACTTACCTTATGTTTGATTACACACATAGATGTACGATGCTTCAAGGTATAAAGAACCAGGATGGCATTGTACCTAGTGCGATGCACTTTGACTCAACAAGAAGATAGGAGTATTCTTGTTCACACTTGACATACGGAAACCTTGCTAGGACATACCTAACAAAGCAATTATTCGCCAAGTTATTTTACAAGAATTTCCAACAAGCACAATAGACAAAAGATAATGATCGTTTCCCCATTCCTATCTCTCTAAATCCTTCGTTTGAATATCATTGAGAGGTCCTTGGAATGAGCGCAATAAGATAAATCAAAAGAAAAGACCAAGTACGCAAACAAGTCAATATTCTTCATATCTCTAGCCAAAGAGATGTGTTTTGATAGGATAAGAATCAAAGGTGATATCCAAAATGATGCCCATTCTTGGAACGATATATCCTAGGACATGCATTGTATAAGATGATGATGGTTTGATAAGTTGATTGATAGGCTATTGATATAAGGTTGACTGACATGTTTGAAAAAGATCAAGAGTTTGATTTTGTTTTAAAGGTTTGTTGTTTGCTTTTGATTTTACGATTGAAGCTTGCTTTTGATGATTGTTGTGATTTTTTTTGTTTGTTTTGCCAAACGATGAAGGTGACGATCAATTTATTATGGATGATTGATTATTGCAAGTGAAAGCGAAATGAGATGGATGGATTTTTTTGAATATTTGGATGTTTTTTTGATGTTTTGAGGCTATTTTTGGTGTTTGCAAATGTTTTGATTTTTTATTTTTCGAATGTTTTGGGGTTTTCTGAGATTTGGATTTTGTTGTTTTTTGAATGTTTTTGAATGTTTTTGGATTTTAAAGTCTCAGGGGCTGATCAAAGATTAGCTTTGCCTATTTTTAAGCTTAGAGACGACATAGTTCAGATTCCAATGTTTTTGATATTTTTCTAATTTTTTGACTTGTTTTTGGATTTTTTTGATGTTTTGGATGTTTTTTGATTTTTCACATGATTTTTACAATTTGGATATGGATGTGTCTGATGATATTAGTGATCTGTTTGGGATTTTGTTGAAGACCAAGCTAAAGTTGACTGATCGAATCGATGGATTGATGATGATGATAACATTGTTGAGGATACACAACAATGCAAGGATTTGAATGATCATGATTGATGATGATAACATTGTTGAGGATGCACAACAATGCAAGGATAGTGTTAAGCAACACAATGATTGGGAAGGATATTCCAAGATGATGATGGGTTGATTGGATTTGATTGATCATGAGTAATGAAGCTTGATTTTGGAACAAAAGTTGTTCGAATGATTTGATGTGATGTTTGAGGCGCAACTTAGATGCGACTGATAGTGATTGTTTTGATCAATGTTTGATAAAAGATGGAGACTGATAAGGAATGTCTTCTTGTCAAAATATGCCATGGGCTAGTGATTTGGAATTTTTCTCACAAGTGGTTTGACCAATTTGATTTCACATTTTCCAATGTTCAGATCACCACATAAGTGGGAGGATATAGATCAAGTTTTATTCCCGAAGCAAGATGTAAATATCTGCCCCCAATGTCTAGCAATATATGGAATGTTATGGATGGATGCTCAGATAGGTGTATGGACGGATGGATATGGAAAGCATGCAAAGGATTACAAGGATTATCTTGCAATAAGATACAGTGTTCAAATAAAGAACACTCATTTGGATAATGCTTCATGGCTCAGATAATGCTGCATAGGATAGGATCAATGAAAATGACCCATGTCAAGATGTTTATCATAAGAAACTGTAAAGTGTTCCCCAAAATTTCATCAAGATCAAGATAACTTGGATGATGGATGCAGATGGATAAAAATGGATTGGATCAATGGTTCATGGATGAATGGATTTATTATGGATGAGATGGATGGAATGCTAGATTTTATTATGGATGGGATGAGATGTTTTCAACCGAACTGGCCCATGTAGATGCTCGATTCAACTCATGATGCCTATTTTCCAAGTTTTCATCATGGTCTTGCCCAAAGTGCCACTATAGTGGTTTTCACTGGAGGACAATTTTTTTTTCTTTACTATTTTCAATCCTTTTTCTAATTTTTTTTTGGATTTTCATATTTTTTATTTTTTTGGTTTTTTCTAAAAGATTCATGCTGACCCACCTAGTGGTGTCGATGTAGATGCCCCTGTCATAATGTGCCATTGATGTCCTGCTTGAAGGAGCTACTTTTCTAAGATACGTGCACTTGAATGCAACTTTTGGGATTCTTGATCTGCTTCGTTGATACTGGAATTAACTTTGTCTTTGTGTGTACATCGTGATAGAGTGCCTTGTGAATCCTTATGATGAAGGGTTGTTGCCAATACATGGTCAATGTGAGAATTGGATATCATTCGTGGAGGCGTGGATGGAGTGTGTTTAGGGATAAAAGATGGATTGGTTGACAGCTTGGAATCTTTGACTCTCCAAACTTGGGAAAATGAGCAATGATGGGTGGATACGGAAGTGTGCATGGAATTAGGACCAACTTCTTGATACACTTTGTACGTCGCTTGAAAATCCTACTTTTGCTTTTTCGGACATCTTCTATGCATACTTTTCCCTTTTTTATTTTTTCCCATAGTTTCTTTGACTGATGGAGTTTGATAGGGACAATCTTTCTTTGTATTCTTTGGTATCCTTTTGTATTTGATTTTTCCATTATGCTGTTCAGCTTCTTTTCCTTTGATAAAATTCTTCGTACTTTGATTCAATTCTTTCTTTTGACGTTGGTCCCAATTCATGGATGGGGTGATGGGTGGATGAAGATTCGCGACGTGGCTGGTTGTAGTATTGACACTAGTTTCATCATAAGGACTCTTCATGCTCCCTATGTTGACATTTGCTTGAGATGAAGTTTCCCCTAGTATTGTGGAAGTAGTACCTTCATGCTTTGATTCTGCCTATTCTAAGAGCTCTTGTTCAATAAATGTTCTCTGATAGATGACCACTACAAATGATGTTATTTTGATTGGATGCTCTGCTAACTCTGAATTATATTGTTCAGTCTGACTTGTTTCCTTGAGTGGATAATGTTGGATATCTGCATACCTGATGTCCTTATTCTAAATTTGGGATATATTTGGTCCTGATGTTGACAACTTAGTTTGACTGTAGGAATTAGTAACCTGCTCTTTTTTTGTAATAATGTCAGGATTAAAGGAATCCTATTTTGAATGAATATTATCTACATGTCCATCCATAGAGAGCATTTCATGGGTAAATGGAGGAGTATGTGCTACATGGATATGATCATCTTGCATAGATAGGAGAGTGTCCACTAGATTATTGTAGTATCTTGAAGATACAAATTCTTGATCTTGAATGATTTCAAAGTTGATTTTGACATGCTTTGGATCAAGTTCTTGACATGGATCAGTTTCAAAGGATGGATTGCTTACAAAGGGTTCTCGAACATCATCAGTATTCATGGTAAGTGGTTCAATATCCTCTTGATCTTTGAGTGAATTTGGATCAAGTGTCGAGTTGAGGATTCTCTCAGTATCTATAACCATGAGGTCAAATGGGGTCAACATGTCTTGGAAGGGACCACTGCTAGACTTTGGTGAAAGATGTTGATTATGCTTTGGAATGAATTCTTGAGATATGTCCTCTAACTCACAAGGCGATGTAGAGACATTTTCAACATGATCATAGGTCAATGGATCATGCATTATGTCAATAAGATCAAATAATACTAACACTCCTTGAAATAGATCACTAAAAAGTGGCTCTTGATGTATGGTGAATTGATCATCGGATAGGGTGGAAACATCTTCAAGGTGCTCATCGATGGAGAAATCTTGATCATTGTTTTCAACAATTGTGGTGGAGGGATTTCCAATGTCTTCAACCATAAGTGATGTTGGAATTTCTTGGATTGGATCATTGTTGGTTGGTGGACTTTGATCATGATTGAAAAGTGACTCTTGACATACGTTGATTTGATAATTGGATGAAGTAGGCACAACTTCAAGGTGCTTAGTGATGGATTGATCTTGATCCTTGTTCTCAACAGTTGTCACTTTTTGTGTTTGTTGGGTAGCTTGAGAGGCTTGTTGCACTTGTTGAGCTTTTCTTGCTTGTTGCGTGGCTAGACATTGTTGGATGGCCTTTTGGTAGGCTTGGTGAGCTTTTGGTGCAATGTTATATTGTCTTGCTATGTCTAGTTTTGGTGGTAGTGGTGGTGGATTTGGAATTGTGTTGGATGTAGTGACAAGTGGTTGAGATATGCTTGGAGTGATTGTGAGGTTTTGAGATGTGATGGGCATGATGGGGGTGGTTGGAGTGATTGAGGTGATAGGAATGGTTGAAATGACCGAGGTGATAGGTCTTTGGGAGACCATGTTTTGATTTTTCAGGATCAACATTGTTGCTTGATTGGATACCATCTGTTGGTGTGGTGTCAATGGTATATTCAAAGGATTTGATGTGATGGTTTGATTGGTGTTAGGTGGATTGATTTGGATGGAGTGATTGGTGCTAGGTAAAGGGGGAAGCCCTAAATCAAGGAATGATGTCAATATGGGTAATGGTGGTGGAGATGTCTCTTGGCGCAATGACTCAACTATTTTGGTAAGTGTAGCAATTTGATCTCGCCAAATTTGATCTTGATTTTGAACTTGACTCCCTTGATATAGTTGATTTGGCTTTTGTTTAATCAGATTTGGAGTGTGTACTTGTGTTTGATTTTGGACAATTTTTTGATTTGGGATGACACTCAGATTTGGTATGATAGGTTGAAATTGACCATTGTTCATGTTTGGAATATTCGTATGATTTGAAAATGTATCCATCCCAAAGTTTTTCGGATTCATGTTTTGAAAACTTTTGCTTGGTACATTCTCATTTGGCTTGTAGGGATTTGGTGGGATGACATTGTTCGTTTGAAGGCTCATGCTTTGATTGTTTGGTTGACAGACTTGTAGGTTTGGATTTAGATCTACCATCGGGAAATGTGTTCCAATCTTTGATTTGGGCATACTCACACTTGTTGTGCCATTGACATTTGTAGAAGGTAATGATCCCATGTATGGATTGTATAAGTGTGAGTTTTGATAATCAATTGGCACTGTAAGGCTTTGAAAGTTAAATTGATTTGGATTACTCATGATGTGTGGATCAAGTTTGTAGTCCATGTTCTCCTTGTGTTTTTACCTTGTTGCAAAAGTGACCTCTAAGGTTCTTAGGACTAATGATGAGATGAAGGATGAAAGGTGTAAATGATATGAGTGATGAGCGTTTAGGAACTTTGGATCAATGCTAGACTTAGGGTTTGATTTTGATTGGTTTGATTGGATAATGAACTTGTAAAACCTAAGATGTTAGATGTGATATTAGGATGAATTTGTTCAAAGGATTACTAATTTAATTAAATGTATGAGAAAGGATGCATTCCCATACACCTAACTAAGCAAATGACTTTGATTTGATTTAAGGATGTACCCAAGTCTAGATAATGATGTTTCTGAAGATCTAAGGTTGTTTGGTGGGATGGATTTTGATAAGTGTTTGGGATGGGTGAAATGTTTGATTTGATCCTAAATGAACCTAGGAAGGACTTGTTTACTAGGCCAAGATAGTGAAGAACCAGCCTTTCTCTAAGAGTAATTCAAAATCAAAAGATCAATGTTTGCATAAAAACTATACGACCAAAAGATGCCAAGCACATATGTGTGGTCCAATTGATTTAATCTTTTCTTAATGGATTATTTTTACCATAAACACACTCTTGATTAGTTTTTCAACTAAATGTCTAATGTCCTAATTCCCTTTCATTCCACAAAGTGCATTATGCAAAAATTGAGGAAATCAAGGAAAAGGTTGCCTAAAGTTGACTTTAGTAGAAGCAAATTGAGATGAAATCTAAATGTTTAGAAGCCTCTAAGGATATGAATCCCAAGGGAAAGCAATAACATGTGAATTTTTTCAAGGATATTTGCCTCTCCTAAAGGGTTTGCAATTTTGATGATTCGTTGAATGTTGGTTTCAATGTTTTCGATCACACACTGTGTTTTCAAACTGACTCACAAGCAATATAACACCCTAGCTCAATTGGTATGTTTTCTTAGTGGGCTTGCCTCATGCCCTTTGTAGAAGAGATGATTTTACATGCAACCAAGGACAAAATATAAAGGTATGTTAAGAATGAAGTCTTAACCTCTATATTTCAACCAAGATCGGACATGGCAAGTAACTTCTTGGAATTTGAGTTCCAATGCACTACTTTGATAAACTCGATGAATGGGTTAATAGGCCACTACAAACAAGGGTTCTATTTCAGACTTTCCGTTCATGGAGATTGACCCATATGGCGAGAGTCCCCTTTCGGATCCATCTCGTCGGAGCCAACCGCGTGATACTGGCGTTTACTCCAATACCCACATTTATATCCCGGTTGGAAATACTCTTGGCTTTAGAGTGTTAACGGTTGAGTCGTTCCCTTGGGTGAGTACTTTTTCCCCAAGGCAAGCCCTCTAGGATAAACAAAAGCGAGTAAAGACAAAATCCGTAACTCAATCAATCTTTGATGGCAACAAAGAGAGAGAATATACGCAATAATGCCCCCACTCACACTCGCACAAGATGTTCAATTTTAAACCCAAACTGAAATGTGGAGGCAATATTTTATGCAACTTAATGTCATCAAAAAGACTTGATTCTCAAGATCGTCGTGAAGCACGAGAGAAGTGCATACGCCCTTTTAAATGAGATTACTTTGAATAAGAGATTATGAAAAATGAAAAACACATGTTCATTTTAAGCCTCAAAGCAATGATGAATTTGTTTTAAAGCACCAAATAAAATATGAGTTAGCATAAAAAATAAAATCAAAGCATACGATAAACTCTCCAAGCATTTTGAAATGTTCGTTTTAAAGCTCAAAGCTAAAGGTGAGTTAGCATGAAACGGAAAATTAAGGCATCTAACGGAAGCTCAAAGCATTAAAAAATGCTTTATCAACTCCAAATTTGATGCTAATTTCCTCCAACTCCAATCTTCTTGACTTTTCTTGATTCCAACGTTCCCTTCCAATGTCAACCTTCACCTTTTTCCTAACAACAAAAAAACAATCATTTAAGGACCAAAATGTTAAATTCGTTTTGATCATTATCTTTAAACAATAACATGATCTAAATTAAAAGGGACAAATGATTTGGATGATCCATAAATCAGAATTATCTTTCAAGACCACATCATAACCAACACCTCAACCAAAGATTAAGGACCTTCTTGAATGACAAAAAATGAAAACAACTCTCCTATTTCAAACTCAAAATGTGTTTGCAAAGAGAGTCAAGGAGACTTGACCGCTGCGTTAAATGTGATTTGACCTATAGATTTGTACAACCTTTGAATGACATTCTCAATAGAAGCATTCATTACTTCTATTACTTTGGTAGAACATCAATTTTTACAAAGTACCACCTTATAACATATCAGTTCACAATGATAACTTGTAAGACATCAGTGCATTGAAAAAGTGATAAAATCAGACAGAATAGCACAAGTCTCCTATATTTATTGATGAACAATATGCAACTTGCAGGAAGCTTCTAAATTTGTTGCTTCCAATAAACGCATCATTCAAATATTAAAACCCGTCCTATCAAGGTAGTGACTGCATAACAAGTTTTCAATTTTGAGATCTACAAAAATCTTTTCCACAACCGATAATAATATATGATATGATTAATTCTTCCAGAGGGTAGATATCCACATAGTGTGAAACCAATGCGACTTGAGAGTGGAAACATAAAGCACATTTGGCATTCTCCATCTGCACAGGCTACGGTTAGCAGAAATGTCAGATACTCAAAAAGATGAAAAAATGCGAATAATAGTAAAAAAACATAGAGTATCCTTTTATTTCACTATTCAGTTGTTTGTTGACAAGAAAGAAATCATTGATTGAAATGGATTTAATGAAAATGTTTGACACTTTGGAAAGTGGCATTGATTGCAATGTTATGGCAAGGATGTACACAAAGTATGGTAGCATTAAGAAGACGTGTGATCTGTTGGACATAATTCTTACGGAAGATTGAAACATAGACAAGTCCTGTGAATCATTTGAACAAAACCTTAATGTGTGACCATAGGCAAGGCGTGCAAACTCATTTGACAGATTGCTTCAAAGAAAAGAGACAAAGTAAGTGCATTGTTTGACAGAAATCCGGAAGAAAATGTTATCTCATGGAGTACACTAATTGCAATGTAAGCAGAAGAAAACAATGGGTTCTGGGAAAGCTAGAAAAGCTTCACGTACTGGATCTGTCATAACACCAACTCCCTTGGCTATGGAGATCGATAGAGAAACCCCACCTTCTATAGATAAAAAACAAATTGTAAATGTATTGCAGGTTCTCAAGATCACGCAAGCTTAACATGGGTTATGCCACGGGGATTACACTCGCTACAGGAGGTACTATTTTGCACAGTTGTGGAGGTTGTACAAGTCATTGAAAATCACTTATGGTCGTGGAAAGTACTCTCGAAAAGCTATAACTAAATCCTCTTCAAGCTAATGCAAATGGCCAGGTAAAGCCAATCGCCAAAATGGAAGCATACAGAGGGCACATGATAGAATGCTTGTTATTTGTGTGTGAAGAGTAGAATGACCAGAATGGTTGCTTCTCTTCTATCTGGGTTGGCTGCAAGGGTTTTCCAACTTCCTAGTGTGTCGCTGGTCATAAAGCATAAAGCATGGATGTGGGTCGGGGGTGATCATGATAGTAGACAAGAAAGTCATGACATCAAATCACACGCTGAATGAGTGAATGGGAGCTACTGTATGAGAGGAGCAGGGAAAAATGACGATGCTAGCTACCTAGACGTGAACACAAATCCTACAGACTTATAGATCTTCTTGCATCTAGGAAGGCCAAGACAACTCATTACTAGCCTGTCACCACTAATGCTATGGAGAAGACATGTTTACTTCTTTTTCTTACAGTAAGCAAGACTTCTATGACAGGTTGTAGATTTTCAAAGAGATATTTAATAGGCTTGACCAACTGAAATCTATCTAGTGAGATTTATGAGATGGATGGACTTATTGGCAGAATGAGACGATGTCTTCCACCTACCTGCTCAAGAAGGACAACACTACATCCTTTAGTCATAGATGTGAATACACGTTTATATCACCCCTGTTGATTTAAATGCATTTCTCTGAGCAGGGATGATGCCTATTTTATTTTATCCTATTCTACTGCAAGAAGTATATAGCAGTTGTGGCTTGTCAAAGTGTAATAGCAAGCTTCAAGAATGATATGTTCCAAAACAACTAATAAGATTTCCACTGTAGAGAAACAATTCAAAGCTTTAAACAATGATCATAAACAAGAAAAACTCATAGTTGAACTGCATGTGCAACAACCACAACATCACCCTCCTTCTAGCACCATTATGTGGATGTCAAAATCTACATTTTGTTTAAAAAACTAACATACACGAGCATGATTACTATTCAAGAAAAAACAAACCCTCAACATCCCTATGAAATAAGTCAACATGCTTCATGATGCAATCAAAATAACAAAGGGTTAGATAAACTAGTTGAAAGCATACAATAAAACATGAAGTAAATCATCTCATAATGGATTGGTGCTATTGTAGAAAATAGCCCTTTCCCAATCCTTGCTTAAGCTTGATGATGAAATTGATATGAATATGATATGAAGATGGTGTGGACAAAATCAATTCTCAAATGAAGAGAGTGACCTTGCATGATATTGTAGATGAGATACAAAGATTGTGGAGATTGTGGAGGATTTGAACAAGAATGAAGCCTTTCATTTATAGATTTTCTTGATGAGGGATTGGCCAAATGGATGAATGTGGGACTAAAAATAGACCAATGAGATGAGGATACTTGTCATCATGTCATAGGCTTGAGGATGTGCAAGATTTGGGAAATGTGCCCAAGAGGGGGAAATTCAAATTTGAATTTGAGAGACAAGACATGTAAGAGCTTATTAATTGCTTTGTTGGATGTACATGCCCACTTGATTTTGAATTCAAACTTGAGGGAATATTCCCCATAAATGCCATATTGAGTGAAAATGATGATTTTAATAAATCCATAAATTGATTTATTTGTGCAAGTGGGATTATCTAGAGGATATGACATGCATTAGATTAGATTTAATCAAGATTAATTAGCTTAATGATGATTGGATGATTTTGACTTTTATGACTTAAATATTTAGATTTATTTAAATCAAAGAGGGATGGATTATGCATTTGGAGATTTAATTAAATAAAGTTTGATTTATTTAATTAAAGGATGATGTGAGCCTTTGTTTTATTTAAATGAATAACCTTAGGACTAAAGACCTGATTTACCTAGTGAATGGATTTGCTTCGTTTGATTTATTTAATGGATAAACATGAATTGGGTGCATGATGTTAATTTCATGTGTCTACAGCTAGAAATAAAGAAACAAGAGAATATACCAACAAAAACCCAAGCAACCCCCTGAAGATCCTCATATATCCTCTGAATCAACATCTTCAATCTTTGTAAATAGTCCAAGGGAAGGTGCTCCAGCTACAAACATTCCCACTATCCCTATACTTATAAGCCCATTTTTCTAGACAATCTGCAACATTGTTCCACTCTCTCGACATATGAACAAAGGACGTCCATTCTAGAGAAACAATTAGTCGATGAATTTGATGAACCACCAAGGGCAATTTCCAATTCACCCCATCCTTTTTTTCTTATTAAAAAAAGTAACCAAGATCTAAAAATCTAACTCATAGATGACCTTGTGACAACCAAGGGTGAAAAACTTCTCTAGAGCAATAAGGATATCGTGGGCCTCCATAATATTACTAGATTGGTGACCTTTAAAGATGGAGAAGAAGAAAAGAACAACATTTGAAATATCCCTCCCAACACCATAATGAAAATGAAATCCACAACATAATGAAAATAAAAATTCTTGAGCATCATAATTTCTCTCTCTAAGATATCCATCTAGGAAATGTTGTAGGTACCAAAAACTATCTTGAACTTATCTTATATCTTAGGTAGATTTCCCTCTCTGATGGAATGATAATGAAATACATCATCCACAACAAGTGTGATGATTCCATGGATTATTTCCCTATATCTATATTATCTTTTAATATCTATATCTATATTATCTATATCAATAGGCTCACCTCCAATTGTATCATTAGTGAAGAAAATTTTGACTTGTATTTTTTTATGGATTGGATTTGGACTCTATTTTCTATTTTTCTTGATATAAATTGAGATGACAAAACCTATATTGATACAAAAAGGAAAAAACAATTATGCATATTCAAAAAATTAACTCAAAAATTTTCATGTCGTAAATAGTTGGGGTATAGATTTTATATTTTAGGGTTTAATATATTTCATTTCTATTCCTTATATTTTATGGTTTAGAGTTCAAGCTAATTGAGTTTTTAGAGAAAATTAAACTAATTGAAGAAAAATATAATTTCATTAATCTAACATAAATATTGAAGGTGAACATGCAAAATACCTCCACCCTTAATGTCAAGCCTTTGAACCTCTATGCAAATTGGGTTGTCATGTCTACTAGTAGTCCAAATTTCATTCTATTCAAAGGTACAATCATTATATATTTCTATATCGTATGTCCTACTTAAAATACAAATAATAAATAGTGAAAATTATTTAATACTCTCATTAGAAAAAATAATAAATGTCTCTTCTTGTAGGAAAACTTTGAACAAAAATATTTATTTTATTCCAAAAAGTAATAAAAAATTCCTTCATTTAAAAGTTAGCTTCAAATGAAGACCCAATATATGGATGAAGTTCAAGATGATGAAACCTTTAAGTGAAGGAACCCTCATTAAATGGTTTTGATTTAGATTTAAAATTTGGTTTTTTTTTTTTAACATAGGGGTCATTTTTACCCCATCTCACAAGTGGGACACATTATTGTGGGACCCATTGTTTTTTCCTAATACTATTTTAGAATTTTCTTCTATTTCTCTTGCAATATCCTTGGCTATCTCCATTTAGATAACCTTTGACTCAAATGAAACCTCTATACTTGTTCAGTCTTGCATGGGCTTGATTTTTTGTTGTAGATGAAGCTTTTAATGTTAGAAAGGTATTTTTCATTATTTAGAGTCATGCATATTGCTATAAGAATCCCTTATTCTCATAGGAAACATATTTTAGACAATTCAACATTTTCTATATATAGTCTTATTATCTCATATTATTTTTACTCAATGCCACATATGGACTTTTGGTGGATTAGATTAATGAAAATTGCTAACTAGGGTTGACTCAAGTATATATGTTTTTCCCTTGGAGAGATATCCCTGATTTCTACATGTAGTTGAAATTGATAGGTCAATTATGGCATCCTTCTTTAAAGAGTTATAATATTTTGAATGTATCAATTTCTTGTCATGTTATCCTTTTTGAACTCCATTCCTATTTATCAGTGAGTTACTCTTGTTACATCCTACTAATGAATAAATGCACTAAATTGAATGCATGAAAAAACTTACTTGAACCCTTGTAGGCCAATTTTATTTAACTTTTACTTGATGAATTATCTTCTCCCTTTCATTGGGTATCTTTATTCATATGAAAGGTGTGTTTTATTTTTCTTTCAAGTGTGATATATCCTACCATTATTTGTTGAGACAAAACAAATAATTAATAGGGATAGCCTATGGGAATGAATGAAAGATTCCCTATGCCCATGAAGTTGATTTGTAAGTATAATTGTATATATAAAAAGATTGAACTTGTTTTAAAGGTTAGTTCTTGAGCAAAATGTTTGGTTATGAGTTTCCCGGCTTGTAAGTACATGGACAAATGGCTTCATAATGTGTGGTAGAAAAAATAGGGTTTTAATTTTACTATTGTAGAATGCTTCAATGAGGATTGTTTGTGGTCTTTTTTGAAAACCCTAATACACAAGAAGAAGTGGTTAAGAACCAGTTTTGGCATGTAGGAAAATTGGTTTTCTATGCTTTTGCATGGCTTCTTGAAGCCCTAAATGAAGAGGTCTTGGTGCTCTTGATCCCAAGATGGATTTTAATCAAGCATGCACCACCACGTTTATGGAAATTCATATCACTCTTTTTGGAGACTTATGGAAGCTTAATTAAAGGGTAAATTATTATCTACTTTTTGTAGGTCTTGTCAATTTATATGTTGTCAATATGAGCATGGATTTAGTGAGAAACTTTAGGGATCATAAAATCTTCATTATGACTACTTTAAATGTTCATGTTTGATTATTTATTTCTCTCTTAATTTTCTTGTTAAGAAGACCTCAAAGAACACCCCCTTAGACTAGATTCCTAACTATGAAATTGAGATTCTACCCACTCTCAAGCATTGACCCTTTCATTCCATAGTGTAATTAAAGTTTGAACCCAACAACCTGGGATGATTTTCCCTAGCCTTCGACTTTATGTTTTTAGAAATAATGTCAGAGAAAGGAAATTAGAAAGTTGTGCCAATCCTAATATGGAAAAAGAAAACTGTGAACAATACATCCTTAATTTCAAAACATTCACCAATGAAAGAGGACCTTATTTGACCACTCCTCTTCAAGGAGGGTACATAAACAAGGATGTTGAAAAAACACCCTATCATGTTAAGAGGTTGGTTAGTGAATTTAAGGGGAAAACAACCTGTCCCACCAATCTACATAATGTTGGTTTGGAGGCTTTTGAACTGCCTTGTGAAGGATGCATTCACCCAACTTATCGTAATGCCTCATCTACTATATACTTGATGAATGGTAGTGAGAGGATGGGGGAATTCTTAGTGCCAAAATGCAACACCGAATAAGAATTTCCTGATTCTTTGCTCTCTGAACAAGAAGTGACAACTATTAATAGCCTTGATGAAGTGGCACTTTCAAATTGTTTTGTTTTAAACTTTGGATTAGAAACAATAAAGGAGATAGGGAAGTTCTCTGCTAAGGACACCACAAAAGGAGAGCAGGTCCCTATTGTCACATGAAATTGCACCTTGCTAAGAACGAAGCTTAGCATTCCAATGACACAATGGAAATGACCTCAAGGTGTGGGACCTTTGCGTGTATGAGGTTGAATCTCTGAAGAAGGTCAACTTCCTTTTTCAATCCTAGTGCAATGTTTTGGTCCAATCCAATACATGAAAACCTACCACTAACCTACTCTAACAACTCATAAGGAAAAGGGGAGAAGGAGAACATGAAAGGGAAAATCAAGGTGATACACCAATATGGAAAGGTCACTTCTCCCTAACCAAGATTGCATAGTACATCAAAGAAGAGAATCAAGGGGATTTTCACAACTCTATGCCTGGTCAATTCTCAAAGGAAAACATGGAGGTTAGGGTTTGACAGGGCACTGGAAGGAAAGATATTTTCTCAACATAGCAGTTGTAAATAATTTAACACAACATACATGTATGAAAATACAACAAACAATCGGATATAAAGGTAACAAAATTATTGAAACATAAAATAGTTGACAAGAGGAAATCTTGCTTGATTTCATTAATGTAGAGGAAAAAAGCCAATCTTTACAATGACAAAGTGGAAAAATACAAGTCTGCAAAAGAAAAACACTAGAGGAGCCAAAGGAAGAAGAACCTTAAAATGAATACATTCTTTTTCCTTTATAGATTAGGAATAACTAACAAAAAACACAACCCAACCCTAACCCTAACCCTAACTAGGGTTAGCAATGAAGTTTTTGGTGTCCAAACTTGAGCCATATGTGAAAATCATGACCTAGGGCATGGATTTGAAAGAAAGTCAACAAACTACAATCAATAGGCATGGGAACCCATGAAATCTAATTGAGGAAGTCACAAAATGCATTTAATACCATCCTTGAACCCTAAAAAGTCAAGCTCGACCACTAGGAGTAGGTGCACATTAATGGTGTTTGGTGAAGATAATTGTGCCAATTCATGGATCGTCGAGGCATCGGGCCTAAAAAGAACCTTCTGCAAGCCTTGGAATTAAATGGCTCAAAGCCCCAAAAATGTATCTCTATCGGGGGTTGGGCTTCGGGCCTACCTCATGTGTCATTGCCTGCATCGTCTATCACCAAAGACCTTTTCATTTCAAATAAACTTTCGCAACATGTGATGAATGGTAGTGGGCTTCTATTTTCTTTACATCACTAGAGGTCTTCACATCCTTGAAGTGTGAGTGGAACTTTGAAGTATTATGATGACGAGCGATGACCATATTTGAGCGTCAGTTGTCAGAGTTCAAGCATCAAGCCTGACACTTACCTCATGCTTAAAAGGAGGAGCCAAGAATGAAGAAGAAAGGAAGGTCAGAGGTAAGGGAAAGGAATTACCTTCAAAAAATAGAGGTAAAGGAAAGGACTTACCTTTGATAAAGGAGAAGAATAAAGGGGAAGATTGAAAGCCAAAAGAAAACCTACGGGGGTCGGAGGGAAGTCTTACTTCTTACCTCTAAAGGTAAGAGGTAAGGTGCAAGGTTGAAGGCTGAAACCTGAAGAAGAGCAACGGTACAAGGATAGAAGAAGGAGGAAATTCTAACACTCAAAGTCTAACAAGACAAAAGGCTTAGCCAGATCTTGAAACCTTATCGAGCTTTGGTGGTCAGAGGTAAGGCCTAAGGCTTACCTTGAGAGATCAATAGAGGCTAACAAGGAAGAGAGAAGGGAAAAGGCTGATGGAAGAAAAGGGAAGGAAGAGGAGAATGAGAAAGCAAGGATGGAGGTAAGCAATAGCTTGAAACCTTAAAAATCTAGGACTTAGCAAAACTTAGGAAACTTCAAGGAGAAAATCATGCAAGATGGCCCATGGGGGATCTCTCAAATCAGTTATCAATGATGGGTCATCAAATGGGAGCATGAAATGAAAATATTAATGGAAAATTTTGTAGGATGATTTCCTGCTAATCATGGGATCTAGAGGCCTTATTGGTCCATTGGGCATAGAGTCATGAGGGTAAAAATTCAATAGCTAGGCCTCTTCAAAGAAAAATAAAACATGTGCACTTGCACTTAGAGAAAAGCATGAAAGCTAGAGCATACATTCCCTTAAGGATAATTTAGGGTGTTCAAATGCACTTCATGGAAAATAAGATATTTATAATATATACACAAACTAATAGAAACCAAAGAATGGAAGCCTACCTCTATCAAAGATGAACCTTTTGAAGTATTTGATCTTGTTTTGTAGACTTCACCCAACTGCAACCATTAAAAACCACTACCAACATGCATGTAACTGCACAAAATGCTTGCAATGTGAGGGATCACTTCACTATAACTTTTTCCATTACAAGGAAACCAATGATGAAAGCATTAGATTTATCTAACACTAGTGCCTTAGGTGAACGTATAGCAGTAGGGGTGAACTATTTTGAAGATAGGACAACACCCAAGAACAAACCTTCTAAAGAGAGAAAATAACTCACCTCACAAAAGGATAGGCCAATGTCACCACTGCTGACCTCCTCAATGCATGAACTGAAACAAAAAGAGAATCTTTCCAGCTCACATGGTGATGCAAAATATGCCAAATCTGTTTTTTGATCTACACAAGGAATCTCTTCTTCATGCACCTCCAAAGAAAATATTTGAAGCTCAATCATACTATCAATTTTAGCTGCAAGGGTATCACTCTCCCAAAAAATGTGTGGTTGCTCAATGGTGGGGTTTTCAACATGTTGGCTCCATGTGAAGCATTCTAACTCAGTCACATTATTCCTAGTGCTAAGGATCGCATCTTCATTTTGAATGAAGGCCTCATATTCAACATTGCTATATTCAATGACAACAAAAAACCAATGAACCTCATAATTACATGCATTGATGCACACTTCATCAACACATACCTTAGATTTGTGAGACACTTCAAGTGAAGAATTAAATTCTTCAAATTGTCTCTCTATTTTGACTTCTTCTTTTTGGTAACTAGCTGCAACAAAATCATAATCGTGGCATGTAATGGTTGCCACATCCTTTGTTGTTTCTTCACTCCTATGTTGCTACCCACACAACTCCTCTTTTGGGGGTGAAATATTGGCATCCAAGCTTAAATAAAAAGATTTTATAACATCCCAAAAGAGGCCCTCCAACTTAGAACTGCAGACCTCAACAAACTAGGGATCTTCATCCACAATAATAGGGCCTAAACATGTTTGTTGCTACTACTCCAAAACCATGGAGTTATCCTCATCCACCAAGTCAAACCAAGTTGTTCGAAGGCTTCAACTGATGTAGGTATAGCTGATCTATCTTATCTTCAATAAAATAAGGGAGGACATCAAAAGAGAGGATTGGTTCCTCTATTGTATTATATTTCTCTACCTTTGTAATGTCTTGTTGTTGCAACACTGTTTCATCTTGATTTTTTCTTGCAACTAACCAAGACACTCATTTTCAAGAGCACATGAAGGCTCCATAACAATAACCTCTTCACTCCTAGCCCAAAATTTCTCAATAGGAGTAAAAGGTTGATCCTCTTCAAGGATATGTTGTTGTGAGGAATGGAGGCTCGCAAAACTTAGGATCTATGACATAGAAGATCCGCTTGATGGCACAAGAGGTTGAATGGGAGTTTCAAGAGGCTGATTTGGATTCTTGAAACTAATTTTTTTTATTGAAAACCTCTTGCACAATAGGTTGCTCTAGAACAAAATGAGGGCTCTTGAAACTTATAAATTTATATTTTCTTCCCTCCTCCTTAGCAGGCTATTCTGAGAAATGGTGGAGGTGCTTGTTTGAAACTAGGAACATAAGGGATTGGCTTAGTCTTGGGCATGTGTGCTAAAGCAAGGGAAAGTATGTTTTTTTCTTTCCTAGCAACAAAATCTCTTGTTGCATACTCCTCTTGTTACTTTCTTTATGCCTCCATCTACTGCTCATACCTCCATTAAGTGTCAATATTTTGTTGTTGTGCATAATGAGCTTGATGGACAAACTCATCACATTGTGGGAAATAATCTTGTTGCCCCTAATAGGCTTGATTTCACCTATTCCTAGATTGTATGCCAAGCTCTTGTTGTCTCCTAAGCTCGTTAATTTGTCTATTGAAATCAAGAAAAATGCTCATGATTTCACTTTCACTTAAATTATCAAATTTTTAAGGTTGAGTATGAGAGAAACAAGGCTAATTTTGAAGATGATGAGTCTCTTGGGGTTGATGGTATGAATGTGTAAGTGTCCAAGAAGATTGAGTAGGGTGGGATGGGTGGCATGCATTTTGTGAAGATTGATAACCCATAATAGTAGGGTTTTGTGGAATGAAATAGGAGGCATAACCAGCTTGATATGGCTGATTGGGAGGTACAAAGTTCACATTATAATGGAATGGTGGAGTGTACATGTGGTTTCCATTAAAATATGACATTTTTTAAGCATGGAAACACTTTGAAATTTACAAAATAAGAGAAAAGGATTTCCCAACCAAAGATTTTGGGTACATACCCAAGAGTCACCCAAAGAGTTGCAAAATTTCCAGGTGCTTGAAGAAAACCTCCTAAGGCTGAAATGTTGAAGAGAACACCAAACCCTCAATGGCATGAAATGGAAATAGGCTGCTTAAACCAGTTGATTTTGAATGAAGTCACCATGGTGTTTGAAGATATTCCTCAAAAGGAAAGATGCATTGAAGAAACACCAAATTCTTTGATGGAAAGAAGGAGTCCCATTGGGCATGCCAAAAATTGTTCACTTGAAATTGCACCCTATTGAGCACGAAGATTAGAATTCCAATGACACAATGGAAACGACCTCAAGGTGTGAGACCTTTGTACGTATGAGGTCGAATCTCCGAAGAATGTTGGCTTCCTTTTTCAATCCCAGTGCAATGTGTTGGTCCAACCCAGCACATGAAAACCTACCACTAACCTACTTTAATAGCTCATAAGGAAAAGGGGAGAAGGAGAACATGAAAGGAAAAATGAAGGTGATACACCAATATGGAAAGGTTGCTTCTCCTTGACCAATATTGCACAGTACATTAAAGAAGAGGAGCAAGGGGATTTTCACAACTCTCTACTTGGTCAATTATCAGAGGAAAACATGGAGGTTAGGGTTTGACAGGGAACTGGAAGGAAAGATATTTCTCAACATAGCAATTGTAAACAATTTAACACAACATACATGTATGGAAATACAACAAACACTCAGATATGAAGGTAATGAACTTACTCAAACATAAAAGAGCTAAGATGGGATTTCTGATTACAAAAGCTTCAGTCATACATGCAGATTGGCCTTCAGATTCTACTCTACGGTCTCAAAACACACATGCTACTCCACCACCCCCCCCCCTCTTTTTTATCTCTTTGTCTTTATATATCTATACTCCTCCTTCAGGTCAGCTTCACTTCTTGACATTCTTTTTCCCCATGATGTCTTAGTACCGCCTCGTCGTCCAATGAACATCAAGACAAGACAACTAATTAATAAGTGTATCCCATGAGAATGAATACATAATATGACTAATTCCCTATTCCCATTAGGATGATCTATAACTATAATTATATATACAAAGATGGAACTTATTCTAAAGGTCTGTTCTTGAACCAAATTTTTGGTTATGAGTGTCTTAGGTTGGTTTAGGACATCAAGTGATCCATTCCAAGTTTTAAAAGACTTGAAAACATAATTTATAATATATTTTAAGGTTATTCATGCAAGGTGTGTTTGTAATTGAGTGTCTCCATTGTAAATTATAGCAATTTAGGGGGATTTTTAAGGTTATCTACTATTTCCTTCTTCCCAAATTTTTCACCTAATATAACAGGAGTTAGATTTATAGTGCATTAAAATGTTCTAAATTCATTATAAATGGTTTTATAATGGCCTTCTCTTTTGTGTGTGGGTTACTACAACATTGAGATTGGTAACATGAAGCATGTGTAATTATAGATATCTTTATTTCTTATTTGTATAAGTGTGTAATTTTTACTTTTTAATTTTAGCCATGTTCTCTACATCTTTGTAGGATTTGAATTAGTTTCCCAATGGATTAGTTCCTAGTCTAATTGGTGATATCTTAATCAAATATTTCAATTGAATCATATCTTATTCTTAATAGCTTATGATTAGTGTTAATTTATTTCCTTATTGTGTGATCTTGTAATGCATCCTATGTCATGTATTATGTATTCCTAAAGTTGACGGACTATGAGAGGATAGTATTAGTATATTTCCATCTTGTATATGTTTATGTAATGTCAAGTGATTTTACTCTTAGGGATATACACTATTGTTATCTTATCGTGTATGTAAAGGAAAAATTATTATCTACTTTTTGGAGGTCATGTCGATTTATATGTATTCAATATGACCATGGATTTAGTCATAAACTTTAGGTATCATAAAATATTCATTATGGCTACTTTAGATGTTAATGTTTGATTATTTATTTCTCTCTTAATTTTCTTGTTAAGAAGACCTCAAGGAACACCCCCTTAGACTAGAAGATTCCTAACTATGAAATTGAGATTCTACCCACTCTCAAGCATTGACCCTTTCATTCCATAGTGTAATTAAAATTCCAACCCAACAACCTAGGATGACTTTCCCTAGCCTTAGATTTTATGTTTTTAGAAATAATATCAGAGCAAGGAAATTAGAAAGTTGTGCCAACCCTAATATGGAAAAAGAAAACTGTGAAAAATACATCCTCAATTTTAAAACATTCACCAAAGAAATAGGACTTGATTTGACCACTCCTCTAAACAAGGAGGAGACATAAACAAGGATGTTGAAAGAACACCCTCTCATGTTAAGAGGTTGGTTAGTGAATTTGAGGGGAAAACAACCTGCCCCACCACTCTGCATAATGGTGGTTTGGAGGTTTTTTAACTACCTTGTAAAGGATGCATTCAACCCACTTCTCTTAATGCCTCATCTACTATATACTTGATGAATGGCAGTGAGAGGATGGGGGAACTCCTGGTGCTAGAATGCACCATTGAACAAAAATTTCTTGAGTCTTTGCTCTCTGATCAACAAGTGACAACTATTAACAACCTTGATGAAGTGGCACCCAGATGGTTTTGTTTCAAACCCTGGATTAGAAACAATAGAGGAGATAGGGGAGATCTCTGCGAAGGACACTATAGAAGGAGAGGAGGTCCCCATGGAGATCACAATAAAAAAGACAAGAAAATATAGAAATAAGAGAGATCTTGGGGTTGTCATACAAATGCCTAGGGGAAGCCTTCACTTGGAAAAAGAAAAAAGAAAGAAGAACAATGGAGTCATCCCTGTCCCAATGGCTAAAAGAGCAGAAGTAGAAGTAAATTTCCCAAAAAAAATTATAACTTTAAGAATGAGAAAGAGCCCCCCTAAAGAGCATCCATGATGGACATCAACTATATCTCTTGGAATGTAAGGGCTCTAGAATCCCCAGATAGGAAAAATATTGTGAGGAGATTGGACTCACATAAAAGAAGGAAAAATAAGTGGTTCTCCTACAAGAAGTAAAAGAAGTTGACTTTTCCCTCGAAACTAACCTCAGATTCATTTGATGGGAGGCCCTACAATTAGTTACCAAATATGAGAAAGGGAAAGGGGTTGATGCCATCCTCCTTGACAAGAAATGGGAGAAAGATGTGGTCAAATTTAGGGTTTTCCCAAGCAACAAGGTTGTATGGGTCACCATCAAGAAGAAAGGAGCATACTTTGGTATCTACTTTATCTATGCACCTAATGATTACATAGATAGGATTTAGTTATGGAATGGCTCATCAACCTCCATGACATCCCTAGGATTCTCGGTGGAGATTTCAACCTAGTTGAAAGAAGTGAAGATAAATGGGGAGGGGTAAGTTTGGATTGGAAAGGGAATGAGAGATACTTCTAGTAGAGAACAAAAGCCAAATTAAGGGTTGAAGACGCCACTGAGGGGAAAAAAGAGGAGTGCACTATAATTTGGTTTACTTGGTGCAATTCCCAAAAGGGTGGAAGAAGGATCTATTACAGGTTGGATAGATTTTATTTGAATAAGGATTGTAGACATCCAAATTTGGACACTTAATTTATCCAAATTTACCACCTTTCATCTAAACATCCTCTTATCTGAGTTAATTAAGTAATATTACTATTATTTAATTAATATCCTTAATTCTACAAATCCCTAAGGTATTTAATTAATAATTAAATACCTTACCCTCCTTAATCCCCTTTTCATCAAATGAATTAAATAAATATTACATTTATTTAATTCTTCACATGTCATTTTCATCTAATCCTAATCCATCTCTTAATCTCTTCATTAAGAATGTGCACATGCCTAATCCTTGATTAGGATGTGTCACATCCTCCAACTTTTGCAAGTTGGCTTCTAATCCACATTAACCCCTAATTATCCTCTAATTACTAATTAGTTAAACCTAATTAGTACCTTGGTCAACTCTCCCCATCTCCCAAGGAATTTTTAATTCCTTTTTATTCACCCTAGGCTCCTCTCTTCCCTATGTGAATTTTTAATTCACATTTTATTCCTTCTAGAATATTTGACTTGTCACATCAAGTCACATGTGACAAACTCCCACCTTTTGGGAACATTGTCTTATCCACCAGATTCTTCCAATCATTGTGATTTTTTAATTCACTTTTATTCACCCAAGATTCTTCCTATCTCCCAATGTACTTGGAAGGTACTTGTCCTTCCTCCACCTCATGTACCTTTTTGACACCTCACTTACACCTCATCTCCCCTTAGCCATTTCACCCTCCACATGTCAAGATGTGAGGGCTTGTGGGTTCTCAACCCACCATAGCCCTTCATCTTGACCTTGTTGGATCAATCTTGACCGTTGAATTCTCTAGAGAATTCAAGTTCCTCTATAAATACCCCCTCCTCAAGGGCATTTTTAGAAGACTTTGGATTTTCATAACTAAATGCTACCAATTTGCATTCTCAATCCTTTGCCATCATTTAGCCATCTCTTTTCACATCTAATCTTGCATTTAGTCATTCAAGCAATCATCTAAGGAGCACACAAATCATTCCAAGCAAGGGCCAATCAAAGAGATATCAATAGCAAGGAAGGTGAAATCGTTTGTATTTCATTTTATTCATTTTCCTTCTTGTTTTGTCACTCTCTTTTGGCTAATCTTGAGGTGTCCTTAGTCTTTTATCATTCATATTTTGAATTATTTTATGCACTAGAATAGGATAAATTCCAAGGTATACATTTCTGGCACGCCCGGTGGGACCCACAAATGGGTTCCTATACTTTACATTTGCTGTTGTTGAGGTTTTTGCAGGAACACATTGCAGAAGGGCGACTACACCCTTGTTTTTACTGCAGTGGGGCGATTACGCCCCTGTTTTTACTACACTGGGGCGTGTGCGCCCTCTTGGGCTGAAAATCACTTTTTTTGCTAACACTTTACTGCAGTGGGGTGTGTGCGCCCTCTTGGCCTGAAAATCACTTTTTTGCTAACACTTTACGGCAGTGGGGCGTGTACGCCCTCTTGGGCTGAAAATCACTTTTTTACTAACACTTTTCTGCAGAAGGGCAACTGCGCCCACCTTGGTTGAAACTTGTTTTTGTGCTAACATTTTACTGCAGAAGGGCGACTGCGCCCACCCTGGGCTGAAACTTGTTTTTGTGCTAACATTTTACTGCAGAAGGGTGACTGCGCCCACCTTGGCTGAAACTTGTTTTTGTACTAACACTTTACTGAAGAAGGGCGACTGTGCCCACCTTGGCTGAAACTTGTTTTTGTACTAACACTTTTCTGCAGAAGGGAAACTGCGCCCACCTTGGCTGAAACTTATTTTTGTGCTAACATTTTACTGTAGAAGGGCAACTGTGCCCACCTTGGCTGAAACTTGTTTTTGTACTAACACTTTAGTGCAGAAGGGCGACTGCGCCCACCTTGGCTGAAACTTGTTTTTGTACCAACACTTTACTGCAGTGGGGCGTCTATGCCCTCTTGGGCTGAAAGTGGTTTTTGTGCTAACACTTTACTGCAGCGGGGCGATTATGCCCCCCTGGGCTAAAATTTGTGCTCACTTTTTCGCAGAAGGGTGACTACGCCCCTGTTTTTACCGCAGGGAGGCGATTATGCCCCTGCTTTTACTGCAGTGAGGTGATTACGCCCTTGTTTTGCTGCAGAAGGGTGACTGCGCCCTTGGAAGGTAAAATTATTATCTTGGCCTCGGATTTCTTTGCTATTTTCTCATTTAACATTGTTCTTGCAAGGATACATGTATTTTTTGCTAACTTTTTGCAGCATATTCTTGTGAAGTTGATGGAGAAAGTGGGATAAAATATCTAATATTTGCTTGTAGGGCTATCCATTTGCTCAAATTTTTTAAATTATCCTTGATGTTTGCATTAATCTAAGAACATAGTTTAATTAGAGGGAGTAATATTCATTGCTTGTTGTGCTTGTCTTTTTGTGTTACCCAAAGGGAGCATTAGCTTGTTTTCGCTTTCCCCTTGCACTTCGTGTGAGCTTAGGGAGTAGTTGGAAATGATTGGTGCTTTCTTTATAGTGGGACCTGCTTGGAGATTTCATCACCCCAAGGGACGATTCCAACCACGCGTACCGGCGGGGTATACAAAGGGGGGAGAGCGAAAGTTGTACCCCAATCCAGTCACATCGTAATTGGCGAAGCGTCGAAGCTAGGGTGATACCTAGATAGACATGAAGAGTTGGTCTGAGCCCTTCAGTATCTCGTTGGGGTTCCCGACTCATGCTTGTGACGGGCTGGTGTTCACGGTTGTGCCTCACATACCGAGAGTATATCGAGGACTCCCTAGATACCTTGTACATCCTAGATTAAGATCACTTTGGCCATACCCTTAACACTAATTGTAGGGTTGTATTTGCTTGAGAGTGTTTTCTTGTGAAAAACCAGTGAACTTTTGACGATTTGGCCTTATTATTGTCATTTTAAAGTCCTTGCCATAGTCATTTGCATCAAACCAAGCCTCTATTTTACTGCAGTGAGGCGATTACGCCCTTGTTTTTACTACAGAAAGGCGATTACACCCCTGTTTTACCACAGTGAGGCGATTACGCCCCTGTTTTTACCACAGTGAGGCGATTACGCCCCTGGTTTGCTACAGAGGGGCGAATTTTCCCTCCTGAACACCCGAAATCACCCCATTTGCATCCATTTAGCCTCTAAACCCTCATTTAACCATTCCCAACCATTACCTCATCATCCCAAGCCTTCGTTTTGTCACTTTAAACCTTCAAAAAACCCATGTTTGACCATTTTAAACCTCCATCTCATTATTCCAAACTTTCGTTCAACCATTCTAAATCCCCATACATTCTCCACGATTATCCTTAATCCCCTGTTCATTCTAATTTCTCCCTAATCCACCAATAATTTCTTACCATTTGCATCCCCAAACACCACCCATAACTAAACCGCCTTAACCTTATATTATAAAGTGGTTACCCAAATTGACCATAACACTTGAATTTGACCCCAATCAATTTGCTTCCATCTTGAGGTGAATTCGGTGTCGTAAGTTATCATCCTCGGCCCAATCAATCCATTCTTATCTTAAGGTGGATTCCGTGCCATGATCATCCTCTTAATCAATTAAAGCTCTTGGTCACTAAGGGTAACTTCCTTTGATTAAACTCAAGGTCCCCCTCATATCTTTCATCATCCAATCATACCCATCTAATCATCCAAATCTATCAAATCCAATCATTTTGTCAAATCATCCAATTACCCAATCAATCAAATCACATTTGTTCTATCACTACAATCCTTTCCAATCCGATCTATTCAATCAAAATCTAATCCAATCAACCTTATCCAATCCAATCCAATTACATCACCTTCGACCCAATCAATCTACTTCCATCTCGAAGTAGATTCGGTGTCGCAATCATCCTTCGATAATCAAATCTTATCGTCATAATCAATCCCATCACATCATCCAATCATCCTAATCTGAGCTTTAGTCCAATCCTGATCTGAGCTTGACCAATCCGTTCCCATCCAAAATATTTTATCCATCCTCTTTATCCTTTCACCATCATGAATCCTTATCCTCCATCAATAGTGGTCAAGGGAAACCCTAATTACATTGACAACGATAACGAAAGTCTTGTTGATCAAGAGGAATATGACATGGACCCCCTTGACACTATCATTGCTAGTAAGCTTTCTCCACCCACTTTCCAAAATCCAATCACCCCCTCGAGTTATCCCGTTATGTCTTTGGCCATGCCTAATCATGTTGCTTCTGCTACCTTTGACGAGGGATATCTGTCATATCCATCATACCCTTCATCTACATCATCCTCTTATCCAACACCCGCATCCTCTTATCCTAGTCTACCATCTCAATACCCCTATCCTAATCCCCCATCCACATCCTCCTATCTAAATCCTTCATCTGCATATACCCACTACCCTAATCTTCCATGCCAATCTACTCACTCTAATCCTACATTCGTACCTTCCTATCTTAATCCTACATCCACACCCTTTTACCTTAATCCTACATCCACATACCCTCATCCTAATCCACCATCCCAATACCCTTATTATAATTCCTCCCCCACATCCTCTTGTCCCACTACACCACCTATATCCTCTTGTCCTAATCCACAATCCATGTCCCCCTATATTAATTCACCACTCCAATATTCTTACCTTAACTCTCCATCCAATCCTAGTCCTCCATCTACTCCTAGTCCTCCATCCAATCCCATTCATCCATCTACCCCCAGTCCTCCATCCAATCCTAATCCCCCATCTACTCATAGTCCTACATTCAATCCCATTCCTCCATCTAACCCTAGTCAACCAATCCATAATCCCTCATCCATTTCTACCACCCTAGCCAAGCCAACCATAGGCAAGTCTCTCATTTCAGAAGTTCTCCAAGGACTTATAACAAAGGAAACATCCCCCACTCCACACATTGTAGTCGTGGAACCATGCCATCCCAACCCATCATCCATGGTCGTTAGTGATGAGACCCTTCTCCACTCAACACCTATCACTGATGAAACCATCACATCCTCTGAATCCACTGGGCCCCCATGTCCTACCATCACATCCTCTGAATCCACTGGGCCCCCATCTCCTACCATCACATCCTCTAAATCCAGTGGGCCCCCATCTCCTACCATCACACCCTCTGAATCCACCGAGCCCCCATCTCCTACCATCACATCTTTTAAATCCGTTGAATCCATTGAACATCCACCTCCTACTCCAAGAGTCATTGAACCCATCGATGATGCCCAAATCCATTCTGATGACTGCATCAAATCCTCCATCCTTCCATCTCCAAAACTTGAAGAGTCTCTCCAACACTCTGTCATCCTTCCATCCACACAAGATGCATCATGCCAAGAGTCTAATCTAAAGCATGCCAACATATCCCCTTCTCTAGATCAAGATCCTACCATCCTATCTAGTTCACCTCAAGATTGCAGTCCCCCATCCATTCCACCCCATGATCCCCTTGTCTCCACCGCTCCATCTTCATCTCCATCGCATGAGCCTGCTACCACAAATCCAGATCCTATCATATCCCCTAATCCCTCTCCGGGTATCACCTATCCACATGCTGCTATCCCACCATCTCCCTCTCATGATCCCCCATCATTGCCTAAAACTACTATACCTACACTGCTTGCATATCCCCTTGGTACTCTCACATTCTTCCATGGTGGCCTCCTCGGAGAATAAAAGCATAGTGTATTTACCACCCATCATCCTCCACCTAATAATGCACTCGCATCATGTTTTCTGAATAACACAAATTCTATCATGGATCGCATTCTCAAGAAAATGAACTATCAAGGAAAAGGTCTAGGCCTTCATGAGCAAGGTATTTTAGAGCCCATCCAAGTCAAAGAACAAGTCTGCATGCAAGGTATTGGACCTATTTCCCAAGCCTCACAATCTAAAGATGTTGGTACAACCTCTAGACGTCCTCAACGAGCCTTTTCCAAACAAAATTTTGGCTCTTCCCATCGCCCCACTAGGTCATATGTTGCCATCCCTCCTCCTCTATCGTATCACCTCAAAACCACCGTCCATATCCCTCCTTCATCTGCTCCATCCATTTTGGGTCCTTACATCCCTCCATCCACCATATCCCATCCTTCATACACTCCATCCATCTTGGGTCCATATATCCCAAGATCACCTCCTCCATCTCATCCTTTCATCCATTCATCACCTATCCATCTCATCCATCATAAACATCCCTCTCACATGTCCCCTAATCAGGATCAACAAAGGCGCATACCCGCACATCCTCTGTCTACACATACTCCCCATACTCCTACCTTCATTGCTCCACATCATCCATCTCTTCACACCCATCCCATGGCTACTAAACGCACTTTGGCTATTAAAGAAAACATGCATAAATTCAAACATCCACATGAATCTAAGGCTCCCCATGTCCCCTCCAAAAGACATGGTGAAGAGAAGAAAAATCTAAATCTAAATCAAATCCGTAGGCCACAAAGACCCACCAAATCAAAGATCAAAACCATGTGGATCCCAAAGAAAAAAGATGCCATGCCATCATATGAAAAATCTGTAAGAACATTCAAAGTTGCTAATCCAACAGCTAGTCATACACCCCTTTCATCTCCTAAGTCTGTTTTGGGTCCTTATGTTCCAAAATTCACCATTCCATCTCCTCCATTATCCCCACATTCTCCATCCCTTAATCCTATTATCTTTTCACATCCATCACCACATGTGCCAATGTTGGTCCTGAACACATCTCCCCATCACATATCCACCCCATCATTCTATCCATACCCTTTCCAGATCCCATCCATTATCCCATGTATCAAACCCATCAAATCCCTCTAATTCATCCTCATGCATAAGGTTGTACCAACATCCAACAGTCAGTTCGAACATGGGCTCTTACTACCTCATATAGAAGATGCTTGAGTATCATGCTTATCTTCTAAATTCCCTTATCCACATCCCCCTATCCATTTTCATCCCCCTACTATCCAAAGACCCAAAAAATTGAAAAAAACGTCAAAAAATAAATAGTAAAGAGAAATAATTCGTCCAATGGTGAAAACTTGGCAAAACAAGCGCCTTGGATAAGTACCATGATGAAAACCTGGCAAACGGGCGTCATGCGTAAATCCCCATCTCTACTTGGGGGCAACTCCCTGATCTGCCTTCCCACTATGCTTCCTGCTATGCACCTGTCTTCCTATTATCCATCCTCTTCATAAAACCCCTCCATCCCACCTATCTTCTACATCCTACCATCATATCCCATTTATCTCCCCTCCCTCCATCCTTCTTGTGATCTTGATCAAAACAGGGGCACCTATCTATACATGCTTTGGCCACCTCTTGGTATACATTTCCTTCATCCATGCTCTGTTGTGTTCCTTGGTCAGCCATCTTATCCTCCTCTAGTTATCTCTTCTTCCCATCCACTTGTCTCTCATCCCTCATGCCTCATCATATATGACATATCTAGAGTGGGGGCATCTGCTTCCTTTGTGACATAGTCTTTGGAGACATCATCTATCATAACATCCCTTTATCTCCCTATCCATCTATCCTAGCATCCCTTCCATCTCCCCATCCTTATCTTCGTATCCATCTATCCTAGCATCTCTTTCTCTCCCAATCCTTATATCCCTATCCATCTATCATAACATCCCTTCATCTTCATGTCCATTTATACTAGCATCCCTTCCATCTCCCCATCCTTATCTTCATATCCATTTATACTAGCATCCCTTTCATCTCCCAATCCTTATATTCTTATCCATCCAAACAATCCCTCCCATCCTTCATTCATTCTTTCATCTTTATCCTCATCCCATCTCACAATCCCTTGTCATTGGTATTTGGCTATAGGCCTCCTTCCATGCAACCCAATGCCCTTTATCTCATCGCCCTTACTTTTTCTTCTCTTACGCATCTTTTCAATCTCTTATCTTTTCTCCATGTTCATCGCCCCAT
>VDFB02058242.1:474570070-474588511 GCA_007258455.2 Sequoia sempervirens
ATTTCCCCCCGCCATCAAAACCCATGTGTTGAAATTTTCAAAATTAATTTTTGATTTTTACACCGAAACTTCCGGAGGCCATAACTTTTGAGTCGGGTGCCCGTTTGAGCTGAAATTTGACTGGTGGTTGCATTTACGGCATAACGAAAGTGGACTTCAGCTTGGTTATTTAGAAAGCCGTTGAACCCGCTTTTGACCCATTTTCGGGGCCTCAAACTTTCATCTAGGCCCTCAAAATCCCAATTTAGTGTTTTTTTCCAGCATTTTGAAAAATTGTTTTCACTCATAACTCAAAATGCATATCTCGAATCTGGGATGTTAGTTGGCAATTCAGCCTATCTCACCAATGGGTATTTCTTGGAAAAAATTGGGACTCTCAAACATACGACCATGAAGTTTCCTAAAATGGCAAAATTTGACAATTTTTGAAAATTGCCAAATCGGGAAAAATTTGCTTGTCAACACCTTACACCCTTTTAAGCCCCAGAACTCAGTGTAGAATCAATCCAATCATATCCTTCAATCATTCTAGTCTTCAATCCAATCCTCATCTGAGCTTTAATCTTATCCCAATCTGAGCTTAACCAAACCCCTAATTTGGGCTTTCATCCATCTGCAGTCCATGTCTTTGGATATCGAACAAAGTCTTAAGACTCCTCCCTCCATCTTCTTCAATTTTTTCCTATTCATCCATTCTAATCAATCCATTCACTCATTCCATGTAACCATTCATCTATTTCAAACCTTCATCTATCATCTCAAACCTTCATCAAACCGCCTTTTATTATTTCAAACTCTCATTCAATAATCTTGATCAATCATTGACTCATTCTAAGTAATCTTCCATCTTCTCCATCTCCTATCCATTCTCATCATCATGCCATCCTCCCACTTCATCTTTGATGATTTGGATAACTATCCCATCCCTGAGCTTCGTATAGTCACTATCCTCCAATCCAATCCAACAAGTCTATCTTGTCCCATCGTGTTAGTTCCATCATTTTAACCCCTTATCTAGGGTTATCTCATCATCTTTCATCCATCACTTGTCTGTGGCCTTTTGTCGAACTACGTTGCCCCTGCACTGTCACGTAGGCAAGGTCGATCATTTGATCTGCCCCCGGGGTTCCATCCATCATTGATCTATATTGTCCATTGGTCATCCATCGAAATCTCCATCCTGGTCAGTCATCAGCCTTTTATCGAACTACGAGGGCTCTGCGCTTCCACGTAGGCAAGGCTAATCTTTGATAGGCCCCCGAGCCCCTAGGTCTTTAGGGTGTGTTAGTCTCCTATCTTGTGTCATATCTCTCGTGTCACGTAGTCAAGCTATGCCCTTATCTAGCTGGTTCTTAACAAATGAAACCCACTTGTATCAATACATCCAATCAGTTTTGAATATCCTACGTCATATCGATCTTTTAGTTTAGTATCCATCATCGGTCTCAATAGGATGCATCCTTCCTAACAGACCTCATCAATCCCATCCATCCCCTTGATCCTATGGCAAAGGACATTTGAAATTGATTGCGATCTTTTGATGCTTTTGGCTTTTGTTTATCATTTGAGCTCCCTATCATCACTTGTCAAGGCCGCCATGATCCATCATATTATGGCATGTTTTGATTGGTCAACATAGGGGCATATCTTGATCTTTTGTTTGATTGTGTCTTCTTGGTTGTCCCACGTAGTATCCACCAAGATCCCCGAGGTCTTGTGTTATGCTGGGGCATCATTTTGTGCTTGTGGTTATCTCAATACTTGGCCCGACCAAGGTCTTTCTGACCTTGGGGTGTTGGGATAGCCTTCTTGTCTGTTGTGTTTATTTCATGCATTAGACACTATTACACCTTGGTTCCACATACCCTGGCACTTGGTGTCTTATGCTATAGCAAAAATCAGTACTCCGAAGATGGCAAATTCCATTAGGATTGCATTTCATTTTCCATTCTCTCGTCTTGCATGTATCCATTCATCCTTCATCCTTATCTCACATCTCTATCCAACCCCCATCCATTCCATTTAGCCAGAATCGTCTAATCATATCCTTGGTCTTGTTCTCAGTCTTGTTACAAGCCTTGATCCAATCATCCTCATCATTCTCATCATCATCATCATCCCATTTTATTCTTCCATATCCCTCCAGTGTTGTTTGGGATGTATCCTTCCCTCGCCAACAACACTTTCATCATCCTCATCGGGAGGTACTCTTCCCTATCTTTTAGTGGTGTTTTGGGATGTATCCTTCCCTCATCAATACCACTCATTGGGATGTATCCTTCCCTATCCGCATTGACAACACTCCATCCATCCTCAACCCCTTTTGGCTTGTACCTTGACTGGGGCAACATCATCTTCGTCTCTGCATCCATTTTTGTTTCCTAACCTCCTATCGCCTTTTCATCCTTTCATATCCATCCCTTTGCATCCTCTTCCTCATCTCTCATTTCATCATCTCATCCATTTCGAGAGCACATCCACATTCTCTTGAACCTACATGTCCTCTCGAGGGGGCATCCTTATCCCTAATCTTCATCTTCACCCCCATCTTCTTTTTTCCTTCCTAGTCACTCCTTTGAATGACTGAGGCATCTTTTCCAATCTAACCATCTCCTTATGGGTTCTATATTTTAATATTCTTTGAAATGATGCTACTTCGTAACACCATCTCAAAGAGGTGCAAAATGTAGACATCCAAATTTGGACACTTAATTTATCCAAATTTACCACCTTTCATCTAAACATCCTCTTATCTAAGTTAATTAAGTAATATTACTATTATTTAATTAATATCCTTAATTCTGCCAAATCCCTAAGGTATTTAATTAATAATTAAATACCTTACCCTCCCTTAACTTTCATCAAATGAATTAAATAAATATTGGCATTTATTTAATTCCTCACATGTCATTTTCATCAACTAATCCATCTCTTAATCTCTTTCATTAAGAATGCCATGCCTTGATTAGGATGTGTCACATCCTCCAACTTTACAAGTTGGCTTCTAATCACATTAACCCCTAATTATCTCTAATTACTAATTAGTTAAACCTAATTAGTACCTTGGTCAACTCTCCCCTATCTCCCAAGGAATTTTTAATTCATTTTTATTCACCCTAGGCTCCTCTCTTCCCCATGTGAATTTTTAATTCACATTTTATTCCTTCTAGAATCCCCTTTTCCCATGCACCTTCTAGAATATTTGACTTGTCACATCAAGTCACATGTGACAAACTCCCACCTTTTGGGAACATTGTCTTATCCACCAGATTCTTCCAATCATTGTGATTTTTAATTCACTTTATTCACCCAAGATTCTTCCCATCTCCCAATGTACTTGGAAGGTACTTGTCCTTCCTCCACCTCATGTACCTTTTGACACCTCACTTACACCTCATCTCCCCTTAGCCACTTCACTCCTTCCACATGTCAAGATGTGAGGGCTTGTGGGTTCTCAACCCACCATAGCCCTTCATCTTGACCTTGTTGGATCAATCTTGACCATTGAATTCTCTAGAGAATTCAAGTTCCTCTATAAATACCCCCTCCTCAAGGGCATTTTTAGAAGACTTTGGATTTTCATAACTACATGCTGCCAATTTGCATTCTCAATCCTTTTCCATCATTTAGCCATCTCTTTGTACATCTAATCTTGCATTTAGTCATTCAAGCAATCATCTAAGGAGCACACAAATTATTCCAAGCAAGGGCCAATCAAAGAGATATCAATAGCAAGGAAGGTGAAATCGTTTGTATTTCATTTTATTCATTTTCCTTCTTGTTTTGTCACTCTCTTTTGGCTAATCTTGAGGTGTCCTTGGTCTTTTATCATTCATATTTTGAGTTATTTTATGCACTAGAATAGGATAAATTCCAAGGTATACAAGGACTTTTTTTTCTATTATCCCAGTGAGAGAAGAGTATAAGGTAGAGGTGCTTCCATATACACTCTTTGAGCACCACTCAATAAGGGCCAAGTTTCGCCTCAAAGGTGGTAGCCCAAAAGTAAAAGGATCTAGGGAGGGGATTATCCTCAACACTAATTTGCTCCAAGCCAATGACTAGAGGAATGTTATTGAACCCCTCAAAGCAATCAATAAATGGATGTACAAAGGCATGTGTGCCATTGAAAAATGGGATTTGAATACCAAAGGTTGGAAGACCCTCTTTTAGACAATAAATAGAAAGAGGGCTAAGGACATAAGGCATGTAGAGGGGGTTCTATAGGAAATATTGCTTGAGGTAGAAAATAACTTACAAGAGAGACCTAGCAATGAGGGATTGGTCTGCAGCCTAAACAGTTCCAAGAATTCCTTAAGAAGGATTCAAAACCTAAGGGTAAAGGAGTTGAAGGTTAGAGCTAAAATGAATTGGCTTGAAAATGAAGACAAGGTCTACAAATTCTTCTTTAGGAACATCAGAGAAAAACAAGCAATGGAATAGATTGATCAAATTTGTACAGAGGACTCTATCCTGACCAAATAGGAAGACATAACGAAGCAGTTCCTTCAGTTCTACAAAGGCCTCTTCACCTATGAGGGGGGTGGAATACTGCAAGGCTATAAACCATAGAAGGAAAATTAAATCGCTTAGAGAATCAAGGAGGATGAAGCTACTGATCTTGGTAAAAAATCTCAAAGGAAGAAATTAAGAAAGCCACTTCTATCCTTAAAAAATGACAAAACCCCAAGTGTAGATGGCCTCCCCGCTGAGTTTTACAAGACATTCATTGAATGGGTCTGCGAAGATCTCTACTTAGTCTATTTTGAAGCCTTGGAAAAAGGATCTCTAGGCAAAAATATCAACAAAGGAATCATAAATTTGTTGCCCAAGGATGGTGACAAGACTCTAGTAAAAAATTGGAAACCAATCACACTCCTCAATGTCTCCTACAAGATTTTGGTAAAAATATTAGCAAAAAGGCTAACAGATATCCTCCCCTCCTCATAAACAGTACCCAAACAAGTTTTATAAAAGGAAGGTACACCTTGGAAAATCTCATTACCAGTTGGGAAGCCATGGAGTGGGCCAAACAAAACAACCAAGAAGTTGCAATGCTCCTCCTTTATTTTGAAAAAGCATATGATAGAGCTTAATGGGTCTTTTTGATTTCAGTTCTAGAGGCCTTTGGCTTTCTTAGATCAAACTATGACATGGTTCAAACTCTATTTAAGGATGTAGTGGCACAGGTGGATGTGAATGGAATGTGGACTAAAGAATTATCTTTGGAAAGGTCAATTAGATAGGGGTGCCCCCTTTCCCTAACACTATTTGTTATTTCCTCTAATGCTATACATTATTTGTTAAGAGATAACATTTTATACCAATGGTTAAAGGTATCACCCTTCCTAACCAAAAGGAACTCCTTAATATTCAATTTACAGATGATACTGCAATCATTTTCAAACTAGTTGAAGACAATGTGAACAGTCTATTGGACAAGCTTAATACTTTATGTCAAGCCTTAGGTTAAAAGATTTGAGATTGCAATGTATTGCTCTAACATCCAAATGGATAATTGGAGAGCTAGAAGGAGACGAACCATAAAAGTTCCTCATCAGACAAAATTTATTGAATGGCACAGACAAACAAGATAAGACATGGAAACTCCTCCCCTTGTGTAATATCCTTAGTACTACTTTCCCTATAACCCCTACTAGGTCCAATGTTTTCAAATCCATCTAGAAGGCTTGGGAACCTATCAAAAAGAACTTGAAAAATAGTCACTTCATTAAGAATGTTAATAGCATTGTAATGGCACACATGTCTATATGGTGGAACTTGCATCACAAAGATAGAACCCTAGCCCTAATCCAAGGATGCCTAGAAAAAAGTTGAGCCAATAAAGGTATCAAATGCTTTAAAAATATCCTTAAAATAGTACTATGAAAGACTAGAATGAATTAAGTGATGAGTTCAATCTCCCTCAAAGTAACTAGAGAGCCTACACTATACTTAAGAAAGCATGTAAGAACTTCCATTTCCTTGTGGAAGTAAACAATAATAATCTACTTGATACCAGGAGTTTCAATGGAAAGATGGTAATTTGCTACTTAAGGTGAATGCTAAAATAATTTATTGTTCTCTAACAGAACAGATTGATATTACTGAGCATGTTAACAAAATATGGGACACAAACTTAACCAATTATTTTTTTTAAGAAGAACTAGGCAAAAGAATTGGATCAAAAGAGAACCTGCTTTAGATGGTTGTTGCTCCTTCAAAGACTTAATTTTTAAGCTATTCATGATGACATTAAAATTTGTAATTTATGCAGAGTTCTAGAAATAGTCAAGCATATTTTCTTTGATAGCATCTTTGCTAAAGAAATTTGGAAAATGTTTTGTTATGATTTGAACATTTGGGGAAATAATGGTGCTCTGAATCCTGCAAAGTTTTTATTTGATAGTGAAAACAAAATGAATAAAGACCTCTCACTTTTTTGTTTATTTGTATCAACTGAAATAATGTTGGTCATATGGAAAGCTCAAAATGAAGACAAAATTAAGGGTCATGAGAGGGGGCTTACTGAGTCTTGTAAAAGACTCATTGTGTACAATGTTGCTATGTAAGTCTATATAACCATAGAGCTTTCCAAGGATAAATTCTAGAAGTTTATTGAAAAAAGGACAATCAATATTGATATACATTAACAAAAATATGGTCACACTTGGAAAAAAGGACACCCTAGGGTGGAGGTTTTCCTAAAAGCTCTACAAGACTTCCAAAAAGAACTCAATAATGGAAAGGAAAACCAAAAGAGAAAGGACCTATAAAGAGCCACAACTCAGGAGGATCTCACAAAGAGTGGAAAGGATGCAACAACGACCCTACTAAGCATGAAGTTTGCATCAAGTAACAATAGGATAGATGTTGGGAGGTTACTGGAACTGTAGCAAGTGGAGCTCTTGCACAATAGTAGCATAGATGTAATTTTGAACACTCTATCTGATACCTTGACATGAATGGTTACTCAAAATCTTATTATATGAATATTCTATTGCAACATACTTGGTAATGTAAATATCAACACAATAATGACACTTATATTGTCGCTAATATGTAAAATATTGTAACTTCTATAAAACATTGTATCTTTTTCTAAGGGGATGTAAAGTAATGTAAGGGACTACTAATCTTTGTAAAGGGGAGGTAAAGCATTGTAAGGGACTGATACTTCTTGTAAAGGGACATAAAATCATAATAAGTTGCTATTACTTTTTGTAAGGGGCTGTAGAACTCTGTAAGGGATTGTAACTTTTTGTTGTTTGCCTTATAATCAATACAAAAAAAAATCTGCTATTTCTCTTGCAATATCCTTCACTGTCTCCATTTAGATAACCCTTTGACTCAAAGGCAGCCTCTTTATACTTTTTCACTCTTGCATGGGATTTTTTTTGTTGTAGATGAAGTTTCTAATGTTAGAAAGGTAATTTTCATTATTTAGAGTCATGCATATTGCTACAAGAATCCTTTATTCTCATAGGAAACACATTTTAGACAATTCAATATTTTCTATAGTCTTATTATCTCATATTATTTTTACTCATTGCCACATATGGACTTTTGGTGGATTAGATTTATGGAAATTGCTAACTATTAGGGTTGACTTGTAAATATGTTTCACCCTTGGAGAGATACCCCTGATTTCTACATGTATTTGAAATTGATAGGTCAATTATGACATCCTTCTTTAAAGAGTTATAATATTTTGAATGTATCAAATTCTTATCATGTTATCCTTTTTTGAACTCCATTCCTATTTATGAGTGAGTTACTCTTATTACATCCTACTAATGAATAAATGCACTGAATTGAATGCACAAGAAAACTTACTTGAACCCTCATAGGCCAATTTTATTTAACTTTTACTTGATGAATCATCTTCTCAATTTCATTGGGTATCTTTATGCATACGAAAGGTGTATTTTATTTTTCATCCAAATGTGATATTTCCTACCATTAAATGTGTTGAGACAAGACAAATAATTAATAAGGATAGCCTATGGGAATGAATGTAGGATTCCCTATTCCCATGAGGTTGATTTGTAACTATAATTATATATATACAAAGATTGAACTTGTTCTAAAGGTTAGTTCTTGAGCCAAAATTTTGGTTATGAGTGTCTCAGGTTGGTTTAAGACATCAAGTGATCCATGCCAAGTTTTATAAGATTTGAGAACATAATTTATAAGCTATTCTAAGCTTATTCATGCAAGGTTTATATGTAATTCGACATCTCCATTGTAAATTTTATCCATTTAGAGTGATTTTTAAGGCTATCTACTACTTCCTTCTTCCAACTTTTTTTTCCTAATTTAACAAGAGTTAGATTTAGATTAATGCGTGAAAATACTTTAAATTCAAAATAAATAATTTTATAATGGCATTCTCTTGTGTGTGTAGGTTATTGCAACATTGATAATGGTAACATGAAGCATCTCTACTTGTAGATATATTTATTTATTATTTATAATTTTGTATTTTAGGCTTGTTCTCTTCATCTTTGTAGGATTTGAATTAGTTTCCCAATGGAGTAGTTTATATTCTAATTGGTGAGAGTCTAATCAAATATTTCAATCTAATCATCTCTTGTTCTCAATAGCTTATGAGTAGTGTTAAGTTCTTTCATTATTATATGATCTTGTAGTGCATCCTATGGCATATCTTATGTAGTCCTAAAGTTTATGGACTATGAGAGAATAATATTACTATATTTTCATCTTGTATATGTGTATGTAAATTCAAGTGAATTTACTTTTAGGGGTATACACTATTGTTATCTTATGGTGTATGCAAAGAGTAGATTACTATCTACTTTTTAGTTTAGATGTAGTCAATGTTAACATGGATTCAGTGAGAAAATTTAGGGGTCGTAACATCTTCGATATAGATACTTTAGATGTTTTTGTTTGATTATTTATTTCTCTCTTGATTTTCTTGTTAAAAAGACCTCAAGGAACACCCCCTTAGACTAGGCTCTTCATTCCGTAGTCTGATTAAAATTACAACCCAACAACATAGGATGAATTTCCCTAGCCTTAGGTTTCTTGTTTATCTTCTTGAGAAATGTTCAAATACATTTTTGAGAGATAAAATTTTGTTCATTTAGCTACCTTCAAATTGACATTCTAAAAATATTATGTAAATTTAAACATGAGATTCTCTATGTTAAGCTCCACTAATAAATATGAAAGTAAATATATTAAATTCACTAGTACAATTAAAGATAAATTTGTAGATTGATATGTTTGAAATTAAAATATGTTCAAAATAATTTTGCATTGTAAAATTTAAAAGCATTCTAAAAAGGAAAAAAAATAATTCACAATTTAATAATAATTTTTTATTTTTAAGAAATACTCTATTTTAAATATTTTTCAATTATATATTTCTTTTACATAATATATTGTAAAAAATTAAAATAGATTATACTTCGTTATAATATATATTTATAATTTATTAGTCAATAGTGGCATGGTTGATGATTAAGTTGTTGTGTTGTTATTATTGTCATCAAGGTTCAAACCCCATTGGGGTATAATTATTGAGAATTTATATTGGGGTTGAGGTCTTCCATTTGTGACCTCATCGGTTCATAATAAATCAAATTAATCACTTAATGTATTATATGATTATATAAAAATATATAAATCAAATTTCAAACCTATCATCCTCTTATTCTAATAATATTTGGAAGTCCTACTTCGTGGGGTGTTTCTTTTTTCATATTTCCAATTTTCATTTTCATTAATGTTTTTAGAAGCTTTTATTTCTATGCAAGTATACTTGATTAGAGTTATTTAATGACATGCAAAACAAGTATTTTCTTCATGTGGATTGTAATGATTCACAAGGATCTACTAAAACTATTTTTGTAAGTACATTCATTATTGTTCTTTGGGGACTAGTCATTACAATAAAAATTAAGGTTCACTTTCCTCACAAGCTATGGAGTAATTACACAATAAGTGACATTAATCAATTATTTATGTACAAAAGAAAGCACTAAAATCTTATTAATCAATTTTAAAAATTAAAATTAACAAAATTTAAATCTATCTTTCCTATGAATTTTTTTTATTATAAACTTGAATATTCAATTATTACATTTTTTAATTAACTTAATTATATATAATTTATATTCATTAAATAAATAGTATAATTTTATTTTGAAACTATTTTATTTACTATATATTTGTTGACATAAATTTCATTTGTAACTTATAATAACCTTCTATAATAAACATCTAATATAAATTATATTTTAATAAAGATATTTTATAAAATAAGTTAATAATTATTTAACAATCTAACCGTATTTTTCTTCGATAAAATCCATAATTATAAAATACGAAAGGAAATATTAATACAAACAAAAACTCTCACAATTGCGTGGAATGTTCAATTATCAGTCAAAGAAGTTAGAGTTTTGTAAATGCTCGGTGAAGGGAAAGTTCCGTTTGAGCAAAAGATAGACGACTTCATTGTGGCTTCACCAGTTTGTCTGGGTTTACTTGAAAAGTCATTTCTACTTTGGTTAACGTGGGTGTCACGAAATACTGCAGGCTAGCCACATGATAGCTCATCCGAAAAGTTTTCCATTATTTTCTTGGATGCCCTTAACTTTTTCACTCGCCTTCACACAGAGTATTGGAGACGCCTTCAAGTCATTTATATATTCAATTAAAACACTCGAAGCCACAGAAAAGGAGTAACCTGTGCGTGTGGCGTCTGATCAAAATGTTTTGGGCAGCTGTAGCGTTTGTTCTGCTCTTTCACGTCAATGGCAGTTGGTGTTGTCCAGGCCATGAAAGAGATGCCCTTTTACATTTCAAGGCATCTGTTGTTGATCCGTCCCATCAAATACTCAATTCATGGCATGGTTTTAACTGTTGTGAATGGAAAGGAATCCAATGCCATCCTCACACTGCTCATGTCATTCGTCTCGATCTGCACAGTTCCGAGGATGCTCATTATGGTGATCGTCCTAATCTCAAAAGGCCTCTGACTAATTTAAATGGGGATGTTCTTTCCCCGTTGTTCAATCTGGAACAGTTGGAGCACTTGGATCTCAGCTGGAATAATTTCTCTCTAATTTCCATCCCTCCTGGACTAGGCAGACTCAAGAGTTTGCGCTACTTGGACTTATCAAGGGCTGGGTTTAGTGAAGATATTCCCAGGGAGCTGGGGAACATGTCTACTCTGCACTACTTGGATCTCTCTGATGCCAATCTGAGAATGGTGGACATGCAGACGTGGAGGGGAAACATGAGAGATTTACGAGAGCTTATCCTGGACCAAGTGGATATGTCAAGAGTGGAAAGCAATGAGTTGGACAACGCTCTCTCCACCATGTACGCTCTCACCCGTCTTCAAATGTCCTTCTGTTCCCTGTCTGGAGCAATTCCCCCTTCCCTTGCCAACCTCACCAATCTGACCCACCTCCAACTTCATTACAACGAATTGAATGGTAGCATCCCTTCTGCCCTGCTGAGCCTTCCAAGACTGCAACTAGTGGACCTGTCTAGTGACTACTATTTGGGAGGGAACCTGTCAAGCATTCTACCCCAACACTCTGCTTCCCTTCACACCCTTGATCTTTCAAGCACAGCAGTGGGAGGAAGTATTCCAGATTCTGTTGCCAACATTTCCTCATTAACTCTCTTGGATCTCTCCAACTGCTATGTCGAAAGTATTCCAATTACGATGGCAAATCTTACATCACTTAAAAAATTGGATCTCCATGGAAACATGTTAAGAGGGCACATCCCCCCATTTGGGGATAGACCTCCCTTTGGAAGACCTTTTCTTTTGGCCTATATTGATCTTTACGATAACCAGTTGGATGGTCCCATTCCCTCAATGCTGTTGACTGCATTTCCAAACCTTCAATATGTTGATTTGAGTTACAATCAATTGAAGGGCAGCGTTCCATACCCTGCCAGTAAGCTTCACTACCTTACAGAGCTCGATCTGAGTGACAATGCACTGACAGGTAAAATCCCTTCCTTGGCCAACCTTCCGTCCCTTGTCAAACTTGACCTGAGTAATAACCTTTAAAGTGACAAAATCCCCCCTTCCATTGGCCAACTATCATCTCTGAAAGTGCTTGATCTGAGCAACAACAAATTAGAAGGTGCCATCCCCCTCTGCATTTCAAATCTTTCGGAACTGACAAGCATTTTGTTGTACTCCAACCGGTTAAGTGGGTTTCTTTCAGAGTCTCACCTTGATAATCTCAGCCAACTTTTATATGTAGATATTTCCTATAATCTTTTAACTGTAAAGATCAGTCCAACGTGGATTCCAAAATTCTCTTTGCAAAGCCTGCGATTAAGCTCATGTAACGTGAAAGGCGGTATTCCAACATTCCTAATAACTCAGTATGAGATTACGAGTGTGGATTTGTCCAACTGCAGTCTTTCAGGAAATATTCCCCAGTGGATATGGGGTGTCAATTCTCTGTCTCTCAATCTTTCTCATAATCACTTTGCAGGAGTTCTACCTCGTTCGTTGATGGGAAGTCAATTGCTCTCTCTGGATTTGCATAGCAACAATTTACAAGGTCAGCTTCCGCTTCTTTCTGATCGCCTGCTTGTGTTGGACGTGTCAGAGAATCAACTCAGCGGTAGCATTCCACCAGTAATTGGTGAATACTCCTCTCTTGAATATCTGTCTCTCTCCCACAACAATCTCAGCGGTAGCATTCCACCTTCTATATGCAAAATAAATATTGTGGATCTCTCAAATAACAACTTCACAGGTAAGATTCCTGCCACTTTCAAAAACTGCTCTTCTATTGAGATGTTGAATTTAGAGAACAATTCTTTGGTGGGCAAGTTGCCACGGCAGTTTGGAGACATGCTTTCTCTTCAGACATTAAAATTGGGTAGAAATAGACTGAATTCATATATCCCACCCTCTCTTGCAAAGTGTAAACAGTTGGAGATACTAGATTTGAGCAACAACAAAATGACAGGGGTCATTCCAAATTGGATAGGGAAACTTTCAAATCTTAAGATTTTGATCTTGAGATCAAATAGATTTGAAGGAATAATACCTTCAGAAGTTACAACATTGCCATTTCTTCAAATCTTGGATCTTTCATCCAACAGATTTTCAGGAACTATTCCAATCAACATCTCATCTTTGGAGGCTATGAAAAATCAAACAGTCACCACCGAAAAATTTCGTGTTCAAATTTTTGGCACTACTTCAAAATATGTAGAGCAAGCGAAAATCATTAACAAAGGGCGGGAGATGGAATTTGTAAGATCATTGGTACTGGTAAAATGTATTGATTTATCAAACAACAATTTAATAGGTGGAATTCCTCCAAACATGGGATTGCTCAAGGGTTTGGTTATCTTTAATATTTCAAGAAACCATATTACGGGTGAAATACCAAAGACATTGGTGAAAATGGTACAGCTGGAGTCTCTTGATCTCTCACATAACCAACTCTCTGGAAATATCTCTTGATCACTTACAGTCTTGGGTTACTTGGACTTGTCCCACAACAATTCTACACATTCGGTGCATTGTCATTTTCAAACAATTCAACCCTGTGCAACCTCCAATTCAATACAACCTGTTGCAGTCTTCACCAAAGTAAACCTTGTCCCGCAAGCATTCCGCCAAAGATAAATGATGATGAAGAAGAAGAGGAGGATATATGGTGGGGAGTTGGCTTGGGAATGAGCTATGCAGTTGGGTTTTTTATTATAATTGTAGTGTTGTGTTTTACCACAACTTAGAGTAGAAAATGTTTCTAGTTCATGGATAACATTATCATTTATTTTTTTGAAAAATTTAGAAAATAGTTGCCTCAATGGCGTAAGGTAATTTGTGTACTCTCCCCTCCATTAGATTTCAGAGATATTATTTTCTTATGATATAATGTTGACCTACCGAATAATATTGAGGTCAACTTACTTCTACGAATGTATGAACATGGTTTATGGATACTTTTATTATATTAAATGTAAGTTTTGTTTATTTTGCTTTTCAATGTGATGGATCAATCAATGTGTACTAGGATAGTGTTAACATTTTTTTACATCTTTGGTATTGTTTTTGTCTTTATTGAGCTTCATAATGGCTTTACATTTAACAAAGATGAAGATTTATATTTCTCTTATAATCATACATTTAATTTTGAATAACATTTAACATTTAGATTAATGTAAATATTATGAAATATAGGTTAATAAATTTAATTAAGAAATAATAAAATTTTAATATAAATATTAATATTTAGATTATCATTTGACATAAAAATAATTTTATTTGATTTTTAAAATACTATTTGATATAAAATTTATATACAAAGTAAGTGCACTTTTTATTAATGAAAAATTATATTAAATTTAAAAATTGTTTATATATGTATATAATTGGTTTAGTCTTTTAGGAAATAAATTTTCATAAAAATACAATTTAAAATAATTTTTTTTTTTTTTAATCTTTTAATATTTCTAAAAAATGACATTTGTAATGTCATAGTTTAGTCAAATGCATTCATCCCAAATTTTAAAAGAATATTCATTTTATCTTAAAATAATAATCTAATATAATTTTATTTTATTTTTATTCTTACTTTATTTAAATTGTTGGAAATTTAGCTTTCTTTAAATATTTCCAAAAAATAATATTTATAATGGATTATAGATAAAGTTTTAATGTATATAGATGAATTTTAATAATCTTCATATTTTTTTTATGGAAGAATTCAATATTAATAATGTAGACATGCAAAATCGACATCAAACATCTAAATCTAACTAATTAACATCAAATTCTTTGTTAATCAAATAAAGCAATTTATTTGATTAAATCCCTCCTTTAATTAAATAAATCGACTTCATTTAATTTAATCCTCGCACACCTCTTTGATTAAATAAATCAATTTTATTTAATCAAATCCTAATGTCCCTCTTTTATTTAAATAATTCACTTTATTTAATTAGTCCCTAAAGTCATCCATTTAAATTAAATAAATTCATCTTTATTTGATTTAACACTAACAGCATAATCTTTGATTAAATAAATCAAATCTTTATTTAATTAAATCTAAATTCATTTTCTTCTCATTTTGATTTATTTTAATCCTAAAATCTAAGTCAAAAGTCAAAGTCACCTAATCTTCATTTAAATTAATCAAACCATGATTAATCTTAATCATAATCACTCTAATCCTCTAGATTTCACAACTTGCACAATAAATCATTTATTTTGATTTATTAATTCTTCTAAGTTCCCTCAACATGACATAAAAAGATAATATTCTTCCAAATTTGAAAATCTCTCCAAGTGTCTTGTCCTCCAACATAACATTAACTCCTCTTACATTGTCTCTTACATGTCTCCCACTTGACATTTAAGACTCTTTCTTCTCCCTCCAACAAGCCAAATTTTAAATTTCAAATTTGAACCTAATAGCATTTATCAAACACAATGACCAAAATGTGGACAACCTTCCTCCATTGACATGTTGACAAGTGGCATCTTGTCATTGGCTCATTTTTTGTGCACATCCTCCATGTTCTTCAATCCTCCATCATACTTTCTTATAAATAGAGGCCTCCTCTATTGTATTAATCCTCCACAATCTTCTCCACAATCTCAGTCATTTGAATCCACATCCATCATCCAAGAGCTTATCAAGGATTGGGAAAGGGCTTCTTTCCACATCAAAGAAGCACCAATCGATTATGGGATAGAGTCTGATTCTTGCTTTCTTATGCTTTCACTTAATATATTTGATATCTTACTTCTTTGTTTGCACAGGTAGCATGATTCAATATTTCATAGGGATGCTTGAGTTTGCTTATTTTAAATTGACTAACAATGTTAATAGTTGTTTGTTTTGAGTATTTGCAGATTTTAGCATCCACAAATAATGATTTAAATTGTTATGTAAGAAGGTTGTCCTAGTTTGGATGGATGAAACTTGAATTGGCTCAAGCATTGGCTATTGATAAGTGTTTTTCCTTATCAACATGTAGTGATAAAGAATACTAGATGAAGAACATTATTGTCATCTTTAAATATTATGGGAAAACTAAACAAATATATTTGTGGGTAGTCTAGGCTTGTTTTTTTTTTCATTTGAGATCTATTAAATAAAATTTTTGTGTATCATTTTTGTTTATAAACTTTTAAATACATGGCACTTTTTTAAAAAGTGTTTAATACTTAGATAAAACTTCTATTCTAGTGATATTTCTAAAATTTAATTAAATTATGTTTCAATTAGTATTAGGTTTTCTAGACATTGTTTTTCTAGTGGATTAATCAAAGTGATATAATTTTAATCATAGGAGTCTATTTAATTTTTTTAGTTTTATGTCTTTCAAAAATCTTGTAATTCTATATAAATTTTTAAAATTATTTTATTAAAAATTAAATTTCAAAAATTAATATAAAATTAATTAAATATTTGATTGAGGGATTTGCAATGGAGGAAGTTGATCTGTCACTATGAGCAAATTTATTTTATTATTTATGTCCCAATTTATTACTCCACTTCTAATGGAATCATTTTGGGAAGTATGGTTGATCATTTCATAAAATAAGTTCAAATTTATGAGGTACATGTTTTCTAATTTATTTAGTACAATTTTCAACTAAATACCTTTTGGAAAGAAAGATTGATTGTGTAATATAGAAAGATGAAAATAAATTTTATCTCAACAATAGAGAATGTGTAGTGTTGTAAATTTTATACTATTGCAATTTCACACACAACACCCTCTCTTTATCCTTTTGATATAAATCATGTGATTTCAAAATGATGGCATTTGAATCAAGTTTTTTAATAATTCCATGTTGTTCTCAGTCTTCAATGTCTAATTTTTTTAGATGAGAGCATTTTATGTGGATATTTTTGTGATGCACTAGCATCTTGTAAGAAATCATGATTCCAATGGCCATTGGAGAATTACCTTCCCATATATTTTTGTTCATAATGGTTCAGCATGCAATCACGTTGAATAAAATCAACCCTACTCACTTTGGAAATAGGGATCTTTTAATTTTTCAAACTATCTCTCTCAATCTCATGCATACTTTTATTTTTACCTTGTATATTTGTATATAAAGTCAAGTGACTTTACTATTAGGGATATACATTATTGTTATCTTATTGTGTATGTAAAGGTTAAATTACTATCTACTTTCTGGAGGTCTTATCAATTTATATGTTGTCGATATTAACATGTATTTAGTGAGAAACTTCAAGGATCATATCATCTTCAATATTGCTACTTTAGATGTTTGTGTTTGATTATTTATTTCTCTCTTTATTTTCTTGTTAAGACCACCTCAAGAACACCCCCTTATACTGGAAGATTCCTAACTATGAAATTGAGATTCTACCCACTCTACGCATTGGCCCTTTCATTCCATAGTCTAATTAAAATTCTAACCCAACAACTTAGGATGAATTTCCCTAGCCTTAGGTTTTGTGCTTTTCTTCAAGAAATGTTTTGAGATGTAAATTTTTTGTTCATTTAGCTACCTTCAAAATGATGATTTAAGAAAATTATATAAATTTTCAAAATGATTATTCATTTATCCAATCCCACTAACAACTCATAAAATATGATATTCACCCCATGTAAAGCTAAAAAATGATTACTAATTAAAAAATTAGTTATTTATTTGATTGATATAAATTTTAAACCCATTTTTTGAAGCATAAAAGGAGTGCATGAATACCCATCTCCACAATAAAAGTGTTTATCTATAGACACTCTATTGTTTGATTCAATTTTTTTTTCTATAATCATTTTATGTGACCTCAAAATTTTCAAATGGAATGAGTTGAAATGGTAAATTATTAGCACTTGAATCATAATAATAAAAAACCTTGTTCAAATACCTATGAAATATGTTACATGCCTTTAAAATCCCTTTGAGACATTGTTTCATGGCATAGAAGAGATATCTTAAACCCTAGGGTGCCCTTCACATATCTTGGGAGAGAATATATTAAAAATGTTTTAAATATTCCAAGGAACAAATAATCATATTGTATAACCTTAAAATAGTTGTAAATAGGTTTTACCAACATCACATACATTTCAAAATAGTATGTGTTTTATCGTATTGCAAGTTTTATGCTTGTTATGCCGAGAGGCATTATATAGTGAAAGCAATGAAGGAATATTCTATGTAAAGTTTATATGAAGCTACATTGAAAATGATAGGCAAGTGGAAGTCATGCTTTAATTTTTCTCCTGTTAATTAAAAAAAAATCAAGGTAAAAGATTCAAGTTAAAAATACATAAGTATAAAATTGAATCGCATTATATTCCAAATGAATACTATTAAATTTAAAAGGAGGGAGTTATGGTGTCTTTTTGCCAATTTTGATGAGACAAAGATTTGAATATTAAATATGTAAATTTTGGTGTAACCTCCAAAGAGAATAT
>VDFB02058242.1:474588611-474667500 GCA_007258455.2 Sequoia sempervirens
AAAATGCTTTTGGTAGACATGTATAAAAAATGTGGTAGTATAGACAAGTGAAGCTGTTGAAAAAAAAATGCCTCAAATAAATGTGGTCTCATAGAGATGCCATGATAACCAAATGCAATTGGCATTTGCTCCTAGTTGTAGTTATGCAATGTGAAGTAGTGCACTTAACTATGGGATGACTTTGTAAAACTATATTGTAATTAAAATTTTGTCATCTATCAACATCTAGTTATTAGTTATGAAAGGTGAAGCAATGCTTTCAGTTTGAAAGATGTGCAATGCAATGTAATCAACGTTATGAATATAAACTACAAAATTATAAATTAAAGTTTAAAACATAAAAAATGTCAAGTGTTTACAATCAGACATTATTGATCATTGATCAAACTGAACAGTGTGAACATTTTTCTGTGTGGAAGGCAAACAAGAAAACAGTGGTTCAAAAATAAGGAATTTGTCTTCTGCACCAAATGAGAAATATTCACAATATGTGCTAGGAAGGAATAAATCCATAAGATCGAGTATGCAAGAACCGAGAATTGCAAAATTGGCTTACGTTTGACTTCCAAACACAAATTTTCACACTTTTCGATGTTCCAACATAAGTCAAAAAGTATATGTGCGTAAGTTGTAAAGTATACACTTGAATACATGCAACTCATATCTATTGAACCATGAATTTATAATGCAAATATGGACACCATCGATAAAAAAGATTTGTATTAATCAAATAGCCATGTACACATGTACATCAATATATGTCAATATAAGTATAAAATATAGTTACAAAAAAGCCATATAGGCTTACGAGAATGCCATATAGGCATACAATGTCAAATATATTGAATACAAAATATGTACAAAATTTCCATGTAGGCATACGACACAGGGCTCTACATTCAAAATTCATTTCTCTCCATGCTTTGGTTCAAATACAATTTTCTTTCCCTTTCCTGGGCGACCCGATGGCGATAAATTTGTCACGTTCTGTTGAGAGTGCTCTCTTTGCTCCTCAGGAGTTTAATGCAGAATTAAAGTTTATTTACAATAAGAAATAAAGACATTAATATATAGAAATTACATTATAAAAAATGATATATTTAACAAAATAATCACTTACAACCATCTCATGATCACTCTCCATGATGGAAATATTTGCATGCCAATGCTCGGGCATGCTTGAATATAAACCATCCGAATAGGAATTAAACTACGAATCAATAATGGTTTGATTTTTCACTAGAACTAGTTCATCTATAACAACGAATGTAAATTGAAATTTAGTAATTTGCCTCATACCTCCCCTATCAAAGCCATCGAGGATTGTATTGTAGTAGAAACACCGATATCCATTGCTCTTGTTACGTTTGGCGGTGTTTCTCTCACCAACATCTAAAAATAAAACAACAAATTATTCAATCACAAAATAGTTATCAAATTTGAAGTAATGCTTTGAGTTTGAATGATGTGTAATGCAACGCAACCAACAATATGATTATCAATTTTTTAAAAAGCAATAACCTGGGACAATCACATTTGAAAACAAAGACCCTTTAAAGGTTAAAATTTTAAAGTGAAAAGCATCAAAACACAGTATAAAATATGACAACCAATATGAGAAGAAGAGATGATGCAATTAAAAGAAAGGCTTTGATAGTAGCTAATACAGGTTAAGTATGACAAATCCAAGTATATCAACATTTGCAGGAATGGAGTAAGAGCTAAAATAAAAGATACTTGACAATAAAAAATGATGGAGCCTAACTTGTCAAAGGGCCTATTCTTCAAAACCCTTATTAAGCAGCTTGTCACTTAGTTTAAGATATACAATAAATGTTTATGATGGAATTAACCTTTTAGGGATATGTGATGATTAAGAATTAAGGGTCTCCTTTTACTGTAGAAAAATGGGAATATTCTTTCTTTGGCCTATGCATTATGATTTTTAAGTTTCCCTCACTTGGGAACTAAATATAATAGTCAAGTGTTTATACCAAAGATGATAGAGAAAATAATCATGAAAAGGAGAATATGATGGTGATCAATGACAAAGGCGTGCTTTTGTTGGTGGACTATGAAAGAGTAGAGGGAATGCATAGTGAACACCATGGTACAACTTATGATATAAATTAAAACGCATGGTTGATGTGCTTTGAATCCTTGCATCTAGGGAAATTTTCTTAAGCATAAAATGCTGCTAGGGAATTTCAAATATTTGCCATTGTAGTTGGCATTAAAGGTAGTACGCAACATTAGAAAGGTATATATATAAGAAATTCCTCCATCTTGTTGATTGTTGCTTAACACTCTTGATGGTGGCTGTATGAAATCTAATCATGATTCCTCTTCTACATTAGAGGGTTCATATCCTTGATCTGACTCTTTTGAATTATCAGAATCAAAATCACTAGCTTCCATATTCAAAATTCCCAACCAACATCTTCAATAAATTTATCAGATCATCAGTAATAGTCTTACAAATTGGTTTCCAGTTCAAGTTCATTCTACTTTCATAATACTTTATATCCATGGAGTTCATCCATTCCTTGATGCCATCAAGTGAAGATTGAGGAATGGCGTACATATGGAGTACATCTCACTTGAATTATTTGAAAACAATAGCCATATCAAATCCCTTTTTTCTAAGTCCTACTCTCTCAAGGTTAACAATCTCAATCTCACAATAGTGATTACTTAGAAGAGTAATTCCACCAACTCTATCAAAAATTTACCATAGGAACAATAAAAGCAGAGGATTTGAAAGGAACTCCATGAAAACCAAGCTCTCTAAATGGTATATAAAACTCTAGTTCAAAATATTTTAGATGAGGTTGCTCCCATAGCTCTCTTATTCGCTTGAAAAATCCTTGAAACTATGTATTGATTTTATTTTTCCTGTTCCTCTCTTGTTGTTCTTCCTTAATTTCATTGGTGCAGGAGCACCTAGGAAGCAATAGAGAGCACACTAGGCAAAATGTGGAAGTATAGAATGAGTTTATGACTTAGATGTATGCCTTAAAGCATTTTTGTGGTTGCAATGATGTTTTCTAATAAGGTCATGTTGACCATGGGTGAGAATCAAAAAGGTTCTAGTCCAAAGTTTAGGAATGGAGGTTTTTGCAATTATTGACAATTTTTGCAAAAACATGCTCCTTTTGTGTTTGAGTGGCCAAGAAGGGCCCATTGGAAAAATAACTATTGGGAAATCATATTTAAAGGTTTCCTCGACCTTTGTGCAAGGTTGAAAGTATGTTTTTATGGATTGTTTTGTTGGAAATTGAAGGAAAACAATTTTTTGAGTGAAATTTTCTATTTTTTGGTCTGAAAGAAGGCTCTAATGGATTAAATATGGTTTTGTGTTGTGTGTAGGATGTAGAATAAATCTAGTACAAGTTTTTTTTAGCCTTTAGATAGTTCTTTCAATCATTTTCTTGTCTCTTTGTAAATATTTTGGTTTCTTTGTGCTTGCTGGCCTGAAACAGGCAGTGTTGAGTAAATGGGGTGCTAGAGCACTTTTCCACTGTACAAACCATACGACCTTTTGGAAACAGTGCCTAGACACCATGCTTGTACATATGTTAGTTGGTAGGTTTTTTTGAGTGCAAGAGTTGCTAGCAAAGTGATGCCCTAGGCGAGCCAGTGCAGGTTTGGCTAGGAAAAACTTGTTGTGCAGGTCACAAATCTTGCAAGGGTGCTGAGCCATTGAGGATTTTATTCTTGGAGGAGGTAGGGTGGTGTGTTACCTTGTTACTGTTAATGTTATAGCAGCTTTGGTTGATCCTTCCAGCTCACTTCTTTCGAGAAAGTCTTAAATTGAATTTATAGCCGTTGGCTATTCAATTTACTTTATTGTTTTGTACCTTGAGCCGACATAAAAGAAATTGATGTTTATCTTTTATTAGAAGATGTCTAATATTCATAAGGTGGCCGACCTCTTGTGAAGAGGTGTGAACATTTATCAAGGCCAACTAGGCCGACTTCAATTAGATAGGCAATCTCTTATAAGGCCGACCTATCTTATATTGTTCATGATTATGTTAAGGCCGACATCATTGAATTGTAATTGTCATTTTTACTTTGGCCGACCTTATGATAAGAAGAGATGCGACCTTTCTAAGATATATATAAATACTTCTATTTCATCCATTGAAAAAGAACATATCAGCTAAGTTCGGTTATTCTTATCTGAGCAAATACAACAAGGGCGAATAGATCTACAAAGTGTGAACTTATCTGAGCGAATACATCAAGGGCGAATAGATCTTCAAGTGTGAACTTATCTGAGCGAATACATTAGATCAATCAAGTGCGAACCTTTCCAATATTCAGGAGCGAATACATCAGTTTGGTGATATCAAATGTGAATATAAGGTACAGATTGATGTTATACTCTTCAGCTTTGCAATATACTCAAGTGTGAATATATTATGCAAAGTGTGAGTTCAGAATACAAAGGAAAACATTCACAGTGTTGATCTATCTCAGTTTGAAGATCATCCAGTGCCAGATCTGTCATTTTCCAGGTGTGATTTATCACGTCATTATCTGTCACTCCATATTGCTAGGTGCAGTATATCGGTCTTGAGTTAGACCTTATTGTAAATTGTAAAATTGACACTATTGCATCAAATACAAGAGAGATCTTTGTTGCTGGGTTTTTCTCCCTCAAGAGGAGGGTTTTCCCAGGGTATATGCTGTGTTATTTGTCTGATTTCAAATTAATTTTCTGTGCATTTACATCTGATCATAAAATTCAACATGGTATCAGAGCGGGTCTATGGAAAGATCCGATCAGATCTTGAAAAGCAATTCGAAGTCAGATCTAGCGCATGCTCTCTTCATGAGTTTACTTGAGTCATATTGTTAGCAATCTGAGATCAGAGAGTTATATGATGTGGCGATCTCACCTTCCGGGATCTGTTATCTAAAAGCACATGATTATGGAAGGTTCTGAGGTAGTCATGTATTCTGAGAGAATTCTAAGATATCATTATCTGGAATGGACTTCAATGGTCTTCACAACCTTGCAGTCAAGAGCTCAACTATGTCAGATTGTGCTGCCAAGGGTAGATGTTTGAAATCAAATAGAGATAAGTATTTGGTTCCTTTCTTTGTTTATATTCCTTTATGTGAATTTCAGTTGTGCAGATCTGATAAATTCTTTCGAGTGATGATCCTATCTATCTCTAACACTTTAGGTATTGCTAGTAAGCATGTTGCATAACCTAGTGGATTGCAGTTGGAAACGGAGTGCATTGTAAATTTGAGCAGTCATGGGCCTTGTTCAAATTTAATCTTGTCATGAGTTTGTGTTCGAGTCATGAAGGCTATGGATTGATCTGAGCATAAGATCAACATGCTGTGTTCAATAATTGCTTTCATCAGAATGATTAAAGAAGATAAGTATTCTATGTTTTATTGAAATCACCTTTCTAGTTTGAAAATCAGTCACTTCATTTAGTTGGATCTTAGTAAAGAGAGTTAGTGATTTCTCTTGAGTTGTGATCTCTAGCATAAAGATCCTTTGAAGATTTCAAATTATTTATTGTGAGTTGTTTCATGCTAATCATGTAGATCTCTGAGTGTGACTTTGAGATGAAAAAGAGAATTGCATTTTCGATTGTGATAGGTTGATCACATCGATATCATTCTCAAATGCATGAACTGTGTTAGAGCCTTGAACTCTTGGAGAGAGTTGGTTCTACATACTAACCACTTAATACATTCAAGAAATCTGTAGTTGTGCAGATTATTCCTTTGTTGTGCTAAGTTTGGCACTCTCGAGAGGAGTAAAAGATGAACGAAAGAGTCATACCAGAAATTATATAAAGATAAGTTTCTTTATCCCTCTAGTTTGATCTTTTGACCTATTCATGTTCTAAATTTGTGCATAAATTCTTATGTATTCATGTTATAACCTATGATTATAAACTTTGTATGATTCCAGTCTTGTTATTTCTTTGAGTAATTACAAATTGTTAAAGTAATCTCTCTCTAAAATGCTTACAGGAGCAAGAAGGTGATGAGAAATTGCTTAATGATGAAAAGCTTGAGGCATCTTGTGAGGAAGGCATGCCAACCAAAGAAATAATCAAGCAGCCTTGGGACTGAGCTGGTGGCCAGAGGGAGCTCACTTCCAGAAGTCTTCTTTGTAATCTTTGAAGCAAGGATCAAGAGGGAGTCTTGTAAATCACTGAGAAGAAGGGAAGATTGTTGGATTAAAAGGCTAAGTGCTAAACCCTTAGAGGATCCCTTCAGTTGCTGAAGATCATAATTACTCAAGATTGCCTTCTGGATTTGTCATTGGTAGCTCCGCAAACCTATTCAGAATAGTGAGATCTGAGATGAGGTCGAGGAGGACTATTCTAAACTCTCTTCAGTACCAAGGTGTGCATTGGAAAACATTTATCTAAGTCAAAGTGTTGCAGACGATCTTGAACGAAGAGGTCAGAAGGTTGGTACAAGTGCCTGAAGATTTAGAGGGAGCCTGCTAAGCCTGAAAGAAGATGGTAATCTTGTTGCAGCTAAACATATCCTGAGATACTTGCGTGGCATAGTTGGATATGGGTTGAAGTATACTTCAGATGCAGACTTGGAGTTACTTGGTTTCATTGATTCTGATTGGGCAGGTTGTGTCACAGATCAGAAGAGCACCTCTAGCCTTTGCTTCAGTTTGGGTTATGCTATGATCTCCTGGTGTAGCAGGAAGCAGTCTTATGTAGCATTGAGTACAGCAGAGGTTGAGTATATTGCAGCTTGCATGGAAACTCGAGAAGCAGCATGGCTTCATAAGCTCCTTGCAGGATTGTTTGGACAAGCAATGGAGCCCATCATTATTCATTGTGATAATTAGAGTTGTGTGAAGCTTTCTATCAATCCTGTGTTTCATGACAGAACCAAGCATGTTGAGATCAAGTACCACTATATCAGAGATATGGTACTACGAAAGGTTGTATAGTTGAGGTACATTAGCACTGATGAGCAGACGATAATTATTCTCACCAAACCTCTCGCTAGGGTAAAGTTCGTGTACTTTCGAGACAAGCTTGATATGGTGGAGAATCCAGCCTTGATTGAGTATGAGTCTCAGTATCAGTGAGCCTTGCTTAATGAGTTCTTCTCTGTGAGAGAAGTTCGAGGTGAAATCCCTTGTTAATGCATCTTCTTTTGTGACGGAAGAACTTGAGGCGAAAGCCCTCGTTTCCACCCTCTGAGAGAGTCATGGTGGATGTCATGTGTGCGAATCCATGACATATGTTGTACTCATGTTTCACCCTCTGGGAGAGCCATGGTGAAAGTCACATTGAGGTGACAACATCACGCAAGTGATGAACACTTGTACTTACTATTGCACCTTCTTCTGAGACGGAAGAACTTGAGGTGAAAGCCCTCATTTCCACCCTCTAAGCTGAGTCATGGTGGATGTCATGTGTGTGACTCCATGAAAACATCATTTGAGAGAGTCCGTGATGATCCTTTTGTGCTTGTGTTTCACCCTCTGGGAGAGCCATGGTGAAAGTCACATTGAGGTGACACCATCATGCAAGTGATGAACACTAGTACTTAACCATGTGATGGTTGATATCACATTGAGGTGATATATATCTCTCTTTATATTTGATTGCAGGCAATGGTGGTTGATGATTTGTCTTCAGCTGGAAGTTCTCTCCCTAGCTGAGAGGGAGTGTTAATGTTATAGCAGCTTCGATTGATCCTTCCAGCTCACTTCTTTCGACAAAGTCTTAAATTGAATGTATAGCCATTGGCTATTCAATTTACTTTATTGTTTTGTACCTTGGGCCGACATAAAATAAATTGATGTTTATCTTTTATTAGAAGATATCTAATATTCATAAGATGGCCGACCTCTTGTGAAGAGGTGTGAACATTTATCAAGGCCAACTAGGCCGACTTCAATTAGATAGGCAATCTCTTATAAGGCCGACCTATCTTATATTGTTCATGATTATGTTAAGGCCGACATCATTGAATTGTAATTGTCATTTTTACTTTGGCCGACCTTATGATAAGAAGAGATGCGACCTTTCTAAGATATATATAAATACTTATGTTTCGTCCATTGAAAAAGAACATATCAGCTAAGTTCGGTTATTCTTATCTGAGCGAATACATCAAGGGCGAATAGATCTGCAAAGTGTGAACTTATCTGAGCGAATACATTAAGGGTGAATAGATCTTCAAGTGTGAACTTATCTGAGCGAATACATCAGATCAATCAAGTGCGAACCTTTCCAATATTCAGGAGCGAATACATCAGTTTGGTGATATCAAATGTGAATATAAGGTACAGATTGATGTTATACTCTTCAGCTTTGCAATATACTCAAGTGTGAATATATTATGCAAAGTGTGAGTTCAGAATACAAAGGCAAACATTCACAGTGTTGATCTATCTCAGTTTGAAGATAATCCAGTGCCAGATCTATCATTTGCCAGGTGTGATTTATCATGTCATTATCTGTCACTCCATATTGCTAGGTGCAGTATATTGGTCTTGAGTTAGACCTTATTGTAAATTGTAAAATTGACACTGTTGCATCAAATACAAGAGAGATATTTGTTGCTGGGTTTTTCTCCCTCAAGAAGAGGGTTTTCCCAGGGTATATGCTATGTTATTTGTGTGATTTCAAATTAATTTTCTATGCATTTACATCTGATCATAAAATTCAACAGTTACTACATGAAGGAGGAGGCTCCATTTGTCCATTTTGTGTGTAAACAAATTGGAAGTTTGCTAACTGTCAAGGGAAGGCTTAAAACCTTGTTTTTGCTCCATTTCATGTTTGAGCTTTGTACGGATAGTGGAAGGCTGAGACCTCAAGAATCTTTAAGTGTTGTCCATGTGAACCAAGAACCTTGGAAAAAGAGTGGGAATTCCTTTTGAGATTTGTGAGTTCTAACCTGTTTTGTAGGTGGAGACCTAATAGGGGCTCAAGGACTACTAGCCTTTCAAACCCTAGCTAAAGGATTAGTGAGAGCGATGGGAAGTTGAAGTCTTCGAGGTTGTTCAAACACCTTTGGAGGACAGTTTGAAGCCTTTTAAGACTTATCACTACCCCTGCAAGAGTTGATGGAGTGTTGAGGAAGATTGGTCTTTAGTATAGTGTAAAGGCTAAGGAAGAGTTGTGGCAATGAACAAAGGTGGACTTGGTGGTTGGAGTTTGTGATAGAAGAGGGGTTGGTCAGACAAACCAGGGGCACCTAGTCATGAATAGGGACCTATAGGTTAGATTGGTGAAGCAAAGCACTAGGGAGGTCTTACAAGGAAAGGCCTAGAGTAGGAATCAGTGATTGATTCCTCCAACCCCTCTCCCTATCAGATTGGTATCAGAGCAAGCAAAAGATTTGGGATTGATCTTGTATGTCAGAGACAGAGTCTAGTGGTTCTACCATCATGATGAAAAATGCTGAGTTGGCCAAGAGGGTTGAAGAAATAGAGGAAGACAATAGGGTATTGAGAGAGAAGTTAGACCAACTTGAGCAAGCACTGAATGTTATGCGGTTTGATGGAAGAATAGCAAAAGAAGAAGAGGTTGCAGAGGAGGATAGAATCCCGAACCTGACCCTATATTGAAGGAGGATCCCTTCTTGAAAGCATTGAAGGCTTTGAGTGGAAAAGCACTTGAAGGAGTACCACTGTTTAGTGGAAAGATGGAGGCTGATTTAGTTATGGATTGGATAGAGGGAATGGAAAACCATTTTGAGTGTGATGGAGTCACTGAAGTACATAAGGTAAAGGTGGATAAATAAAGACTAAGAGGTTCTGCCTTAACTTGGTGGAAATTCATTCAGATAGAGAGGGAGAAGGAAGGAAAGCAACCTATCTCTACTTGGAAGGGAATGGTTGCCAAGGTGAAAGAAGCATACCTATCTGAAGACTATGAAATTCAGTTGCATAAGAGGAGACAGAGTTTGAGGCAAAGAGATCAGGATGTGGGTTCTTATACTGAGGAGTTTCGAAGACTTTGGATGAGGTCCAATGTCACAGAGGATGAAAGTATCAAGGTGGCAAGGTATCTCAACAGTTTGAAGTGGAACATTCAAGAGGAGATGGTTCTCTTAAGCCCCAAAAAAATGCACCAATGTTATCAATTGGCATTAAAGATTGAAGAGAGGAGTAAGAGGAAGCAAGATCAGACTTCTAAGGGTAGAGGCAAAGGCAAAGATCAAAGAGATCAAAGAGGATAGCGTGGTGGCTACCAAGGTAGAGGCAATGACCAAAGAAACCAAGGAGAGTCAAAACTCACAGAGCATGGAGGTGAAACATCTACAAGAGGCAGATATAATAGGGGTAGAGGACCTCAAGGAGGTTCAAATAGAGGAAGAGGAGCAGGCAGGTAGGAGCCTTTCCTTGTATGTACTTGCTCTAGGCCTTTCCTTGTAAGACCTCCTTGGTGCTTTGCTTCACCAATCTAACCTATAGGTCCCTACTCATGGCTAGGTGCTCCTGGTTTGTCTGACCAACCCCTCTTCTATCATTCCTCAAGATCATACATTGACCTTCTTGCCCCTCCTAAAGTTTGGACCACATCCATTACCTCCACATAAAACTGGACATCCTTGGTCTTCATGGTTCCCACGCCGTGATATGGTTATGCAAATGAAAATGAAGAAAAGTAATCATCTCTTTATCCATTAGCTAGAAGAATGAATGCTTAATGTTTTGATACATGATATCAGCTCTCTCTTCTGCTCTCATGGTTGAATATCAAAATCCAGTATGGTGGGCCTCTAGAGTTCTACTCATCTTTCCCTCTTCCACCAAATGTTGTCCGATCCACATGTGCCTGACCTAATTGGATTTGTTTTTGAAAGCTGAAGTTTCTCCAGTCAAGTATAGCTCTCTCTACTCTTTCATTGCTCTAGATCGTCTTTGGGATTTAGTCATTTGTACCACATGGTTGATGTGCTTTGAATCCTTGCATCTAAGGGGTTTAAAACCTTAGGGGCCTTAGATGAGAAAAAGAAGTAATGTTTTTCTTTTCTTTTTATGTGAGGACCTAGTAGTGAGATAAAAGAGGACTGTATAGAAAAATGAAAAAAGAAGACATAAAAATTCATGGACCATACTATATCACCTACATGCTAGCTAACAAGGACATGAATGTAGTAGATTTAGGTATGATAGGGGTATTGCAAGGTATATTTCAGGAATATATAAGAATGAAGAAGAATTCAATGGATCAAATTAGTGTCAAATGTTTTCCTAAAAGATCTCCCACACCCTATTAGGGAATTTAATCATTTCTAAGCATTTTCCACATCCTATGGGAAAGTTTGAGGAGGCTCCAATAGTTGAGACTTTAATGAGTACTTATAACTTCTTTCCATGCAATCATGATTAGTTAGAGAACATATAGGGAAACTTGATGAGCTATGCAACAAATGAAGAGAATATAGGGTATTTTGACCTAGTCTTAAGCATCTCCAAGCATCTAGGAGATATTGAAGGAGTCTTGGCTGATAGATAGGGTCGAGGATAGAAGTTTTATTTTTGGTTACATTGACATCATGTAGGACATCCATAGTATTATTCTTGGTTACGTTGACATCACAAAAAATTATATAGGATGGAGTAGAATGTAGCTCTACCTTTGTCAATTCCATGTTAAATTTTTATTATATATAGCTTGCTAGTGTAGGAATTCTAGGACAAACAATCATGGTAGGACCATTCTTAAAAGATTTCAAATAATAACCTAGTGAACCCATATACTCTTATGACTATATATACACAAATCTAGATTAAACTTAGAACTCATTAACTTTAAGTTCTCTTTATTCTATATTACCTCAGTGAAAGTTTGAGCAAATCTACTCGCACTCAGAGGTGTTTCCTTGAAACCTCCAACAACACCCTGTTCAATATCCAAAATCACATATTAAAATACCATTCGTAAAACAATGCTATTAACACATGTAATAAATTTATAATTGTTTACTAACTTTACATACCCCACTGATAGGTGTACTGCAAAAATAAGTAGATCGACTGGTGTACCCAAGGTCAACACTATGACCCTGCAATTTTATTAAAATAATAAAACTAAATTAGTTAATCTTTCATTTCACAATCGAAATTTAATAAACTAAATTCAATGAACATGTTGAATTTTACCTGACTATCAATACCATATGCATCATGTAGAATGTCAGTAGCCCTCTCCATCCCCATAGATGCATACAAATCAAGCTGCGTAGAAGCATATGGATCATGCGTAGCACCCTCCTGAGGGCCGGTAGGGTCATACGAACAAGTGGATCTGCAAGATCGACACACATGGCCTCGAAGGCCACCACCTGAAGACTCCCCTGGATTGTGTTGTACAATGGGGCTAGTGTGGTGGATGACACTCTGAGTCAAGGATGTGATCGCCTGCAAAGTCTCTACATCAACACTCTCCTTTGCAACTGCAGGCATCGCAATCTACTCACGAGGCGGCCTAGTGAGAGGTCGTCTCCCCTGTCGTGTAGGATTGACTGTGCACTAGGCCTATCCTTTGCTGACCCCCCACCTCTCCCCGAAACTCCCTCATATCAAAATAATTTGGGATTTGGTTCAATACAAACTCACAGTATAATTTCCTAAGAAAATATTGGGGGACTTCATAGTTATTGCACGGTGGGTAATCAAAGACCATATACCATCTGTCATAAAAACGGTTCCTAATCTCTTGGTGGTGGCACCAATGGATAGGAAACCTCTTTGCATTGAGGGTGAGATTTTGATTTGTTCTAGGGTCAGTGAATAGAGAGCACAAATCACCTTTAGTAATCTTTAAATCTTTTACTTGTTTATATGATAATTTGTCTGCATAATATGCCCTCGATGTTTGCCTCCTATTTTTCCATCCAGATATTTGTTGGGTAATTGCATTTACATTTCTTAACAAATCCTTCAATGAATCTGCTAGATGTATTCTTTCTATGGTTGAAGAATTTTGATCACTCAACCTACTAATAAGATCCTCAACTTCTTTTCTATTGTTTTCAATTTCACTCCTCAAATTTTCTTGAGTGCCAGGAGGGTATTGAGAGAATGGTGGGGGAGGTTGATTTTGTTGTTGAGGCTGATTTTGTTGAGGTTGATTTGGTTGAGGATTTTCTTCCTCTTGTTGAGTTTCCTACAAATTAAAAAAAATATTCATTTCTAAACTAAAACAAACAAAATCAATTTAAAACTAACAAATTCAAAAAAAATACCAAACAATACTTACCTCTTGCATCTCTTCATCGTCGTGGCCATATTTGTGAAGAAATCAATTGTTGTTGATGAATTTTGAAGAAATCACCTCTCCAAGAACGCGAGCACGTATAACAAGGTTTTTGGTTCGGGCGGAGCTAAAACACAGAAAAAACGAAATGAGAAATGATATTTGGATTCGCTTTTTTTTTGCTTTTAAAAAGACATAATGCGAACGCATTATAACACGAACGCATTATGGCTTGTTTTTTTCTTGTTTGGCCACAAAAGTGCGACCGTCTTGGTGCACTTACCCTGATATGGGTTCGGTTACACTTTCTCCTTTATCAGATTTATGCAAATGCTATTTTGTCTCACTCATATCAATGATTATTGTGTTCATTTTTTAAATGAAACGGTTACATTTCTTGACAGAGTATTTGCATTACCTCAAAATTTCGTTGATGGCTCTTAAATGCAGAATATTCTTTGTGCTTTGAGAGTTTATTATTTTTAGTTGATGGGAAGTTGTGGTTTTGAAAAAATTGTGTCAGATGCAATTTTGAAATCTCTTCATTCTTTGTAGAATTTATAGTTTCAGCTTATGGGTATTCAGAAATAAATGTTTGAGCATTTGGGTTTTCTAAAATTAGTTTCAAATGTTCTTTATTATGAAGAAAACTACACTTGATCTAGGTTTTTGGTGAAAAATTCTTGCAGTTATGAAAAAGAGCGGTGATATATCATTGCCATGTTTAATTATAGCCTGTTGTTTAGGCGTTACTCTTGCAAACATTTACTCTTCTGGCACATATTCTTAAAACAACAAGAGGGTTTTAGATTCCTTCTGATAAACACATTCTTTGAAGACCTCTCTCTGACAGACATATTTGAAAATATGTATATAAAAATAGTGTTGGGAAAACTGTGATTCTTCGGGTTATCATTATGAGACATAGTTATTTGGTTGTATCAAAATATGTATTGAAAAAATCTGTAATACAAAATTTGGAAAACATGATGCAGAACAGTATTGTAATTCTTCTCTATGTAATATTTTAAGGATTCAACATTTGGATTCTTAGGGTATTAGGTAGATGAGAAAATTGAATTTTATGAGCTTACTTGAAAACAAAGAGATCCTCTGACATTATTATTGTTCTGAAAATAATTTGAGGGGTTTGTGCTCCTTGAGTTGGTGCTAAGAAATTAGCCTATAAGGCATTGTTAACAGTGGTTTTTGAAGATTAATCCTGTAAGGCAGTTTAGGAGTGGTTTTTCTACCCCAAGAGGGTTTTCCACTCGGAAAATCCTTTGTCTTATGGTCTCTTTGTTTTGATGTCATAATGTTTCTTGATTGTGATAATTTTTATCAGTCTGAACATTGTTGAATATTGTTCCTTCATATCTGCAAATATTTAGTTCAAATATCTTCCACAAGTCATTATTGAAGAGTCTAATTCAAAAAGAAGCTTAAAAGTTATCATTTGATTCATTGCTCAAGAATAGTTATAATTTGGTAAAGGTGTTTGTTTTCTCAATACCTTTCTTGTCTGTAAATTTGCATTCAAATAAATTGTTTAAGAAGTGAGTCAATAATGTTGATCATCATTTGCACAGTCTTATGAGTTGCACCTGGACTATCATCATGCTTTGATTGTTAATCAATGTCAGCCATAATTGTTTTGGAAAATGCAAGATATCTCATTCAAATCAGATTTGCATAATTTGTCTAATAGATTGAGTTAATGTTGTCATATCTTTGTGCTTTCAAAGTGATTACTCTACTCTGTTGTTGATAGAAAAGGAAATCAGAATTAAAAGTCTTGGTCGAAGTTGAAAAAGTTTAGACACTGATTCACCCCCCCTCTCAGTGTCTGTCCATAACTCCAACAAGGATCCTTCTGCTTCAGTCCATTAGCACTGGTGCTAGAGTGGACTTTCTTGTCGCTAGAGCAGACTCTACTGTTGCCGCCACTGTCTCGCTCGATGGTTCGCGTGGGTAGGGCGGTGGATTGGCCACAAAAAATGGTAATGGATCATGGGGGTTGCAACGGGAGGCTTCGACTGGGGCTAGGTTGTGTTCCCCTTCTTTTGCGGGTGTTGCTAGTTCTGGTTTGCATCCTTTAGGCGGGTGGGTAGAGGTGTCCGGCCTCTCCCCTGTGCCCGCTCTTCCCTTGTTGTGGTGTGTGGCCTGGATGTTATAAAGAATGAAGAGTCTTATCATAATATAGGTGCAATTTTCAGATTTAATGGTCTATGGCCCTCTCTGCCTGACCTGCACAAATGGGTGTTGGAGTCTTGGAGGCCGCTGGTTGCGGGAAAGATTGAGCCCTTCCCTTGTGCTCGTGGTTTTTTCATTGTGACTTTTGCTTCTTCTGAGCAATGAGATGTAGTGCTTGATGGTTAGGTCTGGTTGTGGGGGGAACATTCCCTATCCATTAAACCTTGGACTCTTGATTTAAATCCTTTTACTAAGCCACTTAATGTCAAGCCGATTTGGGTGTGTTTCCCGAACCTCCCCCTCTAGTTTTGGGAGGATTCTTGCTATGAGGGCATTGGCAATGCCATCAGTCGGTTTCTAAAAGTAGATTCTTCTACCACTTTCATGGGTCACTCCATTGTTGCTCGTATTTTAGTTGACATTGACATCTCCAAACCTCTTTTTGGAGATGTTTTGATGGTTGGGGTCCAACCTTGGAAGGAACTGCTGGATTATGAGGACGTGCCGTTCAGATGTCGGTGTTGCTTTGCTATAGGTCACTTGGTTGTTGGTTGTCCTCTTTCGCATCATAGAGGCTCTGCTACTTGGTGGAAGGATGCTCTTGTGGACCATTTGACTGTCTCTACTTCCCATGTAGGTGGTTCGTCTTGTGGAGATGGTTCCTCTTAGGAGGATGAGTTCCATCTTGAGTCTGCTCTGGTGGGGGAGGGTGCTCTTTCATTTCCCACCTCGGCTCCTGATTTTCCTTACTGATCCTCTCTTGTTTCTACTTCGGGTATTCCTTCGATCGTGCCTACTTTAGATTTTTCATCTCTTCCCTCAGGGGATCCTGGTAGAATTCCTTGTTTCGTTTCTCCAGTTTCCCTCCTGGAGGTGCCTTCTTCTGGTTCAGATTTGTTGGAGCCTTCCTTGGCTGTTGTGGCTTGGGAGGATCCTCCCCTCTTTCCTCATTCAGAGGACTTTGACTCTGAGGTTTCTTGGACCTTGGTTCAATGTAGAAAGGAGCGGTTTCCCAAATCTGTTGGGGAGCTTCGCCCTAGGGCTAAGGGTGTTAGATTTGATGGTTTAGGATCTACTGTTGTTTGGATCCTCAATTTTCTTTTTTAGTGTGCTAATGGTTCTGTTATCAGACTGTTGTTTGTTTTTGGTTGGGTAGCCAATTTTCTTTATCTTTGCTGCCTTTGCTCTTCTTTGTACAGGGTTATAGGGCCCCTTCGAAACCTATTTATCACTAATAAAAAACTATCTATTAATAGCTAATCTATGTGTGAAATTTGACTATGTGGTCATCAAAAATGTCAAAAAATGAGTTCCTATAGAACTTTGAATTTTATGTATAAGGAAAGACAAGGTGTGGATAACAATGAGACCAATAAAGTAGAATTAAATTTATTTTATGCATGTCACTAGCAATAAAGTTATAGTAAAAATTTCATATATCTATTCTAATTTCAAATTTCTCACACATAGAGTTATATTTATAAAATTTGATCAACAACTCATAGTACTATGCATCATTTTCAAAATTTGAAATTGTTAGTTCTTGGCATAATATGTTTAAGTTGACAAGGGATTGTGTGTATTCATTTTAAGAAAACAAAATAAATAACATCCTACTTAGTCACTGATGCAAAAGGGATAATCTCACTCTTGTTGACCTAAACGAACTCACCTCAATTTCAAATCAAAATTCAATTTATCTTCACAATTTCATTTGTCAAGCAAAACAATTCAAACTCAAATCTCAACACTACCAAAATTCCTACAACAACAAAATCTATCTTTTATTAAATCAATCACCTGATTACATTTCAATACATTTTATTTATTCAAAGTGCCTTCAATGGCCTTTTCCCTCTGATTTCTGTACTGCACACACTTCTTTCATTTCCATTCCATGACCTTATTTCTACTCACCATTCCTATAACTGTACTTATTCTTTCTTTCACATAATCCATTTCTTCTGCCCACATGACCTGTTATTCCTCCTTTCTTTGTATACCAATCCCTTTCTAAGGAATGATGCCTCGTCCAAGTTTTGTTCCTTGCGCAGCCTTACTAACAGATTTATATGCACTCCCTTATGGATTTCTCTCTTATTTGCTTGTGATTTAACTACTGCTCTTATGTATGCAGTGTGGCATGATTAATCTATAAAATGATGGTGTTCATGCGCCAAACATTTCTTAGATCATCTCCTCACACAATGGCTCGAGCTCCTCCAATTTTTTTTGTTTTCCAACTGCCCTTGTTATTCTTTCAAATGGCCTATGTTAAATTGGGAATTGAAATTCTTCAAATTGGCACAAGTCCTCTTCTACGCTGCCCCTTTATTCCAATTTACTTCTACACTTCTCTCAATCTTCTTCTTGAGTGATGCAATCCCCCAATACTCTTTTGCATTCTTTTACTTAATATTTCTACTACTTCCCAATCGCACCATCCCTTCAGCTTCTCATGTGGCATTTCAAATATTTCTATTTTTTGTTTCTCATAATCGTGGATTTTCTATTATTTTCTTGGTCAATTCATATGGCCTTTTCTCATTTTCTTCATGACTCTTCACATTGTTGGAAATCGTCATATGTTGATTCTCCTGCATTAGATGCACCTGGTAAAAAGTTTGTGAGCATAGGCTTGATTTGTCCAATTAATGGCTCAATTTTGATAGGGTTTATCATATATATATATTTGATACTATAGACTTTGGCACTTGGTTATTGACATTCTCCATGTTATTTCCCTAGATTTATGAACCTTGGGAATGGACTTATCCTTGTGACTTTTGATGATATTAACATGCTATGTGAATTATCTATGTTAATTTTACATGTGGTTGAATGGATGTTACTTTAAGGTAATTATGGATATGCAATTGTTTTGTGTGTGCTAATGTCATTATGCAGGTTCACATTAAGATGTTGATGTAAATGAAGCTTGCAAAGTGGAAGAAGCTCTTGCTAGCTGGTTGGTTGCTAAGGAAGTAAAAAAGATGGCCATTAAAGAGGTCAATGGAGGGAAACTTTCAATGGAGGGAAACTTCCAATGGAGGGAAATTCCTAGCTCGTATGGAGATTGTAACTACCTTTTAAAATGATCATGTTTGTTAGTTGAGAAAATCTAGGAAGTGTGTTGTGCTGGATCCTCATTGAGGCAAGTCTGCTTTGACTAAATCTGGAGCATGCATAACTTCCTCCCTCTCTTTTCTATGTTTTCAATAAATGGCATCCTCCTATTATGTTGGAGTCGACTGCCTAGGTAGTTAGGGTTAATTAGAAGCTTTTCCTTCTATAAATAATGGTTAGATGCCCCTTTTCACAAGGTTGGATGTTCTGAGATTGTACTTGCATTTTTAGTTTAAGTAATACAGTCATATTGTTGATATGTTGTAATCATGTTTTCAAGGAATAAAATGATATTCTGATTTTCTGCATCTGAGTTAGCTTATGGAAGACTCACTCAAGGGGGCCCACTTGGTGAGATTTCCACCCATTTAGTTTAAAAGCTATTTTTTTGTTCAGTAACCAGTCTTGGCCTCAACAATTGTCTATTCCTGCAGCCATTGAAAATCTGTTTTGTGACTTTTCTTGCAGCCAAGGCAGATAGAGTAGTTTCTTGTCTGTTTGTTGAGATTTCTATTTTTGTTATCCATTTCCAATTCAGTTGTTGATGCTCAGTGTAGTTTTTGATTCATGCTCAGTGCTTATGTTAATTTCTTTCCAGCATTTTATCTTCAATACTATTTATTTTCTAGTTTAAGGATGACTACAATGGAGTCCTAGTGTACATACAGTGTTGACCCATTTCAAGTTTACATCCCTGGGTTGACAATGAAATGCACCTTCATGATGAGTAAGATAACTACTTAGTGTGGATGTCTAATCTCTAAGTCACAGCTCTAAGGGCTTAGTTATTGAACAATTAGAGGAGGCCAACATTTTTGGCGTTGTTGTTGAGGATGGTGTCATACTAGGAAGTTCTTTGGAGTCATTTCTAGTTTCTTTCTTGTTTTAGTATCTATGAAGTTTGTTCTTAGCATACCCTTCATTTGAGAAGAGTAATGATATGCTATTCTTTCACCAATTATTTGTGTGAGTTGGTTGATACTGAGTTAATACCGCATTCATAGAGGTAGGAGAAGAGATGCTCATGGGAGATTCCTTCCTAATGACCCTAATCCTGATAACCAGCTAGTTGAGTTTCAAAATCTACCAAGAGACGAAGAAGAAGAGGAGGCACATCCTTTTGCTAATGCATTTCCCAATTTGACCAGTTTTAAAACTTCCTCTAAAGACCAAGCTTCCCAAAACCTGATTGAGAATCCATTTGCTTTGGCATTCCATCAAGCAGATATGGCTCGTGCAAATCCAAACAAACCTAATCAACCATCTTTTCCATTTCCTATCACTCATTAGAATGAAGTTGATAATATCAAGAACATCCTTGCTTTAGTTCTTCCTAAGTTCTATGGGCTTGTCACAGAAGACCCTGACACTTTCTTGTTTGAGTTTGATATCCTTTGCAGAAGGTATGACTATACGACTGATGCTCATAGGCTTAAATTGTTTCCTACCACCTTGAAAGAAGTTGCATTAAGATGGTTTATGAGCTTAGGTAGGATTATTGTAGAGACTTGGGATGATATGAAAACAAAGCTTCTTGAGAAGTATAAAGAATACTATAGGGGAAGTGATATGAGAGGAGATGATATCTTCGGGATGCAGCAGGAGGAAGATCAAAATTTGGACTATATTTCAAGGTTCCTATTCTTCTAGCAGAAATCTCCACATCATGCACACAATGAAGAGTCTCAAAAGTTTTTCTTCCTTAGAGGGATCAATGAGATTTGCACTGATGCTCTGGACCTAATGGGAGGAGGAGATATCACCCAAGTTCCCTGGGATAATATTAAAAAGATATGTCAAAATTATTCCAGGGCAGCTCTATAGAAAGGAAGAGGTTACTAGTCCTCCATGGGTAAATCCTCCACCAACGGAGTCTCAAGGATGGAAATCACTCATTTGTTGGCATATTTCAAGAAAGATATCATAAACAATATGGCTACTCAACTAGACACTCTTCAAGCAAAGAAGAAACAAGAGGCAAAGGAAATGTTGGCAGAATATTGTCCTCATTGTAGATAAAAGAAGAAGGACTGCATATGCAAAATGGTAGCAAACATTGACAGTAAGAAAATTCCACCAGAATTCAGGCCAGTTCAGGTTGATGATGATCATATTTTCTACATTGCACAAAGAAGACCATGGGCTCCAAGACAAGGTATGCCACCCGATCCATTATCTTTTAGTGGACGTTATTTCAATTCCTATGCATCTGGTAATCAATGGAAACCCCCATACCCATCCAACTATGGAGGATATCCACCTCAGCCTTGGAACAACCCTCCAAACACCTGGCCCAATTACCAAAACTCTCCACCCTAGTGGCAGCAATCCCAAGGGAATTGGCAACAATTCCAGGGGAATTGGCAACAACCTCTAGGAAAATAGCAACAGACATCCCAATGGAGGGGAGGACAACAATGGCCAAGCCAGGAAACTGGTTATGTGATGCCACCTCTACAACCTCAAAATCCTACCATAATGCCTCCTCCTACTAGCTCAAATTCTAGCACACCTAGACCTACTTAGTTACCATTTCAACCCACACCTAACCCAAATAAAAAAACACAACAGTAGCCCGTCTACTCTACAAATCCTAATCAATTTTCTACATATGCTGTGATTATGAGTGATATTCATCTGCGTTCAGGAACCACTTTTCCAACTCCTTCCACTCCTATCATCAATGAGCTTCCCATGGAAGAAGAGGAGCATCAGAATGTCCCTATTCAGTCAAGTGTGCCTAAGAATCCTGAACCAATTCAGCAGTCTGACTAAGACCACTATTTCCTCAAAGGTTAGAAGTTGTTAAACAAAAAGAAGAGAAGGAAGAAACAACCTTTGATATTCTAGATCAGTTGAAACACATATGTGAACTAAGATACCCTTGTTCGAGGCCATAAAATATGTCCCCATATATAGTAAGGCAATCAAGGAAGATGTCTCAAAAAGCGAGGGAGGAAAAAGAAATACCCCACTACTGTTCATGTGGTGGGACAGTTGGCAGATATCATGCTTGGGAAAGTTACTATTCCTAAATACACTGACCCAGGTAGTCCTATGGTAGGAGTCATTATAAATGGAATCCAAGTAAAGAATGCTCTAATAGACTTGGGAGCAACAATAAATGTGATGACTAAGGATATCCTACAACAACTGAATGTTGCAAATATGAGACCTACTCCTACCGTCCTGCAGCTTGCTGATAGTTCCACTGTCAAACTAGATGGTATAGTAGAAGACCTTGTTGTAACTCTAGACTCTTGGGAGTAACCAATAGATTTCGTGATCCTTTCCCCTAAAGCTACATTGGGAGGGTATCCCATTATTTTAGGAAGGTTGTGGTTAGCTACAATAGATGCTTACATTGGATGCCAATAAGGGGACACGACTATTTCTGATGGGAGAAGCACTAAAAATTTTGTTCTCTACCCTCCTTCCCAACCATCCCATGATATGGATAACCCCATATGGCCACATGTTGGAGAAGAGGCCGAGGAAGTCAATTCAGTGGCACAACTCATGATGATATCAAGAAGTCCTTTCATCTAGCTGCAGGAAGAAGATGAAGTATTATCCCATATAATTCATAACCATTGTGAGGTGCATGAAGAATCATCCACTCATGAATCTGGTTCTACAGGTCCATTAAAGACACTTTTGCCTGCTCCTCCTGCACATGAATTTCCTACAACAATAGATATGCTTTATACATTTTTACCACATGAGTTAAAAATTCCAAGCATCAGTGAAACAACCATGATTGAGTTGACCACACAATACAAGTTTCAGAAGGAAAAAATTTGAATATTAACAACAAGTTGAGTCAAGAGCAGTAGTTGTCCCTGAAAAACTTGTTGAAGACCCATCAACATGCATTTGCATGGGATTACCATGACATGAAAGGATTGGATCCCAAGCTTTGTACTCATAGGATCTACATTAGAGATGACTGCACACCAGTAAGGCAACCACAGAGGAGAATCAACCCTCGATTGAGGGAGATTGTAAAAGGGGAATTACAAAAGCTATTGGATGCAGGATTTATCTACCCTATCTCAGATAGCCAATGGGTGTCCCCATTGGTATAAATTATGCCTAAAAAGGGAGGTAAATGGAGAGTTTTTGTTGACTATAGAGAACTAAACTCTACCACCAAAAAGGATCATTTTCCCCTTCCTTTGATAGAACAAGTACTAGATTCACTTGTAGGTAAACAATATTTTTCTTTCCTAGATGGATTCAATGATTATAATTAGATATAGATTGCACCTGAGGATCAAGAGAAGACAACTTTTACCTATCCTTGGGGGACTTATGCTTATTCAATACTTCCATTTGGTTTATGTAATGCACCTACAACCTTTCAAAGAGTAGTTATTAGTATATTTTTAGATATCTCACATGATTGTATGGAGATCTACATGGATGATTTTACTGCTTATGGTGCTGATTTTGTAGAAGCATTAGAAAATATAAGAAAAGTTTTGTAGAGATGTGAGGACCATAATTTGTCCTTGAATAGTGAGAAATGCTTCATGATGATGCAGGAAGGAGTAGTCCTTGGCCATTATATCTGTTAGAAAGGAATTCAAGTGAACCCAATGAAGATTGAGGTGATTACCAATCGTCCTATTCCTCCTACCAAGCAAAAAGATGTTAGAAGTTTCTTGGGACATGTAAGATACTATAGGAACTTCATAAAAGATTTTAGTAAGATGGCGACACCACTTTATAATCTTCTAACTAAAGATGTTGAGTTCCAGTGGATAGAGGATTGTGACAAAGCCTTATCTAATTTAAAAGAAGCCTTAACCCATGCTCCTATGCTCAAATGCCCTAATTGGGAACTTCCTTTCCATATTCACTTAGATGCATCTGATTATGCTATAGGGGCTATCTTGGGGAAAAAAGAGGGAGCAATTGAGAATGCAATCTACTTTGTCAGCAAGAACCTACAAGGAGCTGAGTTTAATTACACAGTGATAGAGAAGGAGATATTGGAATTCATCTATGCTCTTAATAAGTTCAGGCATTATATAATAGGATATCAGATCTTTGTCCATACAGACCATGCAACCATAAGATACCTCATGAATAAGCCCTTGATTTTAGGTAGGCTAGCAAGGTGGTTGCTATTAATGCAGGAATTTGATATCACCATTGTTGACAAAACGGGCAAGGCAAATGTTGTGGTAGACTTTCTCTCCAAATTGACTACATCAAAGGACACTCAAGTCATTGATGACTCCTTTCTTGATAAACATTTTTTTTCCATCAATGCACACACACCTTGGTATGCAGACAACCAATTATCTGGTTACAGGGAGAGTTCCCCCTTATTTCTCTCCAAAAGAGAGAAGGGTTCTTATTGAGAAAACTTTTCCTTTCTCATGGATTACAGGATGTTTATTCTACACTAGACTAGATCATGTAATGGGAGATGCGTAAGGGAGGATGAAACCTATGATAAACTACATGCATATCACAATGAGCCTTGTGGAGGGAATTTTGCAGCTAAGAGGACAACAATGAAGATTCTTAATATAGGATATTACTGGCCCACACTTCATAAGGATGTAGGAAAGTATACTAGGAAGTGTGATAGATGTTAGAGGATGGGTTGGTCAACTAAAATTGATGAGATGCCTCTATACCCTTAGGTAGTCATCACACCATTTGTCAAATGGGGACTTGATTTTGTAGGACCAATTGATCCACCATCAAATGGAAAATCTTACATCCTGGTTTGCACTGACTATGTGACCAAGTGGGTTGAGGTCAAGGCTATGAAACATGCCAGAGACAATAAAGTTACAGAATTCCTCTATGAAGAAATCTTCACATGCCATGGAGTTCCTAGGGAGATAGTGACTGATCAAGGGGCTCAGTTTATATCAATTCTTGTCACAACATTGGTCAATGGATATAATGTAAGGCATAGGAAATCTACCCCCTATCACCCTCAAGCCAATGACCAGTCTGAGGTGACCAATAGGGAAATAGACGCTATCTTGACCAAAATAGTGGCTATTCACAGGAAAGATTGGGAAAATAGGTTGCTAGAAGTTGTTTGAGCTTATAAAACCACTTGGAAGACAACCACTGGTTTCACTCCTTTTGAATTATTGTATCAAAAAACAACCATGATGCCCATAGAGTTTGAGCATAAAACCCTTAGAATTGCACTAGATCTTGGGATAGACATATCTGAGGCACAAAAGGAAAAAATAATGCAACTGAATGCTTTAGATGAAATGAGAAAGTTAGCTCTTCATCATGTTGAGATGGTGCAAAATCAAAGAGTCAAATGGCATGAAAAATACATAAAGGAAAATAAGTTCTAGCTAGGTGATTGAGAACTCCTTTATGATTCCAAGTATCAACATAATGCAGGCAAGCTACAAACCAGGTGGTTGGGACCATATGAAGTTGTAGAAGTCTTCTCCAATGGTGTTGTTCAACTCACAACCATTGACCCTGTCAGATTCAAGCTTCTGGTCAATGATCACCACCTGAAGTTAAACCATAAACTGGCTTCCAAACAAGAATTCATGCAACAATTTATTCAACACCAAACCTCTGAACTTCTTGCAACCGAAGGAAGCGCACCTAGTGTCCCTCCTTATGACTAGTCAAGGTATGCATGCAATCACAAAAAAGATTTCCACTTTTGTGGGAATCCATTTCTCCATCAATAAATCCATCCGCCCATCCATCTCCATCATTTCTCTCTCTTCCATAAATCCATCATCACTTCACTTCACCATCACTTCATTCCATCACCACTTCATTTAATTGCTCAAACATATTTCCTTCCACATTTTTTTGCAAATGACACTCCAAATTTTTAGGTACATGCATAACAAATTGTTATATCTTAATTATCTTAAATGCATTTGTTTAGTTGTTGTATATTAATGTTGATATTTCACATAGTACATAATTGTACTCTGCCCTCTCACATCATAATTACATCCCAGCCTATGCATAAACATGCTATAATTTAGGTTGGGGGGGAGTGTGAACCCATCATTTCCATGGGTCATACATGTCATCCATGTGCCAACATGGCAGCAAATTTAAAATGAGCCAATTTGAAATAATATAGTTGAAGTGACAACTCACATGTATGATATGACACTGAACTGCCACCATTTTCCTTGATGATACCCATCATTTATGTTTCTTTACTACCTTAGTCATAGTCATAATGTCACCAAAAAGGTAAATTGGAGAGTCACATGACATTGGTGTTAGCACTGAAGAAGAGTTGCAGGAAGCAGAAGAAATTGGTTTTTTAGAGAAGGATTGCAGGAAAGAAAATTTTGCGAAAGTATTTGCCAGATTGTGAGTAGAAAAAATGGGAGGTTATCTGATTAGGAATGAACCTACAGTTCATGAGGTGATATTGTAGGATGCACTCTCTGTGGCTGAATTCAGAAATTGTGGATGGTTGGACTAATTTCTGAAACTAGACAGTTTGAATGAGGACATTGCTCTGGAATTCGCACACACTTTTTGATGGTAAGGGAATGGTAAAAGGGCTAGAAGTGATAGCCACTAAGGAGAGAATTGCAGAGGTAATGGGTTTTCCTGCCAAAGGAGAGCCATACCCTACTTCCAAGGATTTGAGGTCAGCTAGGGAAGAATTCACTGAACCTAGTGATCCTCTGCTTGTTGTAGATAAGCAAGGAACACAGAGAACTTCTTTGCCAAAAAAGTGGAAACAAGTTGTTGTCTACATTATCAAATATATTACCTATGAGGGTTTCCAGTCATGCCTCCATTATGTGCATTTTAAACTCTTGAACCATATGAGACATGGAAAAAGGATGAACATGACCAATGTGCTATACAACCTCCTTACAATCATGGCAGCTAAAATGTAAAAAGGTAGGGACAATTCTGTCTCCCATCAATGTTCGATAAAATTGTTAGTAGAAAAATATTTATAAGAAGTGTTTGGTATGTCATGGGAAATTTTTTTAAGCATTTATCAGTTCAGAGTGGAGAATGTGGACCATAGAGGTCAGTCCCAAGCTCATAGGGTTAGTAGGGGTGAGAGGGTTGCTAAAACCACTCTTGGAGCTTCAACCTCTAGTACAAAACCTAGCACAAACCCTAGCACAAGCCCTCATGCAACTGAATCAGCAATAGAAATTGGCTCCTCTGAATTAGAGTATTTGGATGAAGAAAGTTCATCCTCAAACCCTAATGTCAATGTTATTCCTAAAACTCCAATTCGTACTAAGGCTGCCATTAGAAAAGAGGAAGCACAAATGAGAGGCAGAAATTAGAAAAGGGAAGGCCAAGAAGCAAACATCAGAAAAAGAAAAACCTAGCCCTAGGAAACATAAAGCTAATGACACTGGTCTTCCTGCAGCCATTGAGAAACATAAAATCCCTCTAAAGAAATCAAACCCAGCTGAGACAACTACTAACATGCCTCCAAAAAGAAGCCCTAGACTCAGAAGAACACCTGGGAAGGAGACAAAATCTCCTAAGGGGCAGGTAAATGTATAGGTGGAAGACATTTTTGAGGAACAAGCAAACATAGGATTAGTAGAGCTTGCTATTGTTGTAGAGCAGGTTGAAAATCAAGAACCACTACAACCAGAGCAAGATGAGCAACCAAAACCACTACAACTGGTGCAATTTGAACAACATGAACCGGTGTGAGGAAAGATCTTGGTAGGGAAACATAAACCTCCTAGTTTTTCATGGAATCTTGTAGCTCTGAACTTATGGAATGAAATGCAAAAGGAGTGGAAAAAGGAAAGGCTCAAGCTACAGGAAGAAATCAAAAAGAAAAATGTAGAAATTGAGAAGAAAGATGGAGAGATTGCTGCATTGAAGGATAAGGTAGATAATGTGGTGGCTCTTGTGCCAAAAATGATGGCATGCAAAACTCCTCCAAGAGTATATGCACTGCATTTGAAGGGGCATCATATTTCTTTCAAACTGTCAAGGGTTATTTCTAGTTTAAACCCTTCTATTGAAACCCCACATGAGTTCTTCCAAGTCTACCCGTCCTCTCCTCTTGAAGTTAAAAATCTGTTGTGTGAATTGTACTTGCATAATTATGCTGTGCATAATGATCATGACTAGAACCCATTGTTATACATTGGAGATATCCATTTGAGGGAATTCATGTCATGGATCCAAAATGAAGTTAGCTGGGGGCAACAGTTTAAAACATACAGGGAAAGAAAAATCCATACCCCCTTGCCTCTCAGAGCTGAATCTAGTAACCCTTTAGACATTTACTATACATGGCACAAAAATTTTTATCGTCTGAGCTACAAAAACAAGATCATGCCTGTTAGGGATGAAGCATACCAAGAATATGAGCAAGTAGCTAATACTACAGGGAAAATAGTTTTGGGGAACCTATCACAGAGATGGAATAGTTTGATAGATCAGTTGAAATAGGTTGAACCACATTCCTTGTAAAATTATGTTGCAACATGTAAACAAAGACTAGGTACATACAAATTGGAAGGATGAAGCAACATTATTGGCTTCCATTGACATTCCAACCACCGACTCTATTGTGGCCAATACTAGATTACAGATACTATCAGTATAACATAGCTACAGAAAGGCCAAGGTGGAGCAGATTGGAAGACAAGCATGGGTTCTACTGGGATCCAAATTCAAATACTATAGAGACTGATCTGGGACAATTAGCAATTGGTGACTTCAGAGCTTTGACAAGACAACAAAATAGAGCTCCCTCTGTTGGAGGACCAACAAATCATTAGGTTGGGGGGAGATGATGAGTCCAATTAATGGCTCAATTTTGATAGGGTTTATCATATATCTGTTGTTGATACTATAGAATTTGGCACCTAGTTATTGACATTCTCCATGTTATTTCCCTATATTTATGAACCTTGGGCATGAACTTATCCTTGTGAATTTTGATGATATTAACATGCTATGTGAATTATCTATGTTAATTTTACATGTGGATGAATGGATGTTACTTTAAGGTAATTATGGATATGCAATTGTTTTGCATGTGCTAATGTCATTATGCAGGTTCACATTAAGATGTTGATGTAAATGAAGCTTGCAAAGTGGAAGAAGCTCTTGCTAGCTGGTTGGTTGCTAAGGAAGTAAAAAAGATGGCCATTAAAGAGGTCAATGGAGGGAAACTCTCAATGGAGGGAAACTTCCAATGGAGGGAAATTCCTAGCTCGTATGGAGATTGTAGCTACCTTTTAAAATGATCATGTTTGTTAGTTGTGAAAATATAGGAAGTGTGTTGTGTTGGATCCTCATCGAGGCAAGTCTACTTTGACTAAATCTAGCGCATGCATAACTTCCTCTCTTTTCTATGTTTTCAATAAATGGCATCCTCCTATTATGTTGGAGTACGACTGCCTAGGTAGTTAGGGTTAATTAGAAGCGTTTTCCTCTATAAATAATGGTCAGATGCCCCTTTTCACAAGGTTGGATGTTCTAAGATTGTACTTGCATTTTTAGTTTAAGTAATACAATCATATTGCTGATATGTTGTAATCATGTTTTCAAGGAATAAAATGATGTTCGTATTTGCTGCATCTGAGTTAGCTTAAGGAAGACTCACTCAAGGGGGCCCACTAAGTGAGAATTCCACCCATTTAGTTTAAAAGTTATTTTCTTGTTCAGTAACTAGTCTCGGCCTCAACAATTGTCTGTTCATGCAACCATTGGAACTCTGTTCTGTGACTGTTCCTGCAGCCAAGGCAGACGTAGTAGTTTCTTTTCTGTTTGTTGATATTTCTATTTCTATCATCCATTTCCAATTCAGTTGTTGATGCTCAATGTAGTTGTTGATTCATGCTCAGTGCTTATGTTAATTTCTTTCTAGCATTTTATCTTCAATATTGTTTCTTTTCTAGTTTAAGGATGACTACAGTGGAGTCCTAGTGCACATACAGTGCTGACCCATTTCAAGTTTACATCCTTGAGTTGACAATGAAATGCACCTTCATGATGAGTAAGATAACTACTTAGTGTGGATGTCTAATCTCTAACTCACAGCTCTAGGTATTAGTTATTGAACCATTAGAGGAGGCCAACAAGGCTCACAAAATGGAGCTGAGTAGTAGAACTACTCTTCCAAGTTGCGAACAACTTGCAACATGCTCCCACGCCAAAACTGGTACTTGCAAATTATTTCTCTTTCCTCTTCTTCTAGTATCTTTCCGAAAAATTCATCATCCTCTGCCAACAACTCCAAATCTTCTTCCTTTTGCCTCTCATGGACTCATATTCACCACAACTCGACCTCCTCTGCCAAATACTCTACACTTTATTCTCCTCCTTCGTGGGCTCGAACCCACCTCTAACCGTCCACCTCCACAAAAATATGCCTCATCCTCCTTTGCTGTTGTGACATCTTCCTCTCCAATGTTGTCTTCAACTGCTACAACACTGATAAAATTTGACTCAAAATCTGACAAAAGTTCGTCGAAATTTTGACGCCATTTCATCGATTTTTCGACAAAATTTGAAACATAAAAATTCTGACCCAGCCGATGACGCTGGGTCGGAATTTAAACGTTTCAAATGTCGTCGAAAAATTGATGAAAAAATATCGACGAAATGGCGTCAAAATTCTGACGAACTTTTTTCGGATTTTGAGTCAAAATGTATCAGTGCAACATATTTCTCTCCTTTATTCGCTATGATCTTCTCAAACCACTTACTGTCTATTGCTGAAATTTGTGCCAACAAATATTCTTCACCTTCGACATTCGCTACAACCTCTTCGCTACTCACTTCATTCTTTTCTTCCTCAATCACTACTACATCCAATTCCACTTCTTCATTGCTCACCTCTTCATTTTCACCCTTTTTCTCTATGCCTTCCTCATGGCATGTCATTGTTGCAATCATCTGCTTATTTTTATCATGCTTGACCAATTCTTCACGTTGCCTTGCTTCCAATCTATCCATTCTCATGGTTATATCAACCATCATCAAGAAGATATCCCTCTTTTGATACTTCCTCCATCCATCCCATATGAATGGCTTCTTTCTCACAAATATCCCCATCTCACTTGTTGCAATATTCTGCAATCCACATTACACTCTTCTCAATCTATGACTCTTCATGGCTCTTCAGCTCCCAACTATTCAGGACTTCACAAACCTACAACAATTCTCACATGAGCTCTTCTCTACTGCTCTTCACTCTCCACCTGTAGGTCCTGGCATAGGTTTCCTCACGTTTGGCGCTCTGCCTATGCACTCAAAACCTCTGACTCTGATACCATTTGATGCAAAAGGGATAACCTCACTCTTGTTGACCCAAAAAAACTCACCTCAATTTCAAATCAAAATTCAATTTATCTTCACAATTTCATTTATCAAGCAAAACAATTCAAACTCAAATCTCAATACTACCAAAATTCCTACAACAACAAAATCTATCTTTTATTAAATCAATCACCCGATTACATTGCAATACATTTTCTTTATTCAAAGGGCCTTCAATGGCCTTTTCCCTCTGATTTCCATACTGCTCACAATTCTTTCATTTCCATTCCATGACCTTATTTCTGCTCACCATTCCCATAACTGCACTTATTCTTGTTGGAAATGAGGTGTCTCAACCTTGCTATTTCCGTAGATTTGATTTTTTTTCATTTAAGATTTTCCTATAGCTCTTACGCATTTTTGGTGGTTTGAAAATAGAAATATTAGTTGTTAAAATATGCCCATGTGATAGCATATCATGGAAGGGATAATTTTAGAGATATTATGACATATTTTATGACATATTTGAGGGTCAAAAATCATGGAGAATATTGTGGATGTGAGAGCCTAATTTTAGACCAAAATCTTGCATTTTTGGGCAATACATCTCGTGAGAGGTTTTCCACATGGTTTTGTAAACCACATATGGTTTCTTACATAGCTGGAGGTCTATAAATTGAAGGCTTGTGGAGTAGTTTGTGTGTCGAGTTTGCAAGTATTGTTATGCTGTCAGATTGCTGCCAGAATTCTTCCAGAATTGTTTACTGGTTATACTCCTGTAAAAGACTTGCTCTGCAAGTGTATGTAATCTTCTTGTTGGATTTGAAATACATTGAGCAGGCTTTGGAATGTGGGGTTTTTCACCCAAAAGGGTTTTCCCCATATATATCTTGTGTTCATTGTTTATTTTCTGTTATGAATGTGTTTCTAGTTTTTTTGTAATTGTTAGATCAGTTTTAAAGTTTGCATAATATCTCTTCTCAATATTGGTGTAGGAAATTGTTTCCACTACTCTAATTTCCTTACAAGTGGTATCAAAGCTTGAACACCTTTGGTTTCAATTGTGGGAGTTTGGGATTTTTGAGCCAATCAAGGTTTGAGTGGGAGCTTGTGTAGAGGATATTTTGTGATCTTGTTGCAGATATCTTTTTTGAATGGGGAGCACATCTGGGAGGATTGAGGTAGAGAATTTTTCTGGTACGAACTTTGAAATGTGGAAGTTGAAGATGGAAGATTTGTTGATTGATCAGGATCTATGGGATGCAGTGGATGAAAATTTCCAGAGGCCTATGGATCCAGTTTTGGCTGCAAAATATGATGTAATGGACAAAAAAGCTAAAGGTCTCATTAGCCTATGTCTTGCAGATTCAATCTTGATAAATGTCCATGAAGAACCCATTTCCAAGAATCTTTGGAAGAAGTTGGGTGAGATATACCAAGCCAAATCTCTAGTAAACAAGATTTTCTTGAGGAAGAAGTTGTATTCCTTGAGAATGGAATAAGGTGGAATTTTTTTTGAGCATTTGGAAACACTCAATGTGGTAGTGACTCAGTTGACTTCAGTTGGGGTTAAGATGGAGGAAGAAGAAAGTTTTCAAACTTTGTTGTGTTCACTGCTAGACTCATGGGATAGCCTAGTCATGGCTATTGGGAGCACTTATGCCATCTTGAAGATGGAGGACATTGTTGGTTCTCTACTCTCTGAAGAGATGAGAAGGAAGGTCTCTCTAAATGCTAAAGAGGCTTTGAGTGTTCGAGGAAGACAAAAAGAACGAGGCAAAGATGAGAAGCAATGTGGCTATTCCAAGTCCAAAAACAAGGGGAGATCCTAGTAAGTCCAAGGAAATATGTTGGAACTGTGGCAAACCTGGACACTTTTGAAAGGACTATAAAGAAGAGAAGAAAAATAAGAAGAAGCAAGATTATGATTCCAAGTCTGAGAAGGAAGATGGAGATGCCTTTATTGCAACCTTGGCCACTCGTGTAGGTGATAATGTATGGTTGATAGACTTAGGTGCATCTTTCCACATGACTCCTAACAAAAACTAGTTTAGTAAGTATGAAAACTATGATGGTGGTAAGGTGTATTTGGGTGATGACTCTTTCCTTGATATTGTTGGCCGTGGTAGTATTCATGTGAAATTTTTTGATGATAGAGTTAGACGATTTGATGGTTTCTTGCATATCCCAGGACTAGCAAGAAGTTTATTATTTGTTAGCAAGCTAATAGATGCAGGTGTGCATGTATAGTTTTCTGAAGCAGGTGTGAAAATGGTGAGAGGTGCTATGGGGATAGCAAGAGGAAGTACATTGGGTACATTATACCAGCTCGATGCATGCAATAGGTGAAATTTGACAAGCTCAAGGAGGCCATGAGCTAATGTCTAGTTTTAGCATTTCCAGAATTTTCATAGTCATTTTTCTTGGAGTGTGATGCATTGGGTCAAGGAGTTGGTGCAGTTCTAATGAGAATTGACAACCAATTGCATACGAGAGCAGAAAGTTGAGGGATACTGAGAGGTTGTACTCCACATATGATAAGGAGATGCTAGAGATTATGCATGTGCTAGTGAAGTTCATGGTTTCCTCTTCTATGGATGGTCATGGCTTCTGGGTACCCAAGGGTGCTTTGTCTACCGAATCAAAGTTACCTACAAAGAAAACCATGTTATGGCACCAAAGGCTTGGCCACATTGGAAAGAAGGGTTTAAAAGCCCCAAAAAATAAGAACCTCATTAAGAGGTTGAATGATTGCAATCTAGAGTTTGATTTTTGTGAACATTATATTTATGGAAAACAAAACCGCATTCAGTTTTACTCGTCTTCTCATAAGTCTTCATGTATCTTGGATCTGATTCATTTTGATGTATTTGGACTTGTTGATGTTGCTTCTATTGGTAAATCGATTTATTATGTTAATTCCATTGATGATTTTAGTAGGAGAACATGGGTATATTTTTTAAAGAGTAAATCTAAAGTTTTTAGTCATTTTAAGGAGTTCAAGGCTATGGTAGAAACTCAAACTGGAAAGAAAATTAAATGTTTGAGAAATGACAATGGTGGTGAGTACTGTTTTGTAGACTTTGACACATTCTATATAGATTGCAAGATTAAAAGACAAAAGAAAATTTTTTATTCTCCGCAGCAGAATGGAGTTACAAAAAGAATGAACACAACGCTGATGGAGAAGGCTAGGAGCATGTTGAGTGGTGTTGGTCTAGAACAAAAAATTTGGGCTGAAGATATTGTCATTGCTTGTTATTTAATAAATAGATCTCCTATAATGCTTGTTGATAAAATTCCAATGGAGGCGTGGCCGGGGAAAAATCCTTCACTTAGACATCTAAGATTTTTTGGTTATGAGGCATATGCACATGTGGCTAAGGAGAAGAGAACAAAATTGGATTAAAAGGCTGTCAATGTATCTTCATCAGCTACAACTATGGTGTGAAAGGATATAAGCGTTGGGACCCTGTTGCACAAAAGGTAATTTATTCTAGAAGTGTTATTTCTAGAGAGACTAAATCTTTTCCTGTTACTTTTCAGCCAAAACAACATAAAGAAATTGAACAAGAAAAGGATGTGGTTCAACTTTCTTCTACGCCTGAGGAAGTTGAATCGAGACCCCAAAATAGACAAGAAGTTGAGGAGAGTTCATCAAGCTTTGAATCTTCAGAAGAGGAAGAAGAGGAGGAAGAAGTGGATGAACCTCCACCTCAACTTGTTTGAAGGTCTACAAGGCAAAGGAAACCACCTCAAAGGTATGTCTATTCACTTGATGATTGGAAGTGTATATTTGCTTTGAGTACTAATGTTGATGAACCAATATCTGTGCAAGAGGCTTTGGGTATGAATGATGCATAATCCTGGAAAATAGCCATGGATGAACAAATGGAAAATCTTAAAAGGAATGATACATGGGACCTTGTACTATTTCCTGAAGGCCGGAAACCTATTGGATGTAAATGGGTGTTTAATAAAAAGATTGGTTTAGATGGAAATGTTGAAAAGTATAAGGCACGGTTGGTTGCGAAGGGATACTCTCAAGTTGAGGGTATTGATTACGGTGATATCTTTTCTCTTGTTGCTAAAATGACATCCATTCAATTTTTATTATCTATTGCAGCAACTTATGATCTAGAGGTGAAACAAATGGATGTGAAAACTGTGTTCCTTCATGGTGATTTGGAGGAATAAATTTATGACACCACCAGAGCACTACGTGGTAAAAGGTAAAAGTTGGTTTGTAAGTTAAAGAAATCTCTATATGGCCTTAAAAAAATTCCTAGGATGTGGTACTAGAAGTTTGATACATATGTGTTGAGTTTGGGATTTGTGCGGTCTAAATATGATCACTGTGTATATTTTAAATCTAATGGTGATTATTTCCTGGTAATTGCTTTATATTTTGATGACATGTTGTTTGTTGGGAAAGGTAAAGGTTTGATTGTAGATATGAAATCCCAACTCTTTGTGAATTTTGGAACGAAATATCTTGGTGTAGCAAAAGACATACTTGGGAGGAGATTAGAAGAGATCGTGAGAACAAAAAGCTATGGCTTAGCTAGAGCAATTATTTTTGTTCTATTTTGCAAAGGCTCAGCATGCAAGATTGTAAATTAGTTTGTGTTCTTGTTACATTGGGAACAAAGCTCTCTATTTCACAATGTCCTACACCCCATTGGAGATGGAAGACATGAGCAGAGTGCCTTACCGGAGTGCAATTGAAAGCTTAATGTATGTTATGGTCTGTACAAGACCAAACATTGCCCAAGCAATGGGAGTTCTTTCTCGTTTTATTTCTAATCCTAGTAGAGTGTATTGGGATGCAGTTAAGAGGGTCTTCAGATATTTGTGAGGTACAATAGAGTACTCTATATGTTTTCATGGTATAGGAGATCAATATTCCCTGAGTATTCATGGTTTTGTGGATTCAGATTGAGCTGGTGATGTCGATAATAGAAGTTCCACCATTGCATATGTGTTTACTCTTAATGGTGGTGGAATCAATTGGATGAGCAAGCGAAAGTTGTGATCACTTTCTACACTACTGAGGTAGAGTACATGGAAGCTACTCATGCCTATAAAGAAGCCATTTAGATGAAGTGTTTATGTTCAAATATTGGATTGAAACAGGGTGTAGTTACACTTTATTGTGACAGTCAAAGTGTAATCTTCCTTGCGAGGAACCCAATTTTTCATGCCAGGACCAAACACATTGACGTTCAGTATCACTTAATGAGAGATATGGTCAAGGATGGTTGGGTGGAGTTGGAAAAGGTCGAGATAGTGGTGAATGTTAGAGATGCATTAACTAAGCCTATGAGCACAACAAAATTTAGGTGGTGTTCTGAGTCTATGGGCCTTTCAGCCCCTAGTAGTTGATCCATGATAGAAGGTCTCCCTTGGCTCTCGCAAGGTATTTGAAAAGTGGGAGAATGTTGGAAATGAGGTGTCTCAACATTGCCATTTCTGTAGATTTAATTGTTTTCATTTAAGATTTTCCTACAACTATTGTGCATTGTCAGTGCTTTGAAAATAGAAATATTAGTTGTTAAAAGATGCCCATGTGATAGCATATCATGGAAGGGTTAATTTTAGAGATATTATGATAGATTTTATGACATCTTTGAGGGTCAAAAATTAGGGAGAATATTGTGGACGTGAAAGCCTAATTTTAGACCAAAATCTTGCATTTTTTGGAAATACACCTCATGAGAGGTTTTTCACATGGTTTTGTAAACCATGGATGGTTTCTTGTATAGCCCGGGGTCTATAAATTGAAGGCTTGAGGAGTAGTTTGTGTGTTGAGTTTGCAGGTACTGTTATGTTGTCGAATTGCTGCCAGAATTCTTCCAGAATTGTTTACTCGTTATACTCCTGTAAAAGACTTGCTATGCAAGTGTATGTAATCTTATTGTTGGATTTGAAATATATTGAGTAGGCTTTGGAGTGTGGGGTTTTTCACCTCAAATGGTTTTCCCCACGTATATCTTGTGTTCATTGTTTATTTTTTGTTATGAATGTGTTTCTAGTTTTTTTGTAACTATTAGATCAGTTTTAAAGTTTACATAATATCTCTTCTCAAGATTGGCATAGGAAATTGTTTTTGCTACTCTAATTTCCTTACAATTCTTTCTTTCACATAATCCATTTCTTCTTCCCACATGACCGGTTATTCCTCCATTCTCTATATACCAATCCCTTTCTAAGGAATGTTGCCTCCTCCAAATTTTGTTCCTTGCATAGCCTTGCTAATAGATTTATATGTGATCCTGGATTTCTCTCTTATTTGATTGTGATTTAACTACCACTCTTATGTATGCAGCGTGGCACGGTTAATCTATAAAATGATGGTGTTCATGAGCCAGGCATTTCTTGGATCATCTCCTCACACAATGGCTCAAGCTCCTCTAATTTGTTTTTATTTTTTAGCTGCCCTTGTTACTCTCTTGGCCTATGTTAAATTGGGAATTGAAATTATTCAAACTAGCACAATTCCTCTTCTACGCTACCTCTTTATTCTAGTTGTCTATGATTTTCAAGGAAATTAACCATATCCCATTTGGCGTGGCCTAGCTTATTGTAGGTCTGCAAACACTTGATAATTTATGCGCCCTATGCACCACTTTACTTCTACACTTCTAGACCAATCTTCTTCTTGTTTGGTGCAATCCCCCCTACTCTTTTACATTCTTTTACTTAATGTATTTACTACTTCCCAATGACGCCATCACTTTAGCTTCTCCTGTGGCGTTTCAAATCTTTTTATTTTTTATTTCTCATAATCGCAGATTTTCTATTATTTGCTTGGTTAATTCATTTGGCCTTTTCTCGTGTTCTTCATGACTCTTCACATGTTGGAACTCATCATATGCTGATGCTCTTGCATCAGTCACACACAAATAAATTTTCCATCATATTGAGAGTTAGAAAAACAACATCTCAAATAGTCCTACTCAATTTTGTATAATTTTTTTATTAAAAAATTAAACTTTACTTGATAACTTACCATCTATGCATAGTTTCCATGATGAATACCATCACTTTTAAATTTTAGACTTCCCCTTGACTCTTCTATTATTGATACTCAATAATGTAATACTCTAGATAACTTAATTAATCCTAAGTAGTAAGGTTCTTATTTTTTTATATTTTTAAAGATGGAAATAAGTATCAAGTATGTGTATTACAATTGAAATAAGAAACTATACTATAATTTTCTTTTGTAATTGTGATACAAAAATACTAGTATGGGCTGAATTACGCTTGATTCATGAAGAATCAAAACTTAATGGAGCCACTAATACTCGAATCTCAACAAGATCAATCAAACAAAATTGAAACTAAACATTTTATCAAAACCTAATATGCTAAATCATGAAATCTTTCAAAACATCTACTCTAATCCATCTGAAACTTATCTTGTTGTGGAATTGGTGTCGTGTTGATGTGGAATGATGACCCTTTCCCAATCTCGTGATTAGTGAGATTGTTTTAGTTGATTCTATGGAAGAGAATCGATGAAACCATAGTGATTTATGTATGAAAACCTAGATTATGCTAAAAATAAACATGATACAAGCTAAGTTACCATGATTTTATGCTACAAATTATCTAATTATGCTATTCCTAAGCTAATCTAAGCTAAAATTATGCAAAAAGATAAAAACTCTAATTCATTTACAAACTAAGATGGATGCATGGAAGCCATTAATGGATGCTCTAAGCTATTATGCAATTAAAATGAACTAAAACAAGCTAGCAAGTGAGTAAAAGATGAGTGTGTATGTGAGTGAATTCGACAACATAAGTCTGCAATAAAAGATGGATCCATTTGTCTCCAAATAGTGATCTATTTATAGGAGAGCAAATGAGGAATGAATGGTTGAGATCAAAAAGCTTAATCAATGGTTCAAGATGAAGGGGATGAGAGGCATGGATCATGGATTCTCATCAATGGATGAGAATGCATGATGAGAATTAATCAAGGGCTCACACTTGTCTTAAACACACTTTTGACCTACTCACACATGTCAAAGGTAACTTGCTTAAAAGGTTAAAGGTTAACTTGCATTTGAAGCTAAGTGAATTGATTGGAGGAGAGAGAATATTCCTTTGGACGAAGAAAAAGGTAATTTAAAAATTAAAACAAAGTTTTAATTGTGCAAAAAAGGATAAATAATATTTCATGGGAATATTCCCTTTGATTAGTTTAATTGCTAATTAAACAAGGTTTAATTTATGCAATTAGGGGATTAGAAGAATTAAGAGATATTTATTAAATTAGATGATTTAATAAATAGGGGAGGGGGATGAAATGATATTTAATTAAATAACTTAGGGTTATTTAATTAAATAAGATGACTTAGGAGATTAAATTAAATATTTTGATTTATTTAATTTAATTAGATGAAGTGTTAGTGTGGAAAGAGATGAATTAACCCAATTTAATTAATTAGGCCAAATAGATGAAAATGATGCAATTAATTTAATTAGCTAGGCTAATTAAATTAATTAAGCGAAAAGAGGATGGATTAAAGAGGAAATGATGTTAATAAATCTGTTTCAAATGTATGACATCGATTAGGACATTTTTCAGTGTCTACAATAATTTTAGTATGTCAAGTGTCAAGGGAATTAAATAATGCTATGTAATTTCATTAATTGAATATTAAGGTACCACTACTAAAGCTATAAATATTCCTTCCCTAGGCCCACCTTATATTCTAATGCTCATTTTCATCATAAATTCTCTCAACTTTGATGTCTCTTCTATATTCAAGATCAAGATTTGGCGTGATTTCAAATTTACCAACTAGAAGCTCTAGTGGGAGATTGAATTTAAACTACACATATGAGATGGAATTTAAACCATGGGAAATAATATTTAAACCATAATGTACTAAGAAGAATTGATGGAATTTAAAATTCATTTCAAGCAATGAAAATTATCCACTTCTTTATCTACATAATATGATTGTAAAGTATGATAATAGTACAATAAAAAATAATTATATACTCATCAAATTTTTTATTGATACTTGTCTATTAAGGAGATCTATTCTAGAAACTTTAATTTCAACTTTTAAGTGTGTCAAAGCTTGGGCCCATAATCAAACTTAAGCTATCTATGTTCATTGAATGGTGTAAATTTTATCATTTAGCATATAATATTTTTTCTAACCATATTATTATTTTTAAATCATGAGAAAATTTTCTATCAAAAACTATCAATGTGAATAAATTTTAAAAGAATTGCGACATAATTTTTCTCCTTAAGGAGAGACATACATTCACCACAAAATAGCGTTGGGCTAAGATTCATTAAGATTTTATTTCCTTTTGGAGGGATTCCTAAAGTTATCATTGAAGTGGATGCATCCTCAAAATTGCACGAATAGACATGTTCATCACATAACTTACACAAAAATGGTATATATATATATATATATATTAAAAATATGTATAGAATGAAGTATAAAAGAATCCTATATATTTTTTCTAATTTTTTTATAAATAGATCAAAAAATTTAAAGAAAAATCAATAGATATGTATTAGAGGAATATAACTTGGAAATTATTCAAATAAAATAAAAATAAATACCTTAACTTATTCAAAATATTAAAAAAATATACATAAAGAAAGCTAAGAACTAGCTCATCATTTTGGTGGTGGTTTCATATAATTTTATTGTAAAACATGTAAAGCTAATAATGTTGAAGTTTTTTTAATTATGTTAACAAACACAAATTTAGGAGCCAAAATAAATATCCAACCATTAGGCTTAGAAATAGAAGCCTAAATGGATGAGATCATCAAAATTTTGAATTCAATCTATTAAAAAAAACATATGCATTATAAAATGCATACATGTTTTACAAATATCAATGCAAAACATAATGTGAGCATGTTATACTTTACATTGATTTTTCTAATCTATAATGTGTGCACACTATAGCATGTATGTGTTATAGATTGGATATAATACATGACATACTACATACACATTATAGCATATATATTATGAATTCTATATATTTTATATAATACATATGTTTCACCAAAAATATCAAGATTGGCCACTAATTTTCTTCTCATTTCCATAAACTTACCCATAATTTTGGAGGCCTTAAATCCAATGTATTTTTAGACAGTAGTGTGTTTTTAAGAGAAATTTTAAGCCTTATTCTATAATATTATAATAAATAGAGGATATGAAGAAAGATGTGGTAAGATACCCTTGGAATATGAGAAAGTTGAACTAGAAGTTTGTTGGGTGTTTTTAATTCCCAACCATATCTCACAAATAACCTATGAATTTTTCATTTCCAATGGTTAGTTATTTGGAGGGATTGGCCAGCGAACATGTGGAAGTTAAAATAAATTTCCCTCTACACTTTGGGCTCTACAGAACCTTAGAGCGTGATCCCTGACAATGTATTTAAGACCTCTTGTGCAAAATTATCTGATACATTGTAAATAGCAGATATGTTCACTTAATTAGGTTCATAGATGTAGAAATATAAAGATCTGGAAAAACCCTTTAAGATTTCAACAATTCAAAGCAAGAGAACATGAAATTACATGAAACTTCTAGAAATAAGCATAACTGAAATTAATCTTTATAAATTTTCTTTAAGTTGAGTGACCTTGGAGCTGCAACTTAGACATAAATTCAATATCAGTGTGTTAACCTAGGGTATGGAGTCAGAACTAATGCAACTAGAGTTACACAACAATATTTCACCTAAGCATTATAGAGCATCACAATAATGCATTACACTATTGTACTAAAAATTCTTAACCAAATCTACTTATCAAATCCTTGCATACATTCACACAAACCTACATCTCCATTAAAGCATTTAACTCATTCTTTGAACAAGAGCATTAACAGAAACATACATCCAAAGGAAAGCCAATGGAGAAAAATTTGAATGATCTTTGATCAACTGCATTCATAATCTATGAAAAACATAGAATAGGAGACAATTGGCTTCAAATTTGTGCCATTGTATTCAGAAAATGCTAGTACTATTATACAAAACCTACAAATTACAAAAAATTAGACTCAATAACCTAAAAAAAAGACTCAAATCTATTCTTTGTGTTTTTAATTACAAAACTCTCCAAAATATCTGTGTAAATGGCCTTGAATTCCCTTTTATAAGACAAGGGAGTAGCAAGCCTCAAGACAAGTACACATGTCATTTTCTCATTTGATATACAATTACATAACAAGAAAAGGACCCAAATTGTTCATGGGGGAGAATATTCCATATAAGACAAAAGTTGCCTTGATTTATTGAAGAAGATAGCCTTCCTTCCAAATGACACTTTGTCAAGGAAGATGGATGTATGTTGAACCAAATATTCCTTTAACTTCAACTCCACTTGCTTCCAAAACTTTAGGACTTTAAAGCATAAAATAGAAAAAGACAAAGATACTTCCACATCAACACATATGGACATAAAAATTTCAAACCTAGGAGGAGACAATCTTAAAATTTGTCATATCAAAGGCTTAATCTGTAAACTTTTTGAGCCATGTATTGTACTCCTCCTCGGTTGGCCACTGAATTGTAAGTAACTTTTGTACCTTGCATTTGTTATGGCTTTTGCCTCTTTTGAAAATGTGTCTAAATTAACCTCCATTTTAAACAAGTCATCGAAGGAACTATTTAACACTGCATGTTCAAATTTTCCTAAGAAGTAAATAAAACCAATCAGGGAAGGGACAATGTTCCCAAAATCTTCTTTTCAATTTGTGAAATCCTTGAGTTCACCCGCCTCATCTAGAATTTGAGGCACTCCATGTTCTTCCATATCCCTAAACATTTTCAACTTACTCTTGAAGTGCATATCCAACTTGCTTTGAAAATTTGAAATCTCTCCCACCAATCCAATTTCTTGAAGAAATTGGGGCTAGTTAGTTGGTGGCTTAGGTTCATTGTCCATAGTCTTCATCATTTCCTTCAGGGCATCTTCCCTTGTACTCCATTTTCTCCACACATTCTGAAAAACTTGAATTTTAGAATGTTTCTTATAAGCTTCATGAATATTTTTGTATACATTTCACACATTGTCAAGTTTAAGAAGTATGCAAGAAATTATATGCCCTAGGATATCATCAAATGTCAGTTACTACCTTTTTTTTTCCTCCTTAGCTTTCTACTAGCTCTCCCTTACCATATCCAATTGTTCCTTTAATCTCTTAATTTTGAGGGATAATGTCTCTCTATCTTGTATGGAGAATTCTTGTGTGGAGGTAGGGGGTCGAAGGGCTTTCACCATAGGTGTTGCAAGTGTCTACTTTGGAGCACTGAATTTCAACTTATTGTATTCCCATTGCAACATATTAAATTTTGCAAGTAACTGGTTATATCTCTCCTAAGCCATCTTTGTAGTATCAACACTTAGCATAGCAACATGTACAGTCAATTTTGTTGCTTGTATTGGGGTAATATCATAGTCTCTCTTTAAAACAAACTCACTAGTTATTCCCCCACTAACCTCATTACCCTTGGTTTTCTTGTATTTGGTCCCATGTACCAAAATGCTAAAGTGTGCAACCTTGGGATAAAGCCAGAACCAAAGACTTTATTATCATATTGCTCCTTTAAAATAAATGACTCAACATATTTTTTGATTGTGTCTAGAGCAATTATAGAAGACAAGTCCCAACTAGGAAATAGAATAATTCCACTTTTCTTGACCAACAATCTTCCCTTAGAAAAATATCTACAATTTCTTTCTCTATCTTTTTTGCTTCATTCCTCTCAATTTCCTCATACATTGAAGGACCAACTCCTTTCTATTTTTCAATTCTATCTTTGAATTCTATACCTTTCACTTGAATTAAATATTCTTTGAACTCCATTTGGACAAAGGATTCATCATCCATAAATTTCTCACAGGATTTTAACCTGACATCTTTATCAACAAGATTATTCTCATCATAGACAATTGTCATAATTCTATTAGTAGGAACAAAAGAATCCATTACATCATTAATTTGGGGAGAGGGAAATTTTTGATGCACTTCTTCTTCATCAGGAACATACTCAACAGACTATTCCTCCATTGTATCATCTCCATTTGACTCAGAAACATACTCAATAAGAGGGTAAACCATCAACACCTTTTATATTTCCATTGGTCTAACAGAAGGGCCTTGAGCAGTAGATTGAGTGGGCCTACTTTGAATTATGGCCATTTGCTCTTCCTTCTTTATCTTTGTTGCTTCCTCAACTTTCCTTATCATGTTCATGAATGTTCCATTTTTATATCTTGCCAACATCTTCATGGATTTTTTAAAGTGATCCTGTATTTGAGTGTATTGGATCACATATAATGGGTTCACTTTAAGCCTTGCCTCCTCAATCTTATTGATATGCATCCATGCCTAATTTCTCTCATTAACCTCTACATTTGATGCCAAATTCCTAATCACATCTTTTGTATACATGAAATGATGATAAAACTATATCTACTTCTACTCCTCTCCTTATCAACAAAGCCCTCAAGGTAAAAATTCCTCACCTTCTCAACCTTCATTCTATAGGCTTTCAACATATCAAAAAAGTTTACCAAGCCCTCCTTGGATGTGGCCTTGAAATGAGAAAAAGGAAAATAGTCATGGGATAAATGATCCCTTCTTGGAACCTCTAAAGTGTTCTTTATCCATAGTATCAAGTTGCCACATAATATCCATAAAAGAAAGTCTATCTAATACATAGATTGGTAGGAAATGTGGCTACACCAAAGCACCATAGACCCTAAAAACCAGGCTGGTAGTATGCATGTACCAATCTCCCCAATTATGATCCAACTTGGTGTTGGCTTTGAACTGTAGGGGCCTCAAAGTCTCTTTGATACCTCTTGAAATTTTGTACATTGGTTTGCATCTCAAATTATCTAGAATACCATATACCATTCAATTATAGAAAGATGTATATTAGAATTAGGGAAATTTTGATCCCAAATGTGTGTCCATAGCTGCATAGGAAGATCATTTCCTTGTTCATCCTTTTTCCTTAGGTGCATGAACTTGGACCATGCCTCCTCTATAATCCATAAAAATATATGCATCAACACATAATAGTGTGTGAATCTTAATGGGGCATTAGGCTCCTTTAAATCCTTTAGTTGCCTATGGATTTTCTCAACTAAATAAGAAGAATAATTAAAGTCCTTGTTAGAATATTTATCTTGGATATCCATTTCCATCATCATCAAGTGAATAGACATTCTCAAATCATAAGTTTTCCCCAACACTTGGTATAATCCAAAGTATGTGTTCTTGAAGTAGCCTTCAAATTTATCACAGTTAAAAGGCTCAAACTCCTTTGGGGTAAACCTCACCCATTTCTTGCTCAAATCCATTCTTCTATGCCTTGGGAATATATAATTTCTATACCCATATTTATCTCTTTCATATTCTTGACACAATGCACTGAAGCTGATAGAAAATGTAGCAAAGGGATTTAATCTAAAAGTTCTTATAATATGACTCCTGCTAATATCTAGTAACAGTGTCCCCTTTTTTCTCTTGATAATTCCTCCCTCAAGGTCATAACACTCAACAACTATCTTAATCAAATCAACTTCTATAAATATATTTGGCACAATGAGGTTTCCCAAGTCACATGTCCATAAATTGTTGAATGGACAAGGGTAGTATGACCTTTTGTATGCATATTGGAACAATTCCCACCCATTTTGTGGCACTGTTAAATCCCCAAAATTCCTGGTGTTGTCTTACAAATGATCAGACAAAATACCTTCACAAGTAGCTCTTTTTCCAACCACCTTGGCTCTCGGGAATAATTCCATGACATCATCCTCCATGAATCTAGAATAATATCTCTTAACTCCCTTTGCTTTAGGCTTATCTTCCTTGGTTTTAGGCTTAACCTTTTTAGTTTTAGGTTTGGTATTTGATGAACCACTAGCTTGACTTATTTTAGAAAAATTTGACAAACTAGGGCTTTGATAACCCAATTCAAATATTAGGGTTTCACAACGGTTTAATACCCTACCAAGATTGCACAAATTTGGAGCTCAAAATATACAAAACCCTATAAGTATTTCCCTAAAACAAGCCAAGGCTTAATAATCTCTTTTCAAAAATTCCACACTAAAAACCCCAACAACCCCAATTCAATTTGTATACAACTACAACCATTTTCTCCAACACTTAATTGAAATTCTGCACATAAGGATGAAGATTCTTACTTACCTGGGAAACCCTAGCTTTTTTTTGCTTGAAATTATTTTCTTGGAGCTCTGTTCGTCTAAATGCTTGAATATTTTGGCAAAGATAATGAAAAATGAAATTATCAACCTCTTGAGTCCATTCAAACTACTTTTTATGTCCTTTTATAGTATCAAGTATAGGAGCTACTATGCTATTGTAATTTTAAATAAAATTTATCTAGCAAGTCCATGAAAACTCCTTACCTCATAAGCACTCCTCATTGTTGGCCAATCAACAATGGCCTTAACCTTCTCCTGGTCCATCTTCAATCCCTCTCTGGATATCACAAAATCCAAGTAATCCAACTTGGTCTTCATAAATGTGCACTTCTTGAGGTTGATCAACAACTTCTCATGCAAACGTGTCATAACCAACCTTAAATGCTCTAGGTATTTTCCTTAGACTTGATAAAAACTATTATATCATCCAAATAGACTATCAAAAAATTCCCTAGGAATAGTTTCAAGACTTCACTATAAGCCTCATAAAAGTACTAGGTATATTTGTAAGCCCAAAAGGCTCACCAATCATTCATAAAGATCATCATTAGTTTAGACGTTGTCTTCCATTCATCCCTAGGTCTGATCCTAATCTGATGGTAACCACTCTTCAAGTCTATCTTTGAAAAATACATAGAACCACTCGAACAATCCATTATCTCATCCATCATTAGAATAGGAAACCTGTATTTGATGGAAATCTTATTGATTGCTTTGGAGTTCATATATATTCTCCAATCACCTTCTTTCTTCGGTACTAGAACTATTGGTAGAACACAAGGGCTAAGACTCTCCCTTATCAATCCTTTCTCCAACAACTCTTCAACCCACTTTCTAATATCCTCATTCTCCTTAGGATGCAATCTATATTTAGCCTTATTTGGTAGGATATCCCCTAGTACCAAATCCATATGGTGACTAATACTCCTCATTGGAGACAACTCACTCAGCAAATCAGCTACTACAATATTCATATGCTCCTTCAAATGTCATGTATCTCCTTTGACAAATCATCCAACTTAGTAGAGGTAGGTGCATCCTTAGGTTTAAGTACTAATGAATATCCCACTTCTTCCTTCTTCATATCATGCACAAATTCTTTGCTACTCACCAATATAATATTGTTTCTATTGCTTCTCTTAGTATCCCCTTCTTCTCCTCTCAAAGGTAATAGTGTATATTTTTTTACCATCCTTCTAAAAAGTATATGTATTATTTCTTCCATCATGTATGTCTCTCCTATCAAATTTCCAAGGCCTACCCAGAAGCACATGGAAAAAATCCATGGGCATAATATCACACACAACAATGTCCTTATAATTACCTATTTAAAACTCTACAAAGGCTTGCTCATATACCAATAACAAATACCCCTTTTGAAGCCAAGAAACTCGATAGGCATTAAGATTTTTTATTCTAGTAAGACCTAGCTTCAATTGACACAATATTATCCCTATTACCACTATCAATAATACGTATGCAAAACTTACCTTTAGCCTTGCAATTGGTCTTTAATAAAGCTCTCCTTTGTACAGGTTCTGGACCCTTCTTTGGTGGCTTCAACAATACTCTTTTGAAAAACAAAGACTCTCCAATCTCAGGTTCTTCTAAGTGATGAGAAGGTGATGCTACACTCTCTTGGTCTACTTGCACAATTTGATTACTCCTGTCAGGCCTCGTGTGGCCTTCTTATGTAAACTCAAAACACTCCCAACTTTTATGACCAAACTTATTACACTTAAAACACTTTCCTGGAAAGCTTCTTCCTCTTCCTTGGTAACCTCCTCTACCAAATGGTCTCCCTCTATTTTGGAAACTCCTCTCTCTAGATTCGCTTGTTCACTAGAAGTGCCTACTTCTTCACCTTGATGATGTTGTTGTCCTCTACTAGAGTGTTTCCCTCTTGCTTTTTCTACTCTTCCTCTACCTCTTCCTTGCTGATTTTTCTTTCTCATAAGATTCTCTTATGCTTTAGTGGCAAATTGATATGCTTATTCAAGAGTCCTAAGTGACAAAAGACTCAATTCATCTTGCAAACTATATCTCAATCCATTGAGGTACCTAGCTACCTTCTCCATATCTTCTTCACTATGCCCTGACCAAATCACAAGCTTGTAGAACTCCTTTGTATATTATTTCACACTCATCTCCTTTTGCTTGAGGTTTTGTGATCTTTTAAACAGGTTAGTCTGGTAGTCTCCAGGAAGGATCTTAGCTTTCAACTTGGAAACCATTCTATCCCAAGAAGTCATCTTCTCCTTTTTCTTCTCTCTTCTTTTTGACTGAACATAATTCCACCACATAGCAGCATGGCCTTTGAGTTTTGTGCATGGAAAACTGACATATTTCTCCTCCACCAATTCTTCATATTCAAAATACTTGTTAAGATCATTGATCCAATCAATGAGTTCCTCTCCATTAAGGCTTCTCGAGTAGATAGGAACCTCTATCCCGGGCTTGGTTCCAACCCCTTTGACTGCTCTCAGTATTCTCACCTCAACTCCATCAGGATCTTCTCCTTCTTCATGAACCACCTCTTCTCTGGCTGGTTTCTCCTCCTCTTCATTGTCACTTATATCTCTCGTAGGTAACCCTCTCCTCTGTGATTTCTCCATGACCTCCATTCTTGTTGTGAGATACTGCAACATTTCAAGATTTCCTTTCTCCATGCCTCTTCTGGCACCTCCTCTGGCTCCTCCTCTTGACATTCTTCTCAGTGGCATCTTTCCCAAATTCACCTTGCCTAGTAACTTGCTACTCTAATACCAAAAATTGATGATAAGAAATTCAATCCAAATCCAAAAGATGTTGGAATTGTTTGATTAAAATCCTCAAACAATGCCAAATTAGGAATTGCAACTGAGAGTTCAAATTAAAAACTTCAACACAACAATTTAAAAACATAGATTTAATACTCGACCTCTTAAAGGGACTTTGATATTTTTTAGAGCTTACACCAGTAATAACAAATATTAATTACTCGTGCCAACACCACATTGGGCTTAAAATAGTGAGGAACAATTACAAAATAAAATTTAAAGCTGCCCCCTTTTGTATTCATAATGTTTGAATAACAAGAAGATACCATGACAAAACATGAAGGAAACATAGAAAATTAATCATTGGCATCCAAAGTTAGAAGTAATGAGTGGGAAACAAACACCTAAGTTGAACTATCAACTTCCAAATAGCAATAAAAATAAAATCTATGCACATCAATTATTTTCGAAACTAAAATACCACACCATGTCTTACAAATAGAGGCAACACTAAACAAATACCAAGAAGTTATTTTTATGCAAAGTAGAGGATCCACATAATCTAAAATTTTGTTTCACTTGAGTAAAATCATCTTCCACTTCCCTGCACCCAAAATACACTATTTTATCTTAGTGCCCCTGCCCTTTCTTGTTGCCTATAACCCCATTTCCTCCCTCTAATTTTTCCATGCTAGCCCAACCACCCTCTCCCACGATGCCACTTACTGCTCTTTGTAATTGAATGCTAACTACTTCCTCTATTGAACTTGTAGCTGCCTTCCCACGTTGCATTATCTACCTTTTTGATAATTGAAATTAAAATTTCCTTTCTGAGCAACTAGAAAATCAAGAATTATAACTAATTCTTTCCACGTGGGTAAGTGTCTTAACTATTTTTATGCCCTCTTTCACTATGGGTATGTGTTTGTCTTTTCCCATTTTGCAATGTTCAAAAATAAAACTCCAATAAAGCAATGCGGGTCCCTTATACACCTCACAAGACAAAAATTCCAAGAAAACAAAAACACTAATCATAAAATAAAAAGAAAACCAAAATTAGATGCAATCAATGCTCTTGCACCACTTCCTCTAGTAGGTAGATTTTAATGTTGGATTGAACTCCTTTTCTCTTTTGTAAGTTATTCAAGAAGTAGGAGAATGTTGAGAAAGGTGCCTCAATATTATATCCTAATGCTCATACTTATTAATTATTTTGGATTTATATAGAGAATGGTGCATCCCACTATGATTTTGCATAGTCTACCATGTGTCAGATATCTTGGGAAGGTTGTAAGAGCATCTATGTCATTGTGAGGTTATTAGATGGGACTTATGATAGATTATTATGATGTATAAGAGCATGATTATAATGGATTTATATTGGAATCTTGGTCTAGCATTATGACAAGTAAAAATAACATATTTGGATGGATATTATTCAGTTAAAAATGGAGAGCCCTATTTGAAGAGTCAATAATGAGTAATGAAACCCTATAATGAGTGTAAGGAATATAGTATTTTTATTATCGTGGACTCTTCATGGGTACGAGGCATTGGTATTGGACCGATTTTAGACACCACATTTGTGCTCGTGGTTCATTCTCATGGTATCATGTTTCTATTTTATGGTTTATTCTATTATATCTTCTATAATTTGGGTGCTTGGTTTGGAGCTATGTATGATTTATTTGTTGGTATTGTTTTTTTTAACCCGATAGTATCCCCACAACCCAACCTAGCAACCCAATAGCCCTTGCCTTGAGCTTGCTTTTATGCCAAGTTTTGGGGTACTAAAGAGGCAAGTTGGGGTGAGACTAGTCCACTGAGGTTGGGTGCACGAGATTGAACAACACCGTCAACACATAATTCAATCGACAAGAATCAAATCTTGGACCTACATTGGACAAACCCAAAGCCTTAGAACAACCAAACCAACCATTCGAGCTAGCAAGTTTCCTCAATTTGTTGGTATTGCTATGTTGCTATAATTTCTCTAGTTTTACATGTTAGGGATAGTAAAGTCATGTTGCTAGATATTATATTGTAATCTCTATTGTTGAAAATTGTTATATGCTTTAGAATGTGGGGATTTCCTCTTAAAATAGATTTCCCCACATATACCTATGTGCTATGGTATAAATCCCTTAATTTTTTTTCTTCAACTATAACATTAATTATTTTTACAATACCTTCCCTTAATGTCTAGTGTAGGAAGTGTATTTAGCACCATTGATTCATTTCAAAATAACAATGGAAAAGCATAAAATAATAAGAGACAAAAGGTAAAATAGAGAATTGTTGTGCAGTTTCTGCACACATGCCCCGCTGAAAGAAGGGACCCTCTTTTTCTTGCTTTGTTTTCTTGTTTGCTTTTCATAGGGCCTGACTTCATCCCCTTAAGGGACAAGTCTCTCGGTCTTGGTCTTGATTCACCCACGCGCTTAATGGAAGACTTGCATTTAAGATGTCATCTTGCAACTTCAAGTGATGGCCTTGCTCTTAGGAGTCGACGCCTAATCAAAAAAGTTCAAATTCAGGCCAAAATTGGCTAAGTACAGGGGAGGTTTGGTAATTCCAAGGTACCTCAAATTACCCGAACCTTAGTCCGGTCAGATAATCCGAGTTACCTCAGATTACCCAAGTTTGAGTCCCTGTTACATTTCCAAGGTTTCCTTAGACACCCATACAAGCATTTATTGCTTGAATTTAATGAGTTTAAGTGGTTAATTTGGGGAATAAAAAGCAAATTGAAGGGTCATTCTATCATTATTCTTTTGTGAGAGTTTCAATTTGGGAGAGTTTCTTTCATCTCACGCTCAACCTATGCTTCAACATTGGATTTGTGTTCTCTATTTGATCGCTCTAGGGTTTGGAGATCGTTGGTTGCTCTGCTATTGTTCTCTTCTTTGTCGCGCGACATTGCAAGGTATGTTCACTCATTTTATTCATGATCTTTGATGCATCTCATGCTCGGTTATTGGTCTCCATGTTCTGAGTCAACCTTTTGGTTATTAGGATTTGAATTTGCAATCGGTTTCATACTGGAATATAGGGTTTAGGTGTTTAAACGAAGCTCATTTTAATGGTGGGTATGTGTAGGATCATCATGGAAAAAATAAGCCCTTAAGTGGCAAAAAATTTAGAAAAATCAGTGTTAGGCAACTTGACGTAAAAATTCGAATAAGTTATCTATATTATTTCAAAAATATGTAAGAATAGAAGCTGTATAAAATTGAATGTAGTTTCTAAACTACTAGGTTTATTTAAAAATAAATAAAATCTATTTGTTGAAAAATTGAAATTTCAATGCAGTAGTACTTAAACTTCAGGGAAAAAATAAGAAGTAGGTGTCGGTCTAACCACCCTAACCATAATAAAATGATAATATTTTTTTATAAGATTTTATATATAAGTAGAGGACTCATGTCTAGATGTGATGCATATTTTTTTGTAATTTTTTCCCAAGTAAATAATTAATTATGAATCTTTTATTACAACTTCTAAAAAATATAAAAACTCGTATGTCTAACCACCTTAACTTGGTCAAAACTTCATGAAATTTATTTTTTATTTTTTTAATCCCATAGTATGTAAAGCATAGAATGTGATGCATGTTTTAGATTCAAAAAATGTGATACTATTTGAAAGTTATAGATGTTTTCCAATCATCCTATGGATTAGGACTTTAGTCGTAATTCTAATAGAAAATGAATAATAATTATTTATTAAATTCAAATTAAAGCATAATTTATATTGGTGGAAATTTGAGAATCTCCTCTAAAAACCCTTTTCATTTCATCAATTTTGGATAATAAAAAAAGTCATCAACCACATACCCTACAAATATCCATAATATTGCCACTTTTTGGCCCATCATGATCCTGCACATACCCTGGTGTCGAAATAGGGTTTCGGTCCAGACGTCTTTGGTGTGAAAAGTGTGATAAATGGTATTTAAATCTAGTTGGAGATTGTTTCTTTCATGATTGTCATGAGGTATTTGATTGTTTCCCTATTTCGAGCCATACGAGTAAACCCTAGCTTTGGAAATTTATATGACCGGTGGGAATGAGTGAGATCGATGATTGTTAGGTCGATTGTTTGATTTAAAATTGCCAAGTAATGCCAATAATTCACTTTTAAAGCAATTTTGAGCCCATCCTTTATCAATTTGAAGAATTGGACGTTATAACACTTAGTGAAATTCACAGGCTCGAGCTCATTTTGGAAATTATGATAGACCTCAGATTTTTGAGCTTTAATCTACTCGGAGAATCTGAGTCCCCTTGGATTATCCACATCTCATGATTGACCTAAACCCTGACCTTCAAAGTGAACACTTAATTGAATTTTGAGTCCGGAGCCTAATCGATAAATCCAAGCAAGCTCGGATTACCCGAATGTTAGTTCACCTAGGTAATACTGAGGTCCCTAGAAGTATCTGAACCTGGTAGGTAATCGACTCTAGTGCCTCAAAATGCTTGAACTAACCAAGTCTATGAAGTGCATTTGAAGTAACCCAAGCTTGAACATGATTGATTGAATCGATGCACTTTATCCCTCGTCAATTACACTTGGTTAATTGAGAAAATGCATGTGTTTGGCTAAGACTCGGGATATCTGAGCTAGCTCAGATTAGCCAAACCTTAGTCCGACCAAAAAATCTAAGCCTACTCGGATTATTCGAACTTGCTCCTCAGGTCTTAGATTTCAAGTGCTACTGGTAAATGAGCAATAGTTGATGATTTCTTGGCATTTACTAGTGGATAGCATTTCATTTGAGTGGGATTTACTTGCTTATCATCATGGAATTTGATGAGGTGAGGTTGCTTGTATTTATTGCTATTAGAATTTGAATTGATACTAACTTAAGTTAATGGCATGTTGGTGCTTCATTGAATTGATATATTGTTGTCTCACTTTTTGGTGATTATGGTCTTTTCTTTAATAGATGCAAGCTAAGGTTAGCCCTGACAAGACCACAAAGATGAAAGCAGCTCTAGTGCAAGAAGAAGTCCAAAGAATATAGGAAAGGATGAAGTGTGGCTTTAAAGGCATATGGCCAAAGACAAAGATTGCTTTCGCATGGTCAAAGCTTGCAGACACCAACATGGGCCATGTGGACTATGATGACTTCCAACAGAGGATGTTTGGGAATGCATCGACTGAGCTGGCTTAGAAGATCACTCACACTGGATTGGCACAAGCAGCAGGGTTTCCTCCAACACAACTATGCTCTAAGTTGGTCTTGGAATGTTCAAATCACTATGACTCCCTGACAAGAATCATAATTGGGCCACAAGGCATAGTTGTGGAAAACTTAACTGAAGAGTCCATTGCAGAGGTCTTCAACATTTCCTCTCATCACAAGCTCATTGAAGAAATTAACATTGGGGAAGCTATCAAGTTCTATGAGAAAGACCCAAATAGAGCTTTGGAGATTATGAATAATGCTTGGATATTGAAGCCTAAGCCATACTACTCAAAACTACCCAAGCAGTTGCATAAAAGTGATTTCAAGGTAGAATACCATGACATCATAACTCTTTTGGGTAGGGTCATGGGGGTGGAAGAAGCTCATATCTTTCACACTTGGATGTTCCATCCCATTACAGAGATTGTGGCAAACAAACATTATCACTAGGAAAGAATCATAAGTAATAATCTAGATGCCCAATTGAGGAGTGTGCAAGAAACCAACAGGTTCACCATGACCTCACATCTAGTATACATGCTGGCACATAAGACCAAGTACAAGGGTCTCAGCTACAAGGGGACTATTGGGAAGGACAGGATATGGAATGTTTACCCACAACTCCAGTATAAAACATCCAACTATAGAAGGGCCAATGATTCCTTCTTCATGTATATTCGAAGACTGTTGCAAGATGCTCTTGATATCAAGGTTTCTTCAGATGTTGATCAAGCAATATGGCCAATAGTTTATTCAATTCCAAAGATTCACATACATCTAAGTACAAGGATCTCCAACTGTTCCCCTCAGATTACACAGGTATCCCACCAACAAACTCCTAATGTTAGAGCTGACAAGACAAATGGTAGGTTTCAAAGAAATCCTACAACAAGGCAATATAAAGAAGAAAGGATTGGGATCAGAATTCCCATTGAGAATGGGGACTTTGGAGGCTTGTCCTTTTATTCAAAGTTCCCAACATTCTGAGAAAGAGATGGCCTAGTTTGAGCTATATTCCCACACCAACAAAAGTAATTTTGATCCTTATGGTAAGGACATGAAGCAGGCCAATAGGATTTTTAGGTACAAGGACCACATTGAAGACTATTTGGCTAATTGTCGGGATGAATTTGAAGCTATAAGGAGAAGGTTGTCGAGGCTATGTTTGAAATCAATCAGATTATATAGAGTTGTATAGGTGCCTGATCAGACACAAGATGATGATGCAGACCTACTCCAACACCATGACTTTGAGCCATACATAAACAAGCCATTGCCACCAATTAATTGGTCTGAGGAAGAAATCACATATTTGAATCAGGTCACTGAATGAGTGAAGAAGTACTCTAGATTATGGGTCAAGCATAAAATATTGGGATTGGAAGCAGAAGGCGTTAATTTCACCTATGACTTAATGGGAGACTTGGAGTCTCATGATGAAGAGGAAGCTTAAACCAATAAAGAAGATGAAGCTGCTCAAACCTATGAGGAGGAATTCCATGAAGAAGTAGATGAACCAGTATCTATTAAGAGGAGAGCAAGGAGCTAGGTGCAGGTAAAATAGGGAGAGAGGTCATCTCATAAGAATAAGAGAGATCCTGAAGTTGGTGCTAATGTTCAAGAAGGTGAAACCTCACAACCAGTGAGGAAAAGAAGAATAATCATAGAGAGGCAGAAGGCTGCTAAAGCAAGGAAAGGTGAAGCTACCACAGATGCTCCCTCTACAACAAAGGTTATGGATTTGGAGAGTTCAGGGGAAAATCCCCAAGTATATGTTAGGAGAAGCTTTCCTAAGAAAAAGGTTGCTCCAGTAGAAGAAGTTAAGGCCACAGAGGAGGAGGTGCAAGATGAAGAGGCACCTACTGATGATATGGAGAAGAGAGCAATAGGAAATAATTCTCCCATTCCTTCTCCACATCAAAATGTGCACGTTTATGAAGACACAACTCATGAAGAGGGGAACATATCTAACAATCTTGAACAACTAAGTGAAGAAGATGGTGAGATTTCCACTACTGATAGTGGATAATGGATGAAGTTTGTACAAGAAATTAGACAATCCACCTCTAGGGTAGAGAGTAAGAACATAGAATCTGAAGTTGTTCAAGGAAAAACATCAATGTCCCCTGAAAAGGTAACAATTGATGAATAGGAAGATCACCTTGAAGCAAGAGAAAATAGAGAAGAGGTTGTTGATAATCCTCATCAGGACAAAGAAGAATATGAAAATCAACTAGAGATAGAGCATAATGTTGAAGTAAATGTGGTTGATAATCTCATTAAGAAGTGGTAACTAAGCCATCTACAACTCTAGAATGGTTAGAAAAGAGGCTTAGTAAGAAGCCAATCATTGTACAGGAGGAGACCCCAAGCTGGGACAAGTTGCTTGAACAATGGGGGAAGCCCAAGCAAAGAAAGAGGGCCAGGATAGTCTCTACAATGTCTAGAGATGAATTTAATAATAGGGTTATACATGTGGTTGTTCCTATAGAAGATAAGTTCAAAGACAAAGTTAGGCCATCAGACTACAAGGTGTAAACAATCAACTTAGGGCCTACTACCAAGGAACAAGAAAAAGAGGAATTCCAAGAATCTTCCCAAGCAATTTTGAGGAGATAAGATAAGGAGACAAAGGAGAAAGAAAAACTATAAAAGCAATAGAATGATGCTTATAAATATGTACAACACTTGATGAAACCTCTACAAACTATGGGAAGTGAAAGGATTGTGCCAAAAGAATTGTTGCCTAAGGAGGAAGTTACAAAAATTGAAAGGTTAAAATCCTCTATACATTGCACACATGGTTGGCTCTAGGATGTTAGCACTAGAGGAGATGAAGCAATTTAGTAGATTCTGAAGATATACACCAATGCTTCTGATTTTCTGGAACATATCTCGCAGGTTGTTGCAGATTGGAAAAAGATTAATGAAACAGCTATCAATGAAATTTTGTGGGTGCCTAAGAATTAATTTTCCAAGTTGGACATCCTTTCCCATGATGAAGTTGAAAAGGTAAAGGAATGGATTGAGGTCTGTAATTATAGAAAGGAGCTCCTTTCCAAGGTTCTGAAGAAAATAACCAAAATATAGGGGAAGGTAAAGGAAATATATGATGGTTGCATCAGTTTCTTGAAAATAATGACTGGAAGGAGAAAGTTTGGCTAGAAAAATATGAACATAAGCAGGTTGCAGGGGTGGTGGCATGAAATTTATGCTCCTTCTAATGGTTCCCCAATTACAAAAGAAAATCTGGAGGATGTAGCAATCTATATTTCAAAACTGGACAAATATCATGAGTTACAGATTGAATGGAATGGGGTAATGCCCCAATATTTGGAGGAGTTTGAAAATCATAAGACAAGAGTTAAATTTATTCCATTTCTAAATCCAGAGGATATGAAGGAAATATTAGGCAAGTTTAAGGAATTATCCAATAAATTAGAGGTTGACAAGGAGAGAAAAAATTTCCAGGTTGTAGCCATAGATTTTTGTGTCAGACATGTGACCTCCAGCCAACCAGTTGGACAACCTTGAATTTCGTGTCATGAAGGATATTTTTTTGGAAGAACCCAGGTCGAGCTGGAAGGAGTCTCAAGCATTAAATGCAAATTTTATTTTAATTCAAAACCTCCTAGGCCGACTTGCTTGGCTGACCTATAGACATAAACCCTAAATTGGGCTGACCTAGTGGGGGAATTGTCTATATATTGAGGATCATGCCTCATTTTTGGGGTTAGAGAAAAAGAATTAAGGCATAGTTGCAAGAGCTAGGATTGAGTTAGAAAGTTAGTATTTTTCTGAGAGCAAGTGGTTCTACATTGAATACTGGAATTGTTGCAACATTGGGTGATTCAATATAAGTAAAGACATTGTTCTTTGGTACTCTTTCTTGTGTTGTTTCATCTTGCATGGTTCTTGTTATTTCATATCTTTAAGATTACTTTGATACTGTTGGTTACATGTTAGATTTTAGAGTTAGATGTGATGCAATGGTGTTGATGATTTAATATTTGAAGTGTTTGAGCAATCCTTGGTCCATACTTTTTGCAACTTGCTGATTGTAAGTTGTTGTGTAAAGTTATCTTGGGCCTTATATTTTTTTTCTAAGTTCAATTGTGGGTATTTATTCATTTCAATTGCAAAATAGGGTTGATTTGGGTGAATGCTTCATGATCTGAAAATCTTTAATTACTTAGAAGATTGCACTATTTCTATGAGATTGCAGGTTCATTCTAGGTTTAGCAGGAATTGGTTTTGAAGGATTGGTCCACTTTGAGTGTTTAATCATTTGCATTGTTGGTCTTAGGAATAGATTTAGTTTCAAAGTCTCTTTAAACCGTTATCTTTTGTTATTCCTTTAAATTCTGGATTAGTTTTAAAATTGGAAGTATCATTATATTGGAAAATCTGATAACTCTAAAGTTTCCAACATTTGTTTTGTAAGGCCCGTTGTGATTACCAACATTTTCACATCATCACTGAGTTGTTTATTGCATTGTCAAGACCTAACATTAGAGACCTTGGGGTTATCTCTTGAGGCTTGTTGATAGATATTTACCTTTCAAGAGAGATAGAATACCATATTCTGTTTGAGTTGTGTAGAAAACACCATCAACATATTGGCGCTAGAAGGAGGGCCCGAATATGCAAGTTGGATCATTTTCTATATACCATTTGTCCTGAGATATTTCGAAGAAGAACCAGATCTACACTAGGGGAGGAATCATTTCAAGAATTGCAAGCCCCTACTAGGGCAAGGAGGACTAGAAGAAGGGGAGAGTAATCATCTACCCCATCATATCCATCCTATCCATCATCCTCATTTTCATCAAGCCCATCATCATCTGATTCTGAGGCCGTTCCCATACAACAACCACAACCATTCATTAATTGGACTTTACCACCTCCACCACTACCAATGGCTTTCTTGAAAAACAACCCTTATCCTTTGTCTTTCAACAACTACAATATTATGCCCAAGAATCTTGAGCATTTTTTCTCCAAGTTTCATGTTAATGATCCTAATAGAACTACAGAGGAGCATATCAGGATTTTCCAAACTTGTCTCAGGGATAGAGGGATCAACCACGAGGATGTTGTATGTAGGATTTTCCCTTATTCTCTAGGAGATGATGCCTTTTATTGGTACAATCACCTATCGATTGGGTCAATTCACAACTGGACTGAACTTGAGAATGCATTTCTGCAAAATTTTAAGATCCCTATTAGTGCTTATGAGCTGTATCTGCAATTCACCAAGGTTAAGAGGGAAGTCAATGAGCCTATAGGGTCATTTAATAATATATTTCATTGTGAATACACTAGGTTGCAAGTCCCTTATGCTATAGATGATGCTACTGCTTTGGAGGTTTATTACGAAGCTCTTGACAATCTTACATCCACTTTTCTTAAATGGAGAGCTAATCCTTCGAATAGCTTGCTTGGTGCATATGCAAAGGCTATTAAGGTTAGTACTGATTTGAGGCAACATTTGTCAGGACCCTTGCCATCCTTAGGGCCTGCTGCCCATCTAGGACATATTCAAGCACTAAATCAATATTTGACTAACCATACCCCCATTATGAATCCAATACCACAATTTCCTTTGGTTCCACATCCGGGTCCTCTGATGAATCAAGCTCCTCCAATGCCTAGTTATCCTCAACAAAGTGCCAATCAACCTCTCCCTTCACAACAATAGGTTGGTTTTCCCACCATTTGTAGAACTCTGAAGTCTTAAACTAGTCCATGGGTCCGAGAGTTGCATCTGGATACCCTCAGAATAGTTCAGGACATGCACCATACAATAGTCCTGACAAAGAAAGATTGGACGAATTGACTGAACAAGTGAAGATGCTGAACATGGAGGTAATGTACCTAAGAAACTAGAATAGTCAACTCTAATCTGCTAAGAGGAATATGCAGTCCAATTATAATAGGGAGAATTGAGATTCTGCATAAGGACACGCGCATAATTTTGATAGAGGGCAACCATCTAGTCAGAATTTTGATAGAGGACATATAGGTGGACAAGGATTTGAGAGGAAACAACCACCCAGATAGAACAAAACATGGAACACGAGGCCAAACAATGGAGGTGTTCCTACTCCATTGGATCAACCTCCTAATCAAGAAAGGCCTCCAAGTGGTGTGTATCTAGCAGAGGCAACTTTATCTGGATGGTGTAGAATCCACAAGAAAGTCAGCATTCTGAGTTGGATTGCCCTAAGTTCCAGACTAATACATCCATTTTTCAGTATGAGGTTGAGACCAATTCTAGCAATCAGGAGTTAGTACCATCTGGGCCTTATGATTCCTTGGTGTTTGTGTTGAATCATGCTCCTTTCTTACATAGTGAAGAGAATAAGCCAGAGGAAGATTCAAGTGGCTAGAATGACAAGACATAACAAGTGTACAATGGGGATGAAATCTCATATTTATTTAATGAAGGCACTGAGAATGACAATGACCCCTTAGATGAGGAGGAGATTGGTGTTGAGGAAGTTCAAATGTTCCAACAGCCTACAAGGAAATATGATATGAGGAACATACCAAATAGAAATCCACAAGCTAGAGGCCCATTCACTACATCAATCCCTCCAAACAATTTCACCATACCACCAGATCCAAATGCCAACAATAATCCATCATATCCTCATCTACCCACACAATATTTCTTAAAGGGAGGATAGTTTGATTCCGCTAAAGGAAATAACTTGGATGAAGGAAAGGAAAAGTCGGTGAATCATTCCACGGAAACACATACTGATATGAACGTGGAGCAATTGGGTGATTATGTGGCTGAAGAACTCAAGAAACTAAAGGTAATTCTTTTTGATTTTGAGTTGTTAAGAGTTCCTAGTATCAAAAATTCTATTCTAGGAGATTTTAAATCAAATATAGTTCCTTAAGATAGGACAGCAAGTGAGGTAGTTGGGAAGAATCCTAGTTCATAGGCACCAAAAGATCAAAGTCAAGCATAGCCTAGGGATAGAGGGAAAGAAAAGGATAGGAGTCAAGTTGCACAAGCTGATACTCAACTAATTTTGTTCCAAGGAAAGACATAAACTCCCCCTTTTCTAATTTATGTTCGACTCTTTGGGAAGAATTTACACAATTTCCTACTAGACTCAGGGGCTTCCATGAATGTTATTCCTTTTGTTGTCTGTAGTACTCCTGAAGTCTCTCAAAAGGTAACTCAGTTAGACAAGATAGAGGTGAATGTAGTGGGATAATTAAATATGATTCCCATGCAAATTGCATCAGATCTTAGGATTCAACAAGTTATCAATATTCAAGTAGTAGAAATTCCTGATACTTATGGTCTGATTTTAGGCAGAGATTTCACCAAGGCACTAAATGGATATACATCAACTAATCATTACCACATGTGGTTTCCCTAGAAAGGAGTCCTGAATCAAATCAGGGTTGAAAGGGAACCTAGAATGAAGTATGTAATTACTAATTATCATAATATTTCCAATGAGATATTAGTATCAGAAGTAAATTTGGGGAATTATGTATTGGTAGCCCCTATTTCAGAATCAGATAAAGAGGAAATCTTCATGCTGCAAAGCACACCTGGAGAACTCACATCAGAATCCAACAATACTAGAGCATTGGTTGAACCAATAGAAGAAGATGATGATTAGGAAGATGGTCAACTCAGTTTTGTTGTGCAGTTTTCGCACACACGCCCTGCTAAAAGCAGGAACCCTCTTTCACTTCAGTTTTGGTTTTTTGGCCCTTTCTTTTTGAGGTTTTCTCTTATCTTAGCATGTGATTAAATGTTTATTTTTGGTTTCCTAAGTGTTTCCCCAGGTTATTTATTGAAAATCCTAAGTTCTGGACAAAGTTCGGGTTTTTACCCTGATTCAAGAATTTCCTCCCTAGACGGATTTTCTCGGATCCTGTTTGGATTCCAGCCGTGCATCATGGTTCGAAGATTCTTGGTCTTCGCGGATTTCCGCGTGGGCTATATTTTCCTGGATTCCACCCTATCATCGACTTTCCGATTTTTCTGACTGTCCTATTGATTGCATTAATGGCTTGGTGTGTGCTTTGAGGGATGTATTTAACTTGGTTTCTGGGATCTTTTGTGCCATCATGCTTATTGTTGTTGTTGTTTGAGCTAATGAGTGCTTTCCTGTGATTGATTGACTTCATTTTGGGGTGTTTGGGTTTGAATTGATCGATTTGAGTGATAGTTTCTTGTGCATTCCTGCATCTGTTCTTTGTGGATGCCATTCGGCTTCTCATTTGCTGCTTCTGAGATTGATTTCCAAGTTATAATGGTATGTTTTTATTGCCCTGCCTTTGATTGAGAATTATGAATGGCATGTTGATGTTATGAGAGCTTGTGGGATTCGACTTCCTACGTATTTTATCATTGCATGCTAGGGTTGTTCAGTATTGCGTTATTTGTCATCTCCTAGGTGAGTCTTGAGCTCGTTTTCCTATCTGCATTTTGATGAATCTTGCATGAGAGTAATTAGCAAACCCTAGTGATGACTTAGCAATTGGAACAACTGAATTCTGAGCTTGCCTATGCGCTAATGGCAGATGAATAGAGTTTGAAACCTATGGCATCACCATTCATCTTTAGTTTTCTCTCAAATTGACCTAGAATGTAAAGAAAATCTATGAAAGGTCCATCCTCGACTTGTCCTGAGTTAAACATTTTGAAATTCATGATCGATTTGGTGTTTGGATAAGATCATGACTATCCGCCCCTTCTAAATTTTCTTCAATGTGACCCTTCAAAGTTGGGGAGATGTCATAGCTCACCCTGTATTTCACCAAGAAGCCTTCTTAAGTTCATTTTTGATCACCGAGACCCCACCCCGAAAGGAAGTCTCTCATTGACATGTATTTCCTTATACGCTATCGAAAAGATGATCCCTAGTCGGAAAGAGGTCATAGTGGGCTCCATTAGTTATACCGGTATTCATTTCTTTCGATGAGACATCCATCCTTCATTGAGACCTTTTGGCGAGCTCACAACTCTTGCCAAGACCTTCGCTTTCGGTGAGACTACTGGTGGTCGCCAAGACCTCGTGGCGAAACCTTCCTTTCTTGGTGAGCCCAGATCTTCTTTCGGGGAGACCACATGTTGTCGGTAAGAGGTTATACCGATGAGACCTTCGCTATCGGCGAAACATTACACAGTCGCCAAGACCTCTGGCCGAATTCAAAACCTATCGCCTGTCACCGAGACACCGCAGCTTTGATGAGACCTCATATCGAAAAAAATCTTTAGTCTGGCCAGAGTGTTTGCTTGGACCCCAAAATTCGGTGGGACAAAAAAGCTTCGCCAGGACCTTACCCCGACTACCCTTTGGTCATATCGATATATTTGCTATATCCCGATCGGTGAGACGTTACACTGAAACCACCAAGTCTTAGCGAAACTTCTTCCGATGACATCCTTCGGCATGACCTCCCGGAAGTCGCCAAGACTTCTCAGCGAGATGACTGATTCTTGTCGAGACCTTCGTTCCCAGAATCTGCATTGGTTCGTAGTGTTGACTTATTCGCAAATTTCCGTCGGGTTCAAATTTCTCTGAAATCCGGTGTCTCTTTGATTTCCCGAAAAACCTCTCTGGCTCGTTCTTCACGGAAATCTGTCCCTCATGGATTTTCTTGAAATATGATGAAATATAAAGGAACGTGAGATAATTGGATTTGTTTATGATTTGTGATACATTTAATGATTATTTCAAGTCACATTTGGATTTCCCGTGTAATTTTTTGATGAAGAATGATCAAGTTTAATGGTTAAATAGGTGTTTCCTGGTTATTCCATTGGATTCTAATCGGTCTAGAATTTCCTGAAATTCCTCTCTGGCTCAGATTCCGCAGATGGTCTTGAAACCCAAAATTTGTTATGGTCATTTCATATGAGATTTAATAACACTCTGGCTATATGAGATTCATTCTAATGATGTATTGATGGATTAACCTCCTCTTTCTTGTGGTTCTTATTATGATTTCCATGTTGAGTGTAGGATGAATCTAGCAAGGTAGTAGTTGGGTCCTCAATGTCTGATGCAGATAGGATTAAAATGGACATTAAGAGCAGGATCCCTGAGAGCAAAATCACTTCAGTTTGGTCAGAGGTGACTGATACAAAAGTCAGATCATGGGATTATGAAGAGTTTAAAGAAAGAATGGCGGCTAAGGATTCTCCTTTGGTGGCTAGAAGGATGATGGAATTAGACTTGTCCCATGTAGATGGTTTCCCTTTTGCGATGCAGTGTTATGAGCTAGTCCTTGAATGTGCCAGACACGATGATCAAGATACACAACGAATAATTGATCCTCAAGGGAGGGTTGTAGCAAATCTCAACCCTATCTCCATTGCCCAAACATTTGATATGCCAGACAGGTATCATGTGGTGGGATTCAGCATGGGAGAAGCTCAAGAGTTCTACAATGAGCAGACTGTGAAGTCACAACAACTTATCAATTCTTGGCTGGAGAAGCCTAAGTCACATGTTGCCTAATTGGTGTAGGATGCATAATTATTCTCATTCGGAATTGGACTATTGCTTATGCTAGGTTGCAGTGGAACAAATATAGGAACGTATCAATCCCACTCCTACAGTAAAAAGTGGTATCCTGAATGTTTAAGAAGATCCCAAGAGGAAAAGAGTGATGCCTTCTGAAGAGCTATCCAGTAGTAGCAGTGCCAGTGAACAGGCAGGGAACTCCGTAGCTGCTAGTTGTTGGACTTTAAGATTCGATGGGTCCAAATCAAAGCATGGAGCTGGGGCAAGTTTCAAGCTAATTAGTCCAAGAGGTAAGACATTTTTTTCTGCTCATAGACTTCAATTTCACTGTACGAATAATGTTGCTGAATATGAAGCCTTGGTGCATGGACTATTAATGGCATTGAAGAAGAAGGTTAAGATCTTGAAAGTTTTTGGAGACTCAGAGTTAATAGTCAAGAAAATCAGGAGACAATACTCTTTTCATGAAAAAAGAATGAATAACTATAGACACTGAGTGTGGGACCTCATTGAAGGATTTGATGCCTTCAACATTCAGTTGATTCTGTGAAATAAGAACCAAACAACTGATTCTCTTGCTCAGGCGGCAAGTACCTTACAGCCCCTATCTCTTTCGGGACTAAAGAAGTTTACTGTGGAGCTGACCCCAGTACCATCAGTACTCGATAATATCACCAACTTCTAGGTATTTGAAGATGACAAGCATATCTTAGATTTTATTACTAGTACTGATGTCTTTGCTTCTCAAATCATTGATGAAACTGAACTTCAAGAAGCTGAGATGGACTTGGACGGGGTAATTAATATGAGGACCAACACAATTCCCAAGGGAATGGTGCAACTAGAGAGGATCTTTGATCTGGACAAGATCAGAGATCAGGAACAGGATACCAGGAAAGAGTCTATTAGTGGACAGTGTGACAAATATAATGTAGGATCCCAGGAGGATGTCAAAAATGTTCTCATTGGAAAAGTGTGCACTCCGGAAGAAAGACAAGGAATTATTGATGTATTACATAGATATCCGGATGTGATAGCCTGGAGTTATGAAGACTTAAAGACTTATGATACGTCAATCATAACCCATACTACTCTCAATCTAGGAGTAAAGCCTTTCAGACAGAGGCAAAGGCCCATCAATGCTTTGCTGGAACCCATAATACATAAGGAAGTGCAGAAACTGTTGTTTGCAAGGATAATATTCCCAGTCAGGCACTCTACTTGGGTTACAAACCTGGTTCCAGTGCGAAAGAAAAATGGTGAAATCAGACTATGTGTAGATTTCAGGAACCTAAACAGGGCATCGGAAAAGGATAATTATCCAGTACCCTCACTAGATGAAGTGCTCCAGATTGTCAACAGATCTCAAATGATGTCCTTCTGGGATGGTTATTCAGGGTATAATCAAGTTATGGTGCAGTTTGAAGATAGGCACAAGACTGCCTTCACCACCAAGTGGGGCACTTTTTCCTACATAAGGATGCCTTTTGGCTTAATTAATGCTGGAGACACATTCCAAAGAGCGATGGACATTGCCTTTAAAGACATAATTGGTAAATGCATCATCATTTATATGGATGATCTAACTATCTTTTCCAAGAAGAGAGGTGATCATATCTCAGATTTATGCAAAGTTTTTTAGAAATGTAGGGAGTTTGGGATATCTCTCAACCCAAAGAAGTGCATCTTTGGAGTAGCAGAAGGTAAATTGCTGGGACATATTCTCTCTGAAAAGGGAATTGCCATTGATCCAGAATGCATAGAGGCCATTCTTAAGATTCCACCTCCTGCTAGTTAAAAAGAAATGAAATCATTCTTTGGAAAGATCAACTTCATGAGGAAGTTCATCACTGGGTTCACAGAAATAGTTAAGCCACTGAATGCAATGTTAAAGCAGGAGGCCAAAGTTGAATGGAATGCAGAAGCAAAAGAAGCATTTGCAGAAATAAAGAGGGCTATTGTTGAAGCTCCTATTTTGGTAAGTCTAGACTATGCTAAACCATTCTATATATATTCGTTTGCCTCTAATCATTCCTGCACTGCTATGTTAACTCAAAAGTCAGATCAAGGAAACAAGCATCCCATAGCATTCATGAGTGCACCATTGAAAGATGCAGAGTTGAGATACCCAAGTGTGGAAAAGCAGGCCTATGCCTTACTCAGGGTTGTAAAGAAATTCAGGCATTATATCCTCAGAAACAAAATCTTTGCAATAGTTCCTGATCCTGCAGTTAACCTGTTATTGATGCAGAATGAGCTGGGGGAAGGCAAAGCCAAATGGGTGACTATGTTACAAGAGTATGATATGGAAATTCAACCCATGAAGTTGGTAAGAGGGCAAGGGCTTACACAGACGATGGCAAAGACATGCCATGACCTTATAGCTCATAGTTATAATTTGGAGGATGTTTCTTCTGGAGAGTGGTATGATGATATTGTTCATTATCTCCTGACCTGGAGATGCCCTGATCATCTCAATTTAGTAAAAAGAAGGGCATTGCGCTTAAAGAGTGACAGTTTCATGTTGAAGGGAGTTGTCCTGTATAAGAAAAATCATGAGGGTGTTTATTTGAGGTGCCTAGGAAAGGCAGAATCTGCAAGAGTGATGTTGGAGTTTCACGACAGATATGGTACGGGCCATGGATCAACACCTTCTATAGCGAACCAGATTCTGAGAGCTGGTTACTATTGGCCTACACTGTTCAAAGATACACACAACCACATCAGATCTTGTCATGTGTGTCAGACTACAACCACCAGAGAGAAGTATGTCACACTCCCACTCCAACCAGTATTTGAGGTAAAACTTTTCGCACAGTGGGGAATGGACTTCATAGGTCCAATCAATCCACCCTCCTCCGCTAGACATAGGTATATTCTTACTGTCACTGATTATTTTACAAGATGGACTGAGGCCCTTGCTTGCAAGCAATGCACTTCAGAAATAGTAATTAACTTCATCAAATCAAGTATTATCAATCATTTTGGATGCCCTATGTCTTTATTTTGTGACAATGGTCCTGCGTTTTCATCTTTGAAGTTTTCTAACTGGGCTTTTGACCATGGGATTATAATTAAATTTGCATCCAACTATTACCCTCAGGGTAATGGGTTAGCTGAGTCATCCAACAAAAATCTCCTGACTGTTATTTGCAAATTGTTAGAAAGAAACCCGAAGGATTGGCATACCCAACTTACATTTTCTCTGTGGGCAGATCGCACCAGACATAAGACTTCCATAGGAATATCACCCTATCACCTAGTTTATGGATTAGAGCCTATGTTCCCCAATCAGTTAAAGATCCCCACCTTGTATTTCATTAATGAATATTATGATGAGGGAGATAAACGTGAGGCTAGACTTGCTGAATTATTACACCTTGAGGAAAAAAGAGACGAGGCCCCAGAAAACTTTGCTAAACATCAAGGGGTTGTCAAGAGATGGTTTGATAAAAGAGCTAAGGTTAAAGCTTTTAGGATTTCTAACTTGGTTCTTTATTGGGATAAAGCCCATGACCGTAAGGGAGAGCATGGAAAATTTGATAAAATTTGGCTTGGACCTTACCAGATCTCAGAAATTCTGGGAGATAATGCTTTCCGTTTGAAAACTCTCACTAGAGAGGATATCCCACTGCCTGTCAATGGGCAGTATCTAAAGCATTATTTCTAGTCTTGAGTTGTCTTCAGCTCTTGTCTTGTATATAGTTATGTTAGGTTTTCCTTTCTGCTTTGCTTTTGGTTTGGTTTGTGGGTTTGCTTTTGTTTTGTTTTGTTTTTTGTTCTGCTCTTGCTTTGGGGGTTTCTCTATTTTTTCCTGGATGTGTTGCACCTGTATGGCAAAGCATCATTATCTGGGATTGTTCTAAGTATTTCCTTGGTGGACTTTAGTCTTGCATCTTGAAAGGATGGTTGAAGTCTTTACTATTGCCAACAGTCTTAATGTCAGATTTATAGAAGATTGATCATTGACTTTGATTTGAATTTGAAATACTCTGAAATCTTATATCTCTCATATATCTTAAGAATCCTGACGTTACTATAGGAATCCTTGTGAAGTTTTGTCAAGTGAAAAATCTTATTTCTGCTTCAGCGCCACTGTGGTTCTCGGCCCTGAGTGTGAGCTTCATTGTTCACAGGTTGAAATAAAAGTGACATATAAAGAATATCAAAAGAAAGAAAAATGAAATATTGAATATCAAAATAATAAATTCAACTTATCAGGGGTACCTGAATATCTCTACCGGGGCTATGGACGCTTGGCTAGCAGTAGAGCTATGTTCAGGAGAGTCATAGTGATAACCTCGTCGGGGCTATGGACGCCTAACTGGTAGCGAGGCCCTATCCAGGTTGCTTTTGAAGTTAGAATCCTTACGTAGCCTGACTTGAATGAACTTGGTTTTTGTAGTAACTTGAGGGAAATGAACTCATGTGCACACACTTGGACTTTCAGTTTATGGAAGGTTTGGTCTACCCTTTGGTTCTGATTCTTTAAATCTTTGCATTCTGGCTTGTTTGTTTGATGGTGAGATTGAAACCAGAGATTCTGGGTTCTTGATTCTTGTTCGTCATCAAATGCTCTGGAGCATTTTCCCAGCAGAAGTCGCCATTTGTTGTGCAGTTTTCGCACACACGCGTCGCTGAAAGTAGGGACCCTCTTTCATTTCGGTTTTGGTTTTTCGGCCCTTTATTTTTGAGGTTTTGTCTTATCTTGGCATGTGCTTAAATGTTTATTTTTGGTTGCCTAAGTGTTTCCCCAGGTTATTTATTGAAAATCCTAAGTTCTGGACAAAGTTTGGGTTTTTACCCTGATTCAGGATTTTCCTCCCTGGACGGATTTTCTCGGATCCTGTTTGGATTTCGGCCGTGCATCATGGTTCGGAGATTCTTGGTCTTCACGGATTTCCACGTGGGCCAGATTTTCCTGGATTCCACCCTATCGTCGACTTTCTGAGTTTTCTAACTGTCCTATCGATTGCATTAATGGCTTCGTGCGTGCTTTGAAGGATGTATTTAACTTGGTTTCTGGGATCTTTTGTGCCATCATGCTTATTGTTGTTGTCATTTGAGCTAAGGAGTGCTTTCCTGTGATTGATTGACTTCATTTTGGGGCATTTGGGTTTGAATTGATCGATTTGAGTGACAGTTTCTTGTGCATTCCTGCATCTGTTCTTTGTGGACGCCATTCAACTTTGCATTTGTTGCTTATGAGACTGATTTCTGCATTATAATGGTATTTTTTATTGCCCTACCTTTGATTAAGAATTATGAATGGCATGTTGATGTTATGAGAGCTTGTGGGATTAGAATTCCTACGTATTTGATCATTGCATGCTAGGGTTGTTCAATATTGTGTTATTTATCATCTCCTAGGTGAGTCTTGAGCTCATTTTCCTATCTGCATTTTGATGAATCTTGCTTGAGAGTAATTAGTAAACCCTAGTGACGACTTAGTAGTTGGAACAACTGAATTCTGAGATTTCCTGTGCGCTAATGGCGGATGAATAGGGTTTGAAACCTAGGGCATCGCCATTCGTCTTTAGTTTGCTCTCAAATTGACCTAGAATGTAAAGAAAATCTATGAAAGGTCCATCCCCGACTTGTCCTGAGTTAAACATTTTGAAATTCATGATCGATTTGGTGTTTGGATAAGATCGTGACTATCCGCCCCTTCCGAATTTTCTTTGTTATGACCCTTCAAAGTCAGGGAGATGTCATATTGATCACCCTGTATTTTGCCAAGAAGCCTTCCTAAGTTCATTTTTGATCACCGAGACCCCACCTCGAAAGGAAGTCTCTCATCGACATGTATTTCCTTATACGCCATTAGCAAGACGAGCCCTAGTCAGAAAGAGGTCATAGCGGGCTCCATTAGTTATACCGGTATTCATTTCTTTTGGTGAGACATCCATCCTTCGCTGAGACCTTTCGGTGAGCTCACAACTCTTGCCAAGACCTTCGCTTTCAGTGAGACTACCGGTGGTTGCCAAGACCTCATGGCGAAACCTTCCTTTCTTGGTGAGCCCAGATCTTATTTCGGGGAGACCACATGTTGTCGGCAAGAGGTTATACCAACGAGACGTTCACTGTCGGTGAAACATTACGTAGTCGCCAAGACCTTTGGCCGAATTCAAAACCTATCGCCTGTCGCCGAGACACCGCAACTTTGCTGAGACCTCATATGGAAAAAAAACTTTAGTCTGGCCAGAGTGTTTGCTTGGACCCCGAAAGTTGGTGGGACAAAAAAGATTCGCCAGGACCTTACCTCGACTACCCTTTGGTCATATCGATATATTTGCTATATCCCGGTCGGCGAGACGTTACACCGAAACCACCAAGTCTTAGCGAAACATCTTCCGATGACATCCTTCGGCGTGACCTCCTGGAAGTCGCCAAGACTTCTCAACGAGATGATTGATTCTTGCCGAGACCTTTGTTCCTGGAATCTGCATTGCTTCGTAGTGTTGACTTATTCATGAATTTTCGTCGGATCTGGATTTCTCCAAAATCCGGTGTCTCTGATTTCCCGAAATTCCTCTCTGGTTCGTTCTTCGCAGAAATCCATCCCTCATGGATTTTCTCGAAATATGATGAAATATAAAGGAACATGAGATAATTGGATTTGTTTATGATTTGTGATACATTTAATGATTATTTCATGTCACATTTGGATTTCCCGTGTAATTTTTTGATGAAAAATGATCAGGTTTAATGTTAAGTAGGTGTTTCTTGGTTATTCCGTTGGAATCCAATCGATGTGGAATTTCCCGAAATTTCTCTCTCGCTCAGATTCCGCGGATGGTCTTGAAACCTGAAATTTGTTGTGGTCATTTCATATGAGATTTAATAACACTCTGGCTATATGAGATTCATTATAACGATGTATTGATGGATTACCCTCCTCTTTCCTATGGTTCTTATTATGATTTCCATGTTGAGTGCAGGCTGAATCTAGCAAGGTAGCAGCTGGGTCCTCAATGTCTAATGCAGAGAGGATTAAAATGGACATTAAGAGCAGGATCCCTGAGAGCAAAATCACTTCTATTTGTTAGGAGGTGACTGATACAAATGTCAGATCATGGGATTATGAAGAGTTTAAAGAAAGAATGGCGGCTAAGGATTCTCCTTTGGTGGCTAGAAGGATGATGGAATCAAGCTTGTCCCATATAGCTGGTTTCCCTTCTGTGGTGCAATGTTATGAGATGGTCCTTGAATGTGCCAAACACTATGATCAAGATACACAAAGAATAATTGGTCCTCAAGGGAGGGTTGTAGCAAATCTCAACCTTGTCTCCATTGCCCAAACATTTGATATGCCAGACAGGTCTCATGTGGTGGGATTCAGCATGGGAGTAGCTCAAGAGTTCTACGATGAGCAGACTGTGATGTCACAACAACTTATCAATTCTTGGTTGGAGAAGCCTAAGTCAGACTATTCTAAATTACCCAAGTAGCTATTCAGGATAAAGTTCAAGAAGGAGTACTACGATGCCATCACTCTTCTCAGCAGGGTGGTTGGATTGAAAAATGCTGGTACATTTGAAAATTGGATGTACCATGTGATTGTGAGAATGGACCAAGAGAAGATTAATTACCATTGGGCAGGGGTCATTAGTGGAGTACTCCATGAACAGTTATCCAATGTGTTGCAGAACAAGACTTTGATAATGACTTCATATCTGGTCTATGCACTTGCAAGATTCCATCCCTACAAAGGATTGGATATAAAGGGAATTTTCGGACAGGATATTATTTATGAAGTTTTCCCTCAGTTGCACTTGGGAGGTTCGAACTATAGGAGGTAAAATGATGCATTTACCATGTATATCACCAGAATGCTTCAAGAGGCAGAGCATGTTAGGATTTCAGACCAGGCTAAGGAACTCATCAAGAAATATGGGGCATGGTTTGTCCAGTTCCCAACTTTCTCCTATATTTGGATTGATGGCTGCCAAAGGGCCCCATACAGACTTCCAAGGTATCCCACTGATCACATTATCTTGTTGGAAGTAACTAGGCAGATTTGTGACTTTGATGCTATCATCAAGAAGGACAAACACAAGAAAGGATTTGGTGGAGATTTTCCCCTAAGGATTGGCACTGGAGAGGTTTGTCCTTCTATTATTTCTGCCCAGGCTTCAGAGGAAGAATTGAGTGCCCTTGGTCTATCTTTCCACTCCAAGAGGTCTAGGTTTGATATTACGGGAGAAGCCCAAAAGAAGGCCAGCAAAGAGTATTGCCACAAGGTGAATTTGGAAGACTACTGGGCCAACTGCAGTGATGAATTTGAGATCAGAAAGAATAAATTCTCCCAGCTTCCAGTGGAGTCAGTTCAATTGTACAATGTAAACGAAGTTCCCGATCAATTGGAAGATGATGGATACTTGATCTAGGATCATGCCTATGAGGCCATAAAGGATAGACCAATCAGTGATGTAGATTGGTTAGAGGAGGAAAAGACAGAATTGAAACAACTGGTGGATCCAGTTCTCAAATTTACTAGGATTTGGCTAAAGCATAAGCTATGGGAGCTGGAAAATAATGGTGTACAGTGCACCTATGCGCTAATGGGAGACTTGGATCCCCACTCCACCTCTGAGGAATCTACTGAACAGGATCCTAAGGGCAAGGGTAAGTTGGATTCTCTATTCAAAATCAAAATTAAAGGTGTCCAAGAAACAGAGGCCCATGAAGCAAAAAAATAGAGAAAGCCAAAGGCTAAGCAGAGGACAAGGACTAGGAAATCTGAGCAGAAAAGGACTAAACATCAGGGTCCTGAGGTTGATGTGCCGGTGCCCAAGAGGAGAAGAATCATAAAATTTTCAGAGAAGGGGAGCTCCAAGGTTGGGGAGGAAGAAGTTGCCCCACTTGTGATAAATGTTGAAAGTTTGGAGGAGAAGGCCAAGGTGTATACAAGGAGGTCTAGGACTCCTTCTCCCAAGGGTAGTGTGCCTAAGACAGATCTCCCTTCAGTGGTTTCTCATGAGGAGCAGCATGATGATGTGCCTTCTGCTCATGGAGCTCAAGGCAAGCCTAGTGAGTCGGAGGATGTTGAGGATCATCTGGATATTGACGGGGAGGAATTTCATGAAGGTGATCTCCATGGTGCAGAGGAAAAAATTGAAAAGATAATGCAATCCCCTATGGTTGCATATGTGGATTCCCCTGTCGAAACTAAAGAAGTCCCTCCACAAGAAGAGGAAACAATGAAGGTTCCCTCACCTGAACAAGAAGAGCATGATGAGGAGAAAGAAAGCAAGACAGATGAGACTCCTGATAAACGAAATCTGAGTGAGGAAGCACCTAAAGGTCAACAAGAGGAGGAGAAACAAAGTGAGGTACAATTGGAATCCACTATCCCTGGTTGGCTGGACAAAGAGATAATGAGAAAACAAGTTGTTGTGGAAGATAGTCCACCGAATTGGGATGCACTACTAGCCAAAATTGGAAAAGATAAAGGTAAGAAGGCTAGGGTGATCTCGAGGATTGAAAGAGATGAAGCTCATGATAGAGTTGTTCACATTTCCACCCCTAATCCAAATAAAAACAGAGATGATGTGGTCGGAAAGGATTACAATATTCAGACTTTAAATCTAGGACCTACTTTTGTGGAGCAGGATATTGAAGATTACGAGGGATCTAGTGCAATTATTGTGGGTAGATTGAGAAAGGAAATAAAGACCAAGCATGAGTTGAAGAAAGAGAAGGAAAATATCAGGAAATGCTTGGAGGAATTAATGAAGCCCCTGCAATCCATTAACCCTTCAATCTCTGCTACGAATCCTCTACCTCAAGAGACCATCACCGAGCTAGAAAAGATGAAAACTTCTGTTGTTGCCACCGTGAATTGGTTAAAAATGGGTGCAAATGAAGGGTGATGAAGCTATTAAAGAGATTTTGTCAACTAGGAAGGATGCTATCATGGCAACTGATTGGTTGAAGGCGGTGTTGGCACAAGATAATGAGGACACAGATCTCCTTCTGCAGAAAACTAGAACTACCATGGAATACACCTGGGATAGGTTGGTGAGTGATGGAATTCTTCCTTCCTCCAGAGCCGCCGAACCATGGGAGTGGTATGATGCATTGCAGATTAGGCAGAAAGTATTGAAGAAGATTTATAAACAAAGAAGGCAGATTGATGATACCCTAAGTGGTGTATATAATGGCTCCATTACCTTCTTTGAAATTATGACTGGAAGAAGGAAGATTGCTCCCAAGTACTTGAGTCTGAAACAGTTGAGAAATTTGTGGCAGGATGTTTACGCACCGTTTGATGATGACTCTGTTTCTGAGCACCAGTTGGATGATGCAGCCACCTACCTTGTAGTTATTGAAAAATACCTAACGTACAAGGTGGATTGGGATAGGTTGCTCAAATGGTCAAGAGAAGAGATTGCGTCCATTGAGAATTGACTTAGGGTTTTTCCTTTACCACCAGTAGCTGACTTGGATGGGACGTTCTTGAGAGTTCATGAAGGGACGGATCAGAATAGAGATAAAGGGGAGGGCAGTTAATGCCCAACTACTCCGGGATTTGTGCTTCCCCATTATCGCGCCCTGCAATGGTCCGAGCTGCATTGGGAATCCCGGGCCAACCTGGGTGTAGTTCACGCATTTAATGCATTCCTTCATTCCATTTTGACTTTCTCTTGGCTGGTTGGTGGTGCCCAGTTAATGTTGCAAGGTCTTGCTTGGCCGATGGGTTTTCTGGGGGGATTCTATATATTTGGCATTTCGTCTCATTTGTAAAGGGTTAGATAGTTAGAAATAGAGAAAAGATATAGAAGATAGAGGTAGAATAGGACAGAGTAGTTAGACGCAAGTAAAGCAAGTTAGTAGGCAGTTGTTCCCAAGTAAATATTGTAACAAAAAACCAGAATTGTTGCTACAGTGGATAATTCGAATGCAAGTAATGACATTGTGATTTGGTGCCATACTTGTGTTCCCTTGTATTGCATGGTTCTTGTTATTCCATCTTTAAAATTAATTTGAGGAGGTTAATGTTTAGATTAGATTTGATTCAATAATGCTTGTGATTTGATACTTGAATGTTACAACAACCCTTCAGTCCATACTTTTCGCAACCAACTGATTGTTAGTTGCTTTACAAAGTTAGCCTGGAATTCATATTCAGTGTGCTTAGTTCAATTGTGAGGATTTGTTCATTTCAACTACAATAGGGTTGTTGAATGAATGTTAATGATTTGAAAATATTAACACCTCAGAAGATTGCACTATTTTCTGTAAAATCGCAAATTATCTGGGTCATGTAGAGATCAGTTTGGAGGGATTGGTCCATTTCGAGTGTTAGTTACTTTCATTGTTAATCTTAGGAGTAGTTTAGATTTAGAAATCTCTTTGAAACCATTACCTTTTTCTATTTATTTGATTATTGGGTTAGATCTAGGATTAAAGTATCATCAGATTGTTAGATCTGATAAAATCGATTCAGTATTTTGCTTGTAGTAAGGTCCCATTGTGATTACCAACATTTTCACATTTTATCACTGAGTTGTTTATGCATTGTCAAGACCTGACATTAGAGACCTTGGGGTTATCTCTTGAGGCTTGCTAATAGAAATTTACCTTTCAAGAGAGATAGGATATTACATTCTGTCTGAGTTGTTGATGTGCAAAAAAACACCATCAACAAGTTCGTTGGATAAATTTCAAGAGTTTATCCAGAAATGTATAGAAGATCAAATTCAACTGGGTCGAGACATGAATTTTGAAGAGTTATTTCTTGCAAAATAGTGTAGAGTTCATAATGCTTCTCACTCAGAGTTGGAATGTTGCCTATGTTGAACAACAATAGAACAGATACAAAGGTGCATCAATCCCACCCCAACTGTCAAAATAAACGTGCAAAATACCCAAGATGATCCCAAAGGAAAAATCCTAATGCCTTTTGAGGAGCCTCCCAGTAGTAGCAACCAAACAAAGGACAAATCAAGAGGATCTAGAGTTGCTAGCTATTGGACACTTAGCTTCAATGGATCAAAGTCCAAATAGGGTGTTGGAGAAGGATTTGAGCTGATTATCCCTAAAGGTAAAACCCTTTTTGTTTCCCATAGACTCCAATTCCATTGTACTAATAACATAGCTGAATATGAGGCCTTGATTCATGAAATACTGATGGAATTAAGAAAGAAAGTTAAGATTCTGCAAGTGTTTGGAGATTCAGAGTTAGTGGTTAGGCAAGTGAGAAAACAATACTCCTGTCATGATAGAAGGATGACTAATTACAGACATATAGTTTGGGATCTTATTGAGGGATTTGATGCTTTCAACATTCAACTGATACCTTGCAGCAAGAACCAAACTCCAGATTCTCTAGCGCAAGTAGCCAGTACATTACAACCTTTATCACTTTCAGGCTTGAAGAATTTCACTGTGGAGCTCACTCCAGTGTCATCAGTGCCTGACAACATAACAAATTTTTTAGGTGTTTGAGGATGATAAGCACATCCTTGATTTTATTACAAGCTCAGATGTGTTTACTTCTTAGATAATTGATGAGGTGGAGCCTCAAGAAGCAGAGATGGACCTAGGAGTCATCAACCTAAAGACCAACACTATTCCAAAAGGAATGGTGCAATTAGAGAGAATATTTGATCTGGATAGGATCAAGGACCAGGAAAAATAGACCAAGGAGTCCATTAGCAGTCAGTGTGATTCATATAACATGGGAACTCCAGACAATGTTAAAAACATTTTTATTGGCAAGGTATGTACTCCAGAGGAAAGGAGAGAAATCATAGATGCAGTGCATACATATAAGGATGTAATAGCTTGGAGTTATGAAGATTTGAAGACGTACGATACTTCAATTATTACACATACTATTCCTCTCAAGCCAGGTGCCAAACCATCCAGACAAAGACAAAGACCCATCAATGCTTTGCTAGAACCTATTACTCAAAAGGAGGTACAAAAGCTATTATATGCTTGTATCATATTTCTAGTTAGGAATTCAACTTGGGTGGTCAATTTGATCCCAGTAAGAAAGAAGAATGGAGAAATCAGGCTTTGTGTTGATTTTAGGAATCTCAATCGAGCATCAAAAAAGGACAATTATCCAGTCCCATCACTAGATGAAGTGTTGCAGATTGTCAACGGATCTCAAATGATGTCCTTTCTAGATGGATACTCTTGATATAATCAAGTTATGGTGCAATATAAGGATAGGCACAAAACTGCCTTCACCACAAAGTGGGGCACTTTTGCTTATAGGACGATGCCTTTTGGGCTAATCAATGTTGGAGCAACTTTCCAAAGGGCTATGGATATTTCCTTTAAGGAAATTATAGGTAAGTGCATTATTATTTATATGGATGATTTAACAGTCTTTTCCAAGAAGCAAGGAGATCATATTACAGACCTGTGCAAGGTATTCCAAAGACGCGGGGAATTTGGCATCTCACTTAATCCTAAGAAGTGTATCTTTGGAGTCACTAAAGGGAAACTGTTAGGACATGTTATCTCAAAAAAGGGTATTTCTATTGATCCTGAATGAGTGGAGGCCATACTTAAGATTTAGCCACGTACAAGTAAGAAGGAAATGAAGTCATTCTTTGGAAAAAACAACTTTTTCCAAAATTTTATCACTAGATTTGCAGAAATAGTTAAACCCTTGAATGCAATGCTGAAGCAAGATGCAAAGGTTGAATGGAGTGTAGAGGAAAAAGAGGCATTTGTAGAAATTAAGAGGGAAATAGTTGATGCTCTAGTATTGGTGAGTCCTGATTATTCCAAACCCTTCTATATATATTTTCTTGCATCCGATCATTCCTATGCTGGTATGTTAACACAAAAATCTGACCAAGGAAATGAGCATCCCATAGCTTTCATGAGTAAAGATGTAGAATTGAGATATCCTAGTGTGGAAAGGTAGGCTTATGCTTTGGTCAGAGCTGTGAAGAAATTCATGCACCACATCTCAAGGAATAAGGTCTTTGCAATAGTGCCTAATCCTGCAATTAAGCTTTTACTGATGCAAAATGAATTGGGCGAAAGAAGAGCGAAGTGGGTGACAATGTTACAAGAATATGATATTGAGATCCAGCCTATGAAACTGTTAAGAGGACAAGGACTAACTAAGACAATGGCTGAAATGGGTCTTGATCTCATAGCCCAACACTATCACCTCCAAGATGTTTCCCCAGGTGATTGGTATGATGATATTATCTACTATCTTTTAAATCAACAATGTCTTGATCATCTCAATGCAGTACATTGGAGAGCTTTACGTTTAAAAAGTGACAACTACATGTTAAAGGGTGTTGTTTTATACAAGAATAATCATGAAGGTGTTTATCTTCATTGCCTTGGGAAAGAGGAGGATGAGAGAGTGATGA
>VDFB02058242.1:474667600-474750003 GCA_007258455.2 Sequoia sempervirens
CAAGAATGGGCTCCCAACTCTCCCCCCAGAATAGCTCTACATATGCTATATTTATTCAGCCTTAAATGAGGCATTTAAACTTCTAGTAACTCCTTCAAATGCTATCTTTACTCTAGGGGCATTTTTCACTATTATGAGAATTTTAAAAATTCAAATAACTTGATTTTCAGCCTCTTTTATATTTTAAATGCCTCCCAAATTATTTATATAGTAGATAAATAATGAATGAAGGAATTAAAAATAATAAACTAATTTCCATAACCTCCATAATACTTTTCCAAAATAAATTTGATCAAATTTGTCCTTTGGAATTGAGAAATCGGGTGTCAGTAGGCAAAAAAAAATGAAAGTTATCTGATTCACACATAAATTGGTGTACAAGCTTGGAATGGTATCTCATGAACACCTGCAAAAGGTTTTTTCCCAAACCTTCATGGATTTTAAAATTTTGAACTTTTTGAAAATTGTTGACATTATTTTAACAAACTTTCAACATTAAAATCTTCCAAACTAGAAAAGGTATTACTTTGATTATTTTTGCACATTTCACATGTTGCCTCCATGAATACCCCTACCAAAGTGTTTTACTCCAATCCCTAGGAGTTTTCCAAAAATAATTTTTAAAAAATACATGCAAAGCCTTAAAATAACAATTTCACAAAAACTGATTTTATGTAAATTTGAACACACCAAGAGTTTTCCAAAACTAAGAGATGTCAATTGAATGCCAAAACACACTAAAATAGAAATCCAAACCAAAATCTTGTTTTCGGTTGATGTTTATTTCCATTCTACCTAGATGCTCTTGCATCAGACATGTTGGGTAGGAAAATTTTTGTGAGTAGAACTACAAAATGGAGCGGAGTAGTAGAACTACTATTTCAGGTTATGGACAACCTGCAGCGAACTCCATCATAGATTTAGACAAAAGGAATTTTTTTCCTCTACCTCTTCCAACACTTAGCAAGGATACTTATCATCCTCCTCAACCAATTCTGCACTCTATTCATCCTTCTTCTCATGGATTTACATCCACCATAGACCATCCTCCTTTGCTACATATCATATTCTCACTTTTCCTTCTTCATGGGATTCAACCCACCACAAACTGACCACCTCCACCAAGTTCCTCCTACACCATCATCTACAATCTCTATACACAAACATGCAACATTTGTATAGCCATTCACAACTACAACTTCATTTTCCACTACTACAATCTCTTCTTTAAATGGTAAATAATCATCACCTCTAAACTCAAAATTAAAATTTACCTTATCCTTCTTTGTTTCTCCAGCATCACCTTCTTCATCCTCAAAACCCTCCATGTATGCATCTTTGTAAGGTTTTTCAAATTTCTCCCATGTTTTCATGTCTTCCAAAGGACCGTCATCTATTGCATCTCCTTCTTTGTTGTTTGTATTGAAGATAAAATTAGAAAAATCTTAGATTTTATCTTCTCCCATCTACATCTCCTTATCATCTTCATCTAAATTTTATCTCTCAAATAACCTATCTAACATCCTCATCTCTTCTTTAAGGAGATCATCCTTTTCCTCACCAACCTTCTCATCTAATTTAGGATCACCCATGTTCACAATCACTAATTACAAACCTTCACCTACCTCACACACTGCACTCCATTCACATGCTAATGTTGTAACTTGTACCTCATTATCTTTTTCATTTGTGTGGGATGCCCCCACATATTATTCCTTGCATTCAACCCCTACCAAAGGGCTGCAACAATCTCTCTTTTTCACCTTCTTTTTGTCATCCTCTTCTAAGAGAACATTCTTCTTCCCATATCTCTCTTTCCACATTCTCATTTCATCTTTAATCTTCTTTTCTAATATATTCACTTCATCTTGGAGCTTTTCAAACTCTTCAGGGTGCTTCTTATTTTCCACTTCTTCCTAATATTGTTCCCAAAATAAAATTCTTACAGGCCTCCTCATGACACATCCCATCCTTTCAGCTATAGACTGCCTCATGCTAGGTGATTTTTCTACATATTCTAACCCTCTAACTTCATTCTCCACCCACAAGTCTTGGAATAGATTGTCTCCCACAAGTCTTGGAATAGATTGTCTTACGTTCCATAGTCTACATATGCACTCAGAACCTTTGGCTCTGATACCACTGATGCAAACAAAAATCACCCCAATCCACATACTCACATATCATAAAAATTAAACAAAGTGAAACCATTTAATCCAAATTTGAAAACTCCTTTCAAGTTGCATTGAACCAATTACTAATTTATTCAACACAAGTTATGAATCAAAGCAACACATGAAACATACTTTCCAGGCTCTTCCTGTAGCTTCATCAAATAAAGAATAACTCAAAAATTTTAATTTGAAAGTCATATTAAACCAAGATGAAACAATTACAAAAATTATTCAATTTGATTCAATTACAAAATGTGCACAAAAGTTTAATGAACCATGGCTCTTCCTATAGCTGCTTCTTGCTACCCCAAGCTCTCTTTGCAATTGTTCAAACCTTCATACAATTCCTATCCTTCTCTTCACCTCACACACTAGTGTCTTATCTTTTCTTCACTAGTGTTGCTCAAACTTGCAACACAAAACCCCCAATGATACCTCTACAGAGGCATATCTTCTCTTTCCCCTTCCTCCCAAACTCCTTCCCACGTTTTTCTTTAAAACCCCCCAAAAATATACATTAAAATCATCAATTTTGGCCCAATAGTGGGCTCCCAACTCCTCCAAGAATAGCTCTACATATACTATCTTTATTTGGCCTTAAATGAGGCATTTAAACTTCTAGTAACTCCTCCAGATTTGTCTTTATTCAAGGGGCGTTTTTCTCTATTATAAGAATTTTAAAAATTCAAAAATCTTGATTTTCAACCTCTTATATATTTTAAACACTTCCCAAATTATTTATACAGTAAATAAACAATGAATGAAGGAATAAAAACTAATAAACTAATTTCCATGACCTTTATAATACCTTTCCAAAATAAAGTTGATCAAATTTGTCCTTTGGAATTATGGAATCGGGTGCCAGTAGGAGAAAAAATGGAAGTTATCCAATTCGCACAAAAATTGGCGTTCAAGTTTGGAATGGTATCAAATGGACCCTTGCAAAAGGATTTGGTCCAAACCTTCATGGATTTTTAAAATTTTAAACTTTTTGAAAAATACTGACATTATTTTAACAAAATTTTGGTATTAAAATCTCTCAAACTAAAAAAGGTATGACTTTTATTATTTTTTCACATTTCACATGCCACCTCCATGAATGCCCCTACCAAAGTATTCTACTCCAATTCATATGAGTTTTCCATAAATAATTTTTGAAAACTGCCTGCAAAGCCTTAAAATAACAATTTCACAAAAACTAATTTTATGCAAATTTGAACACACCAAGAGTTTTCCAAAACTAAGAGATGTCAATTGAACCCCAAAACACACCAAAATAGAAATCCAAATTAGAAGCTTGTTTTTTGTTGATGTTGATTTCCATTCTACTCGAATGCTCCTGCATCAAATGCCAATGGAGCTCGGATAAGCTATGTATGTAACGTGTATCTATTTCTTTGAAAGATGGAAATTTTATTTTGTATTTGGATTATGAAATCATTTCTTTGGATATATTGTACAATTCTTTGAATTAAATGATAAAGATGAATTATTGCTATATCACAAAGCAATGCAATGAAAGTTTGGAATAGTGTTGATTTTAAATGAGCATGATATCTTAGTTTTAAAGAAGAAAAAAATATTTCTTTGTGATGGCATCGTGAATTCTTTCACTTGTGGCTAAAACATTGAAAATTCTTTGGAGTAGAACAAGGGGCATATTACAGTTTAAGTGTTGTGTGGTTTGTAAGTTGTCTTTGGATTTGAGGAAACATGTACCTAAATGTTAATGGTGTTTACATAGGTTTGGCCGATCTTGGGTGTTTACACTAATTATGGATTTGCTTCAGTGATTGTGGAAGCATGGTGTAATGTGTATGAGTGAATTTAGGTCCGCATTAAGGTGTGATTTGGTCCACCTTCATTCCTTTCCACCATAGAAATGTTTTGGTGCTGACCTAATTTGAATTTGCACATTTGAGGTGCATAGTTGACCTTTGAGAATGTTTTCAAGGTTGAAGAAGGTATAAATAAGTGTTGTGTTGATGGGATATTTGTAAGTAGTGTGTGTAATGTGAATTTTAGAGTTGTGAAGTGTGAATTTATGAAGTGTAGTGCAAGCTTTAATGAGTTAAACTACTTGAAGTAGAGATTATAAGGTGTCTACAATCTTTGGAAAGGCTATAAATGTGTTGGTGATGATGTGTTGGACTTTTCTATTGCATTAAGATGAATTTCTCACTGTAATATTCTTCTTTATATTTTTCTACAATCTGGTAGTGATCTCTTTTTTCTTTTGGGAAGTGAGCCTTTTATATTAGGTGTTGCAATTACCTTATATTGTAAGCTAATCCTCATTGTGGGATTTCCATGTAAATTTTCTGTTCCATTGTGCATGGTGTTGATGTGTTTCAATTTTTGATATTTTATTTCAAGATAAATCATTCTAATAGATTAAGGGTTAGGTAAGTTGATGTGGATCTAAATGTTTATGAGGGTTTTTATGTTCTAATGTACAATTGATTCACCCCCTCTCAATTGTCTTGCGCATTCAACAATTGGTATTAGAGAAAGGTTCTTTGGAAGAAAGCTTAACCTCTTGAGGTAGATATGGGATGGTGCACAAGAGGGATGCTCCTTTGCTTGATGGATCAGACTATGGTTTTTGAAAAACAAGGATGGAAGGTTTCTTGGTATCTCTTAGATTTAGAGTTTGGAAGTCTGTTAAGACTAGATATACTATGCCTGCTGGTGGTTCAAGTACTAATCATGAGATAAAATCCTATGAGAACAATGGTAAAGCAATGTATACCCTTTTAAGTGGTCTTTCTAACACTAAAATTGTGAACATTATGAATTTGAAATCTACTAGAGATATCTAGACAAATTTGGAAAGTATTTATGAAGAAGATGATAAGGTCAAGCAAGCTAAGATGTAGAATCTAAAGATCACATTTGAGAACCTATGGATGTCTAAAGATTAAAACATGACAAGCTACATACAAAAGGTGGACAAAGTTGTCAATTCCATCAGAGGTCTTGGTGAAAACTTGAAGAAGAAGTAGTAAAGAACGTATTGAGAACTCTTCCTAAATCTTATAGTCATAAAGTTTATGCTATTGAGGAAGTTCAAGATTTAAAAAAATATTCCAAAGATCAGTTGTATGGTGCTTTATCTACTTTTTAAATGAGATAATTTGGTCCAAGTAATACAAAAGTTAAGACTACTTTTAAGGCTAGAAAATCAGAAAATATTGAAGAATTAGATCAAGAGGATCTTGAAGATGTTGAAGGAAACTTTGTGAGAAGAATGAAAAAGGGTATTGGTAAATACAAAGGTAAGATGCCTCTCAAATGTTTCAGTTGTGGAAAGATAGGTCATTATGCTTCAAGATGTCCAAACAGAGCTTTGAATGAAAAAAATAAGGAGAAAAAAGGTAAAGCAATTAAGAAAAGTTACTATATTAGAGAAGATGCTAGAATATCTAATGATGAATCTAAATATGGGTATGATGAGGATAGTGAATGGTTTTTCATGACTATGAAGGTTGAATCTAAATCTGCTAAATTTGAGGGATGTGTTAAGGAAAGTGCTCTAGAAGCTGGTCACAATGCTATGGTGACTACTCTTCATGCTAGAAAGGAGAAGAACTACTGGGTTATTGATAGTGGATTCTCAAATTATATGATTGGTGACAAAAGAAAGTTTGTTAAACTTGAGAAAGATAAAGGAGGTCTAGTTAATTTTGGTGATGATATATCTGCTAAGGTATGTGGGAAAGGTTCTATCATTTTTTATGGCAAGCATAATACAAATATTGCTCTTTATGTTAAGGGTTTGAGACATAACCTCTTGAGTGCTGGATAAATGTGTAGCAAAGGATATAATATTATGTTTCAAGATGATAAATGTGAGATCAGAAAAGGCTCCAGAACTGTGGTTGATGTTGGAAGGACAAATGGAAATGTTTATCATCTTAAAGGTGTTGATGGACATTGCTTTATGACTCAGATTAATGAAAGTTGGCTATGGAATAAAAGGATATGTCACATTAATTTTGAAGCCTAGTGGGGATTAGTTCAATTCAAACTATGAAGGATTACAAAACCCATCAATATTTTTTGCAAGAAATGTCAAATTGGGAAGAAAGCAAGAAGTTTCAAAATAAAAGAACAATATACTACTAGACTATTGGAGCTAGTGCATACAGACCTTTGTGGTCCCACTAGAGTAATAAGTCTTCAAGGTGATAGATATTTCATTCTATTGATTGATGATTATTCTAGAATGACATGGGTTACTTTTCTCAAAAAGAAAAATCAGAAGCTCTAGATATGTTTAAAGCATTTGGAGTTATGATTAAGAATGAAATGGATATGAAAATAAAGTGTTTGAGGTCTAGAAGAGGTGGAGAGTTCACCTCCAATTATTTTTACCATTTTTGTGAGAATTATGGGCTAAAGAGGCATTTATCTACCCCTAGAACTCCTCAACAAAATGGAGTGGTTGAAAGAAAGAATGGGACTATTCAAGAAGTTGTAAGAACAATAATGAAATAGGTAAACCTACCAGAAGTCTACTAGAGAGAATAAATTCACACCATTTTCTACATTCTCAATAGAGTTCAAGCAAGAGAAAATAGTGCAAAGACTCCCTATGAGTTGTGGTATGGAAGAATTCCTATTGTCAAATACTCCAGAGTGTTTGTAAGCAAGTGCTATATTAGAAGAGATGAAGAAAACTTAGGAAAGTTTGATACAAGACTTGATGAAGGTATCTTCCTTGTATATTCTACAAGAAGAAAAGCTTAACAAGAGATTGAAGAAGATTGTTAAGAGTGCAAACATCAAAGTGGGTGAAGACTTACAGAATAATTCCATGGTGATAGATGGATATGAATTAGATGAGTCCTCTTGCACATAAAATGACAAATATGAAGGTAAGGAAAAAGAAGTTTAGATTGAATAAGAAGAAACTTCAGAAAGGATCCCTAAGACTCCTAAGTATGTACAAAAGAATCATTATGAATATCATATCATTGGTGACAAAATAAATTGTATTTTGATAAGAAGAAAAGCCACTAAATAATAGGTAAATTTATGTTTACTCTCTAAAGTTGAACCTAAAACAGTGATTGAAGCATGCAAGGATGAATATTGGATTAAGGTTATGGATGAAGAACTAATGCAGATTGAGAAAACTCAGACTTGAAAACTTGTCCCAAGACCAACAAGCAAGAATGTGATTGGAACTAAGTGGGTATTCTAGAACAAATTGAATGAGAATGGAGAAGTGGTAAGAAACAAGGTAAGGCTTGTGTGTAAAGGCTACTCACAAGTAGAAGGAATATATTTTAAGGAGACATTTTCTCTAGTGGAAAGACTGGAACCTATCAATTTTTTTTTGTCTTTTGTAACACATAAATATTTCAAAGTTTATTAGATGGATGTGAAGTCTGCTTTCTTGAATGGTGAATCAGAAGAAGAAGTATACATTGAACAACCAGAAGGATTTCAATTATTAGACAAACTAGATATGGTCTACAGATTGAAAAGGGAATTATATGGATTGAAGCAAGCTCACAGAGCTTGGTATGCAAGGTTGGATAGGTACTTGATACATCAAGGATTCAATAAAGGTACCGCAGATAGTAATCTTTATTTCAAAGTTGAAAAAGGTCAAATCTTGATTGTTGTTGTGTATGTTGATGATATAATTGTTGGAGGAAATGAAGCTACATGTAAGAAATTTGTAGAAGAAATGCAAAACGAATTTGAGATTTCTATGTTTAGGTAGATGAATTTCTTCCTTGGGCTACAAACCAATCAGATAGAGAAAGGTATGTTCATTTCACAATCACAATATGTCAAGGAAATGTTGAAGAAGTTTGGAATGGAGAATTCTAAACCAGTATGTACTCCTATGGTTACTGGTTGCAAGCTAAGAATGATGAATTTCCTAAGACTGATCAGAGCAAGTATAGATAAATGATTGGAGGACTGCTATATCTAACTGCTACTAGACCAGATATCATACATGTAGTTTTACTTGTGGCTAGATTTCAAGAAGATCCTAGAGAATCACATATTGCAGCAGTAAAGAGGATATTCAGATACTTGAAGGGCACTCCAGAACATGGTCTGTCGTATCCAAAGGATACTAATTTCTCTTTGAGTTCTTATACAAATGCAGATTGGGAAGGATGTGTTGATGACAAGAAAAGTACAAGTGGTGGTGCATTATTTCTTGGATGTAGATTAGTGTCTTGGCTAAGCAAGAAGCAAGATTAAGTATCTTTATCTACTACAAAGGAGAAATATGTTGCAACAACATCTTGTTGCACACAGGTGTTGTGGATGAGGAAAACCTTGAAGGATATTAGAGTTGTTTATGATGAACCAATTTCTATATTTTGTGACAATACAAGTGCTATTAACATTTCAAATAATTTGGTGATGCACTCAAGGAAAAAACATATCTAAATCTAGTATCACTTTTTGAGAGAGAAGGTTGAAGAGAATGAAGTGAAGCTTGAGTATGTGCCTACAAAGATCAATTTGTTGATATATTCACTAAGGCTCTTCCTAAGGATATTTTTTAGTATCTCTAGGAGAAGTTAGGGGTTATTACCCCTCCTTCTTTGAACTAGATTCATAAGGATACGCATTAGTCTAGTGGATTTCAAATTTCATTCTTTGTCCTGGATTGATGTTGGTGGCTACCTCTTAGGGGGAGTAGGTAGTGCTCTATTGGTTGTTGTATTCAAGGGGAGTTAGTGCTAGTGTAGATTGGTGTTGTCCTTTGTTGTTGGTTGGTACAATTTTTTGTGTGCTCCTAAGGGGGAGTATGCAAAACAACAAAAAGAAAATGTAGTTGCAGAGCAATTGTTGCCCTTGGGGAAGAGAGAAAGTGTGTATGTCTTATATCAAAAGGGGAAAGAGATACATACATTTTTCCCTTTGCCATTGATGTCAAAGGGGAGAGGAACAAATGTGAAAAATGATTAGTTAAGAAAGGGGGAGAGAAATTAATGTGAAAAGGATCAATTGAGAAGGAGAAAGAGTTAGTATGGAGTAGTATGTTGGTGATTAGAGTTGTTATGTTTGTTGTTGATGGTTTTTCACATTATGTGTTGCCATCAATGACAAAGGGGGAGATTATTACAAGTATGATTAGTTGGTGTTTTCGTTGATGTCAACAAGCTTATGTTTGTATTGGCATTGATGTCAACTAGTGATGGTTGAGAAGGTGTGATGATTCTTTGATTAGTTTCATTATGTTGTCATTAGTAAGTGTTATTAATGTCAATCTCTAGTGTTGCTTTGACAAGCTTCTATTTATGGATGTATAGTTGAGTTTCAATATTGCATTTGGCTTAGTAGTGATGAGGAAGTGTTGAATATGATGAGTATGTGTCTCTAGTGCTTGGTTTCCAAGTGCTTTTGAGAAAACTTGAATAAAAGAGGAAATAGTGTGTTGCAATGGTGTTCTAATATATAGAGTGGTGTTCTAGTTTACTTTGCATTTGTTCTATGTTGAAGATCTTCTTACGTGGTTCAGTTATGTTGGTTGGAAGTATTCAAAGGTATATCTAGATCATTGTGCACAAGAATTTGTGTTCACCAATGTGTGAACTATGTATTGCAGTGGTGTCTGGGAGAAATGATTTTGCTCCACATTTCTCTGCAGTTTAGTTTTTGGTCTTGTGGTTCTAGAAGTATGTTGATAAGGTTCATATCTACCTTCAGTTGAATTTTTTCATATTTTTGTGCTTTGCAAGTTGATTTGTTGATTTATAGTGTGTTGAATATTATTTGGGTGAAGCAAGGATTGTTGTGTAGTTTTAGCACACCGCGCCTGCTTGAAAGCAAGGACCCATACGCTTTGGTTTTGGTTTTTCGGCCCTTTATTTTTGAGGTTTTGTCTTATCTTGGCATGTGCTTAAATGTTTATTTTTGGTTGCCTAAGTGTTTCCCCAGGTTATTTATTGAAAATCCTAAGTTCTGGACAAAGTTTGGGTTTTTACCCTGATTCAGGATTTTCCTCCCTGGACGGATTTTCTCGGATCCTGTTTGGATTTCGGCCGTGCATCATGGTTCGGAGATTCTTGGTCTTCACGGATTTCCACGTGGGCCAGATTTTCCTGGATTCCACCCTATCGTCGACTTTCTGAGTTTTCTAACTGTCCTATCGATTGCATTAATGGCTTCGTGCGTGCTTTGAAGGATGTATTTAACTTGGTTTCTGGGATCTTTTGTGCCATCATGCTTATTGTTGTTGTCATTTGAGCTAAGGAGTGCTTTCCTGTGATTGATTGACTTCATTTTGGGGCATTTGGGTTTGAATTGATCGATTTGAGTGACAGTTTCTTGTGCATTCCTGCATCTGTTCTTTGTGGACGCCATTCAACTTTGCATTTGTTGCTTATGAGACTGATTTCTGCATTATAATGGTATTTTTTATTGCCCTACCTTTGATTAAGAATTATGAATGGCATGTTGATGTTATGAGAGCTTGTGGGATTAGAATTCCTACGTATTTGATCATTGCATGCTAGGGTTGTTCAATATTGTGTTATTTATCATCTCCTAGGTGAGTCTTGAGCTCATTTTCCTATCTGCATTTTGATGAATCTTGCTTGAGAGTAATTAGTAAACCCTAGTGACGACTTAGTAGTTGGAACAACTGAATTCTGAGATTTCCTGTGCGCTAATGGCGGATGAATAGGGTTTGAAACCTAGGGCATCGCCATTCGTCTTTAGTTTGCTCTCAAATTGACCTAGAATGTAAAGAAAATCTATGAAAGGTCCATCCCCGACTTGTCCTGAGTTAAACATTTTGAAATTCATGATCGATTTGGTGTTTGGATAAGATCGTGACTATCCGCCCCTTCCGAATTTTCTTTGTTATGACCCTTCAAAGTCAGGGAGATGTCATATTGATCACCCTGTATTTTGCCAAGAAGCCTTCCTAAGTTCATTTTTGATCACCGAGACCCCACCTCGAAAGGAAGTCTCTCATCGACATGTATTTCCTTATACGCCATTAGCAAGACGAGCCCTAGTCAGAAAGAGGTCATAGCGGGCTCCATTAGTTATACCGGTATTCATTTCTTTTGGTGAGACATCCATCCTTCGCTGAGACCTTTCGGTGAGCTCACAACTGCCAAGACCTTCGCTTTCAGTGAGACTACCGGTGGTTGCCAAGACCTCATGGCGAAACCTTCCTTTCTTGGTGAGCCCAGATCTTATTTCGGGGAGACCACATGTTGTCGGCAAGAGGTTATACCAACGAGACGTTCACTGTCGGTGAAACATTACGTAGTCGCCAAGACCTTTGGCCGAATTCAAAACCTATCGCCTGTCGCCGAGACACCGCAACTTTGCTGAGACCTCATATGGAAAAAAAACTTTAGTCTGGCCAGAGTGTTTGCTTGGACCCCGAAAGTTGGTGGGACAAAAAAGATTCGCCAGGACCTTACCTCGACTACCCTTTGGTCATATCGATATATTTGCTATATCCCGGTCGGCGAGACGTTACACCGAAACCACCAAGTCTTAGCGAAACATCTTCCGATGACATCCTTCGGCGTGACCTCCTGGAAGTCGCCAAGACTTCTCAACGAGATGATTGATTCTTGCCGAGACCTTTGTTCCTGGAATCTGCATTGCTTCGTAGTGTTGACTTATTCATGAATTTTCGTCGGATCTGGATTTCTCCAAAATCCGGTGTCTCTGATTTCCCGAAATTCCTCTCTGGTTCGTTCTTCGCAGAAATCCATCCCTCATGGATTTTCTCGAAATATGATGAAATATAAAGGAACATGAGATAATTGGATTTGTTTATGATTTGTGATACATTTAATGATTATTTCATGTCACATTTGGATTTCCCGTGTAATTTTTTGATGAAAAATGATCAGGTTTAATGTTAAGTAGGTGTTTCTTGGTTATTCCGTTGGAATCCAATCGATGTGGAATTTCCCGAAATTTCTCTCTCGCTCAGATTCCGCGGATGGTCTTGAAACCTGAAATTTGTTGTGGTCATTTCATATGAGATTTAATAACACTCTGGCTATATGAGATTCATTATAACGATGTATTGATGGATTACCCTCCTCTTTCCTATGGTTCTTATTATGATTTCCATGTTGAGTGCAGGCTGAATCTAGCAAGGTAGCAGCTGGGTCCTCAATGTCTAATGCAGAGAGGATTAAAATGGACATTAAGAGCAGGATCCCTGAGAGCAAAATCACTTCTATTTGTTAGGAGGTGACTGATACAAATGTCAGATCATGGGATTATGAAGAGTTTAAAGAAAGAATGGCGGCTAAGGATTCTCCTTTGGTGGCTAGAAGGATGATGGAATCAAGCTTGTCCCATATAGCTGGTTTCCCTTCTGTGGTGCAATGTTATGAGATGGTCCTTGAATGTGCCAAACACTATGATCAAGATACACAAAGAATAATTGGTCCTCAAGGGAGGGTTGTAGCAAATCTCAACCTTGTCTCCATTGCCCAAACATTTGATATGCCAGACAGGTCTCATGTGGTGGGATTCAGCATGGGAGTAGCTCAAGAGTTCTACGATGAGCAGACTGTGATGTCACAACAACTTATCAATTCTTGGTTGGAGAAGCCTAAGTCAGACTATTCTAAATTACCCAAGTAGCTATTCAGGATAAAGTTCAAGAAGGAGTACTACGATGCCATCACTCTTCTCAGCAGGGTGGTTGGATTGAAAAATGCTGGTACATTTGAAAATTGGATGTACCATGTGATTGTGAGAATGGACCAAGAGAAGATTAATTACCATTGGGCAGGGGTCATTAGTGGAGTACTCCATGAACAGTTATCCAATGTGTTGCAGAACAAGACTTTGATAATGACTTCATATCTGGTCTATGCACTTGCAAGATTCCATCCCTACAAAGGATTGGATATAAAGGGAATTTTCGGACAGGATATTATTTATGAAGTTTTCCCTCAGTTGCACTTGGGAGGTTCGAACTATAGGAGGTAAAATGATGCATTTACCATGTATATCACCAGAATGCTTCAAGAGGCAGAGCATGTTAGGATTTCAGACCAGGCTAAGGAACTCATCAAGAAATATGGGGCATGGTTTGTCCAGTTCCCAACTTTCTCCTATATTTGGATTGATGGCTGCCAAAGGGCCCCATACAGACTTCCAAGGTATCCCACTGATCACATTATCTTGTTGGAAGTAACTAGGCAGATTTGTGACTTTGATGCTATCATCAAGAAGGACAAACACAAGAAAGGATTTGGTGGAGATTTTCCCCTAAGGATTGGCACTGGAGAGGTTTGTCCTTCTATTATTTCTGCCCAGGCTTCAGAGGAAGAATTGAGTGCCCTTGGTCTATCTTTCCACTCCAAGAGGTCTAGGTTTGATATTACGGGAGAAGCCCAAAAGAAGGCCAGCAAAGAGTATTGCCACAAGGTGAATTTGGAAGACTACTGGGCCAACTGCAGTGATGAATTTGAGATCAGAAAGAATAAATTCTCCCAGCTTCCAGTGGAGTCAGTTCAATTGTACAATGTAAACGAAGTTCCCGATCAATTGGAAGATGATGGATACTTGATCTAGGATCATGCCTATGAGGCCATAAAGGATAGACCAATCAGTGATGTAGATTGGTTAGAGGAGGAAAAGACAGAATTGAAACAACTGGTGGATCCAGTTCTCAAATTTACTAGGATTTGGCTAAAGCATAAGCTATGGGAGCTGGAAAATAATGGTGTACAGTGCACCTATGCGCTAATGGGAGACTTGGATCCCCACTCCACCTCTGAGGAATCTACTGAACAGGATCCTAAGGGCAAGGGTAAGTTGGATTCTCTATTCAAAATCAAAATTAAAGGTGTCCAAGAAACAGAGGCCCATGAAGCAAAAAAATAGAGAAAGCCAAAGGCTAAGCAGAGGACAAGGACTAGGAAATCTGAGCAGAAAAGGACTAAACATCAGGGTCCTGAGGTTGATGTGCCGGTGCCCAAGAGGAGAAGAATCATAAAATTTTCAGAGAAGGGGAGCTCCAAGGTTGGGGAGGAAGAAGTTGCCCCACTTGTGATAAATGTTGAAAGTTTGGAGGAGAAGGCCAAGGTGTATACAAGGAGGTCTAGGACTCCTTCTCCCAAGGGTAGTGTGCCTAAGACAGATCTCCCTTCAGTGGTTTCTCATGAGGAGCAGCATGATGATGTGCCTTCTGCTCATGGAGCTCAAGGCAAGCCTAGTGAGTCGGAGGATGTTGAGGATCATCTGGATATTGACGGGGAGGAATTTCATGAAGGTGATCTCCATGGTGCAGAGGAAAAAATTGAAAAGATAATGCAATCCCCTATGGTTGCATATGTGGATTCCCCTGTCGAAACTAAAGAAGTCCCTCCACAAGAAGAGGAAACAATGAAGGTTCCCTCACCTGAACAAGAAGAGCATGATGAGGAGAAAGAAAGCAAGACAGATGAGACTCCTGATAAACGAAATCTGAGTGAGGAAGCACCTAAAGGTCAACAAGAGGAGGAGAAACAAAGTGAGGTACAATTGGAATCCACTATCCCTGGTTGGCTGGACAAAGAGATAATGAGAAAACAAGTTGTTGTGGAAGATAGTCCACCGAATTGGGATGCACTACTAGCCAAAATTGGAAAAGATAAAGGTAAGAAGGCTAGGGTGATCTCGAGGATTGAAAGAGATGAAGCTCATGATAGAGTTGTTCACATTTCCACCCCTAATCCAAATAAAAACAGAGATGATGTGGTCGGAAAGGATTACAATATTCAGACTTTAAATCTAGGACCTACTTTTGTGGAGCAGGATATTGAAGATTACGAGGGATCTAGTGCAATTATTGTGGGTAGATTGAGAAAGGAAATAAAGACCAAGCATGAGTTGAAGAAAGAGAAGGAAAATATCAGGAAATGCTTGGAGGAATTAATGAAGCCCCTGCAATCCATTAACCCTTCAATCTCTGCTACGAATCCTCTACCTCAAGAGACCATCACCGAGCTAGAAAAGATGAAAACTTCTGTTGTTGCCACCGTGAATTGGTTAAAAATGGGTGCAAATGAAGGGTGATGAAGCTATTAAAGAGATTTTGTCAACTAGGAAGGATGCTATCATGGCAACTGATTGGTTGAAGGCGGTGTTGGCACAAGATAATGAGGACACAGATCTCCTTCTGCAGAAAACTAGAACTACCATGGAATACACCTGGGATAGGTTGGTGAGTGATGGAATTCTTCCTTCCTCCAGAGCCGCCGAACCATGGGAGTGGTATGATGCATTGCAGATTAGGCAGAAAGTATTGAAGAAGATTTATAAACAAAGAAGGCAGATTGATGATACCCTAAGTGGTGTATATAATGGCTCCATTACCTTCTTTGAAATTATGACTGGAAGAAGGAAGATTGCTCCCAAGTACTTGAGTCTGAAACAGTTGAGAAATTTGTGGCAGGATGTTTACGCACCGTTTGATGATGACTCTGTTTCTGAGCACCAGTTGGATGATGCAGCCACCTACCTTGTAGTTATTGAAAAATACCTAACGTACAAGGTGGATTGGGATAGGTTGCTCAAATGGTCAAGAGAAGAGATTGCGTCCATTGAGAATTGACTTAGGGTTTTTCCTTTACCACCAGTAGCTGACTTGGATGGGACGTTCTTGAGAGTTCATGAAGGGACGGATCAGAATAGAGATAAAGGGGAGGGCAGTTAATGCCCAACTACTCCGGGATTTGTGCTTCCCCATTATCGCGCCCTGCAATGGTCCGAGCTGCATTGGGAATCCCGGGCCAACCTGGGTGTAGTTCACGCATTTAATGCATTCCTTCATTCCATTTTGACTTTCTCTTGGCTGGTTGGTGGTGCCCAGTTAATGTTGCAAGGTCTTGCTTGGCCGATGGGTTTTCTGGGGGGATTCTATATATTTGGCATTTCGTCTCATTTGTAAAGGGTTAGATAGTTAGAAATAGAGAAAAGATATAGAAGATAGAGGTAGAATAGGACAGAGTAGTTAGACGCAAGTAAAGCAAGTTAGTAGGCAGTTGTTCCCAAGTAAATATTGTAACAAAAAACCAGAATTGTTGCTACAGTGGATAATTCGAATGCAAGTAATGACATTGTGATTTGGTGCCATACTTGTGTTCCCTTGTATTGCATGGTTCTTGTTATTCCATCTTTAAAATTAATTTGAGGAGGTTAATGTTTAGATTAGATTTGATTCAATAATGCTTGTGATTTGATACTTGAATGTTACAACAACCCTTCAGTCCATACTTTTCGCAACCAACTGATTGTTAGTTGCTTTACAAAGTTAGCCTGGAATTCATATTCAGTGTGCTTAGTTCAATTGTGAGGATTTGTTCATTTCAACTACAATAGGGTTGTTGAATGAATGTTAATGATTTGAAAATATTAACACCTCAGAAGATTGCACTATTTTCTGTAAAATCGCAAATTATCTGGGTCATGTAGAGATCAGTTTGGAGGGATTGGTCCATTTCGAGTGTTAGTTACTTTCATTGTTAATCTTAGGAGTAGTTTAGATTTAGAAATCTCTTTGAAACCATTACCTTTTTCTATTTATTTGATTATTGGGTTAGATCTAGGATTAAAGTATCATCAGATTGTTAGATCTGATAAAATCGATTCAGTATTTTGCTTGTAGTAAGGTCCCATTGTGATTACCAACATTTTCACATTTTATCACTGAGTTGTTTATGCATTGTCAAGACCTGACATTAGAGACCTTGGGGTTATCTCTTGAGGCTTGCTAATAGAAATTTACCTTTCAAGAGAGATAGGATATTACATTCTGTCTGAGTTGTTGATGTGCAAAAAAACACCATCAACAAGTTCGTTGGATAAATTTCAAGAGTTTATCCAGAAATGTATAGAAGATCAAATTCAACTGGGTCGAGACATGAATTTTGAAGAGTTATTTCTTGCAAAATAGTGTAGAGTTCATAATGCTTCTCACTCAGAGTTGGAATGTTGCCTATGTTGAACAACAATAGAACAGATACAAAGGTGCATCAATCCCACCCCAACTGTCAAAATAAACGTGCAAAATACCCAAGATGATCCCAAAGGAAAAATCCTAATGCCTTTTGAGGAGCCTCCCAGTAGTAGCAACCAAACAAAGGACAAATCAAGAGGATCTAGAGTTGCTAGCTATTGGACACTTAGCTTCAATGGATCAAAGTCCAAATAGGGTGTTGGAGAAGGATTTGAGCTGATTATCCCTAAAGGTAAAACCCTTTTTGTTTCCCATAGACTCCAATTCCATTGTACTAATAACATAGCTGAATATGAGGCCTTGATTCATGAAATACTGATGGAATTAAGAAAGAAAGTTAAGATTCTGCAAGTGTTTGGAGATTCAGAGTTAGTGGTTAGGCAAGTGAGAAAACAATACTCCTGTCATGATAGAAGGATGACTAATTACAGACATATAGTTTGGGATCTTATTGAGGGATTTGATGCTTTCAACATTCAACTGATACCTTGCAGCAAGAACCAAACTCCAGATTCTCTAGCGCAAGTAGCCAGTACATTACAACCTTTATCACTTTCAGGCTTGAAGAATTTCACTGTGGAGCTCACTCCAGTGTCATCAGTGCCTGACAACATAACAAATTTTTTAGGTGTTTGAGGATGATAAGCACATCCTTGATTTTATTACAAGCTCAGATGTGTTTACTTCTTAGATAATTGATGAGGTGGAGCCTCAAGAAGCAGAGATGGACCTAGGAGTCATCAACCTAAAGACCAACACTATTCCAAAAGGAATGGTGCAATTAGAGAGAATATTTGATCTGGATAGGATCAAGGACCAGGAAAAATAGACCAAGGAGTCCATTAGCAGTCAGTGTGATTCATATAACATGGGAACTCCAGACAATGTTAAAAACATTTTTATTGGCAAGGTATGTACTCCAGAGGAAAGGAGAGAAATCATAGATGCAGTGCATACATATAAGGATGTAATAGCTTGGAGTTATGAAGATTTGAAGACGTACGATACTTCAATTATTACACATACTATTCCTCTCAAGCCAGGTGCCAAACCATCCAGACAAAGACAAAGACCCATCAATGCTTTGCTAGAACCTATTACTCAAAAGGAGGTACAAAAGCTATTATATGCTTGTATCATATTTCTAGTTAGGAATTCAACTTGGGTGGTCAATTTGATCCCAGTAAGAAAGAAGAATGGAGAAATCAGGCTTTGTGTTGATTTTAGGAATCTCAATCGAGCATCAAAAAAGGACAATTATCCAGTCCCATCACTAGATGAAGTGTTGCAGATTGTCAACGGATCTCAAATGATGTCCTTTCTAGATGGATACTCTTGATATAATCAAGTTATGGTGCAATATAAGGATAGGCACAAAACTGCCTTCACCACAAAGTGGGGCACTTTTGCTTATAGGACGATGCCTTTTGGGCTAATCAATGTTGGAGCAACTTTCCAAAGGGCTATGGATATTTCCTTTAAGGAAATTATAGGTAAGTGCATTATTATTTATATGGATGATTTAACAGTCTTTTCCAAGAAGCAAGGAGATCATATTACAGACCTGTGCAAGGTATTCCAAAGACGCGGGGAATTTGGCATCTCACTTAATCCTAAGAAGTGTATCTTTGGAGTCACTAAAGGGAAACTGTTAGGACATGTTATCTCAAAAAAGGGTATTTCTATTGATCCTGAATGAGTGGAGGCCATACTTAAGATTTAGCCACGTACAAGTAAGAAGGAAATGAAGTCATTCTTTGGAAAAAACAACTTTTTCCAAAATTTTATCACTAGATTTGCAGAAATAGTTAAACCCTTGAATGCAATGCTGAAGCAAGATGCAAAGGTTGAATGGAGTGTAGAGGAAAAAGAGGCATTTGTAGAAATTAAGAGGGAAATAGTTGATGCTCTAGTATTGGTGAGTCCTGATTATTCCAAACCCTTCTATATATATTTTCTTGCATCCGATCATTCCTATGCTGGTATGTTAACACAAAAATCTGACCAAGGAAATGAGCATCCCATAGCTTTCATGAGTAAAGATGTAGAATTGAGATATCCTAGTGTGGAAAGGTAGGCTTATGCTTTGGTCAGAGCTGTGAAGAAATTCATGCACCACATCTCAAGGAATAAGGTCTTTGCAATAGTGCCTAATCCTGCAATTAAGCTTTTACTGATGCAAAATGAATTGGGCGAAAGAAGAGCGAAGTGGGTGACAATGTTACAAGAATATGATATTGAGATCCAGCCTATGAAACTGTTAAGAGGACAAGGACTAACTAAGACAATGGCTGAAATGGGTCTTGATCTCATAGCCCAACACTATCACCTCCAAGATGTTTCCCCAGGTGATTGGTATGATGATATTATCTACTATCTTTTAAATCAACAATGTCTTGATCATCTCAATGCAGTACATTGGAGAGCTTTACGTTTAAAAAGTGACAACTACATGTTAAAGGGTGTTGTTTTATACAAGAATAATCATGAAGGTGTTTATCTTCATTGCCTTGGGAAAGAGGAGGATGAGAGAGTGATGACTGAATTCCATGATAGGTATGGCACAAGCCATGGTTCTACACTAGCTACTGCAAATCAGATTCTAAGGGCAAGATATTATTGGCCCACTTTGTTCAAAGATGCCCACAACCATGTGAGGGCTTGTCATGTGTGTCAGATTGTAGCAAGTAAGGAGAAGTAGCAACTCTTCCACTTCAGCCGGTCATAGAGGTAAAACCATTCACACAGTGGGGGATGGAATTCATTGGTCCAACCAATCCACCTTCCTCTGCAGGCCACAAGTACATTCTCACCGTAATCGATTACTTTACTAGATGGACTGAAGCTCTTGCTTGTAAATAGTGCACTTCTGAAGTGGTAATCAATTTTATCAAATCAGGTATTATCAATCTCTTTGGTTGCCTGTTTGCTTTGGTTTGTGACAATGGTCCTGCATTTGCATCGTTAAAGTTTTCTAGTTGGGCTTTTGATTATGGAATCATTGTTAAATCTGCATCTAATTACTACCCACAAGGTAATGGTCTAGTTGAGTTCTCGAATAAGAATTTTTTAATAGTCATCTATAAGTTGTTAGAGAGTAACCCCAAAGATTGGCATACTCAACTAAGATTTTCTCTTTGGCCTTTCTAGGAAACTCTCCCTATCACCTTGTGTATGGTTTGGAGCCAATATTCTTGATACAACTCAAGATCCCCACTTTGCAATTTATCAACAATTAGTATGATGAAGGGGATAAACGTGAGGCCCATTTGGCTGAACTTTTGCACCTTGAAGAGAAAAGAGATGAAGCCTTAGAAAATTTTTCTAAACATCAGCGTGTCGTCAAGAGATGGTTTGATAGGAGATCCAAGGTGAAAGCCTTTAGAATCTCTAACTTGGTTCTCTATTGGTATAAAGCACATGATAGAAAAGGGGAGCATGGAAAATTTGATAAACTTTGGCTTGGCCAATACCAAATTTTAGAGATACTGGTAGACAATGATTTTCGTCTGAAAACTCTCATTGGAGAGGATATCCCATTGCCTATCAATGGGTAGTATTTGAAGCATTACTTCCAATCCTGAGATTCTTGTAGCTCTTTTCTTGTAAATAGTTTGGCTAGGTTTCCTTTTGTTTTACTTCGTTTTGGTTTGTTTCCTTCATTTGGTTAACTTAGGTTACTTCGGTTTAGGTTAGGTTTGCTTTTGGTTTTTGGTTTTTCTTTTTGGGTTCCCCTGTTTTCTTTTGGGAATGTTTCACCTGCACAACAGTCATTACATTATCAGGGATTGTTCTGGGTATTCTTTTACAAACTCTAATAATCTTTCTAGAGTCAATTGGTAGAAATCCTTTACTTGGTGTCACAAGTACTAATGCTTGAAGTGGATGAGTCACTGGGTTAAGTTAAATCTAGAATGTGCTTGGGTCTTACACTTCTAAACACATCTTAAGAATTCCAAGGTTGCTAAAGGCTCCTTATGAAGTTTGGTCAAGTGAAAAATCTTATTTCTATTTCAGTGCCATTGTGGTTCTTAGCCCTGAGTGTGAGCTTCATTGCTTACAGGGTGAAAAGGAAAGTTTAAAAGATCTTAAAAGAATAATAAAAAAAAAAAGAGACCGATTAAAATAAAAATTGAATGTTCACCTCATTAGGAGTATGAGTATCTCTACTGGGCCTATGGACACCTGGCTGGCAATAGCGCTATGCTCGGGAGGGCCACAATGATAACCTCATCAGGGATATGGACACCTGACTGGCAGCAAGGCTCTATCCAAGATGCTTTTGGAGTTAAAATCTTTACGTAGCTTGATTAGACTAAATTTGGTTCCTACAACAACTAAGCAAGGGAAATGAATACGCTTGCATACACTTTGACTCTGACACAGGAAAGGTTTTCTTGTTCATGGAATTTGAAACTCTATTTATAGGTGACCTGATGCCAGGATTGAAACCTGAGATTATGGGTTCTTGATTCTAGTTTGTCATAGAAATTCTTTAGAGCATTTCCCCAGTAGGAGTCGCCATTTGTTGTGTAGTTTCTGCACACATGCCCCGCTAAAAGCAGGGACCCTCTTTTTCTTGCTTTATTTTCTTGTTTTCTTTTCGTAGGGTCCTCACTTCATCCGCTTAAGGAATAATTATCTCGGTATTTTCCTTGATTCACCCACGTGCTTAACGAAAAACTTTCATTTAAGATGTCATCTTGCAACTTCAAGTGATGGCCTTGCTCTTAGGAGTCGGCCTCTGATCAAAAAAGTTCAAATTCAGGCCAAAATTGGCTAAGTACAGGGGAGGTTCGATAATTTTGAGGTACCTCAGATTACCCAAACATTAGTCTAGTCGGATAATCTAAGTTACCTTGGATTACCCAAGTCTGGGTCCCTTTCGAATTTCCAAGGTTTCCTCAGACACCTGTACAAGCATTTATTGCTTGAAGTTAATGAGTTTAAGCGGCTAATTTGAGGAATAAAAGGAAAATTGAAGGGTCATTTTATCATTATGCTTTTGTGAGAGTTTCAATTTCGGAGAGTTGCTTTCATCTTGTGCTCAACCTATGCTTGAACATTGGATTTGTGTTCTCTTTTCTATTTCTCTAAGGTTTGGACATTGTTGGTTGCTTTGCTATTGTTCTCTTCTTCGTTGCGTGACATTGCAAGGTATGTTCACTCATTTTATTCATGATCTTTGATGCGTCTCATGCTCGGTTATCGATCTCCATGTTCTGAGTCGACCTTTCGGTTATTAAGATTCGAATTTGCAATTGGTTTCATACCAACATCTAGGGTTTAGGTGTTTAAACGAAACTCATTTTAATGGTGTCGAAATAGGGCTTCGGTCTGGACGTCTTTGGTGTGCAAAGTGTGATAAATGGTATTTAAATCCATTTGGAGATTGTTTCTTTCATGATTGTCATGAGGTATTTGATTGTTTCCTTGTTTCGAGCCATAGGAGTAAACCCTAGCTTTGGAAATTTATATGGTCGGTGGGAATGAGTGAGATTGATGATTGTTAGGTTGATTGTTTGATTTAAAATTTCCAAGTAATGCCAATAATTCAATCTTAAAGCAATTTGGAGCCCATCCTTTATCAATTTGAAGAATTGGAAGTTATAACACTTAGTGAAATTCACAGGCTCGAGCTCATTTCAGAAATTCTGGGGGACCTCCGATTTTCTGAGCTTTAATCCACTTAGAGAATTTGAGCCCCTTTGGATTATCCACATCTCGTGATTGACCTAAACCCTGACCTTCAAAGTGAACACTTAATTGAATTTCAAGTTTGGAGCCTAATCAATAAATCCAAGCAAGCTCAAATTACTCAAACGTTAGTTCACCCAAGTAATCCGAGGTCCCTAGAAGTATCTGAACTTGGTAGGTGATCAACTCTAGTGTCTCAAAACGCTTGAACTAACCAAGTCTATGAAGTGCCTTTGAAGTAACCCAAGCTTGAACATGACCGATTCAATCAATGCACTTCATCCCTCATCAATTCCACTTGGATAATTGAGAAAATGCATGTGTTTGGATAAGATTCAAGAGATTTGAGCTAGCTTGGATTAGCTGAACCTTAGTCTATCTAGAAAATTCGAGCCTGCTCGGATTATCCAAACTTACTCCTCAGGTCTTATATTTCAAGTGCTATTGGTAATGAGCAATATATGATGATTTCTTGGCATTTATTAGTGGATAGCATTTCATTTGAGTTGGATTTACTTGCTAATTATCATTATGGAATTTGATATGGTGAGGTTTCTTGTATTTATTTCCATTCGAATTTGAATTGATACTAACTTAAGTTAATGGAATGTTGGTGCTTCATTAAATTGATATATTGTTGTCTCACATTTTGGTGATTATGGTTGTTTCTCTAATAGATGCAAACTGAGGTTAGCCCTGACAAGACCACCAAGATGAAAACAACTCTAGTCCAAGAAGAGGTCTAGAGAAGACAGGAAAGGATGAAGTACAACTTCAAAGGCATATGGCCAGAGACAAATATTACTTCCACAAGGTGAAAGATTGCAGACACCAACATGGGCCACGTGGACTATGATGACTTCCAATAGAGGATGTTTGGGAATGCATCGACTGATCTGGCTTAGAAGATCACTCACACTAGATTGGCATAAGCAGCAGGGTTTCCTCTAACAAAACTACGCCCTTAGTTGGTCTTGGAATGTTCAAAGCACTATGACTCCCGGACAAGAATCATAATTGGGCCACAAGGCAAAGTCATGGAAAACTTAACTAAGCAAGACCCCAATAGAAGAAATTAACATTGGGGAAGCTATCAAGTTCTATGAGCAAGACCCCAATAGAGATTTGGAGATTATGAATAATGCTTGGATACTGAAGCCTAAGCCACACTACTCAAAACTGCCCAAGTAGCTGCACAGAAGTATTTCAAGCTAGAATACCATGAAATCATAACTCTTTTGGGCAGGGTCATGGGGGTGGAAGAAGCTCATATCTTTCACACTTGGATGTTCCATCCCATTACATAGATTGTGGCAAACAAACATTATCACTAGGCAAGAATCATAAGTAATAATCTGGATGCCCAATTGGCGAGTGCGTAAGAAACCAACAAGTTCACCATGACCTCATATCTAGTATGCATGCTAGCACATAAGACCAAGTACAAGGGTCTCAGCTGCAAGGGGACTATTGGGAAGGACAAGATATGGAATGTTTACCCATAGCTCCAGTATAAAAAATCCAACTACAAAAGGGCCAATGATGCCTTCTTCATGTATATTCCAAGACTATTGCAAGATGCTCTTCATATTAGGGTTTCTTCAGATGCTATGGATTTGATCAAGCAATATGGCCATTGGTTTATTCAATTCTAAAGGTTCACATACATTCGAGTATAGGGATCTCCAACTGTTCCCCTCAAATTAACTAGGTATCCCACCAACAAACTCCTAATGTTAGAGCTAACAAGACAGATGGTAGGTTTTGAAGAAATCCTACAACAAGGCAATATAAAGAAGAAAGGATTGGGATCAAAATTCCCATTGAGAATGGGGAATTTGGAGGCTTGTCCTTCTATTCAAAGTTCCCAACATTTTGAGAAAGAGATGGCCTAGTTTGAGTTGTATTCCAACACCGATAAAAGTAATTTTGATCCTTATGGTAGGGCCATGAAGCAGGCCAATAGGAATTTCAGGCACAAGGACCACATTGAATACTATTGGGTGAACTGTCGGGATGAATTTGAAGCTATAAGGAGGAGGTTCTCAAGGTTACCTTTGAAATCAATCAAACTATACAGAGTTGTAGAGATGCATGATCATATACAAGATGATGATGTGGACCTACTCTAGTACCATGACTTTGAGCCATACAGAAACAACCCATTGCCTCTAATTAATTGGTCTAAGGAGAAATCACAAATTTGAATCAGGTCACTGAACGAGTGAAGAAGTACTCCAGATTATGGGTCAAGCATAAGGTATTGGAATTGGAAGCAGAAGGTGTTAAGTTCTCCTATGACTTGATGGGATACTTGGAGTCTCATGATGAAGAGGAAGTTGAAACCAATAAATAAGATGAAGCTTCTCAAACCCATGAGGAGGAAGTCCATGAAGAAGTAGATGAACCGGTATCTATCAAGAGGAGAACAAGGAGCCAGGTACATGTAAAATAGGGAGAGAGGTTGTCTCCTAAGAATAAGAGAGCTCCTCAATTTGGTGCTGATGTTCAAGAAGGTGAAACCTCACAACCATTGAGGAAAAGAAGAATAATCACAGAGAGGCAGAAGGTTTCTAAAGCAAGGAAAGGTGAAGCTGCCAAAAATGCTCCCTGTACAACAAAGGTTGTGGATTTGGAGAGTTTAAGGGAAAAGCCCCAAGTATATGTTAGGAGAAGCTCTCGTAAGAAAAAGGTTTCTCCAACAGAAGAAGTTAAGGCCATAGAGGAGGAGGTGCAAGATGAAGAGGCACCTACCGATGATATGGAGAAAAGAGCAGCTCCAGAAAATAATTCCCCCATTCCTTCTCCACATCAAAATCTGCAAGTTTCTAAAGAGGCAACTCATGAAGAGGGGAACATATCTAACAATATTGAACAATTAAATGAAGAATATGGTGAGATTTCCACTCTTGATAGTGGAGAATGGAGGAATTTTGTACAAGAAATTAAACAATCCACCTTTGGGGCAGAGAGTAAGAACATAGAATATGAAGTTGTTCAAGGAAAAGCATCAAAGTCCCTTGAAAAGGTAACAATTGATGAACAGGAAGATCACCCTGAAGTAGGATAAAATAGAGAAGAGGTTGCTGATAGTCCTCATCATGACAAAGAAGACGATGAAAATCAACCATAGATAGAGCATAATGTTGAAGTAAATGTGGTTGATAGTCCCAATCAGGAAGTGGTAACTGAGCCATCTACAGCTCCAAAATGGTTAGAAAAGGGGCTTAGTAAGAAGCCAATCATTGTATAGGAGGAGACCCCAAGCTAGGAAAAGTTGCTCGAACAATGGGGGAAGCCCAAGCAAAGAAAGAGGGCCAAGACAGTCTCTACGATGTCTAGAGATGAATTTAATAACAGGGTTATACATGTGGCTGTTCTTGCAGCAAATAAGTTCAAAGATGAAGTTAGGCCATTAGACTACAAGGTACAAACAATATACTTAGGGCCTACTACCAAGGAACAAGAAATGGAGGAGTTCCAAGAATCTTCCCAAGCAATTTTGAGGAGATTAGATAGGGAGACGAAGGAGAAAGAAAAACTACAAAAGCAATTGAATGATGTTTATAAATATGTACAATACTTGATGAAACCTCTACAAACTATGGGAAGTGAAAGGATTGTGCCAAAAGGATTGTTTCCTAAGGAGGCAGTTACAAAAATTGAAAGGTTAAAATCCTTTGTACATTACACACATAGTTGGCTCCAGGAAGTTAGCATCAAAGGAGATGAAGCAATTGAGCAGATTCTGAAGATATACACTAATGCTTCTGATTTTTTGGAACATATCTTGCAGGTTGTTATAGATTGCAAAAAGATTAACGAAACAACTGTCAATGAAATTTTGCAGGTGCCTAAGAATGAATTGGCCAAGTTGGGCATCCTTTCCCGTGATGAAGTTGAAAAGGTAAAGGGATTGAGGTCTGGAATTATAGAAAGGAGCTCCTTTCCAAGGTTTTGAAGAAAATAACCAAAATACAGGGGAAGGTAAAGGAAATATATGATGGTTGCATTAGTTTCCTAGAAATAATGATTGGAAGGAGAAAGTTTGGCTAGAAAAATATGAACATAAGTAGGTTGCAGTGGTGGTGGCATTAAATTAATGCTCCTTCTAATGGTGCCCCAATTACAAAAGAAAATCTCGAGGATGCAGCGATCTATATTTGAAAACTGGACAAATATCATGAGTTACAGATTGAGTGGAATGGGGTAATGCCCCAATATTTAGAGGAGTTTGAAAATCATAAGGCAAGAGTTAAATTTATTCCAGTTCTAAATCCAGAGGATATGAAGGAAATATTAGGGAATTTTAAAGAATTATCCAATAAATTATAGATTGACAAGGAGAGAAAAAATTGCCAGCTTGCAACCGCATAGATTTTTGTGCTAGATATGTGACCTGCAGCCAGCCAGTTGTACAACCTTGAATTTTCTGTCATCAAAGATATTTTTTTGGAAGAACCCAAGCAGACTTGGAAGGAGTATCAAGCATTAAATGCAAATTTTATTTTAATTCAAAACCTCCTAGACTGACTTTCCTGGCTGACCTATAGATGTAAACCCTAAATTGGGCCAACCTAGTGGTGGAATTGTCTATATATTGAGGATCATGCCTCATTTGTGGGGTTAGAGAAAAAGAATTAAGGCATAGTTGCAAGAGCTAGGATTGAGTTAGAAAGTTAGTATTTTTCTGAGCGCAAGTGTTGCTACATCGAATACTGGAATTGTTGCAACATTGGGTGATTCAATATAAGTAAAGACATTATTCTTTGGTGCTCTTTCTTGTTTGTTTCATATTGCATGGTTCTTGTTATTTCATATCTTTAATATTACTTTGATATTGTTGGTTACATGTTATATTTTAGGTTTAGATGTGACGCAATGGTGCTGATGATTTAATATTTAAAATTTTTGAGCAATTTGTGGTCCATACTTTTAGCAACTTGTTGATTGTAAGCTGCTATGTAAAGTTAGCCTGGGCCTTAAATTTGTGTGCTAAGTTCAATTGTGGGTATTTATTCATTTCAATTGCAAAATAGGGTTGATTTGGGTGAATGCTTCATGATCTGAAAATCTTTAATTCCTTAAAAGATTGCACTATTTCTGTGAGATTGCAAGTTCATTATGGGTTTAGCAGGAATTGGTTTTGAAGGATTGGTCCACTTTGAGTGTTTAATCATTTGTATTGTTGGTCTTAGGAATGGATTTAGTTTCAAAGTCTCTCTAAACCCTTATCTTTTGTTATTTCTTTTAAATTCTAGATTAGTTTTAGAATTGGAAGTATCATCATATTGCAAAATCTAATAAGTTTGAAGTTTCCAGCATTTGTTTTGTAAGGCCCCTTGTGATTACCAACATTTTCACATCATCACTGAGTTGTTTATTGCATTGTCAAGACCTGAAATTAGAGACCTTTGGGTTATCTCTTGAGGCTTGTTGATAGATATTTACCTTTCAAGAGATATAGAATACCATATTCTATCTGAGTTGTTGTTGTGTAGAAAACACCATCAACAAGAACCCAAGGATAGATGGGGAACCAAAGTGGGAAATAAAAGATCAAGGAAAATGAAAGTAAAATGTGGGAATAAAGGGGATGTAAATAGAAAAACCAAATGAAAAACCAAAAATACCCTCAAGAGAGGGAAAAAAGGCATGAGACCTAATATAAAAAGTTAAATAGGTATGAAAAGAATAAAAAGTTAGATATAATAAAAAATTCCAAAATAAGAAACAGATATAAGAAAAATAAAACATGTAAAGGTTGAAATCTGAGCTATAGGATTATATGGTTATACACTATAGTTCAACACTCATATATCATTTGATAAATTTCTTATCCTTTTCTTTAAAAAATTATGTTTTTCTCTACTTTTATTATCCCAAAATAAATCATAAATTTTGTCTTTATGATTTTTTTCTTCTTCTTCTTATTTACTTTCTTTTTCTATTTCATGCATCTTTTGCTACCAATTGGATAATTTCTCTTTTATTTCATGTATAATATCAATATTAGGATCAATATCTAAATGTACTTCATCGATATGATTTATGTTTATATCATATTTCTCTATTAGATCTTGAACTTTATGTTTGAATGCAATATGTCTATCTAAATTACCATGTATACAATGATATGAATAAAAGTAGTTAGTTATATCAGTGCAAACTTATACGTATCTATTTGTTTCATTTGAACCTGTAGAGTAATGGTATTGTGTTTCTAGAGTTATGGTACCATATGTGGAGGCTTTTCTAATATAGTGAATTCTCTAAAGTGTTTTGGTTTGAAAATTATATCATGATGAATATAATTAGATGCATCCTCATCACTCCCATTTTTGAATATGTTAAATGCTCAAAATGCATTGATATAAAAGAATATTATTTAATAAAATATGGTTCATAGTTGTAAGAATATAGTACTAGTACATAAAATTTGAAAATGAATGGTGAAGAATGTAAAACACTTCTCTTTTAGGTATTGGATGTGAGCTATCCATAAATATCCTTTCAATATTATCACCACATAATGGAGATATGTTATTAGCCAAAACTTAAATTTTAAAAATCTAATCCTTTTTTGGCTATTGTTATTTTTGTTTTCATTGCAAAATTAAAAGATAAATATCTTAAGATCAAAATGTTTCATGAAAGCACTAGAAAAATACTCAAATCAAGTGATAGAAGCATGTGGTAATGAATTAAATCATGTAAGTTCATAACCTCTCAAAATTAATGGGAAAACCTCACAAAGGAAATTATTATCATATAAATATGCTAGAAACATAACTTAGAATTATTTTAAATGTCGTAAAGGATCACCTTTACCATTATGCTCCATGAAACAAGGTGCCACAAATCTACTTGGTGTAGGATATATCAAAATTCCATGTACCAAGGGAATGCATAATATTAGTTTGGTAAGATCGGGTAATATTGATATATTTTCTTTTGATCATTAATGCATTTTCTTAGAGAGTGAATCTCACAATGAGGTAGTTCAAATAAGGGGAAACATTATTCTTAAGATTTCACATATCCATATGCTTATGCACATCACATTTAATAGTGGGGGATGCATTATCAATTTGTGACATTTATCCTCATATTTTTCTTTGCCCATATGAATCTATAAATCATGTGTTTGTTCAATGGATGATCTAAAAGAGTGCACTCCACAATCATATATATATATATATATATATAACTATGAGAGGATCCACGTGTGGATTTTAATAAGAATATTATATACCATCATGACACATAAAGAAGTCCATGGGATTCGCTAAGGAAGGGCCATTATAGTATATGTGAGTTAATGAATTATCAAAGGACAATGATTCACTATCTTCATCATGAGTTCATACAAAGAACTATCACTATGCTCATCATTAAACATATCACCAATAGACCATGGGTTGTAATATAGGAAGGAAGGACTAGAAACCTCATGGGAGGGTGAAAAACATGTATCATCTATTGACATATCTCTAGTGATGAAATAATCAAATTCATGATAAATCTCATCACTATGATAATCATGATAGATAGGAAACTCTAAATCAACAAGTGTATCACTAGGCATGAAAGACAGTACCTCAATATCATATTAGAGTGAAGGTGAAATGTGTATTTGTTAAGCACACAATGATATGATTGTTGCCAAACAGATTGCACCTGAATGCTTGAATAATTAAATTCAGCAATCTGTTGAAACATTGGATCAAACCCAGATTGTGGGTGACCTATAATGAGATTGAACCTCCAGATTCTAGGCCGGCTTCCTATATGATTCTTAAATTAATAACTAGTAACTTGCTAGAAAAGGGATATAAATATGTAAAAATGCACAAAAACACTGTAAATTAAAGGTGATGCACCTGATAGGAAATCTAATTGCAACCTAACTCACAAATAATCACTCAGCACTTTAATTCGCACAACCTAATTTGATAGTTCAATCACTCAAATGCTTTAAACAGAGGCTTTGATTTAATGCAATATTGAGGGAAAACGAGGTTTTCACGACTAAATTGATTAATCAATTACATGAACAGTGTATAACCAGTGAACTTAAACTAAATTGCATACAGATATGTGAAAAAGATAAAAAAAATCAGAGGTTTCAGAACTGAAAACACAGTAATTTTCCGATCAAATTCCTCACAATAATGATGCTTGAAATCTAGAAGGAAAACTCGAAAATATTAAAAATTAAAAGGAATCCTTTGCAAATCACAAACTAATGAACCTGTAAAATGCTACTGTATTAATCTGAAACTGAAAGCTGAGTTACATGACAACTCACTTTGCAAAATGCAAAGGTTGAATAACAAGAACTAGAGGAAAAAGATAAACCTTTTCCAATATATACAATGAGATGCAACTCCAAAGTGCATGAAAGATGAAACCGAAAGTCAATTTCAGTATAGAAATGATAATTCCAAGGCAAAATTCGAGCAAAAATAAAAATCCCTGAAAAGAAGGCTCAAACTCATGGAAAAATGAGTGAACTCAGTCTCAAACTCGTAGTCATAATGTATACAACTGAAAAGTAGCTCGAACTGAACTGAAAATCCATGAAAAGTAAGTCCAAGCATGCAAAAATTGCCTCGTTTGTATCAATCCGCCCATGATGACTTGACTGATGTGGAACTAAAGTAAAATGCCAAAAATCTTTATAACTCGCATGATTAACTCTTCCTCCAGTTAACTTTACTTGCATTCTACATGGATCTCCATAATATCTTTTATTTGCACTTTAAGATGCTAAATTAATTAAATGATTTATAGTGTATCATTTAATTAATTGGCTTACATTGAATAATGCAAAATAAAACATAAATAATAATGTCAAATTAAAAAACTTAACCCCCACCTCACGGCTTCATACAAACACTTAGCATATATTTTGAATATGCATTCACCATAAATTAGCCGACCACACAACACTTGTATTATTCATAAATCTTATGATAGGGCCGACCATATCATTGCTAAACACTTGACTTAAAAGTCAAAACCATAGGCATCGATAAAACATAATGATTTTTTCAAAAATCATGAACAAAAATCAAAAGCTTGTCGACTTAGGGCAAGCAAATACCATAGAGCCCTAACTCTTAATCATTTTGCATTTTGACTTTTGCTAAAGACTTCTCTGTTGCGTCACCATGGTGAAAGCACTAGGGTTTCAAACTTGATCTGCACTCTTTCCTATTGATTTTGATGATTCTTTGAGAGATTTCAAACAGGAAAGGTAAGATAAAAAATACTCTATCACAAATCTGCATCTTCTCAAGCATTTAAATGGGTTTTTGGAGCCTCAAGGCCGCGGTTGTGCATAATCTCTAACATATTTTATTCATTTGTTCCTATATCCTTTGGACGCCATGGCTTCTGTTGATTTATCCTTTGTTATGGCCGCCATATGAATAGTTTGAGCCTTTTGTATATATATTTGTTGTTGTGCAAGCTCGACTTATGATTTTAAAGCTCAAGGAGAGCTCAGTCACGGTTAGGCGCATGATGGTAAGTTTCATTTATGCCTTTATTTCTTTGTTGAAATACAAGCTTTTGGAAACTTCTCCTATATAAAGTGAGTTGATAGATCTTTTATAAATAAAATAAAATCTCCAGGCCACCATGAAATCTCTATATGTTGACCTTTCTCTATGTGTTGTTTGTCATTGCTAGCCACAACTATACATTATCTTCATCTGGGCATTCGTTTTGTTGTGATTTGGCTCATTCAGTAAAACTTTCAGAGACTCCTTGTATGTAAAACCTTTGAACTTTGTTGGGCCGCCATAAGGGTTCCTCCATTCGAGCTTCTGTTGATAGTTTCCTGTTCTCTGTAGATTATAATCTCAGCCTGTGAAACTTGGCCGCCATTGGAGCTTTTCCTTAAACAAAAATATGAAGGGTTTTGTAAACCCAAAACACTGTACGGCCCCGTTTCCTTCTTATGTTGTATATGGAAATAAAAGAAAAAGAACAAAGGCTCGATTGGTTTGTAATTCCCCAAAATATTGATTCAATAAGTACTTTCAGTATGCTTGACTGGTCTTTTCTGTTAGTAATCATTTGACTCGGTTGCTTTCACAATCTTCTCTCCTTGTCATATGATGCACCTTTTATTAGATAAATTACTTTGATCCTTCACCTGTAGCTCTTACAATGCACACTTGTAGCTATTACAATGTATACCTGTAGCTATTTCCTGACTCTATACAGTGTAAAAGCACTCTGGTATGATGTATGAATATTTGGCTTTGGCTTTGTTCTCTTTAAATTATTTTCACTAGCTTTTCAGACTAATTTATTCAATGGTATCTTGCTTTGAACACACATTCTGAAGCACACAAACTTTCATGTATTTGATGTTTCTTTCTCAAGATATGGAATGATGTCCTTATGCACTTGTAGCACACTTTGTGTTAACATTGTTTTGTTCATTCCTTTAGTATATAAAATACCACTTCCGTTGTCTTTATAACAGCCTGTTATCCGCACATGTGGATCTTAGTGAGAGTGGATGTGGATTTGTCCTATCTATTTCTTTTGTGACAATAGTCCTATTCATGAATGTTCTTGACATGATGTTGTTTCAGATTACTCTGTTCTATCTCTTGATCTAAAACTGAAACAATGTTGTCCTGCTATCATGTTGACTGCCTTTCTGAATCTCTAGACGAACAATATATGTGCTTTGAATTTGAAAGAAACAACTTAATTGCTTATTGTCTTGTTCTCCCTTCAGCATAAGGGGCTCAATGCCTCATTAAAATGTAAATATGAATGAGAGGAAGAGCTGAAAAAAGAATGACAAATACAATTAATGCTCTCTTAATCATGTTTCTTTGATTGTTTTATTGAATTATGAGCAATAAGATAATTGCTCAATCTATTTTACCATGCTATTATACTATTGATGACAGTCCTAGATGATGATTGTCTCTTTGATGCTTCAATAACTCTCATATACAAATGTTGAATGAGAGAAAACCTTATGATATGTCGGGCTCAACCCTTGTGGGAGCCTGTTTTACTCCACATATCTGATAAGATGATCTCGAACATGATGAACCTGTTCCTGCACATTGAAACAAACATGTTAGTAAAATAAAAGAAGCTGAAAGTTTCCATTGAGTTTCGTGTTCCTTGATTATTAGCCTTTGTAACTCAATCATCTAGTGAATTCCTGATTAAATGCAAATTACATTCATGTTGGTAGCGTAGGAATAAAGTAGAATGTAATTCATCATTGCTTAGAGTACACCTCTAACACCATCTTTTACAATTTTGCAGGTTCATGGAGCGCAAAAACAAGGCTGCAGCTTGGAGACGCAACAACTGAAGACATCAAGTGAAAGCGATTCATCATCATAGGCAATGATGAATTACTTCTCTTCTTTTTGTTTACATTATCTTCAGTAGTGTAGCTTATCATTGAATTTTGTATTCATTATTTGATTATCATAATCAAATTCAGTTACTCTCGTGGCTTGTGCGAGATTTTAGTGTTTTTATAAAATGAATAAAAAGCATTATTATGCAAATTTCCAATTTTTAGTTTCAAATACTTGCACAATAAAACTATAATTCAGATGTAATATGATCTTTATGATGAACAATGAATACTTTAGCAAAAAAACTTGAAAATTTCTATACCTATCAATGATGAATTTGATTAAGCTCTACCTATTTGAGCTCGTAGTGAAAAATAGGTAACAATGATCCTCAAATAATAATGAATGAAGAGAGGCATGTGGAGGAGAATCTACATATGTAAAAGAAGATCTGTAATGCTCATTAAGTATAAAATTGTGTGATCCAAGATCCCTAGTTCTACCTAGTTGATATAGTGATAAATTAGTAACTATTTCACTATCATAGGCTATAAAAGATGTATCACCATAAAGTGTATTGATGTAAGAAGTAAGCTTGGTAAGTAAGAGCCTAAGAATATATCTATGATAATATAATGTAAAGAATAAAATGGTGAAGGATAATGGATTTCATATTAGAAAAATAGAAAATTAGAAGTTACAAACTAGATCCAAAATAATGCATAAGATATAAATGCTAAGGCTAATGTTAGGATGATTAGGATAGATAGGAAATACAAGTAAGCATACAATCATTGAAAGGGATATATCAATGAAGCAAAGGATGGAAAAGGGATATCAAATCTAAAACAAATTATGAGATTAAAATGTAGATCTAAAAACCCTAATGGTAGTAAGAAACCATAGGTGGAAAACTAGGTCATGTGGGATGAATGGGGTTCACTAAAATATAAAGGAAAATAAACTTTCCTTAGGTTTAACCTAGGCTAATTAAATAATTATAATAATTTAAGCATAGATAGTCTAGATTATTTCCTTGGAGAAGGCTTGGATATCATATAAGTGCATAGATAACAAATAAGGCCTCTTTGCCAATGAAGTGTCTCAAAGCCTACACTAGATCATTATTCTATTAGTAGGTGACAAGTTCATAAGTACAAGATGAGGTCATGGTCATAGTTTAGTTATTTGAGTTTAAACTCATCCCTCTATATAGTGATGTTCAACTTTATCTTTTTCTTAATGAATATTTGTCTACTTTTCTCTTCTTGAAGATAATGATTATTAATGATAATTAAAAATACATCAAAGTCTTATAATTTCATCATAAGGAGACAAGTTCTCTTAGATTAATCCCTAATTTTTTTACAAAGATCGAAGACAAAAGGTAAGGGTAATAGAAATCTATTGACTACCCTTTTTCATTGTACCAAATCAAAATGTGTTACTATTCATTGCTTGAGCCAACATTCTAGGATGACTCTGAGAACATACATATTTCCAAATTATTAGAAATGGGTGTAGTTAATGCCTTTAAATACTAGGATATAACAATAGATCACACAAATTTATATTTAGTCAACCTAAGGTGGAAAGAGTAAAAGATGGGAGTCAAGTAAATTTAAATTTAAGATTTAGAATTTGAAAATGACGATTTCATGATTATAAGGGCATCCTTACGACCACTAACTTATCATGACACATAAAATAGAACAAATTAAAGTAGATAACATGTATATGATAATATACACATATATACATGTAATAAATAAACAAATAATGTAAACATATATGAATACCTAAACATATGTTAATAAAGATAAATGATTATTATATAAATATATATGTAATGAATAGATAAATATCATTTGACTTCTCAAAAACTTTATTAGAACACTCTCAATATAATTTGAAAACTAACTTAAAAAATAATATAAATATATTACAATCCAATCACATCCAAATTCATATTCATGCACCTTCCTCCAAATTCTCTTTTTCTCCAAGTTTTCCAAACTGTCCCACCCCCCATGGACTTAATTATAGTTTCTTTTCCATTCCACCATTTTGCCTTTCTATTTCTTACTCTAATCTATTATTTTACAGGTGAAAAGAAACAATATCACTGAAGGAATGGATGATGGCAGGCCAAGTCAACCAAACCTAACCCACCAACCCCGACGCAGACCACGGGAATGACGCATACCACGGGAATTGTAGTGGGCAGGACTGAAATATCCATCTTCCAGCCATGTGATACCCATTATGTTAAACCAAGCTCTTACTTCCTTTGGAATCCTACCCACGACAAACAGAAAGGACAATCAGATCTTGCTGGTAAACCTTGCTCACCTTATCCCTCCATGTTCAAAACCTGCTGTCCCACTATCATCATCCTTCAAGCCCAAGATTCTCAAACTACAAAAAAAACATAGATGAACTTCAGTCTGCTATTAAAAAAGGCTGAAAAGAAATACCCAAGTCTTTATATATTATATACTGCAGTGAACGTTGAACTGTGTGCACAAGATGGAGAAGTGCACAGGACTGGTACCCTATGTTTACTACAGGTTTATACGAGGCAGGTATTCGAGTTATCATAGGCTGGGCAAAGAGAAGGGATCCAAGAATAGAAAGAGAGGACTTAAGAAGATCCAGATCAGGGGTTCGAGTCGCATTTCATGGGCTGTACGTGCACCCCTGCGTGTTAAGCTCTGGCCTCCCTCGTGTCTGCTGAAGTCTGTGAAGGAAACATATAATGTTATGTTCTCCTTGGCGTCCAAGCAGAACCCAAATGGGAAAGCTGTTCAGGAGGGCGCCTGTAAATCTGTTTCTAGTGACCGCGTGTTATTCAAGCTTAAAGTAGCGGGTCAGGTTAAAACAACACATTCTAAGTTTTGAGTTGTTTATATAGTTTATCTGATTGTAAAAATCTGTTTCGCTATTTTGAAATTCATTTCAGTGTCCTTGTAAATGACTTGGATCGCTAGATAGAGCTGCAATTTGTGATCTAGTTGTTATAAATATGTTACTATATACGTAATGTCGGATTGAAACGTTTTGTATTTCTCTGTATTGATGGGAAGAGGTCAAATTGCTTGCATCTGTCTTGTGAATCATTTTGTATTTGTATGTATAGTGGATCATCTGAAATTACACTGATTTCTCTAATAAAATAATGATAGATGAAGATGAAAGTTATTTAATCGTAAAATCTTTTTTTTTTAATTATTTGAAAATTTATTTCAGTGCCTTTGCAAATGACTTGGATTGCTAGACAGAGCTACAATTTTTGATCTACTAAATATGTTACTATATATCTGATGTTGTATTGAATCATTTTGTATTTGTTTGTATTGGTGGGAAGAGCTTAAATGTAGTTTATAGATTAAGGGAAGTTTGACCTCCAAAAACACACAGATTTACTGAAAGTGGTATTGGTGGCTCTACTGTTTTGTACCTCATTTTGATCATGGATCTACTGTAAAAGTTTATAGGTTTTGAAAAAAAAAAATTTCCTGTTGAGTCAACTCTTGAATAATAGTATATGAGTGCCATGTAACTGTAATTTGATATAATTTGACACTTTGAATGAGTTCTTGTTTGTGCCTCATTAAAACTTTGTTTAAAAGTCTATGCAAGAGCCTATATAGATAAGAGATGTTAATATATTTTCACAGTTTATGAAAGTGAAAGATAGTACTACTTTTGGATTTAACTGTGTTTCAGAATACACTTCCTAATCCTTCACTAAAATAAGGAAGAGCTGGCTTTAAAAAGTCTGTGATTTAAGATTTTTATCCACTTTTGACATGTGTTTCTCTTAGAAGCTTCTTATAGTTAACTTAACAGCAATTTAGATTCACATTAGGGGTTTCCAAAGGGAAAAATAATGTCTAATCAACATAATCTTTTCTGCCCATACACACAGTTAGCAGCTCACATAACTTGGGTTTTTAGATGTGTGGTTGGAAAAGATGCTCTACATTGGAGCAAAAGTGGATTTGATTTTCGAGCTATATAAGAAAAAAGATGGTGGTTCCAGAACATAAATGTAAAATTATTATTTTTTATAAAGATAGTTTAGGTTATTTATAATTAATTTAGACTGATTTAAAGGTAGTATTTTTGGATTTTTTAATATTAATTAAATATTAAAAACAAATAAAAAATAAATTAATGTAGTTTTGTGATTAAAGAATGAGTAGTTTGAATGAAGATTTTGTAATTTGTGATATTTAAGAATTAAAATAGTATTATTGTGTTTTGCATTAGTAAAATGAGGAATCTAATTTTTTCATTCTTTTGCTTTTTTGTTTTTTTGGCTTGTTCGTTTTGATGCTTGATTTTGGTGTTGGTTTTGGCTTATGTTTATTTTGGGTGTTTTTCTAATGTTAGACATTCAAGTGTATCGTCTTGACATGACTAACAAAATCTCTTAAATCTTGACCTTTTCTTATAGATCAAAATTGTCAAGGTTTATTTAGTTACTATTGTCAAACTTTTGAAGTTGGTCACTTTGACATGATTGTAAAGCAATCTCCTAAACCCTAGCCTTTTCATGTAGGCTATATTTGTTGGGGGTTTGATTTGTCACTTTCATCAAACTTTTAAAGGTTGGTCATCTTAGCATGACCATAAATGCATCTTTGAAACTCTAACATTAGGAAATGAGATGTGACATCACCTCAACCTTCCCTTTGTCTCTTTACTAATTTCAATTTTTATGTGTTCCTTTTAAGTTTTTTTCTCATTTTCCCACAAGCTCTAGTGACTATGCTTCCTTTCTTATGAGTGAAAACCTTGTAGTAATTTTGACGAAGTCTAAGCCTTTTCCTTCCTATCTTTTCTTAAATTCAATTTACACTTCAATCCAAACTTTACAATTTTCCTTGTCACTAATATCTTATTTAAATAAAATTATTTAATGTGTTTAAAAGGATAAAATAGACTTTAGAAACTATTTTTTGGATTCAAATTAATTTATTTGGTTGTGTATGATTGAAATAGAGTGATCTCTTGTAGAAGAAGACACAATGAGGAAAGAACCATGGGAGATGTTGATTTTTTCTATTTAAACACTATTCTTTCTTTTTCATAACCAAATCTATATTTTTGTAATACAATGTGATGCAACCAAAATTTACATCATTGGATCCATTCTCATAAGTCAAAGAAGAAAATTAGATCCATACAAAAGTAAAACTCTAAAATCGCATCAATTCTCCATTCCAATTTCTAAAAATGAAAAAACAAGCCTTTTAACTTCTTGAATTCTTATGAAATCTATCCTACTATGAACTTACTATTTTTAGTAAGTTTGCATGCCTATTCGCATGACCATGAAAAATTCTAATTATTTAAAGCTAACAAAAGTATGAATTATTGTTAACTCTCTAATTTAAAAGCATGAATAAGTTTGAAAATAATTAAAAACCTAATCTTGGAAAAGTGCGGAAAAACTCTTAAGACCTAAGTTTGAGGCCTTACGTGATTGAAAATGGCCTCAAAAAGTGTCAAAAATTGCTCCAACCAAATAGGTATTATTGGAATTGCAATCAACTCTTCAAAATTATTCTCCATGTAAAATTTTAGCCCAAATAGACTCTCAGATCAAAAGTTATGACATTCAAAAGTCCTTGCATCATTCTCTTGTGGTTGAAAAAAAACAACTCTTGTAAATGTGATGAAGGAGAAAGAGATCTAAGTTCTAAATCGCACTTATTCCTATATCACAATGGAAATGACTAAAACTGATCTTGAACACCTACTTGGCTACTATCCTCAATGAAAGACCCAGAATGGTGGATCAAGGTTTTGGTCCTTTGATGTGGGGATGATTTGATATTTGATTAAATGACTATTATTTGACTTAATTTTATAACGTAAAGATGCACCTAGGTTAACTATGAAAATGAAGCAAACTGTTATGATTTCATGAAAAAAAAAAGTTGAAACCAAGGACAAAGTTTAGAAGAGTAGAGTACAAACACAAATGAATGCTTGATTGAGCAATTAGGTCTTCAATCCTTTCCCAATTTGCTTCAGATATGCATCTTGCATACAAGGAAGAGGGGAAAGGTTTGTGATGTATAGGGGATTTCCTAATTCAAACCCTATTTTGGTATTTCTACCTCCACAATGGCTATGATGATATAAAGGAGGGAGCTTACCCTTGACAGGGAAGAGGATAAATGATATTAAATAACTAAAAAAATAAAAATTGTTGTAACTTACCACTCAAATTCACATTCCTTGATGGACTGAAGTTATTATAATCATCACCTTCAAGGAGAAATTGATGCTTGATTTGAATTCTTGCAAGTGTTAGTACTCACAAAATAAATGGACATGAAATATAAAAAAAATCACATGAAAAATTGATGCATTGCTAACATGATGCTTGATTGAAATAATGTTGCAATAATTCTACTAATTATTCTCTTGACTAATTTTTAGGATGCTCAATTGCTCTCATCAAATGCTATGATTTTTTAGGTGTTTCAAATAATGAAAAAGACTTGTATTTATATGCAATTCTTTAATTTCCCACAAATTAATTACCGACAAGCAACAAATGATTTTAGATTTCTATATGTAAAAATGTCGACATTGACATATTTGAATTGGAGCCAAAATAGGCTAGATAGGGGCATTAGAGCCCTAGTCCAAACCTATTTTGGGGGCTTAAATATCTATAAATAAATATTAAATCCTTATTCCCAATTCAACTTCTAATTTTTTGAAGATTATTATAAAACATTCAAATTAAAAACACAATTAGGTCTAGACATATAAAGGCGAGCTAAAACTAGTGTGAAATTGGCAAGGATGACAATTCACCATGCTACATTTAGCCCCCACTTTAGTGAGAGTACATGAACTTACTTTCATGCTCACACTAGAGGATAAGACAAGAGGGGTTCATTTTTTTGAACACTAAAGAGACATGAAAACATCAAATCTAGCGGATGCACTAGCCTTCAGGCTCAAGATCCTATGACACAATAATGTAAAGACAAAGGAACACACACATGAGGTGTAATACAACATGAAAACCACAAAGCATACACAACGAAGACATAAAATCCAACATAATGAAGACACACATAAAACACAATGAAGACACAAACAAAACACAATGTGAACACACAAAAGACACAAGGTAGACACATAAAAATACAACATAAACAATCAAATTGAGACATAAGCACAAGATTAGTACAATAAAAAGGATTTGAGTTAGTAAGGTAAAGAGAACTCATTCTTAAATTTGTCTCAAATACCAAATGTCATTCCTCTAATATGATGTTAGAAATAGTGTTGCTCTCATGAGGATCAACAAGTTGTGTTATGCTAGGTCACTCATGAGCTACATAGATCCACTAGTTGGCTAGATACATTATGCTAGGTATCCACAGAATATGATTGGTTTTTCAAGGATAGAAAGATGCATTATGCTAGTTGTCTCCTGAAACACATGGATCCAATAGCAAGAAAGATATGTTTTGTTAGGTTGCAAAAATTCTCAAGTTCATGAATTAAAAAGTTATGTTATGCCAAATCCATGGACTATTTTGCAAATCATTCCTTATGGAGTGCATAAAAGTTTAACTTCATGAGGGATAGATCACCTCAGATGGTGTACAAAATTTTAACAACACGAAAGATGAATCACCTAAAGGGTGTACAAAGTTTTAACATCACCTGGAATGAATCATAAGGCCACGTGCCTCAGGGGGCATTATAAATAACACCACCACAAAGAGTATGCATTAATATTTTTGAAAGGCCACATTTTAGGGGGTACCATGCATAAAACCACCACTAAAGGGGTGCAATGTAGGATGCGAGGCTACACTTTAGGGGATATCATGTACTTAATACCACCACTAAAGGGGCATAACAAGATTTACATTTTTAGAAAATCTCCATAAGAAAATGGGGGAGTATGCCCCCCTTAAAATGTTAGTGTGCTTTATTACACTAATATTTTAAGGAGATAAAGTATGCCTTAGACCCGAGGAGTTAAGTTTTGATATCTTGAAAATCTAGAATTAAACTATAATATTTGAAAGTTTAAAGTTGCAGATATTCAGGTTTGTATGCAAATATTTTTTTGTAAATGCACAAATTCTTGATTTTGTTGTGTAATACATAATTATGCATGTGTGGAGAAGGGAGATTCACTACTCCCAGTTCTTTAGGACACCAAATAAACTAAATGGAGTGAATTTCCCTTAACTACCTCAAACTACCTAATAAGTTGAACAAGATGAAAGAGATTACAAAAATGTATTAAAGACAAAGTTTCATGAATAAAAATAGACCAAAAACTTTAGGGACCGAAAGAGTGGATCACTAAGATTTCTGAGACAAAGGGAGAATCTCTCAACCAAAGGATGATAGTGTAAGAGTGATACTTCAATGCGACATGATATTGTCCCAAAGACATGTTGGCATCTCGTACAAATAAAGAAATAAACCTTCAATTAGAACTCAAAAGGATTTGGTAACTATCCAAAATCCAAGGTTTTTTTAACCTATTGATTTAACAAAAAGTGAGAATGCAAATAAATGAAAAGGAAGGATACCAACTTACAATGGTTCCTACATTTTGAAGCCTCTCGTAGAGCTCCATGTGATAAATCTACACACAAGGTGAGTGAGGAAAAATGTTGGGGCTATTTTAGGGCTTACCTTAGTCAAACCCCCATTTTGGTGTTCCCACCTCCACACAAAACTAGATTGATAGAGAGAATAATAGACACAAATTAAAGTAGACACAAGAGTTTTAAAAGTAAACCCTTCTATAGAGGAGAATTTGTATCACAAAATAGATACCAAAGTGATAAAAGAAAACCATGCTATGGAGGAGAACTCGTATCGCGAAATAAAGAAACGATAAATATTATGCTTTAAAAAATGAAAAGAAGAAAGAGAGAATTACCAATAGTCCATGGATCTCTCTTGGCTTGATAGACACAATGTTATCCACTTACAAGAGAGCTTTGGTTGTTGGAGAGACTTCAATCTGGTAGAGATTCACTGTAGAAACATGATGTAGAAGAGAAGAGCAAGAAGAAAAAGTTGGAAAGATTTCAAGTGAGAAGTGTTGCAAATGAGAGTGAAAGAATGAGTTTTGTTTAGTTGCATGGGTGGGAAGAGTTTTTACTCTCATAATCCTACCACAACAACATGTGTCATGGGCCAAGACCTCCAAGATTCCTCATTTGAACTTGAAAAAGTATGTGAACATTTGTGCACTGTGTAGGTATCCAACTCATGAATCATTTGATAATAAATGAGGTGGTAGACTACAGTCGCTTTTATTGGTCCTTATGGAGTTGAAATCGTAAAATTTTGACTCATAAGGTTCTTGTCATAAATGAAATTAGGTGCCATAAATATGAAGGGAAAGTGTGAAAATGTGAAATTTCCACAAGGTACAATTTAATGACATTACATTTCTCCCCTACTTTAGTGAGTTGATTTTCAAGAAAAATCAATGCACCAAAGTATAAAAGAGAACATTAGAGAAAACTCAAAAATTTGAAATTTTTTATGGATTTGCATGTTAAAAGGATATTGTAGAGGCCACATAGGTTGAGCAAGTGGGTTCCAATTATGCCCCTAGAGATCAAGCTCAACAAGAAACCATGGTATCAGACATGAAGTTTCATTTTGCAAAACTCAAATTTAGGTTAGCTTGAAAATATAAAGAAGCTACTAAGGCGAGAAGAATGCTCAAGAAAAATCTAGTGGCTCAAAAGAAAAACATGATGAAGTGGTGAGTATATGCCCCCTCCTAGTTTTTCCCCCAGCTATGTGGGGTGCAGTGTAGAAAAATGTAACCCTTTACATTTTCTCACTTGTTCGGGGCCTCCTAATTTAAATTGGACTTAATATTTCCTTAATTTAGTGTTGTTAAATGTACCTATTTACATTTACACATTTATTTGGGCCCTGCTAATTAATTGAGCTTAATTATGCCTTAATTGTCCCCCTTTAATTCATTTACAAGCTTAATTAATTACATTTTCCAAAGGGGAAACCTGATAATAATTAATGCCTTAACATAACACTTTACATTGAGCAATGTGTGTTCTAGGTTTATGGACTTGGGACCCATTCACCCATGGGCGAATGGGTCCTCCCTAAACCTTAGGACCTAAATTTAAATTATGTTTTTGGTAGTATTTTAATGTTTTGAAATCCATAATTCAATGTTGGCTTGCAATATTTGAATTTTGGGAAATTAAGGATACATACCTATAAATACAAGGTCATTTCACTAAGTTTCACCTAGAATTTTCAAGTGAGCAATAAAGTATAACAAATTTTATGATCAAGGGAATTCAAGAGTAGATATATCATATATTTATTACAACATTCAAAATCCATTAATCATGTCAAATTCTTCTTGCATGAAGCATGTTTTTGGAGCTATCATTATGTTGTAGGTTTTATGATCAAGTCAAGCCTTAAAAGTATCATTTCAAGCAAGATTCAAGTGTCAATATCCACATACAACTCATCCATCTCATGCAAGTTGCAAGTCTCCTAAGATCTCAATTATCAAGGCTTCATACAGGGGTTTGTAGAGTGGTAACATATCTTTATTCATTCTTCATTCCCTCTTTCATGTTTCATTTCAATTTAAGGTTTGATTACCAAAACGAGGTTTGACCAAGGAAAACCCCTATTCACCAAAAACAAACATTTTTAACTCTCATGTGTGTGATTTCAGATTTAGGTTGAAGAAGACTTGAATATCTTTCGAAGAGAAAGATTTACAAAGTTTTCAAAGTTTTCAAAGTTGTTAAAGTTGTCCTCAAATCATGAAATATCACCTACAGATCAAATTTTTGACTTTGTGGCACTGAAACCTGGACAAATCATAGGCTTCAAATCTACACCAAAGTCTCCCAAAATATTATTGCAACCCCTGATTTAGGTCGAATTACTAAAAATAGTAAGTGACCATTTTTTGCCTTCTCCAACTCCTAACTATATTACACCCCTTAAGCGCCACCATGGAACTCAAAAAAACTAAAGAAATTAAGGAAAAACATTTTTTTTGGGTGATGCAAGATTTCCCTACACCGTTGGATGCTCCTATATCATCAATGCTTGGGAAGATGAATTTCTTCCTTGGGATACAAATTAGTCAAACATAAAAAAATGTATATTCATTTCACAATCAAAATTTGTAAAGGAAATGCTTAAAAAGTTTGGAATGGAAGATTCTTAACCAGTATGTACCCCCATGGTTACTGGTTGTAAATTAAGAAAAAATGATGAATCTCCTAAGACAAATCAAACTAAGTATAGATCCATGATTAGTGGATTACTATATCTAACTACAAATAGACCTGATATTATGTATGCAGTATGTCTTGTGGCAAGATTTCAAGAAGATCCTAGAGAGTCACATATGGTAGCGGTCAAAAAGATATTCAGATATTTGAAGGGAACTTTATACTATGGTCTATGGCATTCTAAGGATACTAACTTCTCTTTGAGCACTTATGCAGATGTAGATTGGGAAGGTTGTGTGGATGATAGAAGAAGTACAAGTAGAGGTGCTTTCTTCCTTGGAAATAGGATATTTTCTTGGATAAATAAGAAGCAAGATTTAGTGCCATTACCTAATGTAGAGGCATAATGCATTGTTGCAACATCTTGTCATACACAAGTGCTATGGATGAAGTAGAAATTGAAGGATATTGGAATATCATATGATGAACCTATTCCTATCTTGTGTGATAGTACAAATGTTATAAAAAATTCAAAACATAGTGTAATGAATTCAAGCAAGAATAAAACATATCTCTATCTAGTATCACTTTTTAAGGGAGAAAGTTGAGAAGGAAGTGAAGTTGGAGTATATACCTACAAAGGATCAAATAGTAGAAATTTTCACAAAGGCTCTTCCAAAAGATACATTTGAGTATCTTAGACATAAGCTAGGGGTTATTTCCCCTCCTTATTTCAACTAGATGCATAAAATTGTGCATCTATTTAGGGAATCAATTCAAGATGTATTCTTTGTTATGGACTAATGAAGGGTACTTCTCAGGGGGAGTAGGTAGTGGTGTCTTTGGTTGGTACAGTCAAGGGGAGCACATCTTGTGCCTAAAGTGAAGTGTGTAGGTGTTTCCCTTTGCCATTGGTGTCAAAGAGGGAGAGAGAAGTTTGAAAAACATAAGGAAAGAAATGTTCAAGTAAGGGGGAGAGTTTCTTGAGTATTGAAGATACAAAATTTATTTTTTTGTTGATAGTTTTTCAGTAGATGTTGTCATCAATGAAAAAGGGGACTCAGATTGTTTCATTATGTTGTCACAATTATTTTTATTGATGTCAACCTCTAGTGTGGATATATTGAGAAGGTGTTGTAGATGCAACAGGGTTACTTGGTTTCCAAGTGCTTTTGAGAAAATTTGCATAAAGATTGAACAAGGTGACTGGGAGAAATGGAATTTCTTTGCATTTCTCTACACTGAAGTTTCTTATCTTATATATTTGGGAATGTACTAATATTTCATGTACCTACCTTCCTTGGTTTGTTTAGTGTTTATTTATTCCACAAGCTTAAATCATGAATTGTATCTTAATAGAAGTTTGACTAGTTGCATATGATGATAGTATTCTTAGTCTCATGTGTTTGTGCTAGTGTTTTCGAATACTATGTTCATATTGGAATATTCCATGATGTTGTGTAATGTTTCTACACGATCCAAAAGATGTTGTCAACCTTGGTAAAGTGTGAATTTTGTTGCTTAATGTCAATTTTTCCAACCTAATGTGTTATCATTGTTTGTAGATGAGCTTCATGTTTTGTGGAAGTTTGGTGTAGCATGTTGGTTTATATATGGGTCTTAGTTAACCCTTGATGTGGTCCACCCTCACTTCTTGCTAACATAGAGGTGTTTGGTGCCGACCTATTTGGTGGTTTCATGTTTGAGGTGCATACATTTCATGGAAGACGAATTAGAGAACATTATTCAAGGTTGCAGAAGATATATATACAAGGTCAAGATTTTGGAGAAGTGTGTGGCATGGAATAATGTATGTGTGATCATATGTTGAGATCTGAGTGCAAGAAACAATGCCTAAGACTACCAGAAGCAAAGAGTAGAAGGTGTCTACAGTTTAGAGTACCAGAAGTTGTTGGAGGCAGTGAGCCAAAGGTTGCATATGGTGAAGAGACATTGTGGTGGTTTCTCCAATTTCTCTGAGGTAGTGAGCCTCCTTTAACTATTTCTTTATAATCTGAAAGAAGTGATCTTCCTAGGCAGTGAGCCCCTTTTGAACAATGAATCCTCTAGGTAGTGAATCCTTCAAGTAGTGATTCTCTTGTAATCAGTTTTGGTTTTCATATAGTGAGATAATCCTTACTGTGGTTATCCCTTATAGGGTTTTCCACATAAAAATCTAGTGCTCTATTGTGAATGTTTATGGAAATGTTGTTTCATTTTCTTGCATTCATAGTAATACTAATAATATTTTGAAGGTTTTAATGGACAACTGATTCAACCCCCCTCTTAGTTGTCCTATGTCTAACATTCTTAACCATTTTGAAATATTCTCTACATATCTTTAGGAAGTAAAAATACAACCACTTCATCCATATTGAAGGTGGTATTGGTACTCCCAATGGCCATGACAAAGTGATCCCATGAGTCTAACAATGAAAAATCAAAGTCATGCAATCTTCATCCTCCATTTTCACACCAATAAAACTTAGTTTGGAAGCAATCATGTTAAAGGCATTTAGGTGATTAAGCAAAAATTCTCCAAGTTTCATTCTCAAAGAATACAACTTCTTTCTCAAGAATAACTTAGTTACAATGAATTTATCCTAATATTTTTTTCCAAGCTTCTTCCAAAGGCTCAATATAGTCTTCTCTTCATGGAAATTACACAAGACAAGATCTACTAAGTATTATCAAACTCTTAGATTTATGATCCATTAGATCATAGTTTTTTTTATCCATGTTGGTAGGCTTCGTACCAAATATTTTTTCCCATAAATCTTGATCTACAAGAGTACCCTCCATCTTAAGCTTTTAAAACTCAAAATTACCACCATTAAATTTCTCCATCTCGATCCTTTTGGATGTGCTTTCCATTTTTTTCTTGCAATAAAATCAGAAAAAATACTCTACACAAAACTCCCACTAAAACAAAGATAAGCTCAAAAAATCCTCTACCCAACAATGGGATAAAAAATGGTTGATAACAATTGAAAGTAATTTGGGTGACCAAAAAAAACTTCCTACACCAATCTAAGTGAGGGAGATAGTGCAAAATTTTATTTTCAAACCATTAACAATTTTAAATTAAGATGCAAATTCAAATAACAATATTAAAAATGTAAGAAGGAAATGAAAAATAACTCTAGATATATGTGGGGAAAATTCTTTCGATAGAAAAACTCCACACTCCAAAAGAATAGCACTTTGTATTATTAGTAAAAAAAATTGTGGTTACAATATAATTATAGCTCCAAACTCATGAATAGTAGTCTTCAACAATGACAAGGATTCTCGAATGATTCTAGGCATAATTTAGTATCTATAAACAACTTGATCTCATACTAAAAGTATATAAATACCAAATTTATATTACAATGTAATGAATAAGGAAAGAAGATTTGCAAACACTAGGATTGCCACATGGAAAGAATCTAATGCCTACATGCTTTTCTTGAGTCTCCTTGATATTCATCACGTCTACATGCATGCAACAATATTCCATGAACAACACCATCATAAATGGGACCCACATGTCATAGCCTTTTCCATTCTCAATTACTTTCTCCTCATTCAGAGGACCCCTCAACATGCAATGTACCTATATGCATGCATAGGTGTCTTCATCACATGTGGCTCACTTATCATAGTTTTTCAATGTTGTCTCTTCTACTTGCCATAACCTATCATAGAAACTATCATAATCCACCATAGATTAAACTCTTATAATTTATGACATGCCACCAAATTAGCCTCATAGTGGGGTCTACCAAATGAGATGCCTACTTCCACAAAATATGCTTACATGTCATACCACTCACTTACCATGCAGGATGCCACCTCACCCAGTGGGTCCTACAAGGTGACATGACATAATAGGCATAAAATGAATAATTAAATACATTAATAAATGCTAGGAATTGCAAAGGTTAAGACACCTTAATCCCAACACTTTGCAACTTTCGAAGTTATCAATTACAAGTGTGAACCTATGCTTGAAAATTTTGGTTACAAAATGTAAGTTTTATTCCCAATATATTGACTTCATTGTAAACTAGTCCCATCTTTAACCACCACTTTACAAGTTGCAAGATATATAGTTGCATCCACAATCATCAACTCTGCCATTTTCACATAAAGATCAAATCTTAACTTGATGCATGAATAATATGGTTCTATGATAATTACTTTTACTAATAAAATGTTAACCCTCAAGTATAATAACCATTAATAATGAATAACCAAGTTCACACTTTCTAGCTTAGAAAACATTACACTACTTCAAGCATGTTTAAGTCATTACTTAACAACACCATTATAAAACACCATAAATTATAAAATGTCTCCATAACTAATAGAGCTATGCAAAACTGGATTCTACCATTAAATATGCATCATTCAAGACATCATATCCATGGAATAAAAGTTACATTAGATCATTTTCCAATTTTGAGTGGAAAATTATACAAAATTAACATGTACCCATTTCTTTACAACATGATATTCACATCTCCTAACATGGATAGGTTACAATGATTACAAGGATAACTCATAAAATTATTAAAAATTCAATCAAATTTTATAAATCATTTCATTTAATAATTGCACAATCTCTAATCTACAACCATGATTCCAACAAGCTTCTAGTAGCACGTTCAATCTACCTCCTAGCCATGTGATAGGTTGATGCCCAACACAAGAGACTAGAATAATGAGAATTAAGAAACTTCGTACACATTCACATGAATCAACGCATTTTTCAAAATTGGGTTATCTATAAAAAAATTAGATTTGGTTTCTAAATTTTTATGTTGGATTCACATAACCCAAGTTAAGCAAGGAAGAGATACTTCTCAAGACATGTAGAGTGTTATCACTTTATATTTCCAAGTTCGAAGTTATTTTAAAACACCAAATACCATAAGGTAAGAACCTCTTAGAATGAATATTATTCCATATAAATTTCCTTTACCAATATGTCAATACTATGTTCCTTCAAAACAATCCATCACCATCCTCTAATAAAATTGATAATCATGCTATAGTTTCTCATATTTTCAGATTTACTAAATTTGAACTCCAATCATTTTAGTTAATTAAATTAAATTTTTCTCTCACCACGACCATATGTTTCATTTCAACCATATTTGAGAGCCAAAATCACTACTATTCATATTACTACTCAATTTTCATTGTACATACCAAGGTTACCAATTTACAATTTGGTCCTTAGAAATAGAAAATATAACATCAGTAAACACATACCTAATCCCTTACACTCTTCACTACTAATCTTTTAGCATACTTGGACCACAAAATATAAACACTTCATACTCACTTCAATTTTTGTCATTTTTCAAAATTAATTAAATTAAATAAAATATCATTAATATCTATTAGAGAAATCTATAAATACTTTTGAAAAATCTTGAAAAATAGAAAGCATCCCAACATCATGTACACACATTTATTTCATGCCCAATATTTGTCCCTTTGTTTAAAACACAAGAAATGCATGCTTCTTCCCTAGAGTACAAATAAATCAACATTCTTTTTTGTTTACACCTTCAAGAATACATAACTTGTTTCATTTCATTCCTAACATGAAAATGACATTCCCTCCCTTTTATAAAAAAAAGTAGAAACACACTCTTCTTTAATCTACATATTAAAATCAAAATAGAAAATTATCTTGAAAGAAAAGAAACTAAGCAGCAATTCTCCTAGGGTAAGAAAACTCTAAGTTTTCAAGGAAAACCAACAAACTCTCGTTTTCTTTCTTCTTAATATATAGCACATTGAAAATATACAAAATAAAATAAAATAAACCCAAAATAACCCAAAATGTTTCGTTTTGTAATTATCTTATTTATTTTCGCATTATAAATACAAGCATTTTTTATCAAGTTAAAATAAAAAATATTCAAATTTAACCTTCAAACCTACCAAACAAGTCATATTTTCAATTTATATCAAGTCAAAATTGCTCTAAAATGATATATACCCATAAATTCATATTAACAACATATGTATTTAACAATCTCATATAATCAAACCTGAATTCCTCTAAACAAGCCTGCAACCATTAAAACTCATTACAAAATAAACTGAAGTTTAGCACCCATGAAATGATATACTGCCAGCACCCAAATGAAGCATCTCAAATCAAGTACAATACTTCACATCGGAGAATTCTCATTCTACAGAGTTAAATATCAGAGAAAAAGTAGGAAAATATCAGAAAAAGTTGCACATCAATAAGAGTGCAACAAAGGTCCATAAGGACCATTCTCCCATATTCCTTCATGTTTCAGGTATGCATCAACATCATCACTTCCCCACCTCTGTCTAAAAGCCATAGACTGAACATGGTGCTTCCTATATACTTTCTTTTTGGAACAAAACATCTTTCTAGGCCAGATCCTCTGAACAGTATTGGAATTATTCATCTTCACTATTTCCAATTCTTTTCTGCTCTGTTGGGCCTCTTTTTGCTTTGATAACTGTTTAAACTTGTGGTCTTTGTGTTTCAATTTTTTGTAGATAAAGGGTATTAAGCCTGAGCATTCATCCATGTTAACACAGATTTAAGGTTTCTCATGGTAGAATGGAGTTATATAACGTGGGATTTGCAGAGGCTTTTTTCGCTTTTACTTCACAGTTTAGAATCCTTCATAAATCAACAATCTGGGTATATTTCATTATTGCAGCTTTTAAGGCGTAAAGCGTTTCCTACCTTGTTTCTTTGCTTATATCTCTTATGTTACGTACTTAATTTATAAGCCATTTATGTTTTGTGACATGATAATACAATCATTTTATAGTTAAATTCATGAAATTTGGGCTTGAAAAGGTAGTTATAAAGAGAGGGCCATATTGATCATATCTAGGTTTATATCCTATGTTTCATTATGGAGCCAAGCTTACGGATAGCTCTCAAAAACTTGAGGAGAGGGTGTAGTTTGCTAGGCACCTTGGCCTCATTTCAACTTCATTGATTCATGGTAAGCATGCCATTAATTCCCTCTCTTGGCTCTCACTTGAATACTTGCATTGTTGTCATTCCACCTTCATAAGTTCCTTGTCGATTTCTCCTCTAATTGGTCCTCTCTAATTTCTTTAGATTCAATGATACCCTCTTGGAAACTATCACTACCCTCTTGGAAACTATCACCTAATGACTTTACACATATTTTGGATTGCACATTGAGAGATTCTAAAAAGTCATTTTTTTCCTATTGGGAGTGGTCATTCTTTGTTATAAAAAAATATTTCTTAATTGGAATCTAAAGGAGAGGTAGGTGCATAACCTCCAACGAAAACTCCAACCCCGAACTAGCAATAAATTTAGTTAAAAAAGCATAAAAATGTCTAACCAAGATTAAATGCAATGTTTTGCAACCTCTAAAATAACTCTTCAACCACTAATTTAGTACTATATATGCACCTTCATAATCCCTTTTTCACTTAGATGACTTTGATAATTTTGATAGTTAATAGAGATTTGCTCACTATTTTGATCATAAATTCGAACTATAGATCTTAATCACTTAAAATTGGTTGTGTTAGAATGCGACCACGTCACCCTCCATCCTTCACCATAAATCCCACTAAACATAGTACATATTAGATTACCCATATCAATAGTCAAATATCCATGACTAAGGTTTAAATGTATTGAGAGAAGTTTAGGTTATTTGTAAATTCATTTTACCATCACCTATCACAAGTAAGCATGCTACCTCCTTCATGCCACCTTAATAGAATACTTATGTACAATAAAATTGGGTGTACCATTGATGATAGACACATAACATTCATCAATGTGGCTAATAATAATGCACAATTCAATCCCTCATCAAACTATGACCAACAAAAAGATAACAATGACCTTCCTTAAACAATATGTGCTAAATTGTAAACCCACACCACATATATAATGCATGCCACACTAGTGATCAAAACTACCTACCTATTCTCCTAGATTTTATGCTTAATATCAAGTCAAGTGGGACAATATTGTTGGGATATCAGGCAAGATTGGAGCAATAAATAAATGAATTTAAATAATTATAGATTAGAGATAACAAAATTCACAAAGGCACAAAATAAAAACTTTTTAACATGATTCACGCTTTGGGCTATGTCAACAAAACAGTAGTCCAAATTTTATTACAATCTCTAGCTAAATATAATTGCATTAACCTGTAGCAATATGTTGTGTGCACATTCAAAATGATTCCTTCAAAATTGTTTGTTTACCGCGTGTTGTTGCAAACTCAATACAATGTTTACGCTTCACTCCCACACACTCTGCTACTTGTCCATTTCTCTTAACCATGACTACTCAACTTCCATCATGCAACTATTCACTAACTCGTGTTGTTTGCAGTGAGTTCCAACTTCCATATGTAGTGAGAAATTGTGTGTGGTTTTGGCAATTACATAACCACTTTACAATAGGAATTAAAACAAAAAAATTTTATGAAAATTTATTAATTTTTTGCTTAGAGTGTGTTGCCCCTAGAACCCCACCATGGGCTTTTCCCCTAGGCCCCCTATTGAGGGGATAGGCCCCTCAAAACCTATATGAGGGGATTCGCCCCCCTGCACTCCCCTATTAATTCATTTGGTGGGAAACAATGGTTGCTAAAGTGGAAAAAATATTAACGTGGAGCATTATCAAGCTACATATACCAAATATTAAGCTAGATAAAGAAGCAAGACTCATGTTCCAAGAGGAAATATTCAAACATCAAGTTATATTCTTCTTCTTCAAGAACCTCTAAACCTGTAACCTAGTATTCCTTAAAGAAATATTGAATAAGAAAATTAAATAGGAATATAATATCATAATTTATACTTGAAATAACTAGGCTATATGACTCCAGAAAAACCACTTCGTGGAAGCATCAACTGCCTATCATGGGTTGAAGGTTACTCAATCTAAAGGTTTCAGGAAGGTTTGGTTAGAGGGAGATTCATTAAATGTGATAAATAAATTGAAGAATTCCACTCCTCCCTTTTAGTCTATTGAATCCCTAATCTTGGATGCTATTGAGATATTGAATTCCTTTGATGAATTTCATATATCACATATTTTTAGGGAGGGTAATAGTTTAGCAGATGTTTTTGCTAAAATTGGAGTTAGAGTTCATAGGACTTGGGATTATGATGATCCCCTTCCTATAGAGGCCCTTGATTTTCTTAATAATGATATTCAAAAGTGCTAAGGAGGACATCAACTTCATTATGATTTGTTTGCACATGACCCTGTTCATGTGGTAGACTTCGCTCTTGGATGATCTCAACTTAGATCATGCTTGGTGTTTTGATAATTTGAAAATCATTCGTATGGGGCGGCCTTTAAACTTAATAATTACCTTCTGCCACCTTTTTCATTTTCACACAGATTGTGGGTAATTTTTCCCATTGTTCTTGAGGCTTCCCCTCATTTTCTACAAAGTTCTCAAGATTTTGGATTTCATTATATATGTGATCATGGGAAGAGAAAGGAATAGGGCTAGGCCATTTTCCTATGATACCTTGCAATATAAGTCCAAAGTGTGGGCACGGTTGTAGCTTGGTGGGCTAACGTCTTATATTGAGCGAATCCATGGAAATTATTTGAAGGCAACAAAGTTGTTTGTTAAGGGATGCCATAACAAGGTTCTAAAGTTGGGTGGTACAGAATTTGACATTAATGAAGATCTTATTGCCAGTATCACAAGCCTATCTACTAAGGACAAGAAAGTGTATAGAGACAATAAGGATTTCAATGTTGCATTGTAGATCTTCTTTAAAGATGATGAAGGAAAGAAGTTTGAGCATGCTAAATGTGGTGGCTACTACTATAGTTCTATCAAGGCTCTTTGGGGAGACGTCGCAGAAGAACTCATGAGGTATATAACTTTAGAAGGTTGTTTTTTTGTCCTTTCTAGTTATCATTTTGTCCTTCTGAATCACTTTAGACACAAGAAGAAAGTTCTTTTCCTTTTTATTTGTTGACATCTTTGGAAAGTGGGATTAAGGATCACAAGCATATCCTATGCTTCATGTTGGTTTAATTTTCCTCATCTCGGATTATGCCAAGTCTTATGTGGTTCCTCAACAACCTGAGAAGGTTCCTAAGGGAAAGAAAAATAAATTGGATTTGGAATATGAGATTGTGTCGAAGGCGGAACCTAAAAAGGTTCCTAAAGGGAAGAAAAAGAAAGTGGAGGTGGAATATGAGACTAGGTTGGAGGTGGATGATGATTATGAACTTAAAATGGAGACTTTTATATAAGTCAACTTGGAGCTCCCTGCTCCTATTAAAGGTGGTAAGAAAGGTAATTTTGCCTCTATTTCTATGGAGTATGATACTTGTAGTGAGGGTGTGGTTGGTGATAAACCCTGCAAAATTGAGAAAGATTATTCCCCTACCCTGATGAAAGGAAAGAAAGTTGTTGCTGGGGAAAAGAGTGTTATTCCCCATGTGCCTAGGTCTAAGAGAAATAATGGATTGAAGGGTGAGAGTAGCAAGAAGTTGGCTAAGTGGAATGGTATCCCTGTGTAGGAGGAGTCAATTGGTGTTGAGTCTCCTCAAAATTTTTATGGCGGGGAGGTTAACATAGATTTTCCTAAACAAGGAATGGAAATGCAAAATAGAGGGAGGACTATTGCTGATGAAATTGTGAGCTCTCTTCACAAAATACAGATGTCAGTTGCTAGGGATAAAGGGAAAGAGGTGATTGATAGTCAAAACCTAAATAGTGAGTTCTAGGGGGTTGAAGCAGATGCTATGGATGTGTTGAATTTTAATCAGGAGGATTTTCCTAATGTTCTAGACCTAGCAAAGGAGGGTACTATCTCCCTGTTTAGGTTGTTCAAATGGGCTTTCCATGAACTTAATATGACTAATGTGAAGGTTCGTGGGGATGAGAGAAAAGCTGGGGAATCTTTGGAGTCTTCTCTACCGACTCAAATTAACCAACTTTTTGATGTTGTTAAGATTGTTGTTGATGAAATGCTTAAGTTGAAGCAAATTTTTGAATAGAGGATTGTGACCTTGGAAGAGAAAATGGAATGGGTCAATTTGAAGTTGGAGAAGGTTGTGGAAGTGACCAAATATGCTATAAGGAATGAAGCTAAGGGATTAACTATCCTAATTGAGAAGGCTAGGAAGTGGATGGAGGAAGCTCCAAGTGGTAAGGATGTTGTTGGTAATAGGCAGTGGTTGGAGGAGGCTTTGGTGGGTTAGGATGCTGCTGGGAATTTTGATGGTTCTCCTAGTGTTTTTATTAAAGAGGTGAGTGAAATGGGGCCTTGTACTTAGACCCACAACAAAACTAAGCTGAAAGCTAGGGTACCTTCCAAAGAGATTTCCAAAGTTATGGATGTGCATCTAAAGAGAATTGAAAGTGATATGGAGGCTGCTAATAATCTGAAGAATATGTAGCTTTTGTTTTTGTTCATCTATTTTTGGCAGTTGTTTTGCTTATGGCTTGCTTCTTATTAGTTTTTGTTGATCTATGTGGCTATCTTTTTAAATAGCTCTCTTTTTTGTAAATGGTTTTGGGGCCCCTTCAAAACTTTTTTTACCTCTAATAAAAAACTAGGCTATATGACTACCATGAATATGTCTACAAGAACTCATTATGAGTAGATGGTAACAAGAATGTGCATGATCCCCAAAATATGTAAGCTAGATTTTAACCTTTCAGATAAATCTCATTAACCTTTCATAATATGCAACTTGTAAGAATACAAGCATGATTGTTTAAATGCATATCAATTTTTAAATATCAAAAGATTCAATGAGAGTTATGAAACTAAAATATGTAATTAAGGAAAAAACTAACACTAAATATATTTGAGATATTTAATAAAAATTTAAATTGTGGCATAAGGATAAGGTGCAATAGGTTGTTCCTTGACCAAATAGGAAATTGATTCAAACACTAGGTCTCAAAGATAAAGAAATTTGTAATTCCAAACATGAGAGCTAAGCATGCAATTGAAAACCATAAAGATGACCCTATGACATCTAAAATGTATATCCATATTATTAATGATTAAGCATGCATCAAATATCCATAAATAAACAAGATAAATCCACGTGATGTATGGAAAAGGTTTTTTCAAATTCACTTTGTAATTGCTTTGCACATGCCTATGGGGATGATCTAGCTAATACAACAACATGCTAGAAAATGTGGCCTTAGGAATACAAATGACATATACATCTCATATAATTATCTAAATAACTATGAAGACACTTGTATCATGAGAAGTCTTTTACATTTAGTACATTCCCTAGACTTACGACACATGAAAATATGAGAAAATAAAGTTTGAGCTACATAGTTGATACCCTATAATAAAATTGGCTAGTGAATACATTTTTTTACAATAGGAACAAAAATAAGATGAGATGAAAAACTCTTGTTGAGAGAAATACATATTAATAAGAAAAAAATAGACCTATATCACTTTTTTCTAGAGGCACTTATCATGAATCTAATGCCACATGATATAAATAAAATTATCAAGAAATTACTTTCTCAATATTGTAGTAGGATATTAATTAGATAGTGATACATATAGGTACATAAATACTCATTAGGTCTAAACATACTATAAGAATATTTCACTTCATTATCATGTGAATCCTTGCAATCAACTAACTTATGTATTGGGATCAAGTTTTCAATTAATTTTGAAATGGTGGAAATGTCTTAAAAAAATTAGTATTAGTTTTATGGCATACACATAAGATTTTTAATGGACTCATTTAACTCTAAGATATCACATTGTGAATTTTCTATTCAATATTTTCTAGGGAAAACTCTTTTTTTACGTCTATAAACTTATCGTTGAAACTATTGTAAAGACCTCAAGCCCTAAAATAATCAGCACATTTAAATCCTTAGATACCACCAATCAATAACACAATGTACATAATCTATATTCACAATATTCGTGTTTCAAAATTTACAAGTAATAAAATAAAATGATTAGGCTACCTTTATATACTATAGTGCATCACTAAATATGTGACCACTCATCTCGACTTAATCACATCTAAGACAACTAGATTTTAATCACCTAGGCACACCTAAAAACCCCATGTACACATGAACACTATTATGATTTATTAGATTGATTTAAAGGGCTAACAAAATTACTCTAATATTACTTTATGTCCATCACTAGACATGACCATTACTCCAACATTTAGTAATTTCCACAAGGTATATCTAAATATTCCAAACCTTACACATAACAAAAGGTCATGAATTATAGAAAATTATATTAGAGATATGTACATTTTAGAAAATCATTTCTAGGATTTAGAGATTAGACCCATGTGTCATAAGATTGACCCGAAACTAAAAATTTGACCCATAGAGAATCCTAGGTCTACATAAAGTTCTAGAAAGTTATCACATTAAGGAAATCTATTTTTTAACCTACATGATTGAGTTTTACACAACAATTCTTAATTATGGTTCCAAGAGATGAGTACATTGTTCATTTACTTCAAAAAGTAGTGCTTGCTTAAAACTCAATATGGTTTCCCACTCTAATATATTATTTTTTCTTTAATTCTCATGTTGGGAACATTATGGATGACTACGATTATGGTTCCATTTTTAGAAACAATATTTTACTAAGAAAATTATTAGTTATTGATTATGTAGAGAATCCTAAACAAATAATAAACACCATTTACAATATGCTTATCAATAAGACACTTGTAAAGGAGGGAGATCTTAAAATCCTTGGGTGCTAAGAATGATTCATCTACATTTATTATTGGTGCATCTAACTCCCCTCCCTTTACCTCCACCATTGCCCCATCTCATACCATTACCCCTTATATTACCTTGTTTTAACCTCATAGCGTTGCTTCACCTCTACTATTATTCCACCATTTCACATCCATATTTTCTCTATATTTAACCCTCTTTATGATTTAACTTGTAACTATACCCCTCATGTCATTCTCACATATTATATGGTGTTTTATACCTCTTTTTTATACCACTATATACCATGTGATACCAATAATCTCACTTATTCCATCCTTACTACCACTTCATTATCTACCATGTTTACTTTTGATTTCATTCCTCCATTCATTTCCCATGGACATATTTGTTTGAACTTCCTTATCTATGCCTCTTCCTAAACCCACTATCTCTTTACTCCCTCATACTAATCATACATATGCATACACTCAACCTAATATATCTAAACTTTTCCTAGTTACTATCCCTTCCTCTTCCCTAGATTCATTGTTGTGAAGATGGATCAAGTAGAGGAAAAAGTGGATGGAAGACCTAAAGTACAATATAAAAATGAATTTAAATATTCCAAAACACACAATGTTCATATGAAATGTCTATACATAGTTTACCCATGGGCTTTGTGGCACTTGGTTTATTGTTGCAATGTTGCAAAATTGAACCTAAGGGAAATTTCACATTTTTTGGAAATTGAGAATGGAAGGACACCTAAACTCTCTAGGGTTTAGTTTGTGGCAATTAGTCAAAAATAGTTATGTTGCTCCTGCTACTTCTCCAACAAATCCAACTAAAATCATATTATATGAGTGTAATTCCAAAGCTAAGAATGTTTTTTTGTGTGGATTGGTTGATTCAAAACTTTTGAAGGTGATGAATTGCAGCTCTACTAAGGATGTCTAGGGAAAGCTTAGAAGTATCTATAAAGGTGATACAAAAGTGAAGCAAGCCAAGATGCAGATCTTTAAAACATATTTGAGACTTTGGGGATGACTGATGATGACAAAATTGCAAGCTCTATGCTTCAGGTACGTGAAGTTGTTTTTAGCATCACTATTCTTGGTGGAAAAGTAAAGGGAAATGAAAATTTGAATAAGGTTTTGAGATCTCTCCCTAAATATTATAGTCATAAAGTGTCTACTATTGAAGAATCCAAGGATTTGGATTAGTACTATGTTGATGGTGCTATTATTGCCTTTGAAATTTGAGAGAATTTGATAAAGATATTCCAAAAAGAGAAGTTACTTTCAAAGCTAACAAAAAGATTGAAGATGAAGTTGTTGACCAGAATGATGACATTGATGAGGTTCAAGCAAACTTTGTGAGAATATTGAAGAAAGGAACTAGCAAGTAAAAAGTTAAGTTACCTTTCAAGTGTTTTAATTGTGGAAGAATTGGTCATTTTGCATCTAAATGTCCCTATAAAGAATCAAATGATAGTAACAAAAGAGAAAAGGTTAAAAATGGTCTTTATTCCAAAGAGAGCAGTGGTTCTTCTGAAGATGAGGAGAATGATTCAAATGATAAAACCCTCTTTATTGCTAGGAAAATATGTCTCAACCATGCAATTATATAAGGTATATATATATATATATATCCTAGTTACACCGATAGGTGTAATATACAATGGGAGCATGGGGTGGAGGGGAGGAGTGGGATGCGAGTTGTTAACTTTTTTTGTTAACAAAAACTCTTAAATGGTTGACATACATTAAATTAATGATATATTATAAATCTAGACCACTCATTATTAGGTTTTAGATATAATGTAGATATTTTGTTGGTCTATCTTTCCCTAGAATATAACCCTATTTTAGGAGTGTTGTATTGCGACTACAATATTATGACGTATTCTAAGAGTCTGATAGTGGTGATACTCCTATGAGAAGCTTGCTCTGCAAGTATATTGTAATCTTTATGATTTTTGAATAACGTATTGGGAAACTTTTGAAGTGTGGGGATTTTCTTCTGAAAGGGTTTTCCCCACATAAATCATTGTGTTGTGGTATGCATGATATTTATGTTTTTTTTTTTAAATTGTAATTGTTGAAAATATATGTAAAATCTTTGCATTATTCTCCTCTCAAGATTAGTGTAGGATGTTTTTCCACTACCATAGCTTCCTTACAAGTGGTATCAAAGCCCGGTCACCTTTGGTTTCAGTTGTCATTTGTTGGGGTTTTTTTTTAATTAATCCATGTTTGAGTGGGAGCTTGTATAGAAGACACTTTGTGATCTTGTTGTAGGAATTTTTAGATGGAAAGTTCACCAAGGAGAATAGAGGTGGATAAATTTTTTTGAAATAATTTTAAGATGTGGAAGTTGAAGATGGAGGATTTGTTGATAGATCGAGATCTGTGGGATGCTATTGATGAGAAAGTTTCAAAGCCTACAAATTCTAGTCAGGATACTCAATATGATGTTATGGACCATAAAGCCAAGGTTCTAATCAGATTGTGCTTGGAATTTTTTTTTTTTAATCAATGACGTCAATGAAGAGACCTCTACACAAAAACTATGTAAAAAGCTTGGTGAACGATATCAAACTAAATCTTTAGTGAACAATATTTCCTTGGGGAAGAAATTGTATTCCTTAAGAATGGAAGAGGGCGAAAAAATTACAAACCACTTGGAATCATTCAATTTATGTTGGTGAATCAATTGGAATCAGCTGGTATCAAATTAGATAAGGAAGAGAAATGCTAGATCTTTCTTTGTTCTTTTCCTTATTCATGGGATTCTCTTGTTATGTCTATTTGGAGTACTTATGTTATATTGAAGGTTGAAGATGTGGTAGGTTCTTGTCTTTTTGAAGAGATGAGGAGGAAGGTATCCATCACTACCAAGGAGGATTTAAATTTTCATAGAAGACCTAATGGAAAATACAAGAAGAATGAGAAGCATGAAAGAACCAAGTCCAAGGGGATATCTAAATCTCTTAGAAATTCCAAAGTTATTTGTTGGAACTGTGGTAAGGATGGACATATTTGTAAGGATTGAAAATAAGAAAATAAGAAGAAAAAGAAGAAATTTGATTATGATTTTGAGTTTGAGAAGGAAGATGGTGATGCATTCATTGTAGCTTTGGAAACTTGTGCAAGTAATGATGCATGGTTAATTGACTCAAGTGCATCTTTCCATATGACCTTTAATAGAGATTGGCTTTTGAATATGAAGAATTTGATGGAGGTAAGGTGTATTTGGGTGACGTTTATCATTTAAATATTATTGGTCATGGTAAATTTAAAATCAGGGTTCCTGATGGTAGAATAAAACTGATGAATGGTATATTACATATCCCTAGATTAGCACAAAATTTTTTATTTGTGAGGAAACTAATAGATGCAGGTGTGTAGGTAGTATTTTTTTATGCACGATGCCAGATGGTTAGAGGTGCTATGGTGATTACTAGAGGTGTTAGATATAGCACATTATATAATCTTGATGCATTCACTATTGAGTGCAATAGTACTTCTTTTAAAAGAAATTCTATGGATACTCAGTTGAAAGAGGTGAGGGTTTCACCTTTAGTAGATGGTCATGGCTTCTGGGTACCCAAGGGTGCTCTTTCTTCTCAATCAAATTTACCTATAGAGAAAAGTATGTTATGGCACCAGAGACTTAGACATATTGGAGAAAAAGGTCTAGGGACCTTGAAAAATAAAAAACCTTTTTTAAGGTTTGTTCGATTGTAATCTTGAATTTGATTTTTGTGAGCATTGCATTTATGGAAAAAAAATGTGTTTAGTTTTACTTGAGTTCTCATATATCTTGTGGTGTATTGGATCTTATTCATTCTGATGTGTTTGGTCATGTAGATGTTCCTTCAATTGGTAAATCCATATATTATGTTTCATTTATTAATGATTATAGTAGGACATGGATATATTTTCTAAAGAGTAAATATGAATTTTTCAATTGATATAAAAAATTTAAAGCAATGGTTGAGTTGCATACTAGAAAGAAAATAAAATGTTTGAGGATTGATAATGGCGTTGAAAATTTCTCTAATGATTTTGATAGATTCTACAAAGATTGTGGTTTTCATAGAAAAAATACAACACTATATTCTCCATGATAGAATAGAGCTACAAAAAGAATGAATAGGACACTAATAGAGAAGGCTAAGATAATGTTGATTGGTGTTGGTTTAGAACAAAGGTTTTGAATTGAATTTCTTGCTACTATCTGTTACCTAATTAACAAGTCTCCTACATCAACACTTGTTGATAAGAAACCAATAGAGGCATGGTTGGGTCACAATCCTTCATTAAGACATCTTAGAGTTTTGGTTGCAATGCATATGAACATGTGCCAAAGGAGAAGCAAAAGAAGTTGGAGAACAAGGCTATGAAATGTATCTTCATTAGATATAGTTATGGTCTGAAAGGATACAAGATTTGGGACCCTATTGCACAAAAGGTAATATATAGTAGAAGTGTTATTTTTAGAGAAATTAAGCCTTCTTCTATTACATTGTAGCTAGAACAAAGTAAATAGGAAGATATGATAAAATTTCCTTGCACATCTAAGAAAATTGAATCAATGCCCACAGATAGACAAGAAGTTGAGGAGAGATCATCTAGCTCTAAATATTCAAGAGAGGAGGAAGAACCTCCAACTCAACTTGTTCGTAGGTCTACAAGGCATAGAAAACCACCTGAAAGGTATTCACTTGATGATTGGATATGTATTTTTCCTTTGAATACTAATATGGATGAACCTAGATTTGTAGAAGAGGCATTAGGTATGAATGATGCAAAATCCTAGAAGATTGCTATGGATGAAGAAATGGCATCCTTGAAAAAGAATGATGCATGGGATCTTGTACCATTGACTAAAGGACAAAAACCTATTGGTTACAAATGGGTGTTCAAGAAAAATATTGGTTTAGATGGAGGTATTGAGAAGTACAGAGCAAGGTTGGTTGTGAAAGGTTAATCTCAAGTTGAGAGTGTTGATTATGGTAAGATATTTTCTCCTATTTCAAAAATGACATCCATTAGATTTTTGCTTTCTATTATTGTTGCTTATGATTTAGAGGTAGATAAAATGGATATGAAAACTTATTTCCTTCATGGTGACTTGAAGGAAGATATTCATATGACACAGCTTAAGCACTGCGTGGTGAAAGGTAAAAGCAATTTGGTTTGCAAATTGAAGAAATCTATGTATGGTATAAAACAGTCTAAGGATGTGGTACTATAAATTTGATACATATATGTTGAATTTGGGATTTGAGCATTCTAAATCAAATCATTGTGTTTATTATAAAAATTATGGTGATTGTTTCCTATTTATTGCATTATATGTTGATGATATGTTATTTATTGACAAAGGGAAAGGTATGATTTCAAAATTGAAATCTCAACTTGCTACTAAATTTAAAATTAAAGACCTTGGTGCAACTAGACACATACTTGGGATTGAAATTAGAAGGGATGGAGTGAACAAAAAGCTATGGCTTGACCAAAGTAGGTATGTCAATTCAATTTTATAGAGGTTTAACATGCAAGATTGTAGACTATTGTGTGTTCCTTTTTCAATTGGAACAAATTATCTATTTCAAATTGTCCAACATCCCCATCTGAGATTGAAGAGATGAGTAGAGTTCCTTACTAGAGTGCAATTGGAAGTTTAATGTATGATATGGTTTGTACTAGACCATACATTGCCTAAGTAGTGGGAGTTCTTTCCAAATATATGTCTAATCCTGGTAGAGTTCATTGGGATGCAGTTAAAAGAGTCTTCAGATATTTGCACTAAACCTCAACTTATTCCTTGTGTTATCATAGTAATTTGAATGAAGATGAATTTTCCTGTAGTAATCATGGTTATGTGGATTCAGACTAGGCAAGTGATATTGATAGTAGATGCTCCACCAGTGCTTATGTATTTACTTTATTTGGTGATGCAATTAGTTGGATGAGTAAGCGACAAGTTGTGGTTTCTTTGTCCACTATTGAAGCTCAGTATACGGTAGCTACTCATGTTTGTAAAGAAGCCATTTGGTTTAAGAGACTAAGTTCAAATATTAGAATAAAACAAGGTGTAGTGAAAATTTATTGTGACATTTAGAGTGTGATCTATCTAGCTAAGAATATGACATTTCATGCCAAGACCAAGCACATTGATGTACAATATCATTTTGTTAGAGATATGGTCAAATATGGCAAGGTGAATTTAGATAAGGTAGAGACCTTGATGAATTTTGTTGATTCTTTAACTAAGCATGTGAGCATAGAGAAGTTTAGATGGTGTTCAAAGACTATAGGCCTTTCAACCGCTAGCAATTAAGAGACAATATCACTCCCTCCCATTACCCTTGCAAGATGTTCAACAAGTGGGAGATTTTTTGGGAAAATATGTCTCAACCTTGCAATTATATAAGGTTTATTGTTGTTAGGATATGTATAAATATATATATTTCCTAGTTACACCAATAGGTGTAATATACAGTGGGAGCATGGCATGGGGGGGGGAGTGGGATGCAAGTTAATATTAACATTTTTTGTTAACAAAAACTCTTAAATAGTTGGCATACATTAAATTAATGATATATTATAAATATGGACCATTTATTATTAGGTTTTAGATCTAATGGTAGATATTTTGTTGGCCTATCTTTCCCTAGAATGTAACCTTATTTTATGAGGGTGTTGTATTACAACTATGATATTGTGATGTATGTTGAGAGTTTAATAGTGGTTGTGTTATCTTTGGATCTCTAGTGGTGATACTCATGTGAGAAGCTTTCTCTACAATTATATTTGAATATCTTTTATTTTTGAATAATATATTTGTTGAAGATTGAAGATTGCATCAAATGGTTGGCATTAATGTCAACAGGTTACCACTGATGTCAACACGGTACTGTATGTATTACTTATTTGTTGGAAGTTATTTCCCATTAAATATGACTATTATATATGGTCCAATCTATTGGTTTTTAGGTCCGGTTCCTACCGTGCGACAAACTATGATTTGGATATTTGAAGATCTTGGTCGACTTAGCATGTGCAATAATTTATGTGGACTTATTATGTACTATGGATATTTTAGTTGACATAAGAAATGCATTAACCTTATACATGACCAACCTAATTGATGAGTAAGATACACATATATACATATGTGTGTCTCTTCAGAAAGAAGATAGGCGAGGAGGATATAGAGAAAAAAAAGTGTGTGATAGCAAGAATGTGAAAGAGTGAATGCAATAGATTATAAAAAGCAAAGCAGGTGAAGATAATAAGTGTGTGATCATAATAGATTTATTGAGAGATTAATGATATACAACACTACCTTTATAAGAGCTTCATCTGGAACTAAATTCAACATAAGAAAGGTGTAATTCATTAGTTCACTTTTAGTGGTAAGCCATAACTTTTGTATTCTGGAAATGAGCCATCTTTTTGTATCTTTGAGTTGTAGCCCTATGGATAGTGAGTTCTTATTTTAGGAAATGGGCCTTATCTTAGGCAATTATCCTTTTTGTAATTAGTTTTGATATTCTCTATACTGTGAGTTAATCCTCACTATGGTTTTTCTCTCATTGGGTTTTCCACATAAATCTGGTGTTGTTGTGTTTGTGCATTGGCATTTGATGGTTAATCACTTAATCGATTTATGTGTTAGTTTTGGTAATTGAATTTAAGGTTATAATCTAAGACAACTAATTCACCCCCCCTCTTAGTTGTCCTATCCAACAATTGCTATTAGAGCAAGGTCCTTTGGAATAAGTTTAACAGCTTGAAGGAGATCTTGGAAGGTTTAAGTAAATGATGAAGGGTTCTGACTTAGATGAACAATTGAGAGCAGAGACCTCAGAGTATGAGAATGAAGATCTAAAAGAAAATTTCAAGAAATTAAGTGAATGTATTTAGAAACTGAGAAATCAGATCCAAAAATTTAAGTTGAAACATAAAGAAGTTTACTAGGAACTAAAAGAAGCAAAGGAGACTGCTGAAAATCTAAGGATGAAACTTGAAGAAAGAAAAAGAGTGGAAGAGAATCTGAAATTGGAAATTGGACAAAGCAAAGAAATTATCAACCAAAAGAATGAAAAATGTGACATGCTTGAACAGGAAATAGTGTCTCTTAAATCCAATCTAGAAAAGATAAAAAGTTTCAAAGAAAAATTTAAGATAATTTCAATAATGCTTGATGAATTTATTTCATCTCTAAAGCTTGTAAAAGATAAAGGTGGTCTAGGACTCTAAGAAGGACAAAGTTCAAATACTAATCCAAGTTTCAACAAAATGAATAATCAGAGGAAATTTCAAGGCAGTACTTAATAAGGCAAGAATAGAAGGATCAATACCAGAAGGAAACCCAACTGACAACCTAATGATCAAAGGTACCCATCTTTTAATGGATTTTGCTATTCATGCAATAAATTTAGACATAGAGCAATAGAATGTAGAAGTATGTTGAACCAGAATAGATTAAGTTAGAATGTTGGAATCTTTGGTGGACAATGTTATGTTTGTAACAAGTTTGGACATAAATCTACATAATGTAGAAGTCTGATAATGATGAACAAATTTAATATTGGTAGAAGATTTCATTCTTTTCAAGGCTATTGCTACATGTGCAATATTTTTGGACACAAGGCTAATTAGTGTAGGACAAAGATGAATACAAACTCTCTTGATCAAAGATTTGTTGTATGTCACTCTTGCAACAAATCTAGACAAATCTCAAAATTTTGTTAGAGAAAAGTTGGGAAGAAACTGAATCTGAAATGGAAGAACAAGCTTATAAACAAGGTAAATCTAGAAGAAGTAAGGAGAGAAATGGAAAAGATCTAGAGAAAGAAAGAAGAACCATAGAATAAGGAAAAATCAAATAATCTTGTATCTACATCTAATGCAGATACCCCTTCTATGAATTGAATCCAGTACTAGCTTCAGGGGGAGCAGTCACAGAAAAATCTATCAAACCCCTAGTATAAGAGGTTTCATGCGATGACACAAGGATATGTGATGTGATTTTTCATTCTGAAGGAAATGAAGAAAATTCTAGCAGAAAACAAGCATTACAGAAGACTTGCGGAACCTTTTTGCTTACAATGCATCTCACAAAATGGCTGACAACTTTGGCAGAAGCAGGAACTTGTAGACTAAAGTACAAATGATGATGTCACAAGTAATAAATTATCCTTTATGATGAAACCATAAAATTGATAGTTAAATAAGGAAGATTGAGTAGTCATTTTTATTTTGAAGTGGACAAGCTGAGAAAGAAAGAGTTAGGGTTATTAGCAAGCGAAAGAATAGAGAACAAGGCTGAAGCAATGGAGTCAAAGGAAATGGTGGTATTTAATCCGTGCAGCAACAAATTGCAAAAATTGAGTAAGTTACAAATTGATGAATTTGATCATGAAAAGATTCAAAATCTCAAGACTTCTCTTTCAATTGAGAAAATGCAAATGGTCAAGAATTTAGGGCACAAGGGTTTAGAAATTTGGAGCGAATTTCCAAAAATTTTGAATGTGGACATTGCTCAAGTTATTTTAAGTAGAATTCAAGGTGATTAGATGATCTTTGACAAACCCTATGAAATCACGAAAGAAGCAATTTCAACAATAACATGATTATGCAATAACAGACTTGTTCTAGTCAAGAAGTCCATAAAGAGCAAAGATTGAAGCCCTAACTGGGGTAACAGGAGATCAAAGGGAACTTATAATTCACACCATAACTGACCCAGTGATAAGGTATGTGTCATATGGCATCTCATATAATATTTATTTTAGGAATAGGGAAGGCTCTACCTCAATGATTTTTTTTATGTTGCACATCAAATGGTTGAGAAAAAGGAGGATTTTGACTTGTGTGAGTTGGTGAGAAATCAATTAATGGAAAATATAACTATGAAAAAGAATGAAAATTACCCTTTTCGCTTTGGAACTCTGGTTATATACTTGATGATGCATTTTTTAAATTCATTACCATTGAAAGAGAATGTTGTGTGGAAGTCTGCTATACCAGTTGGGAAGCAAGTTTATCAATATTTGAACTATCTAGCAGAAAAAGAAAATATTTGTAAAGAATATTTTGAAATCAAAATGAATGCATGGAGTTCTAATATGGTTTTGATTCTAGTTATGATGTCTCAGGTAGGATTCTCCTCTGGAAAGAGGAAAGCAAGAAGAATCAGTTCATGTCCCCCTCTAGAAATAAAGAAGTTGAAGATAGAGGAGAAAAAAGAAGAAAACGAAGCAAAAATTGTAGAAGCATTTGATCTAGTATCAATTGATGATGAATAAGATGTTACTAAAGAGAAGGTGTTAAAGATTCTTGAGTAAACTAATGGATTGAAGGATATTGGAGATATATGGTTTTCTCGACCATCATATGAACAGGATGAGATTAGAAATGCCTTGGAAATTTACATAATTCATAATGATATTGATCTAAGAAAATTGACAAGTACTTTACCAAAAGTATTGATTGAGTAGATTGAAGACAGATTAAGGGGACAGTCATTTGATGAAACAACAAAAAAAGATGAAATTCAATTGGTTATGGAAGAAAGATGTTGAAATACATAGAAGAGGTTGACTGAGATCATAAATGAATTGAAGACCTACATCAAAAGTATAAACAATGTGTATAGGTATCGTCTCTAGTGGCCTACTACTATTGGGAACTACAGAACAAAAATCGATACTATTGAGCATGAATTGAACTCTATTGGAAAAACATATGATGTTCTTGATGACAAGGATGGGATGCAAAAGAAAAGGATTGATTCCTTACAATCTAATCTTGTAGCATTTATGGCATAGAGGGATGGTATTGTGAAGACTTTTTGGAAAGTTAAAGAGATAATTGAGTTAATATTGGAACAACTTTCTGGTCTCTTAGTGGATGATGAGAATAATGCACAGAATATTGCTATTTTGGATACTCTTCTAGAAACAATTGATTCAATAGCAAAGAACAACAATATTTTTCCATACATCAAGCTAGCAATGGATTCCTGGAAGAAATTTCTTTCGGAATTGAAAGAAAAATACAAAGAAATATTTTAAGGAAAGAAGGATTGAGGTAAAGAATCATTTTTGATAACCTTTTTGTAAAATTTTTAAAGTAAAGGGGAGATAAAACTCTTTTTGTCATTGATGTCAAAGGGGAAGAGAGAGAGCATGTGAAAAAGAGAAAGGAAGCATGTGAAAAATGAAAATCATTTCATCTCATCAAAATATTTACAAAGGTTGTTGTTGTTGTTGTCTTTTCACATCTTGTGTTGCCATCAATGACAAAGGGGGAGATTAATGAAGATTGCATCAAAAGGTTGTCATTAATGTCAGCAGATTGTCATTGATGTCAACACAATATTGTATGTATGAATCATTTACCAAAAGTTATTTCCCATTGAAGATGACCATTATATGTGGTCTGTTGTGTTGGTTTTTAGGTTTGGTTCCTACCGTGTGATAAACTATGATACAAATATTTGAAGATATTGGCTGACTTAGCATGTGCAATTATTTATGTGGACTTATTATGTCCTATGGATGTTTTGGATGACATAAGAAATGTGTTATTCTTGTACATGGCCAACCTAATTGATGATTAAGATACATATGTATAAATATGTGTGTCTCTCTGGAAAGAAGATAAGCGAGGAGGATATAGAGATAGAAAAAGTGTGTGATAGCAAGAATGTGAAAGAGTGAATGCAACAGATTAGAATAAGCAAAGCAAGCGAAGACAATAAGTGTGTGCTCATAATAGAGTTATTGATAAATTATTGATATGGAGTACTACCTTTATAAGAGCTTCATCTAGAACTAAATTCAGCACAAGAAATGTGTAATTCATCAGTTCACTTTTGGTGGTAAGCCATATCTTTTGTATTCTAGTAGTGAGCCATCTTTTTGTATCTTTGGGTTGTGGCCCTGTGGAGAGTGAATGCTTATTATAGGCAGTGAGACAATTTGTAATCAATTTTGATATTCTATATAGTGTTATTTAATCCTCACTGTGGTTTTTCCCTCATTAGGTTTTCCACATAAATCTAGTGTTATTGTGTTTGTGTATTGAAATTTGATGGTTAATCACTTAATCAATTTAGTGTTAGTTTTGGTAATTAAATTTAAGGTTATAATATTTGACAACTGATTCACCCCCCGTCAATTGTCCTATCCAACAATATTGGGTGAATTTTGGAGTGTGGGGTTTTTCTCCCAAAAGGGTTTTCCCCATGTAAATCACTACGTTGTGGTATGCATGATATTTATGTTTATTTTTGTTTAAGTTTTTGTAACTGTTGAAAAGATCTATAAAAGAAATTCATTATTCTTCTCTCAAGATTAGTGTAGGAAGTTTTTATGTTACCTTAGCTTCCTTAAATTTATGGCCTTCAATGTTGATAATAGAAAATGCAATGTTGAAAAATGTAATGAGTCTAGCTCCTTGAGTAATGAAGATGCGTTTTCTTCTAATTTGGATCTAGAATCAATGAAACTTGAAGGTTGGGACTTCAATTCAGATGATTAAGAAATAGTTTTTGAAGGGGAACTTTGGTCTAATTTTGAAGAATTGAATGAAGCAAGGGCACTAAATTAGGAATATGAAAGATTGCTTGAAAAATCAAAGGAATAAACTAACAAGATGAAATCTAAATTAGAGGAGGGTAAAGAGTGTGAAGTTAAACTAAAAGTGGAAGAAGGTGTGATCTATGATTTGAAAGATATTTCAATAGAAAAGTTGTTGAATTCTTAAAGATTGAGAAGAATGTTGTCACTTTGAGAAATGAATTGGAAAAGGCAAAATAAAAGATTAACAAAGGAGAAAAGTCTAGTCTAGATAGCTCCAAATCAGATGGAAAGTTTGAGACAAAGTAGGAGAAAATATACACTAAATATTCTAAGAAGAATTCCTATGAAGATGCAAAGGCTAATCAAGATGGTGAGAAAGAAGATGGATTTATTCCTATCTGGAAACAAAAAGGTTTCAAAATCCCTCCATCTACATGATAGCATGTTCCTACCAGGTTCAATCAATCTTTTCAAGGTTACTATTTTTCTTGCAATCAATTTGTGTTGTGTGGTCTCACAACATGCCCCATTTTTCTCTTTGGAAAAATGTGGACCCCCTCCTTTCTATTTCTTTTTCCCTTCCTTTTCTTTTTCTTTCTTTTGTTGTTTCTTTTAGAGGAAGTGGTAAAATGGTGAGTTTTAATCCAACTTTCCTGGCCCCCGCTTAAGTTCCTGTGTTGTCAGATTGGGAGTGTTTGCAAAATCTTACCCTGGCCTTATCAATTTACTAGACCCCTAGGTCCCAGGTATCGATGTTGTTTCTCTAAGGATGTTATATATTTGGCAAGTTTTTCTTTCGTTGGGCTGATAATCATGCTTGGTAGTGGCTTTTCTTTTCTTTAGAACCAAAGATCTGAAGTTTTTTGAAAATGTTGTTTCAAACCAATTTGGTCTTGCTTGCACCTAATCCCGATTTTTTCTTTGCACCCAATTCTCATGAACCCGGTGGGTAAAAGTCCTGACACTCGGTAATCTTTTCCAAGTCCAATATTGGATGACTCAAACCTTGATTGATTGTGAATTGTTAAGTATCCAAGATGGATGTTGCTTCTAAGGCCTTTCCCCCACATAAAAATTAAAATGACACGTAATTGTGGCACGTCAGCTTCCTAGGCCACTTTCCTCTCAAATGGTGGGCCCTACATAGGAACCAAGGATTTCATGATTTGAACCCTAATTCACCATGATTGCACCTTTATTCAAGGTAATTAATGAATTGAAAAATAAATTAATGAAGGTGGCAAATAATATGTGTGCTTGTCACCACCTCGTGCATGTAAGTACTTTCATAACACTGTACCTTGCACTAGATTACTCACCTATAAGGACATTGAAGAATTAAAATGGATATTGTGGCATGCAAAGAAAGGTAAGTCTTGAGAAGCTAAAGAACACAACTACCAAGGGTTTTGAGGTTGTGTTCAAAACACGGTATCATTAGCAAAACCAGGTATGTCTCAAACAACTAAAATTATATTAATTACTTCATGCATGCATGGCTCAGACTAAATGGCATTATCATTAGTTAGCTCATTGAAATGTTGATTATTTTGAAAATTAATGTAGCCTAATTGTAGACTGCAAATGTCATAAGCAAGAAAATTTTATGAATTATTGAAAATGGATGGTTAAATTTAACGCTAACTCGCACACAAGGCACATATTTGCTAATAATGTAGGAAATCTAGAGAAATATGAGCACTTCTAAGAAGAAACCAATAGTTGGGGAGTTTGAGTCCCCTATTTCATAGGTTGTATCAGTCGGTGGGACAATTACAGACACCCATCCAAGAGTGTTAATTGATAATGAATTCACTATGCAGATTCAACAAGAGGGTGCCTCCCAATGTGCAAAGAACATCATTACAAGTGGACCACATTTGGCAGGAGGGTTTCTGTCAGTAATGGAAGCTCCTAAATTGGTATTAGAATGTATGAATTAGTATGACCCAAACAAGAGGGTCATTGAAAAAGAAGGAATAGTATATGCAGACCTCTCTGTAAAAGGCATTGTATACACATTTGGGCTCCCCACATTTAGACAAATGAATCCATTGAATATGTAAGTCATGGCTACGATGTACCTAAATACAAAAGAATAAAATAGGAAATTTATGAATGAAACATGGTGCTCAAAAGAAATTGCAAATAAAATGAGACAAAATCCTAAGGTCTATGTTTATTCGGGATGTTCAGGACATAATAACCCTATTGAGTAGGATAGTTGGACTCAAGGATGCCAACAAATTTGAACCCTGGATGTTTGAGCTTATAGTGAAAATAATGGAAGACCCTGTGCAAATTCACTAGGATAATTTCATCAGTGACAAGCTGTACAGATAATAACATTCCCAAACACCCATTGGTTTAATATGTCTCCATATGTTGTTTATTCCTACACCCTGAGGGAAAAGATACAAGGATTAGATAGATTTGGTACCCTGGGAAAATAACCAGGGAACAATTTGATTTATGCTCATACACCCTAGATTACTATCCACCAATACCAAGAGCATTATTAGAGGGTTAATGATGTGTTTTCTATGAGGCTGGTAAGATTAATGAAAGGAAACAAAGCCAAAAGATTGTCCCTAGAAGCACAGAGTGTCATCTAGATGATTGGGGATTGGTATGCTCAATTTCCCACTTTCACTTATATCATGGTGGAAGGTTTCAAAGGACACCCCTGCATGCTACCCAAGTATGCAATGGATAAAATGTTGTTACTAGAATTTGTGAGATAGATGCAACTGTCTCATACCCTTTTCATGCAACCATGCAAGAAATTTTCCATTGAATTCTCCATCACAATTAGGAATTACAAATGTGCTATGGCAAAAAGTGTTGATATGTGTGAGGAAGATATGAAGCTTTATAAGTTGGAGTTCTTTTCATTTTGACAAAAAAATTATGATCCCAATGGAAACCTTGCTAGGCTAATAAGAAGGAAGTATGTACATGTCTATGATCTGCAAAATTTTTGGCATAATTGTGATGATGAGCATGAGGTAAGGAAGCAATCATACCAGAGGTTTCCATTACAAGCAGTAAGGCTTCTTGGAATCCATGATATTTTGGAGAAATTAGATACATATAATGGAGAGGTATTGAATGCAATTTATGATACAAAAAATATTTTTGATGAACCTATCCTAGACCCATATTATACAAAAAAGAGATAGTAACGATTAAGGATATTTCTAAGCAAATATTGAAATACACTCAACATTGGATCAATGGTTATAGTGAGGCATTAAAAGAAGTTGGGATAAAGCTCACATACCTTCCTAATTGCAAGAGAAAGAAAAATTTAGAGCATGAGTTAGGGTATGGAGAGATTGCTAAAAAGAAAAGAAAGGTTGGAAAAGAAGAGGAAACTACTCATAGTGTGGAAGTAATTCCTGACACTTCAAGTGATGTCCCAGCACAAAGAGATTGTGGCCAATCTGGCCAATGTAATACAAATGCCTAAGGTGGAATTTTCTTCTGCAATAAATCCAAGAGCTCATCTTATGGTTGGTGAAGAGGTGAGAATGAAAAAACAAACACGGGCTGAGACAAGGTCTACATCACAGAAGATAGAAGATATATTTACTTCTCCACCCTCAATCAATAAGGTAGTAATGAAACAAGCCCTGAGAGGGACTCCTATAATTCAAAAGGAAGATCTTGAAAAAACTAAAGAAGTCAGAAAATAGTGGGAGAATTTGGCTTCCATGATGAAACAGTTTGAAGAAAAATGATCTAAAGAAAATCCCATGATGTAGCCAGTAGTGGAAGAAGTGTCAGATACAAGGTAAAATCATAGAGATAAAGAAGAAGAAGATTTTATAAGAGGATCACTTGATCCAAAAGTGGGAAATCCTAAAGAAATTGATGAAAGAAGAATAGAGGATGGTGTAGGTAAGAATCCCATTGATAATATTGATAATGAAGATATAAAGAGAATATTGAGGAACCACAAACTTCTGAGAAATCAAGAGAAAGTTGGGATAAGAACAAAAATGTAGATTCCTCATAGACCTTGGGTGGTGAACCAAGAAATAATGATAATCCTAGTGTTTTAGGACAATGGGAAAATGATTCCCCAAGGATTGATGTTGAATACATTGCAAGATAGGAGAATATAAATCTCAAAAAGGAAGAGATAGTGATAAACCAAGGTAATCTGGAATCCATCCTAGTGAGGACAAAGAGTGTTCAGGTTCTGAGGTAATGTTGATAGTTCAAGAGGATAAGTTCTTGAACATGCAAACCATCAGGAATGGATAAATACTAAAAAGGTTGAACTAAATGAAGAAATTCCTGATTGGCTAGTTAGGCAAATGGCTTTGCCATTGGAGGTGGAATCGGTGCCTCTAGATCTTAGAATTTGAATACAAGTAGAGACCCCTAAACCTAGAGGTAGAGAAAAAATAATACATGCTATGAAGAGGAATGCAGATGGAGGGATAACTCTCCAAATAGCTACTCTGGTGGGAGATAAGAGCAAGCAAGAAATAACACCTAGGGATTATAGCACTAATACATTTGACTGCAAAATCTGACAAAACTATTTGTAAAAATACGTAAAATTCAATGTTTGTCAGGTGCTTGTAAATTTTGATGTGTAATTTTCAATTTTTGAAAGTTTATCCCCAACATTCGTCAAAATTTCGACGATCCTTGGGTTCATCGAAATGCTGGCTATCATTTTTGTTGAATTTTCAATAAACATGAAAAATAGAAAAAAACAACAAATTGTGGCCGACATAAAGAAAAGTGAGTTCACACCTAATTTATTGTGACAATGTTTTGCTCTACTTGAGACAGTTTGTGGAGAACTAAGGATGATTTTCTTGGGAAAAATCAGAAAAAATTGAAGAATATATCACTAGGTTGAGGGTAGTCATTGTCTTTTTGCATAATTTAGTTGTGAAGTCAGATTTGTAGTTCCAAGTTTGAAAATCATATTTTAAAGCAACATCTCATCATATTTCATTTTTAGAGGTTAAGGGTTTTCAGAATTTCATGTTCAGATTTTGTTGTGTGGAATCACCATAAGATCACAACCAAGGAACAGATTCTTGTGACTGTAATTATGTGATCCATAACTCTATTGGTCATGTGGCACAGTTGTGCTATAACAAATACATGATGCATTCATGTGTAACCCAAGTTTAATGTGGCTATGTTGTGATATAAATGGAGGCACTCATATAATGTAGTTAATTCAGGTTGTATAATGTAGGTTTCAATCATCATTGGGTGCATTCAGGTTGTCTCAAGTTTAACAGGTTAGGATGTAATTATAGCATGATCAAAGAGTGATTTCCTCTTGTTGCAATAAAGAGCCTATAACTCTGGTTGATATGTAGAGTGGTTGTGTCATATCAATTATGTAGTGCATTCAAGCACAACCCATGTTTAATGGGCTATTCTAGAGAGTGATCAAGATTTTCTAAACCTTATGAATGTTACTTGACATATATTTGCATAATCTCAAATTCCTTGAGAGGATTTTGAAGTATCAATGTATCCCTATATAGGGTTTAGAATGATTTATTTTAATTAAAAAAATAAATAAATGATGTATTTCCCTGTAATTAGATAATGTGGAGATCTCCTAAATCTGCCCTAGCACACTATCCTCTTTGGCACTATATTCATTACTCTAGCTACTAGGGTTTTGCATGTGAGATCTTTAATATCTTCTTGATCGTGGATTTTAAATAGATTTCAGTCTTTGCTTTAATCCTTTTCATGATAACCCTTGAGTTCCATAATCCACCTTGAATCTCTTCTAAGAACATTGTCTTAAGCTAGACTGCATAGTATGCATATAAAGCAAGTCCTTCATACCTGCCATTGTTCCAAACCACCACTCACTACCTTGCTTAAAATGTTGCCTCCATAAGCACAATAGCATGTTTTAAAATCATAGTTTCCAATGATTGACCATTAAGGTCACCACTTTCATCATGAGGATACAATGAGATTTTTTTCTTCAAACTCAAGGCATTATGGAAGATAACATTGTGAATTATTTCTTGTGTATGATTCAATTTTCTTGCACATTTACTATTTTTCTAACTTCCTTTAAGACTGGGTATTGCACCCTCAGCTGCAATCTTAAACAGATCACTCACTATCGCTTGAAGATTCATTTCATGAGCATCCTTCTATAAAATCAAACTATGCCCTATAGACTACCTACTTACTATAGGGGAGTCATTGTATCATGGTATTGTAGTTCTTAAGATCCTTCAACCTTATTGACACTACTTCACAGTCCACAAAGTATTATTCACTATTCTTTCATCTTTGATGAGTCTTAAAACACTACTAAAAAATGCAATCCACTCCCTCCATTATACATTAATGGCTAAGAAGAAACATTGAACCTATGATTACCACTGCTACTTCATTTGGAAAATCATTTCCTGATTGCATTTTCCTTGTCTAACACTACCAAAAGCATTTGAAAAACCCTTAAGGTCAGCAAGGGGGTAAGGAAACTCATTGTTAAAATCTCCACTTTACTATGCAAGGTTTAAGTTTTATTATCTTGTCACTACTCAGCCTCTTTTTGACTGTCACATCTCAAGTGACTATCATTCTTCTTACCGTAGATTGCATTTACAAATGTCACTAAGCTGCATAGTGTGCTTGTTATTGGTTTCAATCTTTAGATTGCAAGATTTTGTTATTACCTACAATGTCTCAATCTTTTTGGTATTGCAACCTCACTAATCCGCTATAGTTATTGTTTATGTTTCTATGGAGGCCTAGGGTTTGTACCCTAATCATGCTCTTAACAATTCTTCTGTTGTTTTTTATTAGGGATATATGAATGTTGAGGGCCCTAGGGGTAAGCTCATCATAAGAAGTGACACATTGCATCTTTAACTAAAAGGATAAATCCGTATTGACATTAGCAATGATGATTCCAACTTGTTGCTCCTTAGGAATGGGTCACTTGCTCTTACTAGCTCACTACCTCCATTATTGTAGGAAATTTGTGATCAAGTTCAATATTATGATTTTAGGAGTCTTAACGGTTGGAAATCATATTAAAATAAGAATTTAATAAGTTTTAGAATTAGCATTTTAAAGTGTTTTTTGGGGTCATTAACTTCAGACTATCTTCTCTTTTGTAGGGGTGGTTGTATGCCAAATTTTTTTGGTGTAAAATATTAGAATTATTAGATTATGATACATGTCTATGAATAAAAATTATTGGAGTGTGAGTTTGATATTTTTTGAAGATCTAAATAGTCAAGCTTGGTAAAGAAAAATCATGTCAGATAATATTAGTCCAAAACAAAATGAAGAGACACTTGATAGATTGTGGCTAGATTGAAAAGAAAGGGTGATGGGAAATGCTATTGTTCTTGCAATAATTGCAAAGGCTTAAAGAGGAGATGACTTTTAATCACAATAGTTGAGAAACATTTTAGGCAACATGGTCACGTTGAAGGGGGGCATGATTATCGGCCATTAGTAAGTTGTTCACTATATGTGTTTATATTGATTGAATTTGTAAATGTTTATATCATTTTAACATTATATATATAATCACTTGATCATGATCATGGTTTATTTGTGTCAATCATTATTATAAAGGTTGGGTGCCCTAGGGTAGATGATATGGATTATCACGGCCCGAAGAATGTGGTTTTGCAAGCGGACGAACATGGAGATGTGAATATCAAAGATGAAGTTAATGATCCTATGGAAGAAGATGATCATGCGCTAGAAAACATAGTTGAAGATGATGGTATGAATACATTGATCCATGACACATTTAGTGGCAGAGCTGATCATGATGATCAAGATGACTTTGATGATGTTCATGATTTTGTGCACGAAGGCATATGAGCTCCTTTATGAAGGCTCTGAAACAACTCTTCTCTCAGTTGTATTGTTGCTGATGAACTTGAAGGTTATGAATGGTTTATCAAACATAGCAATGTCACAGATGTTAAGGTATGTCATATATGTCATCTTTTTTCATCTATTTTAATTATTTTTAGTTCATCACTAGTAAATAAAGGATGAAATGTGTATCATTAATATTCTTTATATGAACAAATTATTTTTTGTTGTAGATTGATTGGTGAATTTTTGTTACCACCATCAAATATTTTACCTTGCTCATATAGAGATTTAAGTGCCATTATGAAAGATATCGGAATGGAGTATCAAGCAATAGATGCATGTCCCAATGATCATATTATATATCATAAACAATAGGAATTTGTAATAGAATGCCCAGAATGTCATATCAGTAGATATTGAATAGATCAACTAACAAAAAAGGTGTCTCCCAAGGTTCTTTGTTATATTCCTATTATTCCACGTATGCAATGATTATTTAGGTGCAAAAGCTTAGTGCAATTTATGGATTACCATGCATGAAATAGAAGTGGAGATGACATTTTTTGAATGCCCATGGATGGTTCTACATTTAGGGACATGGAAGAAAAATGGCCACACTTTAAAGAAGAACCTCATAATATTAGGCTTTCATTGGGAGCAGACGGTGTCAATCCATTTGGAGAGTTGCAATCTATTTACTCAGTGTGGCATGTTTTTGTTATCAACAATAACATTCCTCCATGGATGTCAATAAAGAGGGAGCACATAATGTTTTCAATGATTGTTCCAGGTATTTGTTTACATCAATTTTCTTTAACGTAGTAGCATCTCATTTGTCTTATTTGTTGCATAATGACTTATATTTTTTTCATTCAATAGTGATGTACATTAATTTATATGTGCAATAAAATTGCCTATAATAGTCATAATGTTTATGTTGATTCAACTTCAGTAAATTACTAAATTAAGAATATGAATGTATGTCTCCGAGCCTCTTATCGACAAAGTTACTAAAGTTATGGAATGAATTGAATGGTGTCACTATGTATGATGTCTCTCCCAGAACAATAGGAAAAAAGACAATTTCAATTTCATACAATGCTTATGAACAATTCACTTTGATGCCCAGAATAGCATTTTGTGGTATGTTATAACATTGATACACATTAACAATATTTAGTTGATGAAATTAGATATCATGCATACTTTTTTAAAATAATCTATTCATGCTATATATAATGAAAAAATTGACATATTTAATCCAGGTATATATATCATCTTGGCAGGTTTTCAAATAAAGGAAATTTGCATGACCAATTTGTGGTCCAAAGATGAAATATCGTCATTCAACAAGTTTAGGAAAGTAGGTGTTTGATGAGTATAGGAACTTCCTCCATAGAAATCATAAGTATCGAACTACTGAAAAACATCTTTTCAATGGGAAAAAGGAGACTACATCAAAACCACGAAGAATGTCACCTCGCCTATGGAACTTGGAATATAATAGAATTAATCGTCAGGGTTATACATCAGATCAAATTGTTTATCTATCATTTATGATATTTTTTGAATTTATATTTTTATATTGTGTTGTGTTTACTCATGTTGTAATTGACAATGATTGTCATTGTTAATTTGTTTAACATATGCTTCATGAGGTCATCCAGGCATTAATGATGCGACTTTCCACCGAGGATTGAAAAGAGTTATCCTAGATAATTTTAGTAGTTCCCTACTATGAGTAGCTACAAACTGTGCATTTGTTTGATACAATGCATATCGGAAATAATATAACAGAAATGTTATAGAAAATACTAGATGGATGGCATGACAAAGAAAAATTGTCAAAATTTGTAGTGACATTCAAGAAGCCAATCATGCAATGAAAAATTTCATTCAATTAAATAGCGATGGAGACTAAATTAATATAAGTGCCCTTCCTTGGTTATTAATAGAGCAACAAAGCAATGCTATAAAAGTGCATATAAATTTGATTTCTCATAGGATTTCTTTGAACTATAAACTCAATATAATAACAAAGAAAGGTGAATTTGGTTTATAATTGTTGCGATCGTTCTACCCCTCTATCTATCTGGACAACTTGGCCAACAATTTCAAACAGGATTCTCTTATGATCTTGGAAAATACATGAGGTCAGTAGCGAGATTTGTTCAATTTACTATATACATCTTATAATTGCCATTTGTTTTACTTGTTATGTAATATACTGTATACTTTTGTTATATCTCATTAATATATTTCCACCTTGAATCACTTGTAGATGGATGTCATCTAAAGAAATCCATAAAGAAGATATAAATTATTGGAAGAGAAAAATTCCTTGTCTAATGTGTGAAATGCAAAAGTGTCTACCTTCAACATTTTTCAATGCACAAGAACACTACCTTATACACCAAGTTGAGGAGATTGAATTGTGTGGACCTGTACACACAAGGTCAATGTGGATGGTTGAGAGACACTTGAAATTTTTGAAGGCTTTGGTTAGACAAAGAGCACATCCTGAGGGTTCTATGGTGGAGGGATATATGGTATACCAGAGCATGGTGTACATTAGTGAATATCTTCCTAAGTTTGCAGCAAAGATCCATTTAGATCGCATTTGGGATCCTAACTCCATTAACAAATTCAAAGGGGAGTACCTGTTGGGGAAAGGTAGATTAAGGAAAGTTAGGTAATTATAAGATGGTCATGGAGATTAATTGGAATGCATTTTACATAT
>VDFB02058242.1:474750103-474801278 GCA_007258455.2 Sequoia sempervirens
TAGGGTTTAGAATGATTTATTTTAATTAAAAAAATAAATAAATGATGTATTTCCCTGTAATTAGATAATGTGGAGATCTCCTAAATCTGCCCTAGCACACTATCCTCTTTGGCACTATATTCATTACTCTAGCTACTAGGGTTTTGCATGTGAGATCTTTAATATCTTCTTGATCGTGGATTTTAAATAGATTTCAGTCTTTGCTTTAATCCTTTTCATGATAACCCTTGAGTTCCATAATCCACCTTGAATCTCTTCTAAGAACATTGTCTTAAGCTAGACTGCATAGTATGCATATAAAGCAAGTCCTTCATACCTGCCATTGTTCCAAACCACCACTCACTACCTTGCTTAAAATGTTGCCTCCATAAGCACAATAGCATGTTTTAAAATCATAGTTTCCAATGATTGACCATTAAGGTCACCACTTTCATCATGAGGATACAATGAGATTTTTTTCTTCAAACTCAAGGCATTATGGAAGATAACATTGTGAATTATTTCTTGTGTATGATTCAATTTTCTTGCACATTTACTATTTTTCTAACTTCCTTTAAGACTGGGTATTGCACCCTCAGCTGCAATCTTAAACAGATCACTCACTATCGCTTGAAGATTCATTTCATGAGCATCCTTCTATAAAATCAAACTATGCCCTATAGACTACCTACTTACTATAGGGGAGTCATTGTATCATGGTATTGTAGTTCTTAAGATCCTTCAACCTTATTGACACTACTTCACAGTCCACAAAGTATTATTCACTATTCTTTCATCTTTGATGAGTCTTAAAACACTACTAAAAAATGCAATCCACTCCCTCCATTATACATTAATGGCTAAGAAGAAACATTGAACCTATGATTACCACTGCTACTTCATTTGGAAAATCATTTCCTGATTGCATTTTCCTTGTCTAACACTACCAAAAGCATTTGAAAAACCCTTAAGGTCAGCAAGGGGGTAAGGAAACTCATTGTTAAAATCTCCACTTTACTATGCAAGGTTTAAGTTTTATTATCTTGTCACTACTCAGCCTCTTTTTGACTGTCACATCTCAAGTGACTATCATTCTTCTTACCGTAGATTGCATTTACAAATGTCACTAAGCTGCATAGTGTGCTTGTTATTGGTTTCAATCTTTAGATTGCAAGATTTTGTTATTACCTACAATGTCTCAATCTTTTTGGTATTGCAACCTCACTAATCCGCTATAGTTATTGTTTATGTTTCTATGGAGGCCTAGGGTTTGTACCCTAATCATGCTCTTAACAATTCTTCTGTTGTTTTTTATTAGGGATATATGAATGTTGAGGGCCCTAGGGGTAAGCTCATCATAAGAAGTGACACATTGCATCTTTAACTAAAAGGATAAATCCGTATTGACATTAGCAATGATGATTCCAACTTGTTGCTCCTTAGGAATGGGTCACTTGCTCTTACTAGCTCACTACCTCCATTATTGTAGGAAATTTGTGATCAAGTTCAATATTATGATTTTAGGAGTCTTAACGGTTGGAAATCATATTAAAATAAGAATTTAATAAGTTTTAGAATTAGCATTTTAAAGTGTTTTTTGGGGTCATTAACTTCAGACTATCTTCTCTTTTGTAGGGGTGGTTGTATGCCAAATTTTTTTGGTGTAAAATATTAGAATTATTAGATTATGATACATGTCTATGAATAAAAATTATTGGAGTGTGAGTTTGATATTTTTTGAAGATCTAAATAGTCAAGCTTGGTAAAGAAAAATCATGTCAGATAATATTAGTCCAAAACAAAATGAAGAGACACTTGATAGATTGTGGGCTAGATTGAAAAGAAAGGGTGATGGGAAATGCTATTGTTCTTGCAATAATTGCAAAGGCTTAAAGAGGAGATGACTTTTAATCACAATAGTTGAGAAACATTTTAGGCAACATGGTCACGTTGAAGGGGGGCATGATTATCGGCCATTAGTAAGTTGTTCACTATATGTGTTTATATTGATTGAATTTGTAAATGTTTATATCATTTTAACATTATATATATAATCACTTGATCATGATCATGGTTTATTTGTGTCAATCATTATTATAAAGGTTGGGTGCCCTAGGGTAGATGATATGGATTATCACGGCCCGAAGAATGTGGTTTTGCAAGCGGACGAACATGGAGATGTGAATATCAAAGATGAAGTTAATGATCCTATGGAAGAAGATGATCATGCGCTAGAAAACATAGTTGAAGATGATGGTATGAATACATTGATCCATGACACATTTAGTGGCAGAGCTGATCATGATGATCAAGATGACTTTGATGATGTTCATGATTTACCTGTACTTTGAGAAGGCATATGAGCTCCTTTATGAAGGCTCTGAAACAACTCTTCTCTCAGTTGTATTGTTGCTGATGAACTTGAAGGTTATGAATGGTTTATCAAACATAGCAATGTCACAGATGTTAAGGTATGTCATATATGTCATCTTTTTTCATCTATTTTAATTATTTTTAGTTCATCACTAGTAAATAAAGGATGAAATGTGTATCATTAATATTCTTTATATGAACAAATTATTTTTTGTTGTAGATTGATTGGTGAATTTTTGTTACCACCATCAAATATTTTACCTTGCTCATATAGAGATTTAAGTGCCATTATGAAAGATATCGGAATGGAGTATCAAGCAATAGATGCATGTCCCAATGATCATATTATATATCATAAACAATAGGAATTTGTAATAGAATGCCCAGAATGTCATATCAGTAGATATTGAATAGATCAACTAACAAAAAAGGTGTCTCCCAAGGTTCTTTGTTATATTCCTATTATTCCACGTATGCAATGATTATTTAGGTGCAAAAGCTTAGTGCAATTTATGGATTACCATGCATGAAATAGAAGTGGAGATGACATTTTTTGAATGCCCATGGATGGTTCTACATTTAGGGACATGGAAGAAAAATGGCCACACTTTAAAGAAGAACCTCATAATATTAGGCTTTCATTGGGAGCAGACGGTGTCAATCCATTTGGAGAGTTGCAATCTATTTACTCAGTGTGGCATGTTTTTGTTATCAACAATAACATTCCTCCATGGATGTCAATAAAGAGGGAGCACATAATGTTTTCAATGATTGTTCCAGGTATTTGTTTACATCAATTTTCTTTAACATAGTAGCATCTCATTTGTCTTCTTTGTTTCATAATGACATATTTTTTTCATTCAATAGTCATGTACATTAATTTATATATATTGCAATAAAATTGCTATAATAATTATGTAATGTTTATGTTGATTCAACTAGGTAAGTACTAAGTTAAAGATATGAATGTATATATCGAGCCTCTTATCGACAAGTTACTAAAGTTATGGAATGGTGTCACTATGTATGATGTCTCCAGAACAATAGGAAAAAGACAATTTCAATTTCATGCAATGCTTGTATGGACAATTCATGATGCCCCAGGGCTAGCACATTTTTGTGGTATGTTATAACATTCGACTGCACATTAACAATATTTAATTTGATGAAGTAGATATCATGCATGTTTTTAAAATAATCTATTCATTATATATAATGAAAAAAATTGACATATTTAATCCAATTATATATCATCTTGTAGGTTTTCAAACAAAGGGAAAAATTGCATGTCCAATTTGTGGTCCAAAGATGAAATCTTGTCGTTCAACAAGTTTAGGAAAGCGGGTGTTTGATGAGTATAGGCACTTCCTCCATAGAAATCATAAGTATCAAACTACTGAAAAATATATTTTCAATGGGAAAGAGGAGACTACATCAAAACCATGAAGAATGTCACCTCGCTTATGGAAGTTGGAATATAATAGAATTAATCGTCAAGGTTATACATCAAATCAAATTGTTTATCTATCATATATGATATGTTTTGAATTTATATTTTTATATTGTGTTGTGTTTACTACTCATGTTGTAATTGACAATGATTGTCATTGTTAATTTGTTTAACTTATATGCTTCATGAAGGTCATCAAGGCATTAATGGTCGACTTCCACAGGGATTGAAAAGTTATCCTAGATAATTTAGTAGGTTTCCCTACTATGAGCAGCTACAAATTATGCATTTGTTTGATACAATGCATATCAGAAAGAATATAACAGAAACAATAAGGAAACTAGTGGATGGATGGCATGACAAAGAAAAAATTGTCAAAATTTGTACTGACATTCAGGAAGCTAATCATGCAATGAAAAATTTAATTCAATTAAATAGCGATGGAGACTAAATTAATATAAGTGCCCTTCCTTGGTTATTAACAGAGCAACAAAGCAATGCTATAAAAGAAGTCATATAAAAAATTTGATTTCTCATAGGATTTGCTGCGAACATAAACAATATAATAACAAAGAAAGGTGAATTTGGTTTTATAATTGTTGCAGTACGTTCTACCTCTATCTATCTCAGACAACTTTGACAACAATTTCAAGCAAGTTATATATGATCTTGGAAAATACATGAGGTAAGTAGCGAGATTTGTTCAATTTACTATATACATCTTATAATTGCCATTTGTTTTACTTGTTATGTAATATACTGTATACTTTTGTTATATCTCATTAATATATTTCCACCTTGAATCACTTGTAGATGGATGTCATCTAAAGAAATCCATAAAGAAGATATAAATTATTGGAAGAGAAAAATTCCTTGTCTAATGTGTGAAATGCAAAAGTGTCTACCTTCAACATTTTTCAATGCACAAGAACACTACCTTATACACCAAGTTGAGGAGATTGAATTGTGTGGACGTATACCCACAAGGTCAATGTGGATGGTTGAGATGCACTTGAAATTTTTGAAGGCTTTGGTTAGACAAAGAGCACATCCTGAGGGTTATATGGTGGAGGGATATATGGTATACCAGACCATCGTGTACATTAGTGAATATCTTCCTAAGTTTTTAGCAAAGATCCATGTAGATCGCATTTGGGATCCTAACTCCATTAACAAATTTGAAGGGGAGTACCTATTGGGGAACGGTAGATTGAGGAAAGTAGGTAATTATAAGATGGTCATGGAGATTAATTGGAATACATTTTACATATAGTTTATATGTATATTTTACTTATTTAATTTTTTGTCTTCAATATACATCAATTATAAATTAAGGTCGTATATTGTGGTATTTAACTAATTATACATCGTTTGTAAATTTCAATTTTTTTTTGTACAAATGGTCGAGAGTGGGATGGACTACATTTGTACATCACCAACAATCGTGATTAGATGACGGTATGGATTGAACGATGTCAACAATCTCCTCACCCATTAACATGGGAAGGTGTGGATTCATTGGTTAAAGAAGCTCATCGTAATGGTTATTCCAATGTTAAACAAAGGGATATTGATTTAGCATATGGTTTAAGAGATAAATAGGTACGTATAAATATATTAATCACCCATATTATTTAATTATTTTCAAGTATATTGATGTATATGTATCTTGAGATTGTTTTCTTTGCATACATTTGACCAAGAATAGATATGTTTATCAACTGACGATATTGCAATAATTTTTACATGTTTGACATATTGCAGGTGAAACACCACAAGGATATGTGGTGCAATGGTTTTCTTTTCCCTATAGGACTATTTCCTTCATAGCCCATTCATTGCATGATAGTATACCCTTTTCCATATTGTTCGGTAGGTAACTTGATGTGCAAGAGAGATTCATCTTCATCTTTGTATAACTAGCTTAGGATGTCCCTATCTTCAGCTTCTTCCTTAGTAGTGTTAGCTTTAATGAATTGTCCATCAAACTTTGTGATTGGCACAAAAGATTGGGATGTAGAGGCTGTTGTGATCTTCTGATTTAATAGAGTTGGTTGACCATGTGACCTTGGAGAAGGAGGTAAGGTAGAAAGAGATAGAAAATATTCGCCTACTCCTTTGACTTTGAAATGTAGCTTGGTGTTAAGATTCTTTATCAATTCTTGCAATTGGTCTTGTAGATTGGAATAAAAAGTAGTAAGAGCCTCCCTATTGTGTGGCACAAAGGTGTCTTGAGTTGCTCAAAATTTTGAACAAGTTTGGGTGCTATTGTAATCATCTTGTATAGTTATTTCCTATCCATCATAAGGAAACTTGATGCATTGATGATACATTGATGGTACTACTTGCATATCATGAATCCATGGATGACCCAAAAGTATGTTATAAGAAAGATCACGATCTAGAACCTGACAAAATGTATTCTTCATAACAGGTCCCACTCTGATAGGTAGCATTATTAGTCCTTTAGAAGCTCTTTCTTCATCATCATATGCCTTGATAGTTATTTTCCTGCATGGATCAATGGACTTTTCTGATATTCCTAAGGCATGTATTAGCTTTAAGGTACAAATGTTTAAACCGGCTCTTCCATCTATTAAGACATGTCTGATTCGATGTTTATGGATCATGACTTTAAGATAAAGCGATGAATTATGTGGATGTGTCATGAAAGCATCAACTTTTTCGGAGAATGAAAGACAAGTGGGGGAAGACAAATGTCCCACCATGGCTTGAAATTTGTTTACATCCAGATCAGTGTCAACAGTTGTGTTTACAAGAGCTTCTTCTAAAATATTCTTGTGTATGGGGGATATTTTGAGAAGTTCAAGGATGGAGATTTGAGCTGATGTTTTTCTCAATTGATCAACTAGATTATAATGATTTGGAGAAGAAATAGCTTCCATAGATGAACTACATTTTAAAAATACTTTTGCTTGTCCTCTCGTAGTCACATTAACCTGTTGATACTCTTGTTTTTCCTTGATTTTAATAACATTAACCCATTGATCATCTGCATAGATGTGGCAGATTATGTTGTCTTCAACATTATTTATTCCTTTCCCTTTGGTATCTGATGCTTCCCCCTTTTGATAGTTTGGTAAAGGATCTTTGAATGCTTGATGATCATCATTGGTATGATGTCTTTCAATTGTAATAGTGCCATTGTCAATTAAATATTGTACTAGATTTCGCAAGGCTTGACAATTATTTGTTCTATGACCTTTACATTGATGATAATTGCAATAATATGAGTCATTCCATGATGGTGGTTTGACTCGTGGCTCATAATCTCTTTACGGTGGTAAGGTGATAACCTTATTATCAAGAAGCTCCTTGAGAGTAGACTCAAGAGATTGAACCAACGTGGTAAAATTCTGTCGATTTGAAAAGAATGGAGATCTGGGTGGATTTGATGTTTGGGTATTGCCAAGATTGTTATTGAAATTACCATGATTATCCTTGGTATTTTGATTGGTCATGCTTTCTTGATTGAATTTTTGTCCTTGTTGATTGTTGTTTCTTTGTTAGTTGGTATTTCCTTGTTGGTTGTTTCGTGGAGCACTTGATAAGTTGAAGATAGATGATCTCGTTCATAAATTGTTTGCATCCACTATACCATCATTGACAACATTTTTATTTCTGTTCCAAAACCTTGTTTTATCATTGTTGTTTTGATTGGATGAACTTGGATTATCAAGTTTTATCACTCCTCTTTTAACCAAAGCCCCTTCAATGGTGATTGTGTTCTCAATAAATTTTTCAAAGTTAGGAGGACAATGAAGATTAAGCCTGTAGCTTAATTCTTGATCAAGGCTATTGATGAAGATATCCATCTTTTCCTTTTCAGGAATAGGATAGGAATATCGTTTAAACAATCTTCTCCACCTTTGCAAAAATGTAGTGAAAGATTCCCCTACTTTTTGTTTCAATTTACAAAGATCAAGCATGGTTATCTGGTGTTGGATATTGTATGTGCATTGTGATATAAACTGATTTATTAACTCCTCAAAAATTTTGATGGGGGGTGTGATCTTGGAAAGCCATTCCATGGATTGTCCACCCAAACTTCGTGGAAACAATTGCATTAAGTAGGTGTCTTCATAAGCAAATTTGAGACTCATATATTGGAAATCCTTCACATGTTCAATGGGGTCAGTTTTTCCATTGTACCTAACAAATTTAGGGATTTCACAATGTTTTGGAAAAGGGATCATTTGAAGACTCCTATCAAACAGATAAGGAGATATGTCATCCAAAACATACTTCTTTGTTGAACCTCCTTGCATTTCCTTTATTTGCCCTTGTAATTCTTTTATCTATTGAGTAAGGGCACTAAGATCATTAGGAGGAGTTTAAGGATTTTGTTTAATCCCTTATATATCAAAATTAGAAGGTAACTTAGCTCCTTGATTAGCTAATGAAAGAAAATATCTTTCTTTGTTTCATTCTAAAATCTTTTGCATAAGAGTATGGAATTGGGGATCTTGTTCTGCTTCTTGAAGCTTTTCTTTTGTTAACTCTTGTATATGAAGTGCATTATCTTCTTTCTCATTATTATCACCCATTTTTCTTGTGGTAGTTTCTCCTTCGTCTTTTTCCATGTGTTTTTGATATCTCATGACAACAGGGATAAGCTTTATTCCAAATTCTACTAACTTTTGATCAAAAGAATGGAATAGTGCAATTTGTGATAGATATGAAAGTCAGGATAGAATGAAGATTCTATGACTTGAAGATTTCTATCCTTTAGCTTGTGTTGTTCCCTAGTTGAAAGGATGAAAATCCTGTTGGTGGGAACTTAAGCAAAAGATCAAGAAAAGGATGATTTTTCACTTTATGAAGTTTGAAAGTAGCTTCGTAAAAGAATGGATTTGTGAGAAATGCCTAATGTGATTGAATTCTCTATTGCAGAAATTGATTTGGATGAGTAGAATATTCAATTGTAGGTTGGGGAATATACCAAAAATGAATACGCTAGCTATGGTTGTGCCTTTGCGAAAGGGCTCTTCTTTGAAAGAAAGCTTGTGAGTATAAGGGTTCTACAACATAACATTAGTGAAACCCCTTACACGGTCATGATATTAATGTATAAAGGTTCTATGTTTAAGTAAAACCTTTCGGCTTTGGTACAAGAATCGTCTTTTCTTCAATAGTTTCTTGTAGCTAAATGGTTTCTTCAGTTTTTTGATTCATTTGAGAATAGATTTCTTAACAAAAGTTGTGGATTTCCAATCTCTTAACATGGGAATAATCAATGTGATTGTGAGTTTTGGATTATCTTTACTGAATTAATGTATTGAAAGCACATCAAGCAAATTGTAGAATAGTTGTGTTTAAGTCCTATACTAAACATCAAGTGTATGATCAAAATGTTTTTCAAAAATTGTTTTAACAAGTTTTACACATGATAGATAGTTCAAACAGACTCACTCTTAGTACTAAAGTAGATCATCATACTAATCAACAGCCCACATCTTAAAACTGCATCAGCTCACACAGCCATGTCACCCCCGAAAGGGCGCCTATTTTTTTGTCTTTTCCAGGTGCATACTCAGAGTGACGGAAGTGGATATCGGATCCCCTGAGCAAACAGTCCTCAGAAATTATATGGTGAGTATCTTGTGGGTAGATTCTTCCCTCCCCTGCACTATGATTATTATGATGTTCAGAAACTAACTTCAGTTGGATATTACACTAAGTTCATAGTAAGGGTTTCCGTTCGGTGTGGCAAATGATATACTCCCTCGAGAGACCTTCCAAACTTTAGAACAAAGGCTTTGGGGATGGTTATCAATGCACACTACCGTCGAATGGGATTTTCATCAACCATCCACATTTGATTAAAGTGGGTTGGAAAACTTGAATTTAGTTGTTCCCACTTAGGTCGTTCCCGTAGGGTGAGTACTTTTTCCCACTACGGCAGGCCTTCTAAAGGATGTAATCAAAACATTAAATTTGCATGAAATTTGAAAAGGAAAGTTTGGTATTTTGATCACCTAGTTAAGGGGAGAGCATAGACCTATTGCCACAGAAAAAGCAAACAAATGTTTTTTTTTTTTTAAACCCAAATCACAATTGATCTACTCTAAGTGAAGATATTGCTTCACAAAAGAAAATTGTTCAATTTTAATTGCAAGATCATTGTGTAGTGACTACCCTAGATTGATTCATTTTAAAATCCATGTCTATCCTAGGATTGATTCATTTTGATTAAGTGACTATCCTAGGATTAGTTCATTCCAATTAAGTTCCTACTGGCTGCGGTTGCATCGGATCCAGTCAAATCTCTACCTAATTTATAAATTACAATTTGCAAATTCTGTAAAGAAATGCGCTAAAACAGACTTAAAGGGCGCTATAGAAAATAGCGCTGTGAAATTAGTAAAGGGCACTATGAAATTGCTGATGGGCATTGTGAAATTGATAGCTAGTGCTATGAAATGGTGAATGAGCGTTGCAAAATGATGAACGGGCACTACGAAATGGATAACATGCACTGCGAAATGAAGAACAAGCACTACAAAATGGAGAACGAGTGCTGCAAAATGGAGAATGGGCACTGCAAAATGAGTAACGGGTGTTATGACAGTGTTAAAGAGCGTTGTAAAATAGTGAACGAGAATTGTGACATTGTTAAAGAGTGTTTTAAAATAGTGAACGGGCGCTGAAACGTGTTTAATGCGCTGAATCGCTCTTCTAGTCGTAACCTGTCAGAAAAATCTACAAAAAGATGTTAAAATTTGGGGCAAGTGCCCCACGGTGGGCACCAAAAATGTGTGGTAAATATGTTAGTATCAAAATGAGCTAAAATAAACACACAAATGAAACCTTAAACCAACGAAAGCAAGATAAATTGAATTCAGAGAAAACAAACAAAGCTTCTTCAGAACCGTTCCATTGTCCTCTATCTCCAGGGATTTTTTTGAAGTTGCTACTCTCAGATTGTGTAAGCAAGGCTTCTCAGAATGGCAACCTGTAGAACGAGTATGCAAAAGGGAGATTACTTCTATCCTATATATTGATGGAGTGAAATGTTGATACGGATATGCACAAGGGCTGCAGATTATGCATAGGGGCAGCAAATTATGGATGCTATGATATGAGGTGGATATACCATGATATAAATTACTACTATGCTATGCTAGAATGCTATGAATGCTAAAAGGCTATGCTATTACAAATTGGCTATAGTTTTCCTGTATGCAAGCTTCTATGTTTTTTAGAGACCCGGCAGTCCCTTTTATAAATTTTCACGGGCAAGAGCCTAGCTGGCAAAGATCAATGGATGTGAGATTGTTTGGTAATTTTGAATGGTGAGAGATTGAGAGGTTGAGAGGAAGATGGAAGATGTTGGGAGGTTGGAGAGAAGAATGGAGGCTTGTCTTCAACCCACGGGAACAAGCTTGCACAGGAACCGAGAAATTAATTTTTTGTTTTGGAAGTTTGTTTCACGGTTGTTGAAGATAATCCAATATTTTATAAATAGATTTATTTAATTTCATGTGAGTTTGATTTTTGATTTTAGGACTATAGAAGATTTAATTAAATATTTTGGAATATTTAATTGTGCATGAACTTTAGAAGAATTAATTAAATATTTGGAATATTTAATTGTAAATGGATTTTAGAGGATTTAATTAAATATTTGGAATATTTAATTATAAATGAATTTTAGAAGAAAAGAATATTTAATCTTTCTTTGAATAAAATATTCAAGCCAAGATTATATGATAATTAATATAAATAAATCATAATGTTTATTTAATTAATTAAGAAATGGATAAGAAAAGTGATTAAATAAACTTATTTATTTAATCAAAATGAAAGAATGAACAATATAAATAAATTATTTAAATTTATTTATACGCAAATTGAATTCAGAGATTTAATTAAATATTAAAAATATTTAATTAATTACCAGACTATGTGATGTGACCATTTTTAAGTGTATACATTTTGCCCCTCTTTGAAGTGATGTGTTTTCACGCATTGCTTCAAAGAATTTTGAAATTTTCCCTAGACGCTGATTGTCGAATGTTGATAGGTATATGCCCCCGCAAACGATGAATTGATAAGATTTTGAAGTTTTTTAAAAAAAAAATTATGATTTTTGAAGATGTCAATTCATCGTTCGAAAATGATGATATGAAGAAATTGACGTGGAAAAATGTGAGATGAAAAATTGATGACCTAAATTTCCCTTGCTGTGACAAAATGTGATAAAATGCCCCAATTTTTCCTTTAAATAGGTTAAAAATGTCATTTTCCATGTCATTTTCTATTTTTAACCTAGTGAAAATTGTAATTTTTGAGCTCTGGAGTGAGAAAGATGGCACTTCCTATCCACCAACATCGTTTTGAGCGCATCCATCGACATCAGCGGCTGGCACACTATGGACCCGCGGTATGTACCCTGTTAAACTTTTGTGATCTAAAATTTTTCCGTTTAAAGCATGTTTCCCAACCTTTTTGTAGTTTTACACATTCTTGTAGCGCCCTTTATGCTTTTTATAGCACCCATTATGATTTTCATAGCGCCTATGATTCTGTAGCGCCCGTTAGAGTTTTTGTAGCACCTATTAGGTGTTTTGTAGCGCCCATTAGACTTTTTGTAGCCCCCATCAGATATTTTGTAGTGCCTAGTAAGATTGCTATAGCACCCATGATTTGATGTTGTTTGATGTGATCAATTTTTTCCCAAGGTTGTTGAAAAACAAATAGTAGCTAATAAATTTTCTTTTAAAGTTGTTAAAAACAAACTGTTGTTTGATAAGTTTACACTGGGATTTGATTGATTTGTCGTGATGAATTGATTTTGATATGATTTGATCTTGATATTCTCATCCTATTCAATAGGAGAGATTGGGCATTTTGTAGCTACGGGAGACATTCCCAAGGACATGGAGTTTGATTCCACAGCTTGTGCAGGCAGATCAAGATGTGATCGAGGCATGTGGATTGACCTCGTTGCTTGACATGCCTGAGGTGCGCCTCAATAGAGGTCTATTGATAGCACTTGCAAAGAGGTGGCACAGCGACATGAACACCTTTCACTTGGTGATAGGAGAGATTACTATGACTCCTGAGGACATGTACCATATCTTGAGGATCCCAGTGATGGGGGAGATAGTGAGGTTTGATGGCCGAGAGGCGGGAGGCACTGATGCTTTGAGGAGGATTTTCAGAGATGATCAGATTGCTAGATATTTCATCCCATGGAGTGATATTGCAGATTCATATCTACCCTTACCCTCTATACTTGCAGGCTTTATTGGAGGTGTGTTGTGTCTCGACCATTGGTCGAAGGGCTTTGCAGTTGGATGGGGTCGTGTACTCGAGAGGATGGTGATGCAGGGCACACGTTATGCTTGGGGATCATGCATGCTTGCACATTTGTATGATGAGCTACATCACATTGTATATGACAAAGGTCATAGTTTTGCAGTTAGTTGTTCATTGTTACTGATATGGGCATGGGAGCATTTTCCTGTCATGCAACCATTGACTCAAGGACGGCAACCGGCTGGTCGACTATACAGATTCAAATATGCAAATATCATTACTCAATCGAGATTGGGTAAATTAGCTCATTGGCAGTGTCTTCTAGATGATCTAGATACAGTTCGTTGGCGACCCTATGTAGATTGTGAGGGATGGCCAGAGGATGCGAGGGAGATGCCCTATGTGTTTACCGCTAGATATCTTATTGGCCGGACACCTAGGCTTATTGAGAGGTTTCTTGTTGGTCAAGTATGTCGACAGTTTGGTCAGCCTCAGGGTATGCCTATGGGTTCTGCTATTTATGCACGCCGACAGCAGGAGGTCACAGTGTGGGGTCCATGGATTTCATATGATGTAGCAGTGGCAAAGTTTACTAGTTTGGGAGCTCAGATGTGGGACTATAGACCTGATATTCTTGATAGAGGGATGATGGTAGAGTATGGTTAGTATGTGTTGGATCATCTTGTGCCACGATTATTTGATCCTGATGAGCCTATCCCTATTGCAGAGGAGAGACCACAAATAGTTGGTCATAGATGATAGCGAGAGGCAGCTATAGAGAGTGATGATTCCAAGGAGGATGATGATGAGTCAGATGATGATGGAGATAGTAGTGATGAGGAGAGTGAGGGTGACAGTAGTGGGGGTAGAGGTAGAGGTAGAGGTGGCAGAGGTGTTAGAGGTGTTAGAGATAGTAGAGGTGTTGGTAGAGGTGGACCATAGATGAGACAGATAGGTCCATCATCTTCAGTAGATCCAGTGGGGTCCAGTCAAATAGCTACCTTGCAGAGTAGAGTGTAGAGTTTAGAGGATCAACTAGCACAGGGCAATCCTTGATTACACAGCTACAGCGGTAGTTGACTTTAATGACGGGTGAGAGATATAACTCGACGACAGGGTGAGGAGGCCATGGCTCTAGCTAAGAGTCTTTAGAGAGTAGCAGTAGGTGATGGCATGATGAGAGAGTTGACCAAAGTTTTCTGGGAGGTGGACTTCTATAGGATTAGATATCATGATGTAGTACCACCCAAGCAGAGAGTGAGTTATACATAGTCTTGATCTACACATAGTCGTTCTCGGACTACCAGCAGGGGTGTTTCACAGCCATTACCTCCAGGAGGTCCATCAGGTGTAGGTGGGACAGGTCCTAGACCAACACCATCAGAGGATAGCACGGCATAGTGCTTTGTACATGATATTCTATGATACTCGTTTGAGACATTTGTATACACATTGATATGGTCACATTTTTTATGATGTATATCATGTGACACCTTTGTACATTTTGACATTCATTTTGGAGATGTATGATATGCAGCGATGATGTATGATGAGTGCATCTATTTTCTATATGCATGATGTTTTATGTGATGGTTTATTATGTGATGTTCATGATGTATATGTATGCATGATTTTTGGATTTAAAAATGCAAGTGCAATGTTATGATATAATTACAATCTATTGATGAATGAATATGAATATGAATATGAAATGATGGATGCTTATGAATGTTTTTTGATTATGATGTATGATTTGTTTTTTATGATTTTCTGATGTGAATATGTATGAAATGATGTTTTTGGTGAATGTCAAAAATGTACTCAGTCATTTTAGTGGAAAGACATGAAACATTTGATATTTTTCTAGTTTTGGAAAAATCTATAAATGCAAATTGCAAATTCTAAAATGAAAGCAATCTATACTAGCCATGCAGGATATCTGTACAATATTGACATTCTGAGAGCTTATTTGTGTTTTTTGTATCATCATAGAGCATTGAAATGTTGAAAGTTAATACAAGCATCAAAGGGTATGTTAGCACCAGTGATGACCTGAGTATTGCTTTCATGATTTTTAATATAGCAAGTTAATACAAGCATCTAGGTATAATTGAACCGAGATGACCTGAGGATTGCTTGCATAAACAAACAAGAGTTAACCCATTTCCTATGCAAATTCTGAAATTTCATCAATGATACATAGTAGAGCATGTCACACGACCAATTTGCATAGTACTAATGATTTCCTTGCAAACAACAAACAAAGAAAAATCATATTCCTTCCTTGCTTTTCTAGTTCAGTACATCATTGAATTTCTCCAGAGATATGATAGAAAATCAAACAACAATTCAAATTTTTCCTAAAGTATTTCAAACATTATTTAGATTAAGATCATCCAAGTTTATTGTCAACATTGATGTTTGTGTTTTGATTATCGTTGTTTGATTTCATTGACATTGAGTGATCGTTTTGGTGTTGTGGTTGATTTGATGCGTCAATGTATGTTGTGTTTTGTTGAACCATCTTTTGTCCATTTGTGATATTCGAAAAGCTTGTTGCCCTTCTCGTCTCAATCTGTGTTTTTGCCCCCAGTTTAAAAACTTGAATATGATGAATATGTACAAATTTCATCAAGCCATGATGAAACACAAGGATTCTCGTTGCATGATATGGATATGATAGATATGTACAAATGAAAGATATGGATAGATGATGTCGTTATGCGAATGCAAGACATAAGCTAATAGATAGAGGAGCCCAAATAGAACCTATTTGTCAGGTTTTCACCACTTGTTTTTTTTGCATTTTTTCAAGACTTTTCTGATTTTTTTGTATTTTTTCAGGACTTATTTTTATTTTTTATTTTTTTGTATTTTTTTCAAGACTTTTTATTTTTATTTATTTTTAGGGACCTTTTTATTTTTATGTATTTTTTTAGGACCTTTTTTTTATTTTTATGTACTTTTTCAGGACCTTTTTTTAATTTTTATGTATTGTTTAGGACCTTTTTTGATTTTTTGTATTTTTAGACATAGAATTTCTTCAAATGAATGTTGTTGATCGGCTCTTCAAATAGGTCCCCTTCTGACGTAGATAACTAATATGCTCCAGAACCGTATGCTGCAATGATGAAAAATGGACCAAGCCAATTTGGTTCAAATTTGCCTTTCTTTTCTCTGTCTTGTTGATTACATGAATTTTCTCTCAAGACTAAGTCACCCACTTGAAATGTTCATTGTTTAACTCTGTGATTGTAGCTATGGGACATAATCTATTGATAACCCTTCAAATGATTAGCCGCATGTTGACGTCTTTCATCTAACAATTCAAGCTCGTACAAACGAGATACTTGGTAGTCTTCATCATTTATCAATCCTTTGAGTGAGACCCTAAATGAAGGTATTTCAACCTCTAGTGGTAAGATTGCTTCTACTCCATATACCAAGGAATATGGGGTAGCTCTTTTTGGTGTGCAAATGCTAGTTCTGTATGCCCACAAAGTTGGATTTAACTGGACATGCCAATCACGACCGGCATCATTTACCGTCTTCTTCAAGATCTTCAAGATTGTTTTGTTTGAAGCTTCTACTTGACCATTTCCTTGTGGATAGTAGGGTGTAGAGAACCTGTGTTGAATGTGAAATCTTTCACAAAGTTCTTCAACATCCTGATTCTTAAAAGGCCTCCCATTATCAGTAATGATAGAATTAGGAATTTCATATCTACAAATGTTGTAATTCAAGATAAATGAAGAGATTTGTTTACCAGTCACGGTCGTCAAAGGAACAACTTCAATACATTTTATAAAATACTCCATAGCTGTGATGATGAATTTATGCCCATTGGATGATGAAGGATGAATTTTTCCAACAAGATCTAGTCCCCATTGAGAAAAAGGCCATGTCAGAGTGAAAGTTTGTAATTCTTGTGCAAGTGCATGAATAAGATTCCCATGGATTTGGCATTTAGAACACTTCTTGACAAACTCAAAAGATTCCCTCTCCATAGTAGGCCAATAATATCCCATTCTAATAAGTTTCTTGGCTAAGGTTAAACTGCTTGAATGAGTTCCACAAATACCACCATGAACCTCTTGTAAGGCCTTTTCAGATTTGTCACATTCAAGACATCGAAGGAGTGTACCATCAAGACCACGTCGGTAAAGAATATCGACGATCAAGGTGTAACAAGATGATTGACGTATGAAATTCCTTTTTTTGGTTTCGAGATAAATCTAGAGGTAAGATGTTATCTTTCAAGTAGGTATAAATCTTTCCATATAAGGGTGAATCAGAACCAATTAAATGGTAGATGACTTGGGTTTCAGGATTATCATAGCTAGGAGAAAACAATTGTTCCACCAAGAATTCATATGATTTCTGATCTTCTGATAATTGTAACATGGAAGCAATTGTAGCCATTGCATCTGCAGCTTTATTATCAATCTAAGAGATTTGTGAAAACTTGATTGTCACAAAATAATTTTTAAAATCATCCACCATGTTCTTGTAAGGTAGTAGCTTATCATCTTTAGTTTGATAATCATCATTGATTTGATTAATGACAAGTTGTGAATCACCATAGACTTGCAACTCTGTAATCTGCCAGTCCAATGCTATCTTCATTCGAGTAAGCAATGCTTCATATTTAGCTATGTTATTTGTGCAGGGAAACATTAACTGATATGATTTTGGAATGGAATGTCCTTCAGGTGTGACAAAAATAATCCCTGCCCTTGAGCCTTGTTGTGTGTAGGATCCATCAAAGTACAATGTCCATGATTTCTAAATTTTTTCCATGAAGACATCTGCATCAGGAAATTCAATGTGCATTGGGTTTTCTTCTTGTAAAGGTGCTTCGGCCAACTGATCTGTGATAACCTATCCTTTTATAGCTCTTTGATCTACATAGTGAATGTCAAACTCACTTAAGATCATTACCCATTTTGCAAGTCTTCCTATTAAGGTAGCTTTGCTTAAGAGGTATTTTAGTGGATCAATTTTGGTGATCAACATAACTATATGAGCCAACATATAGTGTCGCAAGTTTTGAGAAGCAAACACTACTGCTAAGCAAGCTTTTTCAATGAAAGTGTAGTTCAATTCATGACTTGTTAAAGTTCTGTTGATATAGTACATAGCCCTTTCTTTACCTGTAGAATCCTCTTGTGCTAGTAGCACTCCCAAAGATACTTTTGTTGCTGAAATATAAAGTATGAGGGGCTTTCCTAGAACTGGTGGAATTAGGACTAGTGGATTCATAAGATATTGCTTGATTTGATTAAATGTTGCTTCACATTTTTCCTCCCAGTTGAATGGGACATTTTTATGCAATAGATGTGTAAATGGTAAGCTTTTGTCTACCAGTTGAGCTATAAATCTCTTGATGGATTGTAGGCATCCTTGTAGAGATCGAAGCTGACTGATATTCTAAGGTAGCGGCATGTCCATTATAGCTTGTACTTTTTCTAGATCAACCTCTATGCCCCTTTCTGAAACAATGTATCCCAGGAGTTTTCCAGATTTAACACCAAAGATACATTTCTTTGGATTGAGTCAAACATTGAACTTCTCCATTCTGACAAAGATTTTTGACAAGATTTCAAGATGTCCTTCTCTTGTGTGAGATTTGGCCAATAAGTCATCCACATAGTCTTCCATGAAGGTGTGCATCATGTCATGGAAAATAGTTGTCATTGCTCTTTGATAAGTCCCTCCTACATTCTTTAACCCAAATGGCATTACATTCCAACAATAGGTACCCCAAGGACATGTGAACATTGTTTTATCTTGATCCTCTAGTGCAATCTTTATCTGGTTATATCCTGAAAATCCATCCATCAATGAATACATTGCATGGCCAGCAGTTAAATCAAAAATCATATCTACATTTGGAAAAGGAAGCCATCTTTGGGACATGCTTTGTTCAAATCCCTGAAATCTATACAAATTCTAATCCTTCCATCTGGCTTTGAAATAGGTACGATATTGGAAATCCATTCTGCATAGTCAATAGACCGAATGAATCCAACATCTAAGAGCTTCTTTAATTCTTCTTTAACTAATAATGCAACATGTGGATGCATTTTTCTGAGTTTTTTCTTCATAGGTTTTTCCCCTGCGTTTATTGATAGATGATGCATTATCAGATTAGGATCCAATCCTAGCATATCAGCATATGACCAAGCGAAATTGATTTGATTCTCCTTCAAAAAGCCTATGAATTTTCTGTACTTCTTCCACTATTAATGATGCTCCTAGTTGCAAGATTTTTGGCTGCTCTTTTGTACTTATGTTGATTGATTCTATAGGCTCAATCAAAATAGAAGATCTTTCTTGATATTGTTTGGGAAGAGTGTCAAGTTTCTCATCCTTTATTTCCTCAAAAAGGTTTTCACCATTGGATTCGCTCTTTATTTTTCTCTTGTTGTGATCTACCACTGCCGTTTGTTGGTTTTCACTGATAGATCCATCTTTTATTTCATTTATTTTGTAGCTAAGAGACTTGACACCCTCCCTATCAAAATATTGACTATGAGATTCTTGGATGAAAAAAATTATTTTCTTCACTAGATGAACAAAGGAAATTTACAATATCCTCATCATCATGGAATGTAAGGATATGGATAGGTGCATTGTCATCCCAATCAATAAGTTCTGGATAGACTAAAGGCATGGAATCATTAGGTGGAGTAAGGTCTTGAGTTATCAAAGTCATGATATGGTTGTCATTTTCATGAGGGACAAGGTTTATGATGGTATTTTCCCGTCGATTATCAATCCCATAATAATCTGAATCATCCTCATTTGAGTCATCATCATATCGTGGTTCAAATTCAAGTGATTATGTTCCCGAGCTTTCTCCTTGTATGAGAATGGGTGCATACTTGTGTATGGTATCAACTTGTTTGTCTCTCCAAAATTCATCGTTATAAATGGTGTCCCATTCATATTCATTGGAATCAGTATCTAAACTATTCTGCAATTGAAACACTGATTCATAAAATTTCTGTGGAGCAACATCTCCATGGGGTTTCTCTGAATTTGGTTCTACTTCATGAATTTGTTGTGTTTGTTGTGAAGTTGACTCCTCTGTATCTTTTCCATATCCAAGTCTTGTTTTATCATTTGGATGTATTGAAATAGGTTGAATTGGCTCAATGATTCCTTCTTTTCTTTTCCCTATAGGACCATTTCCTTCATAGCCCATTCGTTGCATGATAGTATACCCTTTGCCATATTGTTCGGTAGGTAACTTGATGTGCAAGAGAGATTCGTCATCTTTGTATAACCAGCTTAGGATGTCCCTATCTTTAGCTTCTTCCTCAATAGTGTTAGCTTTAATGAATTGTCCATCAAACTTTGTGATTGGCACAGAAGATTGGGATGTAGAGGTTGTTGCGATCTTCTGATTTGATAGAGTTGGTTGACCATGTGACCTTGGAGAAGGAGGTAAGGTAGAAAGAGATAGTGAATATTTGCCTACTCCTTTGTCTTTTAAATGTAGCTTGGTGTCAAGATTCTTTATCAATTCTTGCAATTGGTCTTGTAGATTGGAAGAAAAAGTAGTAAGAGCCTCCCTATTGTTTGGCACAAAGGTGTCTTGAGTTGCTCAAAAATTTGAACAAGTTTGGGTGCTATTGTAATCAGTTTGTATAGTTATTTCATGTCCATCATAAGGAAACTTGATGCATTGATGATACGTTGATGGTACTGCTTGCATATCATGAATCCATGGATGACCCAAAAGTATGTTATAGGATAGATCACGATCTAGAACCTGACAAAATGTATTCTTCTCAATAGGTCCCACTCTGATAGGTAGCATTATTAGTCCTTTAGAAGCTCTTTCTTCATCATCATATGCCTTGATAGTTATTTTCCTGCGTGGACTGATGGAGTTTTTTGATATTCCTAAGGCATGTATTAGCTTTAAGGTACAAATTTTTAAACCGGCTCCTCCATCTATTAAGACACGTCCGATTTGATGTTTATGGATCATGACTTCAAGATAAAGCGATGAATTATGTGGATGTGTCATGGAAGCATCATCTTTTTTAGAGAATGAAAGACAAGTGGGGGAAGACAAATGTCCCACCATGGCTTGAAATTTGTTTACATCCAGATTAGTGTCAACAGTTGTGTTTACAAGAGCTTCTTCTAAAATATTTTTGTGTATGGGGGATATTTTGAGAAGTTCAAGGATGGAGATTTGAGCTAATGTTTTTCTCAATTGATCAACTAGATTATAATGATTTGGAGAAGAAATAGCTGCCTGAGATGAACTACCTTTTAAAACAACTTTTGTTTGTCCTCTCGTAGTCACATTAACTTGTTGATACTCTTGTTTTTCCTTGATTTTAATAACATTAACCCATTGATTATCTGCATAGATGTGGTGGATTATGTTGCCTTCAACATTATTTATTCCTTTCCCTTTGGTATCTAATGCTTCCCCCTTTTGATATTTTGGTAAAGGATCTTTGAATGCTTGATGATCGTCATTGGTATGATGTCCTTCAATTGTAATAGTGCCATTGTCAATTAAATCTTGTACTAGATTTCACAAGGCTTGACAGTTATTTGTTCTATGACCTTTACATTGATGATAATTGCAATAATATGAGTCATTCCATGATGGTGGTTTGACTCGTGGCTCATAATCTCTTTACGGTGGTAAGGTAATAACCTTATGATCGAGAAGCTCCTTGAGAGCAGACTCAAGAGATTGAACCAACGTAGTAAAATTCTGTTGATTTGAAAAGAATGGAGATCTGGGTGGATTTGATGTTTGGGTATTGCCAAGATTGTTATTGAAATTACCATGATTATCCTTGGTATTTTGATTGGTCATGCTTTCTTGATTGGAGTTTTGTCCTTGTTGATTGTTGTTTATTTGTTAGTTGGTATTTCCTTGTTGGTTGTTTTGTGGAGCACTTGATAAGTTGAAGATAGATGATCTTGTTCATAAATTGTTTGCATCCACTATACCATTATTGACAACATTTTTATTTTTGTTCCAAAACCTTGTTTTATCATTGTTGTTTTGATTGGATGAACTTGGATTATCAAGTTTTATCACTCCTCTTTTAACCAAAGCCCCTTCAATGGTGATTGCATTCTCAATCAATTTTTCAAAGTTAGGAGGACAATGAAGATTAGGCCTGTAGCTTAATTCTTGATCAAGGCTATTGATGAAGATATCTACTTTTCCTTTTCAGGAATAGGATGGGAATATCGTGCAGACAATCTTCTCCACCTTTGCAAAAACGTAGTGAAAGATTCCCCTACTTTTTGTTTCACTTTACAAAGATCAAGCATGGTTATCTGGTGTTGGATATTGTATGTGTATTGTGATATAAACTAATTTATTAACTCCTCAAAAGTTTTGATGGGGGGTGTGATCTTGGAAATCCATTCCATGGATTGTCCACCCAAACTTTGTGGAAACAATCGCATTAAGTAGGTTTCTTCATAAGCAAATTTGAGGCTCATATTTCAGAAATCCCTCACATGTTCAATGGGGTCATTTTTTCCATTGTACCTAACAAATTTAGCGATTTCACAATGTTTTGGAAAAGGGATCATTTGAAGACTCCTATCAAATGGATAAGGAGATATGTCATCCAAAACATACTTCTTTGTTGAACCTCCTTGCATTTCCTTTATTTGCCCTTGTAATTCTTTTATCTGTTGAGTAAGGGCACTAAGATCATTAGGAGGATTTTTAGGATTTTGTTTAATCCCTTCTATATCAAAATTAGAAGGTAACTTAGCTCCTTGATTAGCTAATGAAAGAAAATATCTTTCTTTGTTTCAGTCTAAAATCTTTTCCATAAGAGTATGGAATTGGGGATGTTGTTCTGCTTCTTGAAGCTTTTCTTCTGTTAACTCTTCTATATGAAGTGCATTCTCTTCTTTCTCATTATTATCACCAATTTTTCTTGTGTTAGTTTCCCCTTCATCTATTTCCATGTGTTTTTGAGATCTCGTGACAATAGGCACAAGCTTTATTCAAAATTCTACTAACTTTTGATCAAAAGAATGGAATAGTGCAATTTGTGATAGATATGAAAGTCAGGATAGAATGAAGATTCTATGACTTGAAGATTTCTATCCTTTAGCTTGTGTTGTTCCCTAGTTGAAAGGATGAAAATCCTGTTGGTGGGAACTTAAGCAAAAGATCAAGAAAAGGATGATTTTGCACTTTATGAAGTTTGATCGTAGCTTCGTAAAAGAATGGATTTGTGATAAATGCCTAATGTGATTGAATTCTCTATTGCAGAAATTGATTTGGACGAGTAGAATATTCAATTGCAGGTTGGGGAATATAACAAAATTGAATACGCTGACTATGGTTGTGCCTTTGAGAAAGGGCTCTTCTTTGAAAGAAAGCTTGTGAGTATAAGGGTTCTACAACATAATCATCATTGAAACCCCTAACACAGTCATGATATCGATGTATAAAGGTTCTATGTTTAAGTAAAACCTTTCGGCTTTGGTACAAGAATCGTCTTTTCTTCAATAGTTTCTTGTAGCCAAGTGGTTTCTTCAGTTTTTTTATTCTTTTGAGAATGGATTTCTTAACAAAAGTTGTGGTTTTCCAATCTCTTAACATGGGAGTAATCAATGTGATTGTGATTTTTGGATGATCTTTACTGAATTAATTTATTGAAAACACATCAAGAAAATTGTAGAATAGTTGTGTTTAAGTCCTATACTAAACATCAAGTGTATGATCAAAAAAAAATTCAAAAATTGTTTTAACAGGTTTTACGCATGATAGATAGTTCAAACAGACTCACTCTTAGTACTCAAGTAGTTCATCATACTAATCAATAGCCCACATCTTAAAACTGCGTCAACTCACACAGCTATGTCACCCCCGAAAGGGTGCCTGTGTTTTTGTCTTTTCCAAGTGCGTACTCAGAGTGACAGAAGTGGATACTGGATCCCCTAAGAAAACAGTCTGTGGTAGTTATATGGTGAGTATCTTGGGGGAAGATTCTTCCCTCCCCTGCACTATGATTATTATGATGTTTAGAAACTGACTTCGGTTGGATATTACACTAAGTTCATAGTAAGGGTTTCCGTTCGGTGCGGTAAATGATATACTCCCTCGAGAGACCTCCCAACCTTTAGAACAAAGGCTTTGGGGATAGTTATCAATGCACACTACTGTCGAATGGGATTTTTATCAACCATCCACATTTGATTAAAGTGGGTTGGAAAACTTGACTTTAGTTGTTCCCACTTAGGTCGTTCCCGTAGGGTGAGTACTTTTTCCCACTACGGCAGGCCTTTTAAATAATGTAATCAAAACAGTAAATTTGCATGAAATTTGAAAAGGAAAGTTTGGTATTTTGATCACCCAATTAAGGGGAGAGCATAGATCTATTGCCACAGACAAAGCAAACAAATGTTTTTAAAAACCCAAATCACAATTGATCTACTCTAAGTGAAGATATTGCTTCACAAAAGCAAATTGTTCAATTTTAATTGCAAGATCATTGTGTAGTGACTACCCTAGATCGATTCATTTTAAAATTCATGTCTATCCTAGGATTGATTCATTTTGATTAAGTGACTATCCTAGGATTATTTCATTCCAATTAAGTTCCTACTGGCCGCGGTTGTGTTAGATCCAGTCAAATCTCTACCTAATTTACAAACTACAATTTGCAGATTCTATAAAAAAATGCGCTAAAACAGACTTAAAGGGCGCTATAGAAAATAGCACTATGAAATTAGTAAAGGGCACTATGAAATTGCTAACAGGCACTGTGAAATTGATAGCCGGCACTGTGAAATGGTGAATTAGTGCTGCGAAATGATGAACGAGTGCTACGAAATGGATAACGGGCGCTGCACAATGATGAACAGGCGCTGTGAAATGGAGAACAGGTGCTGCAAAATGGAGAGCAGGCACTACAAAATGATGAACGACCATTATGAAAGTGTTAAAGAGCACTGTAAAATAGTGAACAGGCACTATGAAAGTGTTAAAGAGTGTTGTAAAATAGTGAATGGGCGTTGAAACATGTTTAATGCACTGAATCACTCTTCTAGCCATAACCTGTCAGAAAAATGTACAAAATGATGTTAAAATTTGGGGCAAGTTCCCCACGGTGGGAGCCAAAAATGTGTGGTAAATATGTTAGTATCAAAATGAGCTAAAATAAACACACAAATGAAACCTTAAACCAAAGAAAGCAAGATAAATTGAATTCAGAGAAAACAAACAAAGCTTCTTTAGAACCGTTCCATTGTCCTCTATCTCCAGGGATTTTCTTGAAGTTGTTGCTCTCAGATTGTGTAAGCAAGGCTTCTCATAATGGAAACCTGCAGAATGAGTATGAAAAAGGGAGAGTACTTCTATCCTATATGCTGATGGAGTGAAATTTTGATACGGATATACATAGGGGTTGTAGATTATGCACAGGGGCAATAGATTATGGATGCTATGATATGAGGTGGATATACCATGATATAAATTACTACTATGCTATGCTAGAATGCTATGAATGCTAAAAGGCTATGCTATTACAAATTGGCTATAGTTTTCCTGTATGCAAGCTTCTATGTTTTTCAAAGACCCGACAGTCCCTGTTATAGATTTTCACAGGCAAGAGCCTGGCTGGCAAAGATCAATGGCTATGAGATTGTTTGGTAATTTTGAATGGTGAGAGATTGAGAGGTTGAGAGGAAGATGGAAGATGTTGGGAGGTTGGAGAGAAGAATGGAGGCTTGTCTTCAACCCATGGGAACAAACTTGCACAGGAACAGAGAAATTAATTTTCTATTTTGGAAGTTTGTTTCACGGTTGTTGAAGATAATCCAATATTAAATAAATAGATTTATTTAATTTTATGTGAGTTTGATTTTTGATTTTAGGACTATAGAAGATTTAATTAAATATTTTGGAATATTTAATTGTGCATGAACTTTAGAAGAATTAATTAAATATTTGGAATATTTAATTATGAATGAATTTTAGAAGAAAAGAATATTTAATCTTTCTTTGAATAAAATATTCAAGCCAATATTATATGATAATTAATATAAATAAATCATAATGTTTATTTAATTAATTAAGAAATGGATAAGAAAAGTGATTAAATAAACTTATTTATTTAATCAAAATGAAAGAATGAACAATATAAATAAATTATTTAAATTTATTTATACGTAGATTGAATTTAGAGATATAATTAAATATTAAGAATATTTAATTAATTACCAGACTATGTGATGTGACCATTTTTAGGTGTATACAAGTTGTTCAGTCGTTACTCCTAAAGACAATTACCTATTTGGTAGATGTATAAATAGAAGTAGAAAACTCTTTTCTGTGGCTGTTGTGATTATGAGATTATCATTCCTTGGCTATATGCAAATGTATTGAAATACTCTGTGTTAAAATTTAAAAAAAAACATGCAAAGATATGTTGTAAAATTTCTTCTCTATGTAGTATTTTAGGGATTCAATTATTGAATCTTTAAGGTATTTTGTAGATGAGAAAAATAGAGAAATATGTGCTTAACTGAAAATAGAGAAATCCTCTGATTTGTTATTATTGTTCAAAAATATTGAGGGGTTGGTACTCCTTGAGATAGATATCTCTAAACAAGGGGTTGGTTCTCCTTGAGTGGGTGCTCTAAAATGGCCTATAAGGGATTGTGAATAGTTGATTAAAAGATTAAGTCTGCAAGGAATTTTGGGAGTGGTTTTATACCCCATGATGGTTTTCCACTCGGCAAAATATTGTCTCTTTGTTCTTATATGTTCTCACTATTTTACTGTGATGTCTTTGTTTCAGTTCTCTGTTGGGTCATTATTTTTCTCAATTCTATTTATGAATGATTACATTCAACTCATGAATGCATTAATCATAGTAATATTGAGATCAAATCTGAGTTGTGCATTTGAATATTTGAAAAATTTGTCAAATAGTTAAGACATTGATTCACCCCCCCTCTTAGTGTCATTTTAACTCCAACAATTGGTATTAGAGCGTAGGGTCCTCTAATAGGTTTGAATTGCCTTGGATTGATCTTGGTCTTGGAGTTTATTTTAATGGCACATTCTCAAGATGGTGCCTCTATAACCAAAGCTCCATTATTTGATGGAACAAATTATGTGTTCTGGAAAATCAGAATGGAAGCTTTTCTTGTTTCTTTTGATGTTGATATTTGGAGCATTGTTTTAACTGATTACAATGTACCAGCTGCTATTCCCACTAATGCTGCTGAAAAAAAGAGGTATGAAACAAATTCCAGAGCTAAGCATGCCATCTTGTGTGGGTTAACTAAAGATGTGTTCATTAAATTCATGCATTGCAAATCTGCTCATGAAATCTAGGAAAAAATTGAAACTATATATCAAGGGAATGAGAAAGTCAAACTATCAAAAATCATTACACTCAAACATCAGTTTGAGGAGATGAAAATGAAGGATGATGAAAAAGTGGTTGAATATTTCCTAAGAGTTGATGAAGTTTTCAATGCAATGAAAGGTCTAGGTCAAGAGGTTGATGAATTTGATGTGGTCACAAAGGTTGTTAGAACCTTACCATCCAAATTTGAATCTAAGGTTTCAGCCCTAAAAGAAAAGAAACACTTTGATAAGCTTACCTTAGATAGTCTGCAAGGAATACTTACTGCCTGTGAAATGAGAACTAGCAAAAACATTTCAACACGAAAAGAAACTACCTTTAACACTAAAAAGAAAGGAAAAGTCGAAGTTAGTGAATCAGAGTTGTCTGATTCTAAAGAATCCCATTTCACTAGAAGACTTAAAAAGGGATCAGAAAAATATAAGGGAAAACTTCCCTTTAAATGTTTTAACTGTGGCAAAATAGGTCACTTTGCTGGAAAGTGTCTCTATGATGATCAAATCTATGACAACGAGACATCTAAGAAATAGCCTAAGAAGAAGGCCTTCAAACCTAAATGAAACTTCAATTTTAAAAAGAAGAATAGTCTGTTTAGTAAGGATGAATTTGATATTGAGTCTGAAGATTCATCTACTGAAGAAGATGAAACCTTGTTCATGGCTGAAATTTCTCAGCAAAATGATTCAAACACCATTGACATTGAAGAAGGTGTAGTAGATCTAGAAAGTGAGCTGAAATGTACTTTACAAGAGGTCAAGAAACTCAAAAAACAAGTTCTTGCTCAAGAATATAAACCAGATCAAGAAATGGTCTCTCTAAAAACTCAGCTTGAAGAAGCTAAAAGAGTTTAAGACTATCTTCAAGAGATTATAAGCTGCAAAGATCAATAAATTCAAAAACTGGAACAAGAAGTAGTCCTTCTAAGGAAGGAAATTGAAAAATATGAAAGCACTCAAAAACTAAATGAGATGCCCAGCAAGCAGAAGATGTATAAAGATAAAACTGGTGTTGGTTTTGAAAAGGGTGAATGCTCAACTGACAATGCAAAACAAAATCCCTCTTTTGAAGTCAAAGGTTCAAGTTCAAATTACTCAGAATTTGGTAAGAATCATGTTCAGTTTTTAACATTATGCATTCGATCAGATTCAGTCAAATTAGGTCTCACATTAGTCCATTCATCACTTTCATCCATTCATTAAATAATATCATTTCCTAAGGTCATTTATCAAATAAACATTATCATCATTCTTTTAATAAATCAAACATCATCCCTTTAATTAAATAGGTCAAACATTTATTTAATTAAATCCAATCCATATTTCATCCTTTTCTGATTTAAATAAATCAAATATTTAAATCATGAAAGTCAAACTCACCTAATCAGCATTAAACTAACATAATCATCATCTATTTAATCTAACCCTGATTAAATACTAATCTCACCCACTTGCATTCTCTAGATATCTCCACTTGCACAAATAAATCAATTTTATTGATTTATTAAAAAACCCTCATTTTCCCTCAACATGGCAAGTTGATTTATCCCTCCAACATAGCATTTATTGCTTTTTTTCTTGTCTCTCTCTCAAAATTTATTGCAAAATTTGAATTCAAATTCTCCCTCCCATGGGCACTCTTCCCAAATCTTACACAACCATTGGCCTATCACCACTTGAAAAGTGGCCTATTCTCATTGGAGGATCTTTAGTCCCACATTCACCATCTTGGCCAATCTCTCATCAAGAAAATCTATAAAAGAAGGCCTTCATTCTCATTCATGGATCCACAACTTTTATACAAGGTTACTCTCTTAATTTGAGAACTCATCTTTTCCATCATCTCCATTGCATTTACATCATCTTGAGCTTTGATCAAGGGTTGGGAAAGGGTTACTAGCACATGTAATACCAATCCAATGGTGATGGTTTGGTATGGTGGTAGATGATGATGTTGTGTTGATTATTTGGTTGGTGGATGGTGTTGTCGTGTTGATTACTTGATTGGTGGATGGTGTTGTTGATGTGGTAAGTGGCGTCATTGATGTGATTGGCCCTTGAGAGACCATGATTTGCAATGTTGTGGGAGTGTTTGATGATGTTTCCATTGCTTGTGTGTTTGTCGTTTGTTGTTGTAATGTCAACAATAAGTTTTGGGCATTTGAAAAAATGTTTTGATTAATGGTTGGGATGTTGTTTTGATTGATACTCGGTAGAGGAGGAAGCCCTAAACCAAGGAGTGATGTAGATGACAATGGTGATGGTGGGGGAGCTGGAAATGTAAGGGGGGTGAATCCTTGTGATAGTGTTGTGGTGTTGAAAATGCCCCCTGGTTTGAACATGTCTTCCTCCTCTTGTGAATTTGTGAGGGGGATTTGAGGTGCTCTGTGAAAAGATGTTGATGATGGGTCATAATGTAAAGTGAGAGGAACATTTTTTTGTAATGGATTATGGGGGATGTTTTGTTCCAATGTGGTGTTTATGTCCAAGCTTTGATTATTAACAAGGGGAAGTGATTGAAGAGCATTGAGAAATGTGTTTTCCTTGTTAACGTTGGGTTGAGTTGGAGCAAATGATGTTGTGATTTGTGGGATATTTTTCGTGACATTTTGAGATGGGGGTGTAGATGAAATGGGGATGGTGGATGAGATTGGTGGAAAAGATGTCTCTACTATAGTGGTCACATCAAAATCCGAAGGAAACTTGGCCCCTTGTTTTGCTAGTTCAAGCATGTACAACAAAGAGTTGAGTCTCATCATGATGTTGATGATTCTATGGTTTTCCAGATTTTGGAGCATTTCAGCTATTTCTTCGCGAGACATTCCAAAGGTGAGGTCCTCCCCTTGATTTTCTTCTTGTGGGTTTTGTGATGATGAGGGGATCAATGGATTGCTTGATTATGTGAGATTCATTTCGGCATTTGTTTGGCTAAGGTCACTTGAAGCAAGAGTTTCTTTGTGGGCTTCCATACTCTTCTTGTATTGAGATCTCTTTTGAACCATAAAACAAGGATCAATCTTCGAGAATATGGGAGATGAATCTCTTGATTCTTTGGATTAATCTCTATTTTATGTCCCAAAGTGAAAGTTCTAGGATGCTTTTTTAGGATCAAAAGCGATGATGATGTGATGGTGATGTTTAAAGATGGATGTTATGGATGTTTTTGGCTTTTGATAAATCTCGAATGAAATACTAGGCTTTTAGGATTTTGGATTTTGAGATTCTGAGGTTTTGAGGTTTTGTCCTTGATCTTGATTTGGATTTGGATTTTGATTTTGAACAAAAAGACCCTAAGATGTTTGATAATGATCTAAAGGATAGTTTTGTTCAAAGGATGATGATTTGGATATGTGTGAGGAGAAGGATGCATCTACCCACACCCACCCAAACAAGATTATTGTTTCACTAAGTATATGAAGAAGGATTCATCTATATACACTAAGCTAGAAAAGATGATTTTTGATAATTTTGACTAAGTATATGCAAAAGGATGCATCTACACATGCCTAGCCAAAAGGTGTTTTGATAAATGTTTCAAGGACTTGGTCTCAATGATTTTGGTTTTTTCTTGATTTTTTCATAAAGCCTAGCACTTCAAGGATGATTTCAAGGTTTTTCAAAAGATGATTTATGAGATGATGTTGTTTTGGAGGATGGATGAAAAGTTTTTGATATGTTTTGATCCCTAGATGAACCTAAAAAGACCACTTTGTGTTTTCCTAGACCTAGGTATTGAAGAGCATGCATATGCTTCCTAAAGACCTTTGTAACCAAGAAATGATTTCATTTGAACATTCATTTTTGGATTTCCAATGATTTTTGCTTTGGGATTTGTGAGTCTCCAATCACACATGAAAATTCATTTTGTTTATCCTTGCTTAATGGCTTTATTTTACCAAAAACACTTTCTTTGATTAGATTTCAAACTGAATGTTCAATGTCTCAACTTCATCTCATTTCACAAGGTATATTATGCAAAACTTTGATGAATTTAAGGCAAAGATTACCTATTGTTTAACTTTAGGGGGCAAATTGAGATGTAAATTCAAGTGCTTAGGAACCTCTAAGGATGTAATCCCAAGGGCAAGCAACAACACAATAATTTGGTCAATGATATTTGCCTCCTAAAGGGTTTGAAATTTTGAAAATCATGTTGAATGTTTGTTTTGCAAATGTTTTCGAATACAACACTATGTTTTCAAACCAAGACAATTACAAGCCCTATGGATGTGTAAGACAATATTTGTTGAATCCCCACTTGGACAAGTCCAGCTACGCCCATCTTTAGCGAATGGTTAGATGCTTGACCCCACTGGCTCCCCTCCACGACACTCACTTATACAGGGCATCCAAGCATCAACACCCATGAAACTCCCATGGCATGTTTTCCATTTCTACTAAAGACCGTAAAAGTGTGGGGCAGCTTCAGAACGACCATTCTTACACCAACAAATAGATTAAGGATTTTGGAAAATTCTAGCACATGAGTTCTAGTAAGGACTTTCCGTTCGTGGGAGTTGACCCAATGTGGCAAGAGTCCCCTTTTGGATCCATCTTGTCGGAGTCAACCGCGTGATATTGGTGTTTCTTCCAATATCCACATTTATACCCCAGCTGGAAATACTATTGGCTTTAGAGTGTTACCGGTTGAGCCACTCCCTTGGGTGATTACTTTTTCCCACAAGGCAGGCCTTCTAAGATAAACAAAAGCAAGCAAAGACACAATCCGTAACTCGATCAATCTGTGATGGCACAAAGAAAGAGAATATACACAAAAATGCCCCTACTCACACTCGCACAAGATATTGTTCAATTTTAAGCCCAAATCGAAGTGTTTCAAAGCAATAAAATGCACTTTGAGTGTTTCTCTTGCACCCTAGATCGCACGAAGCGCAAGGGGAGAGGATACGCACTCAAAATGCACCAAAGACAAAATCACACAATTCAAGCACTTGTTCGTTTTATAGCCTTCAAAGCAATTGTGAGTTCATTTTAGCACCAAAATGAAGTGTGAGGATTGCTTGTCCAATTTTTAGCCCAAAACAAAATCTAGTAAGTGTCTAAACTTGAATTTTAACCTTTTGCGAATGGAAAAAATCAAATTGTTCTTTTTAGACGCAAAGGAAAATTAGTGTCCTAGGCGCAAAAAGGTAACAATTTTGTAAAGAAGTGTTGAACAAACACTTAAATCGTTGTAAAACACTTTGAGTTTTCAAAAAAAAAATCATCCTCCTTTCGTTTTCGTTGTGCCTTGTGCCTTCGTTGTGTACCTTGTTCACTTTCGTTTTGCTTTTGTACCTTGTGCCTTCATTTTCCTACAAATATCAAAAATAAGAGTTACGCATGTGTTACAAAACAAAAAATAAAATAAAACATCATAATACATGCCTACCATTTTGAGAAAAACAAAATTAGCAAGCCACATGAATTTTTTAACCCCATGATACAAGATCATTGATTAAAAAAAATTAAAAAAATTAAAAAAAATTAATTGACTTAATAAATAACGAAAGCTATCCTGAAAGCTATTCTATCTTAGTATCAAGCCAACCAAAGTATTAATTATAATGAAAAAAAAGCAATGAGTCAACTAAAAAAAACAAAAAAAAAATAACTAAACGTGAGAATCATGGATAAATGGTCTAAGCCCTAGCCATAAATACCTAGACTAGTGATAATCACTAGGTACTTTTAATGTCATTGCGCATATGCCAAAAAGGAATAAATGCCATGCATTGGGAAGGGGTGTATATAATGCTAAAGATAGTAGTATTCATTATATGCATCAGATGAGTTGGTTTGGCATTAAAGCACAGCCCATAAGAGTATTTGTTAGCTCTCTATCCTTCCAAGATGGCACAACAAACATGATTCGGCCTTTTCTATGCATTGATAGATGACTAAAAAAAGGCTAAGATAAACAACTTTTAGTATTATGAGTATGAAACAATGGTGGACTTTGTCAAATGAAAACAAGTTGGGCACCACCAATTTTGGCTTTCTCCCCTTTTTGACCTATATCATGCAGCTAGAGGTTTAAACTAAAAAAAGAAACAACACACAGGCTAACTCCTCTAGCATACTATCATTTAAGAACACAATCACAAAACAGATCAAAGGATTATTGCCATAGTTCTTTAATCACACATCTAAGCACCAAGACGTAGCAAATATGGAGGGCGCACATTTATTTCTAGCATTGTTTTGAACAGCAACAAAGAATTGTTAGACTTATAAATGCTAATGAATAGGTGTATGGTATAAATCGTGCCATTAGTAGGTGAAAGTTTTTTCTTTGATTTTCAAAAACAAATGCTGCCCTGTAAGGTTTAGTTTAGACAGAAATAACTGCACATATCTTTAGTTTGGCAGATTGCTTTTAATTCCAAACTCAAATTTCCCACAAGAATTCCTTCTTTCAAAATATGTTTGCATTGTGGAGTTCAATATTGACTGAGTTATTAATTTGTATGGGGAATTTGTTTACATCTGTGTATAACTATTCTTGAGTTGTTTTACAGGAATGATTTACAGCTCTCTTCGTTTCCTTTGGAATGACATGAATAGTACAAATACACTTCTCTTAATGCTAAAGAAAAGGAAAGACAGCAAAACACTTATCCAAATGTATAAGCATTTATTATTCGTATGCATTTAAGTAAAACCTTCGTAGCTGCAGAATTCCTAGTTTATATGCCAGTTACCTAGACAACAGTATTAGCTAACATGAGTTGAATCTAAGCATAAGATTTTTTATTTTATTTCATTTCTAACATTCAACAACAAATGTAGCTTTGATGTGAGGCGCAACCTTCCTGGATTTGAAACACCTGTAAGGAAGTCTTGTTTTCCAGTAATGTGATATAACTAGCAACTTATGTTAATTGGAAAGCTTATAAATACTCTTTGAAATCTAAAAATCCCAAAGACAAAAACTATCACACGATCATATGGCCAGTTAAGATGTCAAAACATTTCATTTGAAATTAGAAGCATTGATATTATCATATAAGAAAACAACTAACAAATAATATGAAATAATTATGATTTCCATGTAGTTAGAATGTCTACAACTTTGAAGTTTATTGGAGGTTGGCCCTCCTTCTAGCGCCACAATGAAGTACCCTAAATCTATTCCATATTGAATTGGTGTTACATGTGCTAGTAACCCTTTCCCAACCCTTGATCAAAGCTCAAGATGATGTAAATGCAATGGAGATGATGGGCAAGATGAGTTCTCAAATTAAGAGAGTAACCTTGCATAAAAGTTGTGGATCCATGAATGAGAATGAAGGCCTTCTTTTATAGATTTTCTTGATGAGAGATTGGCCAAGATGGTGAATGTGGGACTAAATATCCTCCAATGAGAATAGGCCACTTGTCAAGTGGTGATAGGCCAATGGTTGTGCAAGATTTGGGAAGAGTGCCCATGGGAGGGAGAATTTGAATTCAAATTTTGCAATAAATTTTGAGAGGGAGACAAGAAAAATAGCAATAAATGCTATGTTGGAGGGACAAATCAACTTGCCATGTTGAGGGAAAATGAGTTTTTTTTAATAAATCAATAAATTTGATTTATTTGTGTAAGTGGAGATATCTAGAGAATGCAAGTGGGTGAGATTAGTATTTAATCAGGGTTAGATTAAATAGATGATGATTATGTTAGTTTAATGCTGATTAGGTGAGTTTGACTTTCATGATTTAAATATTTGATTTATTTAAATTAGAAAAGGATGAAATATGGATTGGATTTAATTAAATAAATGTTTGACCTATTTAATTAAAGGGATGATGTTTGATTTATCAAAAGGCTGATGATAATGTTTATTTGATAAATGACCTTAGGAAACTAGATTATTTAATGAATGGATGAAAGTGATGAATGGGCCTAATGTGAGACCTAATTTGATTGAATTTGATCAAATGCATAATGTTAATTTTGCATGTCTACATTAATAGACATTCATATAGAGTCAATCCTTTCTTCTATGGTTATTGTTTTTTCTGCAACAAATTTGGCCATAAAGTGAGCACTTGCAAGCTTATGAATTCTAGAATACCCAGGTCTGGTCTTAGGAAACACCTTGGTTTTGTTAGACGGATCAGATGTTTTAAATGTAATGCTTTGGGACATTCTACCAAAATGTGCAGAACTGATCTGCAATCTAAATAGCAGAAAATTAAAATGGTTTGGAAACCTAAGACTGTTAACAACAATGAGCAAACTATGTTGGTTCAAACTAATTTTCATTCCAAGAAAAAGGACTTATGGGTCCTGGACAGTGGATGTTCTAACCATATGACTGGTGACAAGAATAAGTTTATAAATCTTGAGGATTATGTAGGTAGATATGTTAAGTTTGGTGAATACTCTGGTATTCAAATTAAAGGTAGAGGTTCACTTCTTCTGAATGAAGACACTCCTATCTATAATGTGTACTATGTGGAAGGCCTCAAGCACAATCTTCTAAGTGTTAGTAAAATCTATTATAGTGGTTATCATATTCTTTTTACTTCACAGGGATGTGAGATTAAGAACAAGCTTGGAAAGGTTGTTGTAGCAGGAAGGAGGACAAAAGGAAATGTGTACAATCTTCTTGACTCATCATGCAATGACAATAATCAAGGTATGTGTCTAATGAGCCAAATTGAAGAGAGCTGGTTATGGCATAAAAGATTAGGAAACACAAACTTTGAAAATCTGGTTAGAATCAATAAGAATCAGAAAGTTAGAGGTTTACCAATCCTTAACAAGCCAAAAAATTCTATGTGCAAAGAACGTTTAAGTGGTAAACAAACTAAAATCAGCTTCAAAACAAAAGAACATTCTTCTTCGAAACCTTTACAACTTGCGCATACTATTTTATGTGGACCAACTAGAACAAGGTCTATTAATGGTGAAAAGTAGTTTATTTTGTTTGTGGATGATTAGACTAGAATGGTCTGGGTCACATTTCTTAAGCACAAATCAGAAGCTTTTGAAAGGTTTAAAATCTTTCATAAATTGGTTGAGAAGGAATCTGATTTGAAACTTAAATGTTTGCGATTTGACAAAGGAGGCGAGTTCAACTCTCAATAATTTATTGATTACTATGAGCAACACGACATTAAAAGACAATATGCTGCAACAAAAACACCTCAACAAAATGGGGTAGTTGAACGTAAGAATAGAATTGTAAAAGAAATGGCTAGAACCATGCTAGATGAAGCTAAGTTGTCTAATATGTATTGGAAAGAAGTTGTTCATACAACTGTATACATTTTGAATAGAGTGCAGCTTAGGGTGAAATCTAAACACACTCCTTATGAACTTTGGTATGGAAAAACTGCTTTTGTCAAATACTTTAAAAATTTTGAAAGCAAGTGTTTTATCAAGAAAGATGATGATAACCTTGGGAGCTTTCAATCAAAGAGTGATGAGGGTATCTTTTTGGGATACTCAACTCACAGCAAAGCTTATAAATGCCTTAAAAAAAGGCTTAACAAGATTTTTGAAGTTGTGAATGTAAATTTTGATGAAATATTACATTTAGATGCTGACATCTTGCAGGATAATGAGGAAGAACAACTTGAACTTGAATCAAATTCATAAGAAGCTAAAGTAGCAAAGTCTTTTGCTGAATTAGCAAGCCCTAAAACTGAAAAAGCAAGTCCTGAAAAGGTTGCATCATTTGCTCCTTTGAAATCCCTAACCAAGTATCACCCCAAAGATCATATTATTGGGGATAAAAATGTAGGAGTTTAAACTAGAAGAAAGGCTGCAGAATCTGATGAAAAGGAACAAATAGCTTTCTGTCTAGTTACTCAATTTGAGCCTAAAACTTTTAATGAAGCTCTCACTGACACATGTTGGCTTAATGCTATGCAAGAAGAAATTGATCAGATTGAGAAAAATCAGACTTGGGAGTTAGTCCCAACACCGGATGACAAGAATGTCATTGGATGCAAATGAATTTACAGAAATAAGCTTGATGAAAATGGCAATTTTTTTCACAACAAAGGAAGATTTGTCTGCAAAGGCTATGCTCAGCAAGAAGGTATTGATTTTGGTGAAACCTTTGCACCTGTTGCTAGACTAGAATCTATCTGAATATTTTTGGCTTATTTTGTTTACAAAAACTTTACTGTTAGCAAATGGATGTCAAAACTGCCTTTTTGAATGGCTATGTAGATGAAGAGGTCTACATTGAATAGCCTGAAGGATTTATTTGCAAAGATAAGCCTAATCATGTTTACAGATTGAAAAAGGCCCTCTATGGCTTAAAACAATCACCTAGAGCTTGGTACTCTAGGCTAGACTGTCATTTGCTTTCAAATGGTTTTGTTAGAGGAGGTGTAGACAGTAATCTTTATGTTAAATCTGAAGGTTCTGATACTTTGGTTGTTGAAATTTACGTTGATGATACTATCTTTGGCTGCAATAATGTTACTTTGAGTAAGAAGTTCTCTCAGCTAATGGAATCTAAGTTTGAAATGTCAAATTTAGGAGAATTAAATTTCTTTCTGGGTCTTCAAATCTCTAAATGTGAGAATGGAATATTTCTTTCTCAAACCAAGTATGCTAGAGAGATTCTTAAGAAATTTTAGATTAATGAATGCCATCCAGTTAGCACTCCAATGGTTACTGGATGCAAAATTACTAAGATTGATGATTCACCTTATACAAATAAAACTGAATATAGATCAATGATTGGCAGTCTATTATATTTAAATGCTTCTAGACCTAACATTATGCAGGTAGTTTGCACTATTACAAGATTTTAGGAATCACCTAAAGAATCCCATGTCACTGTTGTTAAAAGGATTTTTAAACACATTTAGGGCACTCTTGATTATGATCTTTGGTATCCTAGAAGCAACGATTTCTCTTTGATTACTTATACTGATGCTGACTGGGCTAGTTGTTTGGATGATAGGAAAAGCACCAGTGGTGTTGCATTCTTTCTTGGTGATCATTTAGTGGCATGGCATAGCAAGAAACAAGTATTTGTTTCTCTTTCTACTGCTGAAGTAGAATACATTGCTGCCACTTCATGTTGTACACAAATTTTTTGGACAAGTCAAACTCTATCTGATATTGGTATAGAAGTTCCTAAACCTGTTTCTATTCTTTGTGATAAGACTAGTGCGATAAATATATCAAAAAATCATGTTATGCATTCTCGCACTAAACATATTGCTATCAAGTTTCACTTTCTTTGAGAAAAGGTACTGGCTAATGAAGTCTGCTTATAGTTTGTTGGTTCACAAGATCAGGTGGCTGACATTTTTACTAAGCCCTTAGCAAAAGAGCTATTTGAAAGGCTGAGACTTCGATTGGGAGTTATCTCTTAATCGTTACTTCACTAAATCTCCAAGCTACTGCTTAGGGGGAGCATGTTAAATATTTTATTCACTTACAGCTCTCCTACAATCTTGGTTGCTGCACTACTACTCTTTTTGCAGCTATTTCTGATGATATTTTGGTTGGCTTCTCAATTGTCTTTCATGGCAATGCACATTCTTCTCTTCTATTCTTTGTCATTGAGGCAAAAAGGGGGAGATTCATTTGTGTTTTTCCATCAAGGACAAAGGGGGAGTTTGTTGGATCTCAATTGTGTTTATGGTTTGTCCTTGATGACAAAATCTATTTCAGTTGGTTCTCTTTGATGATCAGTCTCTGTTTGGATCCTTATGATTTATTATGACACTTCTTTGATGTCTCTTGGCTATTACAGAATGTTATTTGTTATGATTCTAATTCATGATAATGAGATTTCTTTTTATGACAGAGTTTGATAGATAGATTCTTTATCAGGATGGTTCTCTTTGTATACCATAGGTGTATTTCACATGATTACAAGCCATTTGATTACATTCTTTGGACTCACATTTTTGAAGGCATTACAGTTACCTTGGTTCTGACATCTCATTTGTCTAATGGTATTGGTTGTTTCTCATTCAGGCTTACACATATCGGCATGAGTATGGCAGGGTCTCCCTGATCCACTTTGAAATGTCTATGTTGCCTATCAGCAAGACATTTTTGATGTCATGTTGATTGAATTTATCATATAGGCTACTGTCAGCAAGACTTCTCCTTTGTTTCGGTGACTGAAAGTGATCTCATCAGTAAAATCTTAAGGCTTCAGCGAAGGGTCATAGCGAATTTGCAATGTCACATCGACCGAAGAATAAGGAACATATCTGTAGGAGTGTTGCTTTCGGTATGTGGTCTCACCAAAGACATATTGTCTCACCGACCGTGCACCAAAAGGTCTTATCAGAAAAGGTTGTGACTTCGCTGAAATGTTATAATGAATCTGTAGTGTCTCACCGACCGGCACATTAAAGATTCACTTCAGCTAGACATATTACTTTAGGTGTGAAGTCATAGCGATTGTAAAAAGTCACACTGACCAGTGGTGGAAGGACATTTTGGTAAAAGCTAGGGTTTTCAGCGAGAGGTCTTGATGTGTGACCTTCAGTCTCACCAATGGAACATAAAAAGACTTTCTCGACATAAGATCTGACTTGTCTCAGTGACTCACAAGATGGTGGGAGATCTTCAATGAAACAAAATCTTATCTATATGAGGTCTCCCCGAGAGTGATTTGTCACAGCGACAGAATTATTCACGTGGTCTTTCGGTATGACATAGGATGCTCTATGAGAGGTCACCTCGATTATACTGTGTCTTAGCGAAGACGAATGATGATTTCATTTTGGTGAAAGATACTTTTTGTCTCAACGATCAGAAGAATGTTATATGGCTCTTATAAAAACATTATGAAGTCTACAAGAGGTCTCTCCGATATCATTTGGTCACAGCGATAGTGAATGAAACTAAAGGGAATCTCGGTGAGAAGTTTCCTTATGTCTTAGCGAATGAATAATACACTAAGGAAGCCCATCGATGAGACATGATGTATTCGTTATGTCTTCTCCCTGACTCTGATGTGTCACAGTGAAAGTGAATTGAACCAAGGGGACAACTAACGATTGAATTAGGGTTGAATTTCTGGCGTTAAAGTTGCCTTCGGCATACCATCACATCGATTGAAAAGAAAGTTACTTAGGGAAAAATTTGTTATTACTCTTTTTGACTAGGTATGGAACCCTAGCCTAGCCACCATCATGAGAGAGTTTCATAAACTATTCTTTACTATTGTTGCTGTCTGTAACAACTTTATTAGTGGTATCTTGAAGCTTGACAGTGGTTGATGGAGCCATGGGAGTTGTAGATTTGTCTGGTATTTTTATTTATGTGTTTCATGCTGCACATACTAGTTTATAATCACCATTTTATTTAACTTCTCTCTGCATCTCAGTCAATATGATGCCCTAACTAAGTATTGTCTTTCATGCATTAGAGGTTATGATTTTCTGTGGTGAACAGTTGTGCTTTTTATGCAGTAAAATGATCTCATACATTTCAGATTTGTTGAGAACGACTCTTAGCTAGGTTGGTTGTTCAGTCGTTACTCTTGAAGACAGTTACTTATCTGGTAGATGTATAAATAGAAGCAGAAAACTCTTTTCTATGGCTGTTGTTGTGATTCTAAGATTATCATTCCTTGGTTGTATGCAAATATATTGACATACTCTGTGTTAAAATTTAAAAAAAGCATGTAGAGATATGTTGTAAAATTTCTTCTCTGTGTAGTATTTTAGGGATTCAATTATTGAATCTTTAAGGTATTCTGTAGATGAGAAAAATAGATAAATATTTTCTTAACTGAAAATAGAGAAATCCTCTAAGTTGTTATTATTGTTCAAAAATATTGTGGGATTAGTACTCCTTGAGATAGATATATCTAAACAAGGGGTTGGTGCTCCTTGAGTGGGTGCTCTAAAATGGCCTATAAGACATTGTGAATAGTTGATTAAAATTTTAAGCCTGCAAGGCATTTTGGGAGTGGTTTTTATACCCCAAGAGGGTTTTCCACTTGGAAAAATATTGTGTCTCTTTGTTCTTCTGTTTTCTCACTATTTTACTATGCTATTGTTGTTTAAGTTCTCTGTTGGGTCATTATTTTTCTCAATTATGTTTATGAATGATTACATTCAACTCATGAATGCATTAATTAGAGTAATATTGAGATCAAATCTGAGTTTTGTGTTTGAATATTTGAAAAATTGGTCAAATAGTTAAGACACTGATTCACCCCCCCTCTCAGTGTCATTTTAACTCCAACAATACTTGAGTGTGACTTTAAGTCCTTCAAAATAATTTTGTTTGTCATCCTATGGTACAGGCTATGATTGAATGAAAATGATCCTGAGAGAACTATTATTGAACATGATAATGGATTTACCATGGTTAATACAAGGTTGATCGAGCGAGCTGGAAATGAGCCCTATGTTCTTCCAAGCCAATGTGAGTAGGTATTTTACTCGGAGGTTCCAAGTAAACCAGGTTGGTCATTTGTTGTTAGACATGATCCAAGAGGAAGGTCGATAAAGTATAATGTGGTGGAAGAAGAAGATCTTGAAGAACTAGAAGATGATGTAGATGATGATCAGGATCAACGGTTAGTTGATGATATCCCTGACAAAGATGTCGAAGAGGAGGAACTAGATCATGATGATGTAGGAGTTAATATTCATGAATATGATATCTCTGTGGATGATAACATTATCAAAACTGATATTGATGATGATGATGATGATATGACCAATCCTTACAATGTCGAATCTGGATTGGATGATATAAACAAAGAAGATGAAGAAGAAGATCAATGACATTGAAATGTATAAGTTATGCAATTATATTATCTATTTGATATTAATTTATTGATAGAATTATATTTGACTTATGTGGTTACATAATTAATTCATGATGTTTTTAATTTTTATGCCATTACATAATTAATTTAATGATGTACTTTTTAATGTTTGAAAGGTCAAAAAATTAAAACATTTGAATAGTGATGTTAACAACCTTGAAATTAGTGTGTTTTATGTTTCATGTGATCATAAAAGATTAAAAATTCAGTTGTAGAGGTGGTTGTTTAGTGGTTGACATGTATGTTGGTTCTTTTTACAATGTAACTAGGTTTTTCTTCTAATCTACCTATGGAATTTCCAATTCCAATTGAAGGTAGCTCAAAGGACTTGGACCAACTGACAAGGAATTTAAAAGCCTCCTACACTACAGGCTCTGCAAGACCCGGGAGAGTGATCCCTTAATGTGTTTACAACCTCTGCACCATTAGTATAAACAGCATTAACAATAGCAAATGATCTCACTTAATAGCTCAACACGATAATATAATATCAACTAGAATTGGCTATTCATAGACAATAACAACTATCTCAAGCGTGAGATAACTAAACACAATCCATTGTATAAGATATTCAATGATTTGCAATTTGTAGCAAGCTCTAGGCAAAGACAAACAAATATTGAACTACACGAATAATTACAACTTAGATCAATGCCATATATCCATTGTAGGAATCAAATTCATAAGAATCTAGAGGTTTATAACAGATTTAATACATCACATATAAGATCCCTGACAATACTAGATTACAATTTCATCAGTATGCATTCTAACCTAGGACTACTTATCAAATCCTTATATAGCACATATCTTCCTACAATCCCATTCAAGCATTTTAATTAATTCCTTGAATTAAAGCTAAAATAGAATCATACACACCACAACAGTGAGATGAATGAAATAGCCCTTAGTTATTTTATTCAAAGTTCAGATATGTGCATACAATGGAGAGACATGAGCTCAAATTTTTCATTTCAATCCAAATGCTAGTACTACTATGCAACATTAAATCCTCATAAACACAAAACCTATCACAGAATGACTCAGAATCCTAAATTGCATTTCTCTTTAGAAACATATGACTTTACAATTTGCTATGCGATTTTTCCTAGACTCGATCAAAATTCTCTAACTTTATAACCTCGTACTTCTGGCCTTGAAATCATTCTTATAGAAAATGGAGGAGCAAACAAGCATCGGTCCAAAAAGTACACATGTCATCAACCAATTCGAACACTTGATGATATTCCAAAAATCATTACAACAACAATCATCCTGGAGCATATTCTCATTCATCATGTCGGTGAAGGAAGGTTGATGCAATAACAAAAAACCACGTGAAACCCACGCCAAGAAATTCATCCATACAAAACCGAAAACGTTGTAACCGTAACATCTGATTTTCCACCTGTTGGTATCCCACTCTTTTTACTCATCATCATTCAAATACTTATCCACCCACCTCTGGTATTCTTCATCAATTGGCCAGTCAAAATTAATCACCTCATTTACCTTTGTACTATAAGGCATATACTTTACCACTACCTAATTAGCATCTCTTTCAAAAGATTCAAAAAATGAGCCAGTACCAATAATCTTATCCAGACAATTTACCAACAAATCATAATTTGAGTCATCACAAATTATTTTAATTTGATTATTGATGACTTTACTTGCTTGATCCTGCCATTGTTGGAGTGTTTTGATTTCCCCTTGCTCATCAATTATATCAAGTAACAGTGTGTTACCCCAATCATTGATGTTCTTTACCAATTCCCTAATCTTCCTACTTAGATCATCTGGCAAGGTCTGAAAACCTTGCAATGATTTAACTAATATGTAAGTAGGCTTCAATAATTGGGGCATGTTATTTACATCAAACCTTGAGGCTTTATTCATAACATCTAGATCATTTTCCCTAGGGACCCAATTTTGAATTATTGGAATCACTATCCCCTGATCCCTATCAATATTCTTTATTGCTTCAAATAGAAAAGAATACAAAGAATGTATAGAGGGCAGTTTATTATCCACCTTTTCATTTAAATGCTCCAAAATAGTAGTAACAATTTCTTTTTCTTTTGAAAGAAAACCCTCCTCTTTTACCCTTAGTGATGTTTGTAATTGATCAATTTTCTACATGAGCTGACTCTTTGTTGGATCAACAAAGCACTCTATTTCTTCATCAACTTGTTCTAGAGGAGGGGTAAGAGCGGGTTTTTGAATGGGAGACCCTGGTGTAGAAACATTTGGAGAAGCAGGAGGCATTGAACCTATTGTGGGAGGTGATGTGTTGGTTCCTGGAGCATTGGATGTTTCCCCAGTATGTCTATACTTGAACCTTTCTACTTTAGTTTGCAGCTCAACATTCCTCTGTTACATTTTACTATATTCTTGAATTAAAATGTTATACTTCTCCATTAGGCTCTTTCTTTCAGCCTCCTCCCTTTCAGCAGTCTTTTGGTCCAACTTGACCACATTCACAGTTAAACTAGTGGCTTCAGTTGTTGTAGTCTTTGAAACCCTCTTTATCATTAATCCCCCTTTGAAATTTGGATTAATATCAGCAATATTTGGCTTTCTTCCTTGTCGAGCCAATGCCAAAATTGCCAAGGTCTCATATTCTTCACTAAAGGTAGAGTTTTGTAATGTTGCCTTAACTTCTTCTTTAGAATCCTGAAAAGGATTCTTGGACTTTATAATGGCATTGAAAGCCACTGCATCTATGATGTCCCATTCAGGAAAAATCAAAACACCAGCCTGATTCACTAGTTGTCTTCCTTGTTCAGGAGTGATGTTTTTGAACTCTTCCATTAGTTCAGCTTTCACTTCTTCATCATTCTCTTGATCTAACCTGTCAGGCCTTAGTTCTCTTCTCTCCTTGCATTTATTTTGATATTCCTCAAATTTCATCCTCCATGCCAATTGCAAGAATACAAGAGTCTTTACAAATGCATTGTCATCTAAGAACTCCTTGCAAGCCTCCATTCTTACATCCTGTACATTCTTAGCCTTCATATCCAAATCCGATAGAACCAATTCGGCTGACCTAGGAGGGGATGACATACCAACCTGCATATCTTGTTTAGTAACAATAATTTCATCTGTGAGATCCTCAGGTATGTGATCAGCTCTTTGCATCTTAGGGCTTGGCTCAGGTGGTGGTGATGGGGGACTGTGCTTTGGTGAAGATTTTAATTCAATGATTTTGACAGCCCCAAGTACTTTGAATTTTGGGCCTGGTTGTGAAGGCACCTTCATTATTTTCTTCCCTTTTCTATCTACTTCTTCCTCATGACTGTTACTATCCCTTTTCCTCGTATAGATGGGCCGCCTTTCTGTAGGCTGACATACTGGCCTTGTTTCAATTGGCTTATCACTTTGTCCTTGCATTTCCAGACTTATCCTTAAATTTATCTTTTTGGTTGTCAAGGTGTCCATTATCTCCTTAAAATTCTTCATTAAAAAATCAATTCTCTTATGGTATGGAGTGAATTCCATCAATGGATCATACGTCGGATCCATTTCATGCACAATATCCAGTAGCTTACTATAAGCTATCTACTTTTCCTTGTTCAATTCCTGTCTATTTAAATCAAATTCATTCTTGATCAGGTCCTCAGGGAAATTGAACTCATGTGCAAATTTTCCACCTTTTATTATGTCTGAAAAGAGCAAAGAAACCTTCAGGATCATGTTGTTTCCTTGGACCAAATCTCAAATGGTAATCAACAAAGAATTTGTCAAAATGTGTCCAGCCTCCCTTTGAAAATGTATAGTCCGACGCTATTGTATAATCAGGGAATGATGCTCCCTTCCCCTTTCTATCTAGGTTATCTTCATGAATACACTCCATCTACCACATAACTTCTACAAACCCTAGTCTTGGTGGTACATTGTATGGTAGTATGTGAGGGGCTCCTTGAAATCCATATATTCTCAGGATAGTGTTGACTGGATATGGGATAATGTCACCCCAATTATGTAAAACCCTCAATTCTGGTTTCCTCTCCTTTGGCCTAAGGAAATCATGCACTTCCTCAGGGATCCTAGGTACATTTACCATCAATATAGCCCTCAATCTTGCAGCAAAACAATTATCAAATTACACATAACTGGTGCTTTCCTTATTATAGAATAAATCTGTAGCCCATATATGTACTAACAATCTTTGTCCATTAACTGATTGTCTTAAGTTCATCTTCTCAGCAAAGAAATCAGCATTCTTAAACAAAAACATATGCATCAACATGGAATACCAAAAGAATTGAGTACCAGTATCACCATTCTACAGCTTCAACAATCCTTCATGTATCCTCTCCACCAAAAAAGAAGCAAAGTCATGTGTTACAAAAAAGTTAGGGTGTTGTATTTGCACCCCCATTAACATGTATGCAATTGACATTACTGCACTAGGGCTAAAACCCAAAATTTGACATAGTGAATAGAAAGTAGCCAAGAAAGGCTTTTCAAAACAATTCAATTTGAAGGGTTCCTGGTCACTAGGGCTGATGTGAAATTGTGAAGCCCCTACCTTAACTATATGAGGTGGAAGCAACTTAACCCTAAAAAGAGATTTTAATTTTGTATACTCCTGCTTCATTTCTTCAAGATTAATAGGAACCAAGTCATCACTTGGCTCACTCAAATCAAAAGTCTGTTGGATAAAATCTCTATTAATTTCTAATAGAACCCCTCCATCATCTTTGATTACCCATGTGATAGGGTCATATCTTTTGGCCACTGCTCTAAGTAAGTCCACATCAGGGAACACATTTGGAACAACCAACTTTCTCATGTCGTACATCCATCCATTTAAAAAAGGATGAGGCAAATAACTCTATCCATACCATAATCTGAACATTTCTAAGCCTATGAGTGGAACCCTAGCATCATTGTGAACCCCCTACCTTAACCAGATGAGGTGGAAGCAGCTTAACCCTAAAAAGAGATTTCAATTTTGTATACTCCTGCTTCATTTCTTCAAGATTAATAGGAACCAAGTCATCACTTGGATCACTCAAATCAAAATTCTATTGTATAACATCTATGTTAATTTCTAATAGAACCCCTCCATCATTATCTCTGATTATCCATGTGATAGGGTCATATCTTTTGGCCACTGCTCTAAGTAAGTCCACATCAGAGAACACATTTGGAACAACCAAATTTTCCATGTCATACATCCATCCATTTGAAAAAGGATGAGGTAAATTCCTCTATCCATACCATAATCTGAACATTTCTAAGCCTATGAGTGGAACCCTAGCATCATTGTAAACCCCCTACCTTAACCAGATGAGGTGGAAGCAGCTTAACCCTAAAAAGAGATTTTAATTTTGTATACTCCTGATTCATTTCTTCAAGATTAATAGGAACCAAGTCATCACTTGGCTCACTCAAATCAAAAGTCTATTGGATAACATCTTTGTTAATTTCTAATAGAACCCCTCCATCATTATCTCTGATTACCCATGTGATAGGGTCATATCTTTTAGCCACTCCTCTAAGTCCACATCAGGGAACACATTTGGAACAACCAGCTTTCCCATGTTGTACATCCATCCATTTGAAAAAGGATGAAGAAAATTCCTCTGTCCATACCATAATCTAAACATTTCTAAGCCTATGAGTGGAACCCTAGCATCAGCAATGTTGGAATTATTACACACCAACCCCTCCCCTAGGATTTTCCCTCGCATCAACACCAAACCTTTCCTTCTCTCATTTGTTGATAATGGAAATTGATCTAGGAAATCATCATAGAAGTTTCTTTTCAAATACCCAATGTGGCTAGAGTGTTGCTTGGTTGGCACCATTTTAGACACACTAGATCCCCACTACAATGTTACACTTCAATTAACTATGACTAAGTAGAGATAGGAAATTACAGAGTAAAAATACTACAATTCTTCACAATTTATGATTAAACAATAGCCCTAATAAAATATTTTAATGAACTCAATGACAAGCATAGCAGACCCCCCCTTCCCAAATTTAGGTGCAGAATGATTGGGAAACAAAGAAAATTAACTCACGGCTTTTTTCGCACAAACTCCAATTGTTGGCTGCAGCTGCTTGCAATTTCACCTTTGGCTCTGAAATTGTTTTCACGAAATGCTTGGATGCTTTGTGATACAAATGAGACAAGTAAATTGATTTTATGTCAATCAAATCCTTCCAGTACATGTCGCATCAACACCAAACCTTTCCTTCTCTCATTTGTTGATAATGGAAATTGATCTAGGAAATCATCATACAAGTTTCTTTTCAAATACCCAATGTGGCTAGAGTGTTGCTTGGTTGGCACCATTTTAGACAAACTAGATCCCCACTACAATGTTACACTTCAATTAACTATGACTAAGTAGAGATAGGAAATTACAGAGTAAAAATACTACAATTCTTCACAATTTATGATTAAACAATAGCCCTAATAAAATATTTTAATGAACTCAATGACAAGCATAGCAGACCCCCCCTTCCCAAATTTAGGTGCAGAATGATTGGGAAACAAAGAAAATTAACTCACGGCTTTTTTCGCACAAACTCCAATTGTTGGCTGCAGCTGCTTGCAATTTCACCTTTGGCTCTGAAATTGTTTTCACGAAATGCTTGGATGCTTTGTGATACAAATGAGACAAGTAAATTGATTTTATGTCAATCAAATCCTTCCAGTACATGTCTCATCTTCCATTAAAGCCCACTCATGGCCTGCATGAAGGGCTCCAACCATAATTTGATACATATTTAAATTTGAGTCGTTGATCTTTCAGTTTGATCAAATCATTGATGGACATCTTCAAAACAGGCTGACATAATCGCCAACACTGCAATAAAGGTGCCCACTATGTCATACGCTGCAAAGGAATGCCACATGGTGGTTGCCCGTGATATCGCAATCCTTTGATTTACCATCGTAGGATGGCGGGCACCATCAATCTTTTTACCATAAATCCTACTCCTTCAAAAATGGTCGTCGTCCTTTCCTTTAATTGTCGAACAACTTTTCCCTTAAAATCATAACATCTACATTGAAATAAAACACGTGCATCTTACAAGCGCATTAGTAATCCACCATGTAATACATTTAAAACCGGCGAATGCTTTCTTCACTCCTTAGGCTTCATTGGATGAGACACGTGGCAGGCACCCGCAACATCGCAATCCCAAAATTCCTAATCGTGGGATGGCAGGCACCATCAATCTTGAAGAGACAGCTCATCATTGGTCACACAAATTTTGTCAATCTTGAAGGGTGCGTGGTACCCACTCATGATATCGCGATCCCTGTAATCCCTGATCACGGGATAGCAGGTGTCGTTGATCTCGTTCCTTCAACACAGTCGCTAGCCATGTCATTAACCTTCGAGCAGCTTTTCCAGTGAGATTATAATATATCCGTTGATTTATAATATGTGTGTCTCGAGAACACTTTAGTAATCTTCCCCTTAATACATTTAAAGTCAGCTAGTGTTTCCTTTACTCTTTAGGCTTCATCGGATGAGACACGTGGCGCCCTCCCGTGATTTCGCAATCAACCCAAGCACCATCGTGGGATGGTGGGGAATGGCTTAGATTAAATGGTAGTTGGTCAGTAATAGCTCAAATTTGATCCCTTGGATAGGACACGTGGCGTCCACCCGTGATTTCATAATCCTTCAATTCCTGATCACAGGATGGCAGGCACCGTTGATATCTATAGGAAATAGATCAACGGCAACACTAAATCAACCCTTGCAAAATAAAACATTCATTAAAAGGAGAAGTGGGCATTACTAGGAGACAACAAATAAAAAAATTATATTTATAGAAGAAAAATAAAATAAATTTACAATTTATTTTATAATTTCACTTTTAACTTTAAATGTATGTTCACTCATTAAGTTGTATTTTTTTTACAATCACATTTTTATTTTAGATGTTTGTTTATAAAATATAAAGATGCATTAAAAATATATTAGAAATATTTTTCTTTATATTATATAGCATTCATAACATTAAATTAACATAGAATAATTTCACAATATCACTTAACTAATCAAGAAAAATTTAATCATTACTATGCAACATTATTCTCACATCAAACTAACAAATAAACATTGAAAACAAATTTATCTTTTTATATTATAGCATTCATAACTTAAACCTTTTGTACACAATATCAAGTTAATTATAAAAAGCACATAAAATTATTTATAAGCAACTTAAATTTTTAAACAATTTAATAAAATATAATTTAATATATTCAAGAAAAATTAAATAAGAATTATAGATAAATTTATGAAATATTAATTTACTTATCAAGAAAAAATCAATGATAAATTTACTTATTATAGATAAATTTACTTAGCAATCTATTTTAACCATAAAAAAAAATTAATCATTAGTTATTGCAACATTATTGGCACATCTTTTAAATTGACAAATACACATTAAAAACACATTTATTTTTTATATTATAACATTCATAACTGAAACCTTTTTATACACAATGTCAAGTTAACTATAAATTGTATAGATTTAAAATTTGCTATATCTCTCATATATCAACATAGGTACATTTGAAAATATTTTAAATTATATAATTTCAAAAAAAAATTGAATGAATTTATAGAAGATTATATTTATTAAAGTGATAGAGTCTAATCCCAATACTAACATTAATTATAAGTCTAACCATAACCCCAACCCTAAAATTAACACTAATTAACTTCAAACCTAACTCTAATTTTATATCCAACACTAAACATAACTATGATTCTAAAACTAACATTAATGAAACCCTAATTGAACCATAACCCTAACCCTAATACTAACCCTTGCCCCAATTGAACCCTAACACTAACCCCAAGCCCTATCATAGAACCTTAATCTTTACCCCAACCCCAACCCTAATCCTAATAGAATCCTATACCTAATTTTAAT
>VDFB02058242.1:474801378-474814071 GCA_007258455.2 Sequoia sempervirens
TTGATAGAATTATATTTGACTTATGTGGTTACATAATTAATTCATGATGTTTTTAATTTTTATGCCATTACATAATTAATTTAATGATGTACTTTTTAATGTTTGAAAGGTCAAAAAATTAAAACATTTGAATAGTGATGTTAACAACCTTGAAATTAGTGTGTTTTATGTTTCATGTGATCATAAAAGATTAAAAATTCAGTTGTAGAGGTGGTTGTTTAGTGGTTGACATGTATGTTGGTTCTTTTTACAATGTAACTAGGTTTTTCTTCTAATCTACCTATGGAATTTCCAATTCCAATTGAAGGTAGCTCAAAGGACTTGGACCAACTGACAAGGAATTTAAAAGCCTCCTACACTACAGGCTCTGCAAGACCCGGGAGAGTGATCCCTTAATGTGTTTACAACCTCTGCACCATTAGTATAAACAGCATTAACAATAGCAAATGATCTCACTTAATAGCTCAACACGATAATATAATATCAACTAGAATTGGCTATTCATAGACAATAACAACTATCTCAAGCGTGAGATAACTAAACACAATCCATTGTATAAGATATTCAATGATTTGCAATTTGTAGCAAGCTCTAGGCAAAGACAAACAAATATTGAACTACACGAATAATTACAACTTAGATCAATGCCATATATCCATTGTAGGAATCAAATTCATAAGAATCTAGAGGTTTATAACAGATTTAATACATCACATATAAGATCCCTGACAATACTAGATTACAATTTCATCAGTATGCATTCTAACCTAGGACTACTTATCAAATCCTTATATAGCACATATCTTCCTACAATCCCATTCAAGCATTTTAATTAATTCCTTGAATTAAAGCTAAAATAGAATCATACACACCACAACAGTGAGATGAATGAAATAGCCCTTAGTTATTTTATTCAAAGTTCAGATATGTGCATACAATGGAGAGACATGAGCTCAAATTTTTCATTTCAATCCAAATGCTAGTACTACTATGCAACATTAAATCCTCATAAACACAAAACCTATCACAGAATGACTCAGAATCCTAAATTGCATTTCTCTTTAGAAACATATGACTTTACAATTTGCTATGCGATTTTTCCTAGACTCGATCAAAATTCTCTAACTTTATAACCTCGTACTTCTGGCCTTGAAATCATTCTTATAGAAAATGGAGGAGCAAACAAGCATCGGTCCAAAAAGTACACATGTCATCAACCAATTCGAACACTTGATGATATTCCAAAAATCATTACAACAACAATCATCCTGGAGCATATTCTCATTCATCATGTCGGTGAAGGAAGGTTGATGCAATAACAAAAAACCACGTGAAACCCACGCCAAGAAATTCATCCATACAAAACCGAAAACGTTGTAACCGTAACATCTGATTTTCCACCTGTTGGTATCCCACTCTTTTTACTCATCATCATTCAAATACTTATCCACCCACCTCTGGTATTCTTCATCAATTGGCCAGTCAAAATTAATCACCTCATTTACCTTTGTACTATAAGGCATATACTTTACCACTACCTAATTAGCATCTCTTTCAAAAGATTCAAAAAATGAGCCAGTACCAATAATCTTATCCAGACAATTTACCAACAAATCATAATTTGAGTCATCACAAATTATTTTAATTTGATTATTGATGACTTTACTTGCTTGATCCTGCCATTGTTGGAGTGTTTTGATTTCCCCTTGCTCATCAATTATATCAAGTAACAGTGTGTTACCCCAATCATTGATGTTCTTTACCAATTCCCTAATCTTCCTACTTAGATCATCTGGCAAGGTCTGAAAACCTTGCAATGATTTAACTAATATGTAAGTAGGCTTCAATAATTGGGGCATGTTATTTACATCAAACCTTGAGGCTTTATTCATAACATCTAGATCATTTTCCCTAGGGACCCAATTTTGAATTATTGGAATCACTATCCCCTGATCCCTATCAATATTCTTTATTGCTTCAAATAGAAAAGAATACAAAGAATGTATAGAGGGCAGTTTATTATCCACCTTTTCATTTAAATGCTCCAAAATAAGAGTAACAATTTATTTTTCTTTTGAAAGAAAACCCTCCTCTTTTACCCTTAGTGATGTTTGTAATTGATCAATTTTCTACATGAGCTGCCTCTTTGTTGATCAACAAAGCACTCTATTTCTTCATCAACTTGTTCTAGAGGAGGGTAAGAGTGGCTTTTTAATTTTGGGAGAATCTTGAAATATTTGATAGAAGGTGAGGTAATAGAACCCATTAGAGGTGATAAGAATTCCTGTGAGCATTGATGTTTCCCCAAAGATGTCTATACTTCAAACTTTCTTCATTTGAAGTTGCAGTTCTAAACATTCTCTGTAAGGGTTTTGCCTACTTAATTAAATGTTATTTCTTCCATTAGTTTTCTTTTCTTCCTTTTTCAAGCAAATTTTTGGTCCAGAACTGACCATTCACGTTAAACCAGTGGCTTTTCGCTTGTTGTAGTCTTTGAAACCCTACCGCTGAGAACCTCTGGGAATTGATTTAGATCACATTATTTTGGCTTTTTCCGTCGTTTCAATGCTGCAAAATTCGTTAAAGGTTCAGTATTCTTCACCAAAGGTTGCCTAATCTCTTCTTTTGTGAATCCGGCAGATTTGACTTTATAATGGCATTGAAAAGCCGTCGATTCCATGTCCCATTCAGAAAAAATCAAAAACACCAACATTCATAGTTGTCTTCCTTCAGGAGTGATGTTTTTGAACCTTTCCAGTTCAGCTTTACTTCTTCATCATTCTCTTGGATCTAACCTAAATGTTCTCTTCTCTCCTTGCATTTATTTTGATATTCCTCAAATTTCATCCTCCATGCCAATTGCAAGAATACAAGAGTCTTTACAAATGCATTGTCATCTAAGAACTCCTTGCAAGCCTCCATTCTTACATCCTGTACATTCTTAGCCTTCATATCCAAATCCGATAGAACCAATTCGGCTGACCTAGGAGGGGATGACATACCAACCTGCATATCTTGTTTAGTAACAATAATTTCATCTGTGAGATCCTCAGGTATGTGATCAGCTCTTTGCATCTTAGGGCTTGGCTCAGGTGGTGGTGATGGGGGACTGTGCTTTGGTGAAGATTTTAATTCAATGATTTTGACAGCCCCAAGTACTTTGAATTTTGGGCCTGGTTGTGAAGGCACCTTCATTATTTTCTTCCCTTTTCTATCTACTTCTTCCTCATGACTGTTACTATCCCTTTTCCTCGTATAGATGGGCCGCCTTTCTGTAGGCTGACATACTGGCCTTGTTTCAATTGGCTTATCACTTTGTCCTTGCATTTCCAGACTTATCCTTAAATTTATCTTTTTGGTTGTCAAGGTGTCCATTATCTCCTTAAAATTCTTCATTAAAAAATCAATTCTCTTATGGTATGGAGTGAATTCCATCAATGGATCATACGTCGGATCCATTTCATGCACAATATCCAGTAGCTTACTATAAGCTATCTACTTTTCCTTGTTCAATTCCTGTCTATTTAAATCAAATTCATTCTTGATCAGGTCCTCAGGGAAATTGAACTCATGTGCAAATTTTCCACCTTTTATTATGTCTGAAAAGAGCAAAGAAACCTTCAGGATCATGTTGTTTCCTTGGACCAAATCTCAAATGGTAATCAACAAAGAATTTGTCAAAATGTGTCCAGCCTCCCTTTGAAAATGTATAGTCCGACGCTATTGTATAATCAGGGAATGATGCTCCCTTCCCCTTTCTATCTAGGTTATCTTCATGAATACACTCCATCTACCACATAACTTCTACAAACCCTAGTCTTGGTGGTACATTGTATGGTAGTATGTGAGGGGCTCCTTGAAATCCATATATTCTCAGGATAGTGTTGACTGGATATGGGATAATGTCACCCCAATTATGTAAAACCCTCAATTCTGGTTTCCTCTCCTTTGGCCTAAGGAAATCATGCACTTCCTCAGGGATCCTAGGTACATTTACCATCAATATAGCCCTCAATCTTGCAGCAAAACAATTATCAAATTACACATAACTGGTGCTTTCCTTATTATAGAATAAATCTGTAGCCCATATATGTACTAACAATCTTTGTCCATTAACTGATTGTCTTAAGTTCATCTTCTCAGCAAAGAAATCAGCATTCTTAAACAAAAACATATGCATCAACATGGAATACCAAAAGAATTGAGTACCAGTATCACCATTCTACAGCTTCAACAATCCTTCATGTATCCTCTCCACCAAAAAAGAAGCAAAGTCATGTGTTACAAAAAAGTTAGGGTGTTGTATTTGCACCCCCATTAACATGTATGCAATTGACATTACTGCACTAGGGCTAAAACCCAAAATTTGACATAGTGAATAGAAAGTAGCCAAGAAAGGCTTTTCAAAACAATTCAATTTGAAGGGTTCCTGGTCACTAGGGCTGATGTGAAATTGTGAAGCCCCTACCTTAACTATATGAGGTGGAAGCAACTTAACCCTAAAAAGAGATTTTAATTTTGTATACTCCTGCTTCATTTCTTCAAGATTAATAGGAACCAAGTCATCACTTGGCTCACTCAAATCAAAAGTCTGTTGGATAAAATCTCTATTAATTTCTAATAGAACCCCTCCATCATCTTTGATTACCCATGTGATAGGGTCATATCTTTTGGCCACTGCTCTAAGTAAGTCCACATCAGGGAACACATTTGGAACAACCAACTTTCTCATGTCGTACATCCATCCATTTAAAAAAGGATGAGGCAAATAACTCTATCCATACCATAATCTGAACATTTCTAAGCCTATGAGTGGAACCCTAGCATCATTGTGAACCCCCTACCTTAACCAGATGAGGTGGAAGCAGCTTAACCCTAAAAAGAGATTTCAATTTTGTATACTCCTGCTTCATTTCTTCAAGATTAATAGGAACCAAGTCATCACTTGGATCACTCAAATCAAAATTCTATTGTATAACATCTATGTTAATTTCTAATAGAACCCCTCCATCATTATCTCTGATTATCCATGTGATAGGGTCATATCTTTTGGCCACTGCTCTAAGTAAGTCCACATCAGAGAACACATTTGGAACAACCAAATTTTCCATGTCATACATCCATCCATTTGAAAAAGGATGAGGTAAATTCCTCTATCCATACCATAATCTGAACATTTCTAAGCCTATGAGTGGAACCCTAGCATCATTGTAAACCCCCTACCTTAACCAGATGAGGTGGAAGCAGCTTAACCCTAAAAAGAGATTTTAATTTTGTATACTCCTGATTCATTTCTTCAAGATTAATAGGAACCAAGTCATCACTTGGCTCACTCAAATCAAAAGTCTATTGGATAACATCTTTGTTAATTTCTAATAGAACCCCTCCATCATTATCTCTGATTACCCATGTGATAGGGTCATATCTTTTAGCCACTCCTCTAAGTCCACATCAGGGAACACATTTGGAACAACCAGCTTTCCCATGTTGTACATCCATCCATTTGAAAAAGGATGAAGAAAATTCCTCTGTCCATACCATAATCTAAACATTTCTAAGCCTATGAGTGGAACCCTAGCATCAGCAATGTTGGAATTATTACACACCAACCCCTCCCCTAGGATTTTCCCTCGCATCAACACCAAACCTTTCCTTCTCTCATTTGTTGATAATGGAAATTGATCTAGGAAATCATCATAGAAGTTTCTTTTCAAATACCCAATGTGGCTAGAGTGTTGCTTGGTTGGCACCATTTTAGACACACTAGATCCCCACTACAATGTTACACTTCAATTAACTATGACTAAGTAGAGATAGGAAATTACAGAGTAAAAATACTACAATTCTTCACAATTTATGATTAAACAATAGCCCTAATAAAATATTTTAATGAACTCAATGACAAGCATAGCAGACCCCCCCTTCCCAAATTTAGGTGCAGAATGATTGGGAAACAAAGAAAATTAACTCACGGCTTTTTTCGCACAAACTCCAATTGTTGGCTGCAGCTGCTTGCAATTTCACCTTTGGCTCTGAAATTGTTTTCACGAAATGCTTGGATGCTTTGTGATACAAATGAGACAAGTAAATTGATTTTATGTCAATCAAATCCTTCCAGTACATGTCGCATCAACACCAAACCTTTCCTTCTCTCATTTGTTGATAATGGAAATTGATCTAGGAAATCATCATACAAGTTTCTTTTCAAATACCCAATGTGGCTAGAGTGTTGCTTGGTTGGCACCATTTTAGACAAACTAGATCCCCACTACAATGTTACACTTCAATTAACTATGACTAAGTAGAGATAGGAAATTACAGAGTAAAAATACTACAATTCTTCACAATTTATGATTAAACAATAGCCCTAATAAAATATTTTAATGAACTCAATGACAAGCATAGCAGACCCCCCCTTCCCAAATTTAGGTGCAGAATGATTGGGAAACAAAGAAAATTAACTCACGGCTTTTTTCGCACAAACTCCAATTGTTGGCTGCAGCTGCTTGCAATTTCACCTTTGGCTCTGAAATTGTTTTCACGAAATGCTTGGATGCTTTGTGATACAAATGAGACAAGTAAATTGATTTTATGTCAATCAAATCCTTCCAGTACATGTCTCATCTTCCATTAAAGCCCACTCATGGCCTGCATGAAGGGCTCCAACCATAATTTGATACATATTTAAATTTGAGTCGTTGATCTTTCAGTTTGATCAAATCATTGATGGACATCTTCAAAACAGGCTGACATAATCGCCAACACTGCAATAAAGGTGCCCACTATGTCATACGCTGCAAAGGAATGCCACATGGTGGTTGCCCGTGATATCGCAATCCTTTGATTTACCATCGTAGGATGGCGGGCACCATCAATCTTTTTACCATAAATCCTACTCCTTCAAAAATGGTCGTCGTCCTTTCCTTTAATTGTCGAACAACTTTTCCCTTAAAATCATAACATCTACATTGAAATAAAACACGTGCATCTTACAAGCGCATTAGTAATCCACCATGTAATACATTTAAAACCGGCGAATGCTTTCTTCACTCCTTAGGCTTCATTGGATGAGACACGTGGCAGGCACCCGCAACATCGCAATCCCAAAATTCCTAATCGTGGGATGGCAGGCACCATCAATCTTGAAGAGACAGCTCATCATTGGTCACACAAATTTTGTCAATCTTGAAGGGTGCGTGGTACCCACTCATGATATCGCGATCCCTGTAATCCCTGATCACGGGATAGCAGGTGTCGTTGATCTCGTTCCTTCAACACAGTCGCTAGCCATGTCATTAACCTTCGAGCAGCTTTTCCAGTGAGATTATAATATATCCGTTGATTTATAATATGTGTGTCTCGAGAACACTTTAGTAATCTTCCCCTTAATACATTTAAAGTCAGCTAGTGTTTCCTTTACTCTTTAGGCTTCATCGGATGAGACACGTGGCGCCCTCCCGTGATTTCGCAATCAACCCAAGCACCATCGTGGGATGGTGGGGAATGGCTTAGATTAAATGGTAGTTGGTCAGTAATAGCTCAAATTTGATCCCTTGGATAGGACACGTGGCGTCCACCCGTGATTTCATAATCCTTCAATTCCTGATCACAGGATGGCAGGCACCGTTGATATCTATAGGAAATAGATCAACGGCAACACTAAATCAACCCTTGCAAAATAAAACATTCATTAAAAGGAGAAGTGGGCATTACTAGGAGACAACAAATAAAAAAATTATATTTATAGAAGAAAAATAAAATAAATTTACAATTTATTTTATAATTTCACTTTTAACTTTAAATGTATGTTCACTCATTAAGTTGTATTTTTTTTACAATCACATTTTTATTTTAGATGTTTGTTTATAAAATATAAAGATGCATTAAAAATATATTAGAAATATTTTTCTTTTATATTATAGAAAGTATTCCTAAGAAGATTAAATTAATGATAGAATATCTTCACAATATCACTTAACCAATCAAGAAAAAAATTATTCCATTACTATGCAACATTATTCTCATCAAATCTAACAACAAATATCAAAACAAATTTATCTTTTTATATTATAGCATTCATAACTTAAACCTTTTGTACACAATATCAAGTTAATTATAAAAAGCACATAAAATTATTTATAAGCAACTTAAATTTTTAAACAATTTAATAAAATATAATTTAATATATTCAAGAAAAATTAAATAAGAATTATAGATAAATTTATGAAATATTAATTTACTTATCAAGAAAAAATCAATGATAAATTTACTTATTATAGATAAATTTACTTAGCAATCTATTTTAACCATAAAAAAAAATTAATCATTAGTTATTGCAACATTATTGGCACATCTTTTAAATTGACAAATACACATTAAAAACACATTTATTTTTTATATTATAACATTCATAACTGAAACCTTTTTATACACAATGTCAAGTTAACTATAAATTGTATAGATTTAAAATTTGCTATATCTCTCATATATCAACATAGGTACATTTGAAAATATTTTAAATTATATAATTTCAAAAAAAAATTGAATGAATTTATAGAAGATTATATTTATTAAAGTGATAGAGTCTAATCCCAATACTAACATTAATTATAAGTCTAACCATAACCCCAACCCTAAAATTAACACTAATTAACTTCAAACCTAACTCTAATTTTATATCCAACACTAAACATAACTATGATTCTAAAACTAACATTAATGAAACCCTAATTGAACCATAACCCTAACCCTAATACTAACCCTTGCCCCAATTGAACCCTAACACTAACCCTGCTCTATCATAGAACCTTAATTCTTTTACCCTGTCTCTGAACCCTAATCCCCATCAATCATATACCCACTTTAATGAAATAACTCTATTGAACCTTAAACTTAATGAAACCTGTTGAAATAGGTTCAATTACAAGTTAGGCTGAATTATGGTTATGATTAGGTGCAAATTCAAATACATTATGGTTGGAGTTTAATTAAGGTTGCTATTCACTTAGGGTTAAGGTTCAATTAGTATTCAATTTGGGTAGGGATCAATTAGGGTTATAATTCAATAAGGGTTTAATTAAGGTCAGGGTTAAGGTTAGTCTTAAATTAGGGCTAGGATTGGAGTTAGGGTTCAATTAAGGTAAGGGTTATTGTCTATTTTAGGGTTAGGGTTCAATTAGAATTCTCTAGGGTTTTGATACAATTAGGGTTAGGTTTCAACAATACCTAGGGTTACAATTAGAGTTCAATTAGTGTTAGAGTTAGGGTTATAATACAAGTTCAATCAAGTTAGGGTCAAGGTTTAATGAGTGTTAGAGTTAGGGTTGCAATAATAAAATTTTCCATAATGATATGGAAAGGAATTCAATTGGATTCATATACAAATGCACAAATAAGAATTGGTAATTAAGAATTCTCTAGAACTAAATTTATAACAACAAATACAATCCTTAGCTTAATCATTTTTTCTTTGTTAGGGTTGGGATAAGAATTTAACGAGGCCAACTGAGACTTAGGAAATAAAACCCTATGGAGGAAATAAAGTATTAAAATCAAAGTTGGGTTTTAATTTAATCTGGTGATGTAAGCCTAAGCCATTAACTCCAGTGGTCATGTCGTCGACGGCTTAGCCAAAGCCTTTCATTAAATACTAACCGTGCAATGTGCAGGTTTTCCAGATTCAAAGATATGGGAGAAGATCTCGATCGTACCCCGCCAACTCGCAGACCTAAGGTGTCACGCTGTTATTTGGTGTGAGGACATCAAAAGGTAGACGCGTGTCTTGTATGGAATGTGGGGCCCAATCTCCACTATTAAGCTCATAACTTGTGGTTTTAGATTGACAACCAAGATCAAAAGCTATTATAAATCTCTGTTGTTCCCTGGTAGCTCACAGGAGGAAGAGGAAGGTTGGTGAAGCATTAATGATGGTTTCCATTACCTCACACAATAAATACAAGAGGAATTCATTTCTAATAGTGTCATTCTTATAGCAGTTAGAGCACTTTGTGGGCTAACTCTAATCAAGTTTAAGTGCTTGTTTGAGAAGAGAAAATGAGTAAGTCAGTAAGAAGGTTTGTTCATTTGAGCTCACAAAAGCTCAGTCCTGCTATTCAGGAAGGTGCTAAGTCAGTAAGGAGGTCTATTCATTTGAGCTCACAAAAGCTCAGTCCTGCTATTCAGGAAGGTGCTAAGTCAATAAGGAGGTCTATTCATTTGAGCTCACAAAAGCTCAGTCCTGCTATTCAGGAAGGTGCTAAGTTAGTAAGGAGGTATGTTCATTTGAGCTCACAAAAGCTCGGTCTTGCTATTTAGAAAGGTGCTTTGGTTAACAAACCCAGGCTTGTGCCCACTAGATGCAATAGAAGGTTGCAATTCGAGGACGTTGCTTCTCAACTGGTAGATGACAAAGGCAAGTAGTCAGTGTGTTATGGATTCCAACACTCACCCATTGACGACCTTACGAGCAACACTTCTGATAATGTAACCGAGACCAACTCGGACTATTGTCAGTATTTAAGTCACTTCATTCATGGTCTACCCTCTGATGAGGAAATGATATATGTGGGCACATCAATTGTTAAAACCCCAAGCGTACGGAGTAGAACCGTATTGGGAAAGGACAAGAAAGAAGAGGAGGTTGAGGGTCTACCGTATTGGGCAACAACAGATGACAATTTGTGTTCCCTATTCTTTTAGCTTTCCCCAATTTGTGCGCCACTATGTTTTGCATATTCAACATGTGGGAAGTTTTCAAATGAAAGTCAAATGCAAAGGAGATTTTGTTCAAATGAAAATTTGTGGTGAAATTACATTTGATCCCTAAGCTTGTTGCTGCCTTATCATATAAAAGGGAATTCAAGGCTCATTTGTAGGGAGAGAACTGATGAAAGCTCTAGCTAGGTTTTGAGTTGAATATATGGGTAGAAAGATATTTTTCCTCTGATGAGGAAGTAATATCTGTGGTGCCATTCACTGTTAAAACCCCAAGCGGACGGAATAGAATAGATAGCCTATTTTGAGTTTTGGATGAATATATGCAAATTATCTTAAATTGTATGCAGATATGACTTAGAAGCATGAATAAACGTATAATTCTAATATATTTTCTCTCCTTATGTGGATTTGAGTGAATTTTGAATGAAATGTTAATGAATTTTCATTCTTCTTTTGAGAATTTATTCAATTGTGTGTCTATGTTTTTGCTTTGATTCAAGAAAATCAATTAAATGCTTAAATGGAGTCATAAGTTTACAATTATTTACAAAGGATTTGATAATTAGTAATATATAAAAGAATTGAGCTCCATAATGCAAGGTATTATATGAGTAGTCCATTCTATTAAATTCTTGGGTCATTTCTGCTAATGGTAAATGGGTAACTAAATATTTAACTGATGAAGAATAAAAGAATAATATGTAAATGGGTCACTCACTCACTCCCTCTATCTCTCTCCCCTTAACCCTAAACCCTTAACCCTTAAACTCTAAACCCTTAATATTTGGTGTGTATTAAAACATTATGCATAAATATTTGGGAGTTCTATTAGGTACCTGGTTCTGAGTAAAAACACACAGAATGGGAAATTCACCGCACTTTAACTAAAAAGTTAGAGTTCAATTAGGATTAGTGTTCACTTAGGGTTAGGTTTAGGGTTCAATTAATGTTCAATTTGGGTTAGGATTGAGGATGAGGTTGTGGTTTAATTAAGGTTATGAATTCAATAAGAGTTCAAATAGGGTCAAGGTTAAGATTAGGGTTGGGGTTAAGGTTCAATTAGGACAAGAATTAGTGTTAGGGTTAGGATTAGAGTTCAACTATAGTTCAAAGTTAGGGTTATGGTACAATTAGGACTATTGTTCAATAAGTGTTCCCTTAGGGTTATGATTAGAGTTATGAATCTACAATTAGGGTTCAATTAATGTTCACTTAGGGTTTCTTTCTTGGGAGAAGTTTATTGAATGGTAAGTGTATTTTATAAAATTAATATGTTAAGAATTAATTTTAGATAATACTACATGTGATTTTTCATATGGCATTAAATTGTAGATTAAAATTGATAATAGATTTCCTTCCTTCTTTTGCATTGTAAGCTACCATAATATATGGCCTTAAAATCCTATTCATATTATGAGCTTTTCTAAACTATACAATATGACATCCAACAAAAAAATTTGTTATGCATTTTTTCCAAGCACAAATCCTTATAATTCTTAATGTGTTACTTAGGTTAATTTTTTATTGCAATAAATAAATACACAAGAATATATATATTATGGATTTGAGGGAAATATTAAAATATTTATATACATAGAAAAATTTAAATGCAAGGGATTCGAGTACATACCTTTGCTTTTGTTAATGTTGATGAAGTGCCAAATTTGATTACATGGTGATATAAAAAACTAGAATACCTTTGCTTTATGTGGCACTTGAAATTTTTTACAAAACTATAACTAACTCTACATCAAATTTGTGACTTTGGAACTATTTTGCATCAATAAATATGAGCTTTGACACATGCCTCCTAATATATCATATAATAAGGTAGCTTTTGGGTAAGTGCACCAACATGGTTCCCAAAAAGGGGGCTTAAGTGGCCACTTTTTTTCTGAAATCAGGAAATGCTAACCTTGGACGTGAAATTGAGGATAGTTACACTCAAAATTTTGAGATGGAATGAAAACAAGGATC
>VDFB02058242.1:474820289-475075857 GCA_007258455.2 Sequoia sempervirens
TAACCCTTAATAAACCCTCTACCCTCTACCTTTAACCCTCCCTTCCTTTATCTCTCTCCCACTCCCTCCCTCTCTCTCTATCAAGTCTCTCCCTCCTATCTCCTCAACCATAAACCCTTAAACCTTTTATCCTCTACCCTCAACACTCTTCCCCTCCCCCTTCTCTCTCTCTCTCTCAAGTATCTTCAATATCCTACCCGCTCTCCCTTTCTTAGGTCTCTCTCTCTCACTCACTCCCTCTATCTCTCTCCCCTTAACCCTAAACCCTAAACTCTTAACCCTTAATAAACCCTCTACCCTCTACCCTTAACCCTCCCCCCTATATCTCTATCTATTCATCCTTATCGCTTTATCTTTCTACCCCTCTATCTCTTTGTCTCCCTTTCTATTTGTATGTTTGTCATTATCTCCCTCTCTCTATATTTTCTTCCCTATATTTATCTTTGTCTCCTTAAGTGTGCAATGGGTACATTGAAGAGGTCTTAAAGGAGAACTATCATATCTTTAATCAAATGGCATGCTACCTTGAGCATAACTCCCCAAGGACACATGCCATCCTTGGATTGTTGACATGAAACAACCAATCAAAATTTAGTTTCTCTCTCTCATATTAATATATATTACTATTATATTAAATATATATTATATTAATTATATTTTGTATTATATAAAAATATACTTATTATTAGTTATTAATTATAATAATTTTATACATATTTAATAATTTTGTTAAAGAATATAATATCTAATTATAATAAGTTGAATAATTATATTATTTATTATGTAAAATATAGATAATATATACTTAACTATATTGTAGAATATTAAAACCTAGCTAAATGGCTCCAAAATTTTGAACTTAATTAACATAATGTAAAAGCTAACGAAACCAGGTTGTAGCTCGTCAAATTGGACAAGTGAAAGGTCAATTCCAGCACCGAGGAAGAGTTTGGAGTAGTGAAAAAAAGGTCAATGCCAGCGCCAAGGAAGAGTTTGAAGGAGTGAAAACAAGGTCAATACTAGCACTGAGGAAGAGTTTGGATTTAAAACAAGGTCAATACTAGCGCTGACGAAGATTTTGGAGGAGTGAAAACAAGGTCAATATCAATGTCGAAGAAGAGTTTGAAGGAGTGAAAACAAGGTCAATACCAGCGTCGAGGACGAGGTTGAGGGCACTCACAGAAAATCGACGACAAGGGGCAATGAGTACTATAAGTTTGGCACCCCCATTCTCTTTAACCTTTAATTTTCATGCCTAGTTTCCAAAGATCTTCTCATACATTAGCACCCCCATTCTCATAAAATTGTATAAGATAAGATAGAAAAAATAAAATAGCTTATACAAAACATATCCACCTACAATCCCATTCAAGCATTTTAATTAATTCCTTGAATTAAACCTAAAACAAGAATCATACACACCACAACAGTGAGATGAATGAAACAACCCTTGATCATTTTATTCAAAATTCATATATGCTTGTACAATGGAGAGACATGAGTTTAAATTAATCATATCAATTCAAATGCCAATACTATCATAAAACCTCAAATCCCCATGAATTCAAAACCTACTACAGAATGACTCAAAACCTAAATTACATTTTCCCTAAAACCATTAGACTTTACAATTTTATCTGCAACTTCAAATAGACTCGACCAAAAATATCTAACTTTCTAACCTGTACATCTGGCCTTGAAATCCTTCTTATAGAAAAAGGAGGAGCAAACAAGCATCGGGCTAGAAAGCACACGTGTCACCATCCAATTGGACCGCCTTGTACTCTTCATCAGTTGGCCAATCAAAATTGATTACCTCATTCACCTTAACACTATAAGGTTTGTACTTAACTACCACCTAATTCACTTCTCTTTCAAAAGACTCCAAGAATCAGCTGGTGCTAATGGATTTTTCCATACAGCTCACCAACAAATCATAATCTGAGTAACCCTATTTTTCAGGGTTTTGTAGTCCAAACATGATATAAAGTGCCTCTTATGCTTTTTTTTATTACTGTAGCTTGTGTAATAGGTCCCATGGATACTATTGTGATTGTAGGATGCATGAATAGGGCATAGGATGAGAAATAAAGAAGGTATATATAGTTATTTTCCTCAATAGTTTTGTGAAGAAAAGCATGTGAAATGAGAGGTTCAAGCCTAGGTTTCAACAAAACATGTATGGGAGATCTGATTTTATGAATTTTTATCCATGTGCAAACCTAATGTGTTGTTTCTAAACACTGAATGTAAATCACACACACACACACACACACACACACACACACACACACACACACACACACACACACACATATATTGTATATGTATTTTTAAATGTAAATGTAAATGCAATTACTAGATGCTCTCCTAGAACAATAAATGCAACATATCATTAAAGAAATCTATATCTATGTATATAAATGTGTATTTCTAAATGCAAGTGTAAATGCAAAGAGCATATGGTTTTGTAGTGTTATAGATACAACATATCCATAAATTAATGTAATTGAAATTCTAAAGTCTTCAACACATATAATATGAAATCGATCAAACTATTAAACTACATGAGAAATAAATGAAAACAGTAAATGCATATGTATGTGTATTTGTAAATGTAGGTGTAAAATAAATAAGAATAATGAAAATTATAAAAGAATACAAGGAAAGGTCTCCTCCCTTCTTGGTAGTGATAACCTCCTCCACACACAACCCTTAAAAATTATGAATAGAGGAATATAATCTTTGAAGAACTCAAAGTTGATTCTCTCCTACCTGATGCAATTAGTCATTTTATCCTTACAAACATTTATAGTGATTACTAGAGGCACATAGACCAATTCTTCATAATAGAAGAATTTGATCATACTTTTCCAATGATGGCATTATGAGAAAACCTTAGGTTAAATGAATAATTCCTTGCTAAGTTCTTTAAATCATGTCCAACTGTATAAGAGAAGACCGCTGCTATGTGTACCTGGATACCATGGAGAAAGGCTAGTCTTTGGGCTCTTTCACCAATCATCCTACCTTAAAACATACCAAAAATCTCCTAGCAATTAGACATAGGAAAATTTAATATGACTTAAAAAAAATTATTGCCAAAGCGTAAACTCATGATGACTTAACCAGGCCTAATACACACTCCCTCCCCATTAACCACTTAGACATATGGAAATTAAATGTAAATTTGCTGCTATTTTTAGTCATGTAGGTGTCCAATAAACCACTTGGTGGTGTTTCCCTTCAAGTTTATTTACTTGAATGAAGAGAAAAAGTCCTTTGATTACAATTAGAGAATACATTTGAGGCCTTGGTTGTGTAACTGGTGGACGATAGTCACATTTAACACTTGTTACAAATTTTGGGAGTTAAAATGATAAGTAGATTTGATTTCTAATGGACACATTTGGACGGTAGTAACAATAGCTTGCAATCTATCAAGACTTGATTACCTTATAACCTATGACATTCTAATGATGAAATGATATATTAATCATAATGTCACCTTGGGATCACATCACCATGAGAGAAATTCATCCAACAACATAAATTTTTTGGGTTAATTTTGATAATGTTTTTAATATTCTTGTTGCAGTTGACTGATCAGGGAAAGGCACCAATAGTAGAGGAGAGCATCCATAGTGAGGTGAATTCAATATTTTGTGATGATGGCATCTCTTATTCACCAAACCCTTTCGATACAATAAAGAAGCTCCAAAAAAATGCAATGAAGAAATGGCTAAGTTGATGTTCATAGTGCCTCAAACAGATGAGATAAGAGAGAGGGTTAAAGTATTGACTAAGAGATTACAAAACTTGCAAGTAAGTTGTCATGATGTCTTTAATTATAACATAAATTCATTCATGGTTTTATATTTTGTACTCTTTTATGTCATGAACTAAAATATGTGTTGTTTTTATAGGGTTATTTTCCTCCTCATGATGCTCTTGGGCATGATCAAGGTACTGCAAGTGCTTCCTGAGGAGTAAGGTTTCATACAAGTGTCCATCCTGATCTTCTTACGCATACATCACATCATCTGACCCCATCATTCATGCCTATATTGTCGTCTAAAATGTCGGCAACACATACCATGCAAGCATCTGTTAATGCACCCTCTGGCAGCGAACGTATACTAGAACATGCATCAGGACATGTACCTGGGGATGCAGAGGCCACTAGTACTGGTGATGTTTTAGCAGCATTTCCTAGATCTTCCTGTATTACTAGTACGGGAACATTGCCGGTCACACTTGTGGTGACCGAGGATTTTGTTCCTATAAAGATAGAGAAGGTCCCAGGTACTTTAAAATGTTTTAATTATTATTCTATATAATTCAATTGAAATTTACTTATTGATCGCTCTTTTTAGACTATTGATCCCATGATCATTTTGTAGGAAATGATGTTTTTTATAAACATCTAGGTGATATTACATTGGAGCTCTTCGGGCCCACCATATGTACACGGTGGAATGCCCAAAATGAAGATTTAAAAGATGAGCTCATTAACCATTTAGTTATGTTGTTCGGTGATTAAACATTCAACCGATCCAAGGTCCTTAAGAAAGCTGGTACCTATCTAAAGTATGTGAGGGACCAATATAGGTCACATTTAGAGAAGAACAAAAAGTATGAGTGTCCCCCTATGATTCCAAAGAGGGAGTGATGTAACACCCCTCCATTTTGGATATTTGGGTCGACAGTGTTTTCTTGGTAATGCTTTGTTATGCTTATGATGTGACTGTAGAACTTGGTGATCATTTGATCGTGAACTGGTTAGTGATGCACATGTTATATTATAATTTGATCATTGTGTCCGAATATGCTTTGACCTTAGAACTTGGTTGCTTTTGATTGCAATTGTTAAATGATGTGAAAGTTATATTTTGATGTAATGTTATTTTATTCTGATGTTATCTTTATGGCGTGTTTTGGGTTAACGTAGAAGATATTTGATTTAATGGTGTTTATGCTATTGATCATATCATTGATGTTAGATGCATCAGTTAGAGATACTGTATTGGTGAAGGGGACGGGATTGTATCACTCGCTTACGAGCACCCTACAATTCTGAGATTTCCTCTTCATGGTGTGTTTGATTATATTATCTATATATTGCATGTTCGACATGCCTTTTGTTGCAGGTTGATAGGTACATGACATCGACTCCACCTAGCTTCACAGGTCTGAGCGTGTCCATTTACCAACGGTAATCGATTGGGAGATAGTAGCTAGGTTTTCCGTCCCAAGTCCGTCGTCCTATTGTAAGTTGTGGTGTCATGACTGAAGTGTTGTCCTTGTCATTATGAAGTTTGATTGTTATGTATTTATTTAATTTATGGTTAGTGCTTAATTAATTAATCTTATTTTATAAAATAATTAATTAATATTGCATTGTTACTTGATTTAATTGTGAGTTAGTTAAAAGTCAAATTTAAATATATTGTAAATTAAAAAGTGATTTAATTAATTGAAAATGTAAATAATTATTTAAAATTAATATTGATGAAGATAATTAAATATTATCTTTTTATTAATATTAATTTAGAAAATCTTGTGTAGATAATATCTTGATTAAATAAATTATTTTAATTAAAATTGTAGATAAGTTGTGCTTTTAAAAGCTGGAAAAATGACCAATAAGAAAATAAGATTTTTGAGAAAAGAAAGCGGAAGAGCTTTATTGAATCTTGATTTTGATTTATTATTTTTTTAGGAGGGGATTATTCACACACAAAAGTTTGCTCTGTTTTTTTGGATTTGGGAAAGAAAAAAATAAAAGAAAGATAGTTTTGGTTTGGTGTTTTTCTAGTAAAATTATTGTGGTTTTGGAAAGAAAAGATAGATTCAGAAGAACGTCGAAGGCTGAAGATCAAGAAAAGAGTTGAAGGCAGGAAGTCGAGAAGAGGATTCAGAAAGGATTCCTCATCGAACGAAGGATTCCAGGTTCCTTTCAAGTTCATTATTTCTCTTTTAATTTATTCTTCTATGATAAATTCTTGACTGCCATGTTGGAAGATTAATTTCTCCTTGTGTTTTAAAAAGAGTTTCCTGTGATTGGGATTTGTCTGTTATAAATGTTTGTATTTCTCTGTAGTGAAAACCTTGGATTAAATTCTTCAATATAATTTAATTATGAAATTATTGAAAAGAAAATCATATTGTTATTGTGATGAATATTTTTGCATGCCTAGATTTATTTTGGATCTTTTGAAAATTAATTAATTTATTTTATTGTTCAAAATCTTTTATATATATATATATATACAATATAATTTTGTTTGTGTTAATTAAATATATATACATATACAAAATTAAATATACATATATTATTATTCTGGTTGAATCATTCGAGGAAATATATATAAATCTTATGTATTGGTGTAATTTCGTTTATATAAATATTCAATAAGATATATTTAATTCATTTCATATTTGTTCATATTCTTCTGTACTTTCGTACGGATGAAGTTTTAATATAAAATATGGTGTTGTGGTTGAGGTACGAATTATAAATATTTAAATAAATTAAAAAAAAAAGTTATAGAAATATATACTTCTATTTTCCGGATTCCGTAATTGTGAGGGTTGAATTAAATATATTTATATTTTTTAATTCGAATGTTATCTGAATAGTTCCTTCTATGATTTCGTATGATTCGGAAATTAATAAAATATAATTTTAATGTAACCTAGGCGCATATGTTTTGATATAATAGAAAATTAAATTAAATTTAAATTTTTGTTTTGTTTGGGGGGGTGGGTGGTCGTACCAGCCACGGGCCCCGATGGCTGGCTGTACACAGCCACCACCGTACAGCAGTCCCTTCGTATGCACTGGCCACTGTCTTCATTTAATGCGAATGGCATTCGCATTGGGGTCTATGAATATTTGGTTTAAATTAGATTTATTTTATCAAATGATTTACTTCGATTATTTCATGCGGAATATGGATTTTGGGATTTATATATATAGATAAATTAATATATATTTATATATTACATAATGTCTACATATTTATAATATGTGCGATTTCAATTTATATATTTAAAATATATCTTTTTAATAATTTAAATTCGTATTATTTAATATGTGCAATTTCAATTTATATATTTTAAGTATATATATATATATTTAAAATTATAATTTTAAAAAATGTATGATATTTGTTAATTTTTATAATATGTTTCTATAAAATGATTTTTTCCTAAAAATGCTTTATTCTTAGATATATTTATATATTAATTTTGAGATACTTTGAACAAAAATTTAATATGATAATTTTTACTAGATATAGTGATATAGTTTAATTGAGGAAATTGGAAATAAACTGTGTTTATAATTAAATTGAATAGTTAAAATTAAAAGATATGATGTTATAGTGTAATTGTGCGAATTTAAATTAAACGATGTATTTTGTTTTGAATCAAATATTCTCGAGTTGTTGATTTATTTGTTTGGTGAAATTATTGAGAATTGGAAATATTTTTATATGGAGTTGTTTTTAAGTAATTGTTTTCTTGAGGTTATTCGTTAAGTCTATTGTGGTACTCTCTTCATTGTGTTATTGTGTCGTATGGGAAAACCCTAGGTTTACCTTACCTTTCGTAAGAGTTTAAGTTATTGTTAAGAGCTTCCAGAGATGGAATGTTTTTCTATCATGTTTCTTTTATTCTCCATGTCGGGCAAATGGGGTTAAGGGTCTATGTAAGTCTTCCAGAGAAGTTCTCTAGAGTGGGATGTTTTGTGTAGAGGTTTAATTTGTGAATCACCTTGGGAATGGTGTAGAGTTGTACTATTATGTTGTACCCAGTTTCCACGAACGGGGATTTGTGCCTCCTGGGAAATAGGAGAGGGTAATGAGATTTGTACCTCCTTTGGAAGGAGTGTGTTTTCGTATTTGGTTTCCTCTAGTGTTTGGAGTGAGTTTCCTTGTTTTGTTTCCTCCTTGGATTGAAGAGGTTATGTTGTCTAGTGACCTATTGTGGTATTGTACCTTGTGTGTTGTGGATAGGAGAGTGGCTCTTTGTGGGGATCCGACACACAAAGGGGCGCCAAGGTAACTCACCTAGAGTTTAACTAAGTGATAATCTAAAAGAATTAATGGGGATCTTTCACACTAATAAAGATAAAGAATGTCTCTCTCGTGAAGCAAGTGAATGATAAGGCTCGAGATGAGATGGAATGCATAGTTTTGCGTGAGGGTCTGGCAGCCAGTAGAGGCAAGCCAGGGTAACCCAAGATGGGGGTCTGGTAGCCTAGGAAAGTTGAGCCAGGGTAACTCATGGAAATTTAAGCATGACACTCTTCCTATGTCAACAATCAATCAGTTATTGTGTGATGTACATGATCATTGTTCTCTGGAAGCATTGTAACCTTGTGTTAAGTGATATTCTGATTGTATTTGTTAAGTGACTTTGTGATTGTAGTTGTTAAGTGATATTGTGATTGTAGTTGTTAAGTGACTTTGTGATTGTAGTTGTTAAGTGATATTGTGATTATTGTTGTTTATGTTTAGTTATATTTTAGCTTGTGTCTAGTGGTAGATGGTCTTGTGTAGGAATACCTTGTTACTATCTCCTAGCACGGAGGGAGTGGGACCTTTTGGTTTCCACATGGTCGGGTGGCATGTATCTTAATCCATTGGTTCCTCTTCTTGTTCGTGTGGTTGAGATTTCCAGATGGAGAGCTTGCGGGAATCAATTTCTTCTCATGCCTTGTTCTCTCAGTACTTATTGTATTTTATTACCCCTCATTTGTTATCGAGGTGGAATTTGTAATATGTTATCATATTTGTTGGATTTCCCTCATTCGGGAAATGAGTATTGTAATCTTGTTGTAAACATGTTGTAAGCTATATTGTTTGAAATCATGTGGCACTTCATATTCTTGGATGTAAACTTATTATGAATGGAATGTATGTGAACTTTAATTGTTAAGTAACTATATGATATGGTTTTAATTCATGTTTCACCTTTGGTTTAAGTAACACTATCTCGTAGCCTTAGGGAAATGGTTGTCAATGGCTAAGTGAACTTGTATGTTAATTGTTCTAACTTACATGCTAATTGTTCTTATAAAAAAAAAATTAGTTCGTTTGTTTGGTAAATTGCAACTTTCCCTAGGGTTGTGTGGCAGGGCGTTACAAGTGGAAGGACCTGGTGTCCGATTGAAAGGAGAAGGCTGAAAAGAAAAAAGGAAAGACACCACCAGACCAAGGAAGGTATGTTTTAGGCTTTTAGCCATAGCAGCAAGGCAATGAACTGTTTGATAAAATGCTTTGGTAGACATGTATGTAAAATGTAGTAGCATAGACAAGGTAGTGAACTGCTTGAAAAAAATGTCTCAAAGAAATGTAGTCTCTGCATGGTGATGGAATGCCATGAGGAATGCCATGACAAGAAAATTGCTATGGATTGTCATGGCATTCCATCACCATGAGACCACATTTCTTTGATGCATTTTTTGAAACAATTCACTGCCTTGTCTATGCTATTGCTTACTATTATGCTTTGATAGATTTTTTCCAAGCATCCATAGCTTGTTTGAAAGCACCTGTTTTAAGCTTTTAGCGACAGCAACAAGGAAATGAACTGTTTGACAAAATGCTTTGGTAGACATGTATGAAAATTGTAGTAGCATAGACAAGGCAGTGAACTGCTTGAAAAAAATGTCTCAAAGAAATGTAGTCTCTGTATGGTGATGGAATGCCATGAAAAATGCCATGACAAGCAAATTGCTATGGATTGTAATGGCATTCTATCACCGTGAGACTGCATTTCTTTTAGGCATTTTTTCAAACAATTCATTGCCTTGACTATGTTATTGCTTACTATTATGTTTTGGTAGATTTTTTCCAAGCATTCATAAGTTGTTTGAAAGCACCTATTTTAGGTTTTTAATTGTTAGCCATAGCATGAAGGCATCGAACTGTTTGATAAAATGCTTTGGTAGACATGTATATATGAAAAATGTGGTAGCATAGAAAATGTAGTGAACTATTTGAAAAAATGCTTCAAAAATGTGGTCTCATGGTGATGGAATGCCATAACGAATGCCATGACAAGTAAATTGCTATGGATTTTCATGGAATTTCATCACCATGATGAGACCACATTTCTTTGAGGAATTTTTTGAAACAGTTCATTGCCTTGTCTATGCTATTGCTTACTATTATGCTTTGATAGATTTTTTCCAAGCATCCATAGCTTGTTTGAAAGCACCTGTTTTAGGCTTTTAGCCATAGCAACAAGACAATGAACTATTTGATAAAATGCTTTGGTAGACATGTATGAAAAATGCAGTAGCATAGACAAGGCAGTGAACTGCTTGAAAAAAATGTCTCAAAGAAATGTAGTCTCTGTATGGTGATGGAATGCCATGATTAATACCATGACAAGAAAATTGCTATGGATTGTCATGGCATTTCATCACCGTGAGACTGCATTTCTTTTAGGCATTTTTTCAAACAATTCACTGCCTTGTCTATGTTATTGCTTACTATTATGCTTTGGTAGATTTTTTCCAAGCATCCATAGCTTGTTTGAAAGCACCTATATTTTACTTTTTAGCCATAGCATGAAGGCATTGAACTGTTTGATAAAATGCTTTGGTAGACATGTATATATGAAAAATGTGGTAGCATAGAAAGGGTAGTGAACTATTTGAAAAAATGCTTCAAAAAAATGTGGTCTCATGGTGATGGAATGCCATAACGAATGCCATGACAAGTAAATTGATATGGATTGTCATGGCATTCCATCACCATGATGAGACCACATTTCTTTGAGGCATTTTTTGAAACAGTTCGTTGCCTTGTCTATGCTATTGCTTACTATTATGCTTTGATAGATTTTTTCCAAGCATCCATAGCTTGTTTGAAAGCACCTATTTTACGCTTTTAGCCATAGTAGCAAAGCAGTGAACTGTTTGATAAAATGCTTTGGTAGACATGTATGAAAAATGTGGTAGCATAGACAACTATCACCATCTGATACTTATGCAGTTGTAGTATGTTTTGTGCAATGTAATCAACGATATGAATATAACCAACAAAAATCTATTTTCTATAATTCATGGATTGAACTCTATATTTTATTTGCTCTCAATGTCTGTATGCTATGGAAATTCCATTATTTTTTTTTTTTAAAGTAGTATGCTATGTGTGATACTATCAACAATGTAATTATATACCGATTACTCTTTCTTTTTACATAATCTAACATATTTCAAACTTTTCATAGGTTTCCCGACACATCGAAGGTAACAAAGGCAAGACTAGAAAAGCACAAGCAACACACACTTGGCTCTAGTGGTTATATGAAATTAGCCGCATAAATTGTAAGTATCAATAAATGAAATATTGAATCCAAATTATAATAAATTGAAAACAATTTTGGTTTTATCACACCATAGAAGCAAAATTCATGATCTTATGCAAAAACATAGGGCTCTGAATTCAACAGAGTTCCCATAGAAGAGGACCTGAAGATTTCCTTCTAGCAAGGCTATGGAGCTGTGGCTAAATGCCTTAGAGTCTTGACTAGGCAAGCACAATCTTCCATTGCATCCAACACGTAGGGAAATAAACTCAATAAATTTTATTTAAAATTGAATACTTGTGCAATCTACTCAATATTAATTTCCATCATAAAGTAATTACATGCCTATTTGTTTTAAACATTCAAGCAATGATAATACTACACATTACATTGGAATGCAACTTGGTGAGGGTGGAGCACAACGTGCAAATGAAGGTCATGGTGTGCATCCCAGTACTTTAGAGTATGTAGAGCATGATCAACATGTTGAGCATGATCAGGCTAGAGAATATGAGGAATATGATGTGGCCCCATCAGGTAAAGAGGACCACTCTAAAGTTCTTTTAAACATATTTAATTGCAATTGGTGTATTCATTAATGTAACCTTTCATGTTTCAACTTTAGAGCATGTAGAGCGTAATCAATGTGTTGAGCATGATCAAGCTAGAGAAGATCAGGAACATGATGTGGCCCCATCAGGTAAAGAGGACCACCCTCATGTTCTCTTAAACATATTTAATTTCAATTGGTGTATTAATTAATGTAACCTTTCGTGTTTCAACTGCAGATCAGGATTTAGAGGATGTTCAACATGTTGAACATGAGTCTATAACAAAAGTTCAGGAACATGATGTGGACCCATTAGGTAAAGAGAGCCACTCTAATGTTCTTTTAATTAATGAAATATGTGTAACAATAATAATAAAAGATATCAGTTTAAAATTTCTTTCTTATTTCAGCAGATCCCCCCTTGCAGCGGCGTCCACGTCATGAGTAGATGAATAGGCATACATTAAGATCACGAGCAGAGGATGGAACAACTAAAGGAGGGACAAATATTGATTTAGAAAATGATACTCCTCTTCAGCTTTATGTAGCTTTTAAAAAGAAACAAAAAAGAAAGTGATTGTAATCATATCATGACAACCATATTTTTGATAATATGTAATAACTGAAAGAATGAATATTATATGTTAATGAATGAATGTGAATATGTTAATTAATGAATGTTATATGTTTGTCAATGAATGTTATATGTTATTAATAGATGAATGAATGAATAATATATGTTATTAATGGATGAATGAATGATTGATGTTACATGATTGGGTATAGGGAATTGAGAGTGATTTGAGGGGGAGTGGGAGGGGCCAAATGAGCTTCCATCGTCACGTGGTTGTCCCTATTAAGTAGAGAATATTAAACTATTCTTGAAACAAAGAGAAGCTCAATAAGGTAATGCACTTTTCAATATAAGAAATGCATCGTTTGAAGCATCAAACCAATATGCAGTCTGTATCTATGATCAATCATCAGTGTCTGTAATGGTACATTTCCACGAATATTTTTTTTTTTTAAATTGATACTTCGTCGCAATTTCGACGAAACTCGACGAATCAACGAAAAGGTTCGATGAAGTTTTATATAGCTGTGATGAAAGTTTCGTCGTAACTCCTTACCCATTTCGTCGCACTTTCGACGAACATTTCATGTTTTTTCAATACTACTCCTATTTTTGTCGTAATTTCGATGAACGTTTGGTGTTGATTCAACGCTACTACTTGCCAATTTCATCGCACGTTCAACAAAATTTTATTGTTGTTTCGACGTTGCTCCTTGCCAAGTTCGTAAAAATTGTGAGAAACATCTAGTGTTGTTTTGATGCTACTACTTTCCCATTTCATTGAACTGGAGAGGAACTTCTGCTATAATTCATCGATGGATGCATGAGGCACGTTCATTGAAATTATGACAAAAGTTTGAGCCATTTCATGATGCCGATGATAGATGATTCTTTGCCATTATTTCAAGGTTTTATTCATTGTTGGTATTGCAACGAAAAAATAGCAACAAAAGTTTTTTAGCCATTTCATCAATTTTCTGATAAATAGTTGTTGAGAGACTGACAAACGAACATCAGAAAATGGTCTCAAATTCAGTAGTGTAGGGTAACAACAATTGATGTTGGACATTCATCATGGAGACAAGAATTAGAAGAGATGAAAGTAAATTTGGAGACAATTTTTGCCAAAGTGCAGAAGAGTAAGCAAAAGAAAAGAGAGCTAAAGGAATGAATTGCTTGCCTAGAAGGTTTTATCAAGTCATTGGCCCAATCTGGTCAAACGCAAACTGAATTGTCCTAAAATCCAATACTCATGTCTAAGGAGCAAGTAGATGCTATTACAACACTTCATCATAAGGTAAGCATATTTGAAGAATGAATGGAGTACTTGGTAAGGCAAGGAGAAGAGTTAATAAAGGATGCAATTGGGAAGCATAAGGAAGCATACATTGGTGCACAAATCCAAAAGACTTGAAGGATAATTTTGATTTTTCCAAGAATGGACTGATGCAGAAAGGTGAAACATGAAAGCTCTTCTTCAAATAGATGTTTGAGAATTGATGAATGAAAAGATAACCACAAAACAAGAAGTTTTGGAATTTGAGAAGCGGAGAAAACATTTGAATTAGGAAAGTGACACTTTGTTGCAATGTGTAGAAGGATTTGAAAAGCTCACTGAGAGATGCAAGAAGTTGATTGACATAGACAAGAGCTTTATTGAAATTCTAGCTAAACAAAGTTGTAATCCTCAAACTTTAGGATAGGATGATAAAGAGGTAAAATATTTCAAGGAATGGATTGAAAAGGTGAATAAGGATCATGTTCACTTGCTAAGTCGGGAGGTTATAGATGAAATTATAAAGTCCAGGAATTTTATGACTAAATATGAGGCAAAAATGATGTAGAGAAATGAAAACATCATTCAAATGTTATAATATTATGCTAGGAATAAATATAGTTGGAAAGTGATTCAAGGAGTTACAAATGAACATATTGTTGCAAGTATGAGCTAGTTTGGTGGTGTTTTCATTAATGTTCTCATTGATGTCGACACAATTAAGTATGTTGCAAATTGTACATGTATAGTTGAGATGTCGCTATGATGTTATGAGTACATGGAGCTATCTTTATGGTGTTGCAGTTGTCTTGGTTTGAGTTTCCAAGTGCTTTTGAGAAAATTAATAAAGAAGAGAAGTCAAAGTGATGAATGTGTTTTGATTGTGCTCTAGTATGTGCTCCACATTTCTCCTATGTTGATCCTATGCTTGTGCAAATATGAAGGGTTGTTAATGGTGATCTTGTGGTGATATATCATGATTTTTAGCTTCTAGCATGATGGTACGTGAAAGTTACGTTCACCGGTGTGTGAACTGTCTTGGTAGAGTCGATCTTCTGTGGACTAGGAGAAATTTTTCTGCTCTGCAATCCTCCATTGTTTTGTTTCAAATCTTGAAAATCTAGGACATGTCTTGTGAAGGTGTTCTCTAGGTTCAGGAAAAGAAGGTTGAGGTTTGGTGGTCTAAAAGTCATGTTTCAGTGTTCTATATTTTTGTACAATCTAGATGGACTAGGGGAAGGTGTTCAATGTTTGAAGTTTGTTGCACTTGTTGTGGATGTATCTGAAGGAATCTAAGATGTATTCTCATGCATAATGAAGTGTGTTGTGGCGTCTGTGTGTCATCCTCTTGTTGGGAAGAATGTACATCAATGTTCATTCAATTTTTTATTAGGTTTGGTTGACCTAGTGTTTACACTTCATTCGAAGAATAAAATTTAACTAAGGAAGTGTGTGGTTATTCCAAGACATTTTATTTTTGGTCTTGGTTAAGTTTTTTTTTGGTTCCACTCTCATTCCTTTCCACCACAGGAATGTTGAGTTGTTGACCTAATTTGAATTTATGAAATAAAGTTTATGTGGCCAACCTTGGAGAAAGGTTCTAAGGTTGAAGATGGTATAAATGCAAGTCAAATTGTGAATAATTCATAAGGGGTGTGATGCAAAGTGATGAAATAAGCCACAAACCATAAAAGCAGAAGTGTGTGTGAGTGAGTTGAGGCAACAATTCTTCATTGTGTTAGATTCCTAAAGGTAGTGAGCTGAAGGTTTATGCAATCTTCTGATCAAGGTTGTGAATGTGTGATAATTTTTGTGGTGGATCTTTTGTTCTCTTTTGTATTTGTAGGCAATGAGCCTCCTTGTTGGACAGTGAATCCTTTCTATAGGTAGTGAGCCTTTGTACTTGGACAATGAATCCTCTTCTAGGTAGTGAGCCTTTGTATTTGTTTCTATAATCTCTTTATATTGTGAGTTAACCCTCACCATGGTTTTTTCCCTCATTAAGTTTTCCATGTAAAAATTTGGTGTTCATTGTGTTGATTTACTTTCTATTATTTGTGTTTCATGCTCATACATAATAACAAAATAGTGTGGTTGTGGAATTCACAAGTGTTAAATTTTTAAGTTTTAATTTTTTGACAACTGATTCACCCCCCTCTAAGTTGTCCTACACCTATTTAGCAAATGGTATCAGAGCTTTGGTTCCTTGGTGTAGAGCTTAATTGCTTAAGGAAGATCTAATGGTGCATAATTTGGCAATCCCTATGTTTAATGGATCTAATTATAGTGATTGAAAAGTAAAAATGAGAGGATATATTTTTTCTCTTGGTTACAAGACCTAGAAGGATATTGAGACAAAGTATACTCCTTCGATGAAAGGTCCTACTTTCGTAGATGAGGAGAATGAGAAAGCGAGGTATGTTATTTACAGTGATTTATCTAAAACTGAGTGAACTAAGGTACTTTATTTAGATACTACTTATGATGTCTGGAAGAAGTTGGAAGAACTGAATGAAGGAAATGAAAGAGTAAAATTGACAAAAAAGCTAGTGAAAAAGTGAAAATTTGAGAATTTGAAAATGGAAGAAGGTGAAGATTTTAGAAGATATTTCCAGAGGGTTGAGATGATAGCAAATGAAGTTAAGAATCAAGGGGGAAAGTTGATCAATGAAGACATTATTGAGAAGATCCTAATCACCCTACCAGATTGCTACAGTGATAAGATCTTAGTTATTGAAGAGATGTATGATCCTACGAAGTATACTAAAGAACAGTTGTTTGATACTTTGCAAGCATTTGAGATGAGAAATTTTAGGAAAGAAGAAAAAACAAAGACAACATTTAAGGAAATGAAGATTGAAGATAATCTAGAGAGTGATGGTTCAAATGAGTTGGAAGAAAACTTCACCAGGAAGCTGAAAAAAGGTACCAAAAAGTATAAAGGTATGTTGCTCTTTAAATGTTTTGGTTGTGGTAATATTGGTCATTATGCTTCAAGATGTTTGAATAGAGTTGTACATAAGAAGAACAAGGATTATAAAGATAAGGATAGGAAGGATAAGAAATGCAAGAAGTTGTACTATGTTCAAGAAGAACCTAAAATCTCTTATGATGAATCTAAAAAATGAGGTTGATGATAGTGAATGCTTGTTCTTAGCTCTGGGAAGTAAATATGTATCTGCTAACCCTAGAAAATGTGCAAGGAAGAAGGCTTCAAAGAATAAGAGGAATAGGATGGAAGGTACTTTGGTTACCGCTTTTTATGCAAGAAAGATTGAAGACTACTGGGTAATTGATAGTGCATGTTCTAATCACATGACTAGAGAAAAGAGTAAGTTCACTAAACTTGAAAAGCATGATGGTGGTTTAGTCATGTTTGGTGATGATTCAAGAGCTAAGATTTGTGGGAAAGGTTTGACTAGTTTTGATGGAGTGCACAACACTGATGATGTATATTATGTGAAGGGTTTGAGGCATAACCTTTTGAGTGTTGGTCAGATGTGTAGGAATAGTTTTAAACTTGTGTTTCAAAATAATACCTGTGAAATCAAAAAAAGATCCAGAAATGGAGATATGGTTGCTACTAGAAGGAGAACTCATGGAAACATTTATCAGCTTAAGGGAGTTGATGGTCAATCCCTTGTATCTCAAGTTAGTGAAAGTTGGTTATGGCACTGAAGAATGGGACATGTAAATTTTGATAATCTGGTCAAAATAAATTCAAAAGAAATTGTCTGAGGGTTTCCTAGAATCACAAGACCTGCTAATACTATTTGTAGAAGTTGTCAATTGGGGAAACAGACAAGATGCAGCTTTAAGGGAAAAGAGTACTCTACTACTGAAATGTTGGAGTTAGTTCACACTGATCTCTATGGTTCAACTAGAACAAGAAGCCTAATGGTGATAGGTATTTCATGCTTATCATTGATGATTATACTCAAATGACATGGGCTGTTTTCCTTAGAGAAAAGACTCAGGCTCTAGATAGTCTTAAGGTATTCAAAGCAAGAGTGGAAAATGAAGTAAGTTTGAAAATCAAATATTTGAGATCTGATAGAAGTGGAGAATTCACTTCTAGTGAGTTTAATACATTCTATGAACAACATGGCATAAAGAGACAATTTTTTTCTTCGAGAACCCCTTAGCAGAATGAGGTAGTTGAAAGGAAAAATAAGATAATATAGGAAGCTACAAGAACCATGATGAAAGAATAAAATGTATCGTATGTGCACTGGAGAGAGGCAATATAGAATGTTATTCATGTTCTTAATAGAGTTCAAATTAGAAGCAACAACACAAAGACTCCTTTTGAGTTATGGACTGGTAAGACTCCTACTGTGAATTAATTCAAGGTATTTGGAAGCAGATGTTACATTAAAAGAGATGATGAAAATCTTAGAAATTTTGATGCTAAGTGTGATGAAGGAACTTTTCTTGGATACTCTACTACTAGAAAAACATATAGATGCTTTAATAAAAGATTGAGAAAGATTGTTGAAAGTGCTAATGTGAAAGTTGATGAAGACATACACATCAAACATATAGATGCTTTAATAAAAGATTGAGAAAGATTGTTGAAAGTGCTAATGTGAAAGTTGATGAAGACATACACATCATGTGTTTCCATCAATGACAAAGGGGGAGATTGTTGCATGCATGATCTAGTTTGATGATGTTGTCATTAATGTTGTCATTGATATCAGCATAGTTCAGTATGTTGAAAATTGTGCATGTATAGTTGAGATGTTGCTGAGATGTGAGTACATGGAGCTATCTTTATGGTGTTGCAGTTGTGTTGGTTTGAGTTTCCAAGTGGTTTTGTGAAAATTAATAAAGAAGAGAAGTTAGAGTGATGAATGTGTTTTGAATGTGCTCTGGTAGGTGCTCCACGTTTCTTCTATGTTGATCCTATGCTTGTGCAGATCTAAAGTGTTTCTAATGGTGATCTTGTGGTGATATATCCTGAGTTTTAGCTTTTGGCATGATGGTATGTGAAAGTTATGTTCACTTGTGTTTGAGTTGTCCTAGCAGAGTTGGTCTTCTATGGACTAGGAGAAATGTTTCTGCTCTACAATCTTCCACTATTTTATTTCAAATCTTGCAGATCTGGGATATGTCTTGTGAATGTGTTCTCTAGGTTTGGGGAAAGAAGGTTGAGGTTTGGTGGTCTAGAATTCATGTTTCAGTGTTGTGTGTGTTTACATAGTTCAGATGGACTGGTGGAAGGTGTTCAGTGTTTAAAGTTTTTTGCACTTGTTGCAGAAGTATCTGAAGGAATTTGAGATGTATTCTCGTGCATAATGAAGCGTTTTGTGGCTTCTACGTTTCATCCTCTTGTTAGGAAGCATGTACATCAATGTTCATTCATGTTTTCATTAGATTTGGCCGATGTGGTGTTTACACTTCATTCAAAGAATAAAATTTAATTACGGAAGAGTGTGGTTGATCCAAGACACTTTGTTTTTTGTCTTGATTAAGTTTTTTTTTTTGTCCACTCTCATTCCTTTCCACTGCGAGAATGTTGAGTTGCCAACCTAATTTGAATTTATGAAATAAAGTTTGTGGCCAACCTTGGAGAAAGGATCTAAGGTTGAAGATGGTATAAATGCAAGTTGAATTGTGAAGAATTCATAAGGGGTGTGATGCAAAGTGACGAAGTAAGCCACAAACCATAAAAGTAGAAGTGTGTGTGAGTGAGTTGAGGCAACAGTTCTTCATTTTGTTAGATTCTTGAAGGCAGTGAGTTGAAGGTTTCTGCAATCTTTTGATCAAGGTTACAGATATGCGATCATTTTTGTGGTGGATCTTTTGTTCTCTTTTGCATCTATAGGCAATGAGCCTCCCTGTTGGACAGTGATTCCTTTTTGTAGGCAGTGAGCCTTTGTACTTGGACAGTGAGTCCTCTTCTGGGCAGTGAGCCCTTAACAGCGAGCTTTTGTATTTGGTTTTATAATCTCTTTATATTGTGAGTAAACCATCACTGTGGTTTTTCCCTCATTGGGTTTTCCACATAAAAATATGATTTTCATTGTGTTGATTTACTTTATGTTATTTGTGTTTCATGCTCATACTTAATAACATAATAGTGTGGTTGTGGAATTGATAAGTGTTAAAGTTTTAAGTTTTAATTTTGTGACAACTTATTCACCCCCCTCTTAGTTGTCATGCACCTATTTAACATGTATGCATCAGGTGTTGATCACTTTTTGGGAATGTCAGCAGAGGAAAGGTGAAGATGAGTTTTCCCACCCAGAGTTCAATGAAGAAGAATATACAATCGAATACTGGAAGTTGGAGGTTTTGTGCACAAATATATTTTTGAAGTGAATTTTACAGGTTTGTTCCCAGTCCTAATGAAGGTGGTTGATTCCAGAGGTTTTGAAAAGTACCAACAATCTTATTTTTATGCAAAGTACTTGTGACCTGCAGCCCGAAGTTGAAGATTATTGCTAATGAATTCAATGTATCTTTGACTTTTCCTAGAAATTTTCAATGACAATTGTCACTTGCCACGTGTTGCATTTTAATTTGTTTCTTTAATTCTATTTGATGAGACTAAGTTTAAACTCTTTGAGGCCTTGTTTGTATAAAAGATCATTTACTACTTTATTTTATTTTTTAAGTTCAAAATTTGTGGATATCAAAGAACCAAAACTTTTTCAAGTTTTGTTCTTTTTTCGCTTTTATATACCATCCCAGACTAAAAATTTGTATGTTTCATTAGAATTTAACTAATATCAGAGCCAATTTCAAAGCTATTTCTTGATATGAAATCTTACATAGTTTATTTTTTGTTCCTATCAGACAAGATTGTGTGTTGTGTCATTTAAGGGTACATACTGACACTATCTAATGTCAAATAATTCCCTTTTTCTTGAAACTTTTGCATCATTTTGTGCCTAGTTGTGAAGCAATTTGGTGATGTATGGAATAGTTTGCTCGGGTTTGGTTATTACTTGAGGCATGCATGGATAATACCTAGGAGAAATTTTACCTTTTCAGTAAATTTTTTATGCTTTATTTTAGAATAGATGTTTTATATCTCATAAAATGTTTTAAAAAAAGTGATAAATGCATAGATTTTTATTACAAATATTTTCATTACATGAAATTTTTGAATGGTTAATGCTAATCTACTTGAATGTATACAAGTTATTTGAATTTCATGAAATATTGTTGCAAATATTTTGATTTCATGAAGTTAGTAAATGACCGAACTGAGATTATGTTTCTATCTTCTTGATATATACAAATCCTTAATGATTGCTTACGCCTCATGTTTAACAACAATATCACAATGAACCCTAAGTGAACCTAGTGCATCAAGACCTGACATAAATGAGCCTTGGGATCAAGTCGATTTTTCCTTAGATTTAGAATTTTCTTGGTGGATTCTTTCAAGAAAGGTAGGATGAGAATTTATTTGTTTGTTTGTGTGTGACTAACATATGCGTCAACGATTTGGACATAAGACGATTGATTATAGAGATAGACAAGGAACAATAACAAGAGTAGAATATCCTTTGTGCCTCAAAGAAACAATGATATTTCATTTCATGGATATTGCTATGCTTATAAAAACTTTGCTCATAAATCTATTGAGTGCATATATAAGATGAAGAGGAATAACTTTTTTCCAAAGCACAACATTGTGTGCTATAAATGTAATAAGGTGGGATATAAGGAAAATTATTGTAGAAGTGGTTTTGTGAAGCCACCTATTCAAAAAAAGGATGAATCCCTTAACCAACAAAGGAAGGGTAATGAAAAGGTATGGAAAGAAGAAAAAGCTCAAGAAAATGAGAAGGGTGATCTACACTTATGCATTCTACACAAGATCCTAAGAAAAACTGAGATAAAGCATTATCTCAGGGGGGATTTCATTTAAAGAACTTTCAAGCCCCTAAAAGGACATGATGTTAAAGACCTCGGCATGAAAGAAGAATTGGATTAGAATAGATGGTGTGCAGATTTGTGGTGCAAGGATGAACCTTTGTTGAAGGTTTTGGTGCAAGAAGGTGTGTAGAGGTTGGTATACATGTTTTGATTAGTATCATTCCAAGTTGGTGTACCACACATAAAGATAAAGTTCAAAAACACAACCTCTAGAAGTTTGACAAGGAATTCACTATATATATTATATGGTTGAATCATGATGGTCCGCTTTCCTCCATAGTGTAAGATTTGATTTTGATGTTCATAAGATGAGTTAATCAAGATGTGCTATATCCAAGTTTCCATATCTTTATACCTTTTGTAGTAAAAGCAGTAAGTAGCAGATGTCCTAAATGTGTTGTGGCAGAATAAAGTAAGGTTGGAGGCTTGTTGGAATGCTCTACATTCCTCAAGAAAGAATGTCTTTTCAATATAGTCTTGTGGACATGTTTAGGATTATTCAACACATGCTACTTTATTATATCAAGAAATTTGGAGGTCCACAAGCACAAATGAAAATGAAAATTTCCTATAGGTTGTTCTAGATGCCTATCTATTGTATAGAACAAATGTTTGGGTACTTGTGTAAATTGGTGTATGATAAAATTATATAAGTCTATTTATAAATTTTGCATGCCTCAAGGTTGATATAATATATGTTGTATGCTTGGTTTACAAATTTCAAGCTAATCCTAAGTGATCTCATGAGAAATTTATGAAAACAATATTCAGATATTGGAAAGGTACTCTGGATTATGGTCTATGGTATAAGAAGCATAATAATCTCTTTAAGTGCCTATACTGATGTGGATTAGGTAGGATGTGTGGATGACCAGAGAAGTACTAGTGAAAGTGCATTCTCTTTGGGAGATATATTGGTCTCTTGGTTTAGTGAAAAGTAGGATTCAGTGTCCTTATCCATAGCAGAAGCTGAATACATTGTTGTAGCATCTTGTTGCACCTAGGTGCTTTGGATGAAGCAAACTTTGAAGGATATAAATTTGGTCTATGAAGAACCCATTCCAATATTTTGTGATAATACAATCGCAATTAATATTTCCAAGAATTTGGTAATGCATACGAGGACTAAACACATTTTTATCCTGTATCACTTTCTAAGGGAGAAGGTTGTAGAGTATGAAGTCAAAATTGAGTATGTGCCTACCAAGGATCAAATTGTATATATTTTCACTAAGGCACTTTTAAAGGATACTTTTGAATATCTTCAGCAAAAGCTAGGGGTTATTTCCCCTCCTTTTTCTAACTAGATGCATAGATGGTGCATCTTTCTAAGGGAAGAAATTAATGCTTTATATTTTTCTCTCGGACTAATGTATGTTGCCACTCAAGGGAGCTAGTAGTAAGGGGGAGTTTGGTATAGGTGTGTAGATATTGTTCATGTATCAAGAAGTTTTGTTGTCCAAAGGGGGAGTTTTTGTTGTTGTTTCCATTGAAGATATTTGTTCCTTTGTCCTAAATTCATCCCTTTGTCCTTGATGTCAAAGGGGGAGAGTGAGTAGATGTGTGTTGCCATCAATGCCAAAGGGGGATATTGTTGATAGTTGTTGTCATTGATGTGTCAACACTTGAGGAGACTGTTAGTAGTTGTTTTCATTGATGTCAACACTGATTGTTGGTTGTCTTTGGTGTCAACACTTGATGAAGATTTTTATATGTTTGGTAATGGTTGATGATCTTGTTGTTAGTGGTTGATGACAACACTTGATGAATTGTTTGTTGTTGTCACTATTGTCTTCACTTGAGAAGTGGGGAAGATTGTTGGCATTGATCATCATTGTTGACAATATTTAGTTTGGGCCAACATTGATGTATGGTGTTGTTGAAGCTCATGGTTGGATTTCATGCCTTATCTAATGATAATCAAAGAAGTATTGAGTATAGTTATTATTAGTAGAGTTGATTTCATAATGATATATTAAGATGAGGATTATAAGTGTTGTTGATAGTGGAGAGATGTTTTTGAAGGTATACAATATATCTTATGCTCTCTCCTAATGTTCTTGATGAAGCATGTGTTTCTAGAAGAAAGTTTTGGCCTTCACAATTTTTTTAAGTGGTTTTGTTCTTAGAAGTTGTGTTGAAGTTTGTTTGGAAGAATGTTCTACATTTCTCCATTGTTGAAGATATGATCTTGTAGTTTGGGATTCAAAGATATTGTTTTGTGGATGTTGCACTCCTATCTTTTCAAGTCACCAGTGTTGCTAAGGATGTTTCTGTGAATTGCAAAAGGTTTGTAGTGTTATTGGTTGTCTGGATTGGTCTAAGAAATGCTCCACATTTCTCTGCATTGATGTGTCTACTCTTGTGGCTTGGTGAATGTTCTCTTAGTTTCTTTGTAGTATCCCAGTTTGAATTTCATGTGATGAAATGGTCTGCAAGTTGATTTATTAATGCTAGATCTTTTGATTATGTGTTTTGTGCTTCCCGAATGAAGTATTTTGTTCCTATTTGATCTACGATGGCTATTGGTGGCATGATAGTATGAAATAAGTATCTAGAAGTTTTTTTGGATGTTTATGGAACATCCCCATGTGTTCCACATGTTTCTTATTGGCCTCTTTGGTATTGCATTGTGTCTTGAGTTGCCTTTCTAGGTTATTTGTGGATATCTAGCCAACAAGGCTTGTCCTTTTTCTTGTGTCGTGTGCTTGGGGTTTTGCACCAAAAATTGAAGATGTGTTATGTTAGATTTGGGTCTTGATCTATCTTGGTTAGAACCACCTTAAGTGATTTCAATTGGAAGAATGTTTTTGAGCCAACTGGTTATGTGCTTCAAGTTTAATCTACATGTTTCCTTGATGTCGACTTAGATTGGTGTGCACCAATGTCTAAATTACTTTGGATCACATTGGAAGATGTATTGATTTTGTTTTTGGTCTTCTTTATCCTCAAGATAGGACCGCATTATGCTTTGGTGTCTAACTTTTTGAATTCATTGTTTACCTTCTTCTTGGTCAACCTAATTGAAGTTTTGAAGTGTTGTGGTCAATATAAATGCAAGATCTTTTCAAATACAACGTAGTGGATAAGTGCACAAACAAGAAAGTGTGGATTGTATTTAAAGATCTTGTAGAAGAAGTTTGGATGTGTGAAAGATAGAATTAGATGTGTTATAACACCTCAGTCAGCAGAGTGATATGTTGACAAACATTATTATCTTTCTCTAAATATTTGTATCCTACTCTGAGATAGTGAATCTCATCAAGTCCTTTGTATCTTGCGTTGAGGTAGTGTGCCTTCGTCTACAAGTCCTTTTTGGCAATGAGCCTTTATATTGTGAGTTAACTCTCATGATGGTTTTTCCCTCATTGGGTTTTCCATGTAAATTTGGTGTCATCTTTGGGATGTATGTTGGTGTCTCTTTTAACATTGTCAGTAATCTTATTAGTGTTATAATTTATATATCTTTCATTGTTGAATTTTCTAAGGGTTTAAACTACTATATCTTTCTACTAATCTACTTAATGGTTTGAATATTGTTAAGTGCTAAAAATCTCAAGTTCTGAAAGGGCTTAAGTTTTTTAGTAGACTGATTCACCCCCTCCCCTCTCAATTTTCTGGGTGTGTTCAACACTAGTTAGATAAAACACCTATTTACACCAACACCACCGCTTAAGTGCAATTTAGAAAGTAGATTATTATGTAAATATGTAAGGATGGGTCCCAACTTTGAGGTCATGTTAGTTACCCATGTACAATAATCTCTCACAAAAAAATAAAAGGAAAAAAATAATCAAGATAAAATTCCTCCCCAAAAGAGAGATGAAATCAACATGCTCTCACTAAAGCATGAGAATGATACAACCATATGTGAGGAAAAAGACCCCCCATAAGAGAGAAAAATAGAGACCATGCATCCCCCTTTTAATAGTGGGTCCCCTACAATGATGATAGATGCTTGAAATTGAATGCTAAAGATGATCCAATATTGTTGATCAACATTTATCCCCTTAGGAAGAAACAAAACCAAGATGGTATGTAGAATGTATTCTCAATCCTGAACGAAAGATGCAAGAAGAAGGATGATGTGTGATGTCTTTGAGAATGCTCAAGTGTCTCCATGTTGATGCAAAAAAATTTCAAACTCCAAATACACATTCTAGGCCACACTATAGAAGAATACAATCAAAAATTTCTTAGAAATGATTGTAGAACACAATCCAAAGATAGATACCTCCTTTGAAGATAAATAAACCTCCTCAAAATTTTGTCCAAAAGAATCCACACTCATGTCAAACTAAGAAGAATGATCATATAGAGAATAAACAAGAGGGTTGAAGTGTTTCCTCACAACAATTGAAGAAGTCCATCATCTCCATCATATAAAATATGAATGCAATCAATGGTGTCTCCCAAATATGAAATGTGGGACTCACAAAATAAACCAACAATGTCTATCAACTTCTCATCCCAAGTAGTAATCTCTATAAGAGAATGCATATCCTACTGCACTAAATCACAAGGAGCCAAAATTGTGGCAACACAAGCATCATCAGAAGCAATAGTAGATGAAGGAGATCAAATATCAACACATGTCATGAGATTTTGTGGATGAAACAATACCAAGATTCAAATGACCATATTGAATCTCCTCAAAAGTGTCCACACTACATGCCTCATTGTGAGCATCAATTGAAGGAACACTAGGAGAAAGATGTGAGAACATTTAGAGTCAAGATCGATGATCAACCTCCCCAACTATAAATACATCTCTACTATGCAAATCTTGGATTATGAAAAAATTTTGTGTGAACTCGACACTCTTTCCTACTCCACCATGTGTGGTCTGATAGAAAGGATATTTGTTGACAATGAAGGAACACAAAGAACATCATTAAATTCTTTGTCATCCATTTCAATGGATCCCTTTCCACAAACATGCATATATGTTTTTTTAGCCATTAGGATGTGTGGTGATGAGCAAGACTCAAATGAAGTGAACATACTCTCAGATGAAGCCATGTGAAGTGAGGCTCGTGAATGAAATGAACATACTCTCAAAATATTCAATTGTAACAAGTGATTTCTCTTATATCTATCATAATCTAATGAACAAAAAGATGAACCCTTTGATGTTGAAGGAAATTTTATTTTATGCTTCTTAATAAGATGCTTCAACTCATTAATCTATTTTGAATAACGGTGATGTTCATCATGCCCTATTTTCTTGCAATATGCACATGTAAGATTCTCCTTCTTAGATGATTCCCCTTGAGAGAGAGGATGTAGATTCTTTATGAAGATTGTTATTTTTCTTCTTTTACTTCTTTTCAAGATTCATTGGTTCCTTCTATACCTTATGTTAAAATGTTGTTCAAATATGCTAATGCCCACCTTATTATTAATAAGACGGTGTCAGACTCTTTTGAGTTACAACGATCTATAAGGAAAGGTTGTTCATTATCCCCCCTTTTGTGTGTTCTTATAGATGTTTCCTTGGGTTATCTTCTCCAAATATCCTACCAAATGAAATTAATCATAGGAATTTCCATTCCTCAAAATAAGGTGGTAATTAATTCCCATTTTGCTAATGATAATATGTTTTTCCTACATAACTCTAAAGAGGAGTTGAACAATATTGTGGACATTTTAAATTTGTAGTGTTGTTTAATATGCTTATAGATCCCAAAACCCATGGAACTTGTCTTGCCACAAAATGGATTATTAGGGCTGCTAGTGGAGATGAAGCATGAAAAATGTTAGTTTTCCAATGAATCATGGAAGCTTCAATTAAGAAAAATGGAAAGTTGTTAACTAGTTAGACAAAATGTTTGTCTTGTTTCTTTAAAATCAGAGCTTCATTTCCCCTTCAATCTATATGGAAAGTGTGGAAAAGAGCATGTAAATTTTTAAAAGATAATGACTTCTCTACAACATGGTTTCAACTTTGCCTTACCTTCAATATGGTGGAAGACACTTATTACTTATCATAATCAACCATTGGCTATTAGTTTCCCAAGGCCTCCTCACTAATTGTTCAAACAGGGGTTAGACAATTTAAAGATATTTGGGATTTTGATATACTTGATTGGGCTTCATGGAATGATATCAAAGAACATTATGGGTTGAGTAATAAATATAAGTGGTTCTTGATTCTTATTCAATCACTTGTTCTTTTTAATCTGGCTATGAAATTGTGTACTTCAAGGGATTATTATTTCTTTAAAGATTGGAAATAGCTATCCTTCAACTGTTTCAATCATTTTCCTTTTAAAAAAATTATATCCAATTATTGCCTAGTTGGCATCTTACTTAGGTGTTGGCTTGGAAAATACTACATTTCAAGCTACCTATGAAAGATACATTGAAATTTATTTGTTGCAATATTTTTGCCCTTGGTCTCTATTACCTAATTATTTGAAAGATAAAACAAAAAACAAAAAATAGAAGAGAGAGGAGAGAAAATATTTTTTGTGAAATCAGCAAAGCATGCAAAAATAATAAAGTAGTTCACTAACTTCAAGAAAGTCAAAGGATAAGGATAAGGATTGCAAAATATCTTATCTATAGAGGATAAGGATTGCAAAATATCTTATCAACAAAAAATAACAATTACAAAATATCTCATCCAAAAAGGATAAGATTGAAAACTCATAAAGCAAAAAGGTAAATATTATCCACGGAGGATAATGATGACAATGGGTGATCCCACAATAGTTGTTTACAATTTTTGGCCAAACTGGACACTGAAATTATTGTTTTTAACTAAATTTTCACATTCAGGAACCTATAGCGGCTAAACCATGAGGAATTTGAAGATAATGCAAACTAGGGTTTTGTCACATTTTTTCTGTAGATTCTAAAATTAATTTTTTCAATTTTTTTGGAATCAGATTGCACTTCTTTTTCCATCTCCCACAAAATCTAGTTTTTTCATAAAACAACATTTTTAAAAAGCGAAGCACACTATATAACACATAATTTTTTTCCGTGAAGAATAAAATTATATGTTTTTCGAATTTAGATTTGTGACTCTGATATCTAGTGCTTCTATTTGGTTATATAGTTTTTTATTGAATATTTTTTGTTTAATCAAGTTTCGAAGTCAAACCAATTACAATTTAGACATAGCACGATTATATAACATGTAACTTTTTTTGTATATATCGAAATTCTTTTTTTTTGGTTGGATCAAGGACTTCAATATCTAGTGTACTCATATATATATATATATATATATATATATTGATAATCTCCTATTTTTTCACATGTGCAGAACAAAGACCTTCATTTTTTATGAAAAACCTATGTTTAATAAAACTAAAAAAGTAAATATATAATAAAACCAAAACATATTAAAATTATATTCGTTGGATAGCTCGTTCCAAGGACTACATGATTCTAGTTGGGTTTGTGAAGACTCATCCATTGTCATCCTCAACCCGAGATTCGAAGCGTAAACATTTAAGTCTTTTTTGTGTTTCAGGGGGAGAATGAGGAATAAGGGGGGTTCGTTAGAACCAAGGTTCATTTGAACCCCCTTCAATATGCATTTTTCTTTTGCTTTTTGGGTGGGAAATGTGGGCCCAATAATTAATGGGTTCGCTCAAACCCTGGTTTGGTCAAACCCCTTTTTGGTTTGGTTGAACTTGTAGGTTCATTAGAACCCCTAAAACCAATTTTTTTGCCATGGGGTCATTTTTTTCTTAGTTTTCCTTCATCAAATTGTAAACCACTATTGTGGTTTCACCCCAACTCATAGGAAAAATATATAAAGTCAACATGACTTTTTCAATTTAGGCTCTCAAAACCTTTAAATAGGAGGCCTATGTTTGTTGCAAAGCATTGGAAAAGTTTATTCTGACAAAGTGGCATTCATTCCTTTGATTTTTTCAGTCATAATCAGGTCTTTACTTCTGTAATTTTCTTCATTGACTGCATCTTCAATCTTGTTTCACTTTGAAATAATGCTTGTGATTTAATATTTTACTACTTTTCTAGAAAATAGTCATTGTAGCAGCCTTCAATGAATCAAAGATTAATATTTTTGCCTCAATTTGTTTCAATTTTCTATGTATGAAAAAAAAGCAAGTATTATTGTGAGTTCTATGACTCCTTGACTGTTGTTGTTCTAAATTCACCTTTGAATTATTATTGCAAAATATTGTGTGAAGCCTTAGATTGAGATTTATAGGTTGTGTTGTTGAAAGGAAGCATAAATCTGCTCTATCTAGTGTATCACCTTCATTTTATGTTTTAGATTTAGATTATTAGATCTTTCTCATCTCTTTTCCCAGCAAGGTTCTTTAGTTGGAGTTAGTTTTTAGGTGATTTATCAAGGGAAAGCTGCCCTTTAATCGGAGGTTGACCTCGAGTTTCACGAGTACCATAGATCGAGAGGTCATCTCATGTTTCACAGGGTAGCTGGATTTAAGATTCAACAAGATGCATATTCCAAGTGATAACAATTTTTGGCCCGATGGGACTATTTGAACTATCAAAGTTCAAAACTTGTCCCTTCATTACTGGTATTTTGTATGTATGTTAGCAATTGCTGCCTTTGGAGGCAATACTTTCACACATCTGGCGACTCCAAGTTTCAATCTACTAGTTTCAAGTGGACTATATGTTGGTATGTACTTAATTTTTTGTAAAATAGGTCTTGATTATTCTTGTTTTTAAGAATACTTCAATGAATTTCCAGCTTATTTAAATTGGGCACCATGTCTTTATTCCATAGAGATGTTTTATCACCCTCCATTTCATGAGAGTGTTGCTCATATTCCCTCTTATCAACCATATCAAATGGAATGTACACCTGGTTTTACCCCAAATTCCTTTGCTACACAAATAAACCAACGTGTTCAATATACTTGCCACCCACCTACCCTTGCTCAATCTTCTTGGCAGCCTTCACATACTTTTAATCAGTCTCAAGAAGTCATTTCTATGCCAAACCAACATTGTTACTTCCCTAGCCAACTCCAAAATGCTGACAGTATGGGGATTGGTGACATCAAAAACATATTGCTAGACTTCAATAAGTAGTTGGATGATATCCAGAGACAACCAAGAATTCAATTTGCAACAAGAGTAGTTGGTTTTCCAAGCCTACCAATACCAACAGGAGATAGATACACAAAGGAAGCAATATGAGGAGTCTCTTGTGCAAAATATTTCTACCAAACAAGAACATATGAAGCTATTATTTTCCCAAGTACACATATTGGAATTTCAATTAACCACTTGCATTTCAAATCAATCTACAAAAGAGGAGGCTCCTAAGTACAAGTTTTCAAGATTCAAGATAAGCCTCTTGAATACTCAAGTAAGTGTTCTAAATTCAAAATACTAAGTTTTGGAAGTACTTTTCCATTGCAAGAGCCTGTGCTTGAGTAAAGTCGACCTACTATTCCCCAAGAAGAGCCCCCTCAAGAGATGTTACTACCTCAAGAAACCTCTCAAAACCATTCACCAAATCGGCCTTCTTGTCCTAGCATCATTTCCCTTTACAAAGGAGGACCTACTGTTTATCAAGGTAGTTGGTTTAGTGGGAAAGATGAGTTTTTTGAGGCAAAAGAAGAGAAACTTGTAGCTGATGAACCTCAAAGTGGTATAGAAAAATTAGACTTGCTACAAGAGGGTGATGAGAATAATCAAATAGGAAAACATGTTGAAAAGAAATTTAGAGGGGTTGAATGTGAAGTTTTGAGTAACTTTTTTGATGAAATTCCATTTTTTCTTTGAAGTGAAGAAAATGCATTAATGCTTATGTCAAAAGATCAGTTGGGGCAACAAAATAAAAAAGCAAAAAGGGGATGGTGAAGAAGAAAGTTCTACATTTTGGTTTGATGAGTTTCCCTCTTTTGTTGAAAAAGATGAAGACATGTTTATACTGACACCAACATCAACAATAGTTTTGGAGCAGATAGAAGATAAAAATGAGCATGAAAAGATTTTGATCTATGAGGAGGACAATGATGACATCCTTGTTTTACAAAATAAAGAGGAAGTTGACACACACAAAGAGAGCTTCTATGAAGTCAAAATTAATCTTCTTATATAGAAAAGCAAGGAAGTGGTTGAAGAAGATCTATTTTGGGATGATTTGGAGGCATAGTGCAAAAACTTGGATGTCAAGCCAATACCTCTAGAAGAAGAATATCATGAGCAGCATAAGCATAGTGCAAAAATTTCTGTTTTTTCCAAATCAGTAACAAAAAATGAAGCTCCCCAATCAACAAGATAATAAAGAAGTAGTGCATAAGCAAGAAACCGATAAGGAGAGCTCAATTTTTTTCTTTCACGAGGATGTCCTATCAAACATTTAGCTAGGATGGAGACCTACAAATCATCACAAGTCGTGCTTGCACCCAAGGATGAAGTTGCAGCTGAAGAACAAAAGATCCAACTTACTTATCCATTTCAAACCAACACTATGTATGTTCAAATTCAAAGGAAGAGTATGTTTTTGCTCTTCAAGAAGCATCATAGCTATTCATTAACTATCTATCTTTGTTTCATCTCCTCTTGGCTATCCATAAACATGAGGATCATTGCAAAATAATGAGGAAAGGAAGCTACTTCAAGGAACTAGTCAATGGATTTGTTTGAGTGAGTCTTGTTGGTTAGGGTAGGTTAGGATACTTTTTCTTTCAAGTCAATAAGTGTTGTTACACAATGTTAGTTTGTCTCTTTCTCCAAGTGTTGAAGCATAGCTAATTATATGTTTAGTTAGCTGTCCTTGAGGTGCTACAACAATGTTTAAGGGCTGATTTTCAGTGTTCTCTCAAGTTCTCTCATGACTCTATGCCCAATGGACTGTATAAGGCAGCTGGTCAATTATTCATTAGGAAAATAACCCTCTTGAGATTGCCAAAATGTTACCTTATTATTTGAAAGATCAAAACAAATAAAAAAAGAGAAGAGAGGAGATAAAATATTTTTTTGTGAAATTAGCAAAGCATTCAAAAATAATAAAAGAGTTCACTAACTTCTATAAAGTCAAAGGATAAGGATAAGGACTGTAAAATATCTTATCCATTGAGGATAAGGATAGCAAAATATCTTAGCCAAAAAATATAACAATTACAAAATATCTTATCCACACAGAATAAGATTGACAACTCATAAAGCAAAAAGGTAAATCTTAACCATAGAGTATAAGGATGACAACTCATAGGAAAATTTCTAAGGTCAACATGAATTTTTGAATTTAGGCTCTCAAAATCTATAAATAAGAGGGTTATGTTTGTTGCAAAGAATTGGAAAAGTTTATTGTGACAAAGTGACATTCAGTCTTTTTATTTTTTCAGTCATAATCATGTCTTTACTTTTGTAATTTTCTTCATTGACTGCATCTTCAACCTTGTTTCACTCTAAAATAATAGTTGATTAAATGCTTGTGATGTAATATTTTACTATTTTTAAAGAAAAAAGTCATTGTAGCAGCCTTTAGTGAATCAAAGATCGGTATTTTTTCCTCTATTTGTTTCAATTTTTTTGTGTATGAAAGAAAAATAGTTATTATTGTGAATTCTATGACTCCTTGATTGTTGTTCTAAGTTTACCTTTGAATCATTGTTGCAAATTACTGTGTGAAGCCTTAGATTGAGATTCATAGGTTGTGTTGCTAAAAGGAAGTAGAAATATACTCTATTTGGTGAATCACCTTCATTTTTTGTTTTAGATTTAGATTATTAGATCTTTCTGATCTCTTTTCCTAGCAAGGTTTTTTAGTTAAAGTTAGTTTTTAGGTGATTTACAAGGGGAAGCTTCCCTTTAATCGGAGGTTGACCTCGAGTTTCACGAGTTCCACAAGTTGAGAGGTCATCCCATGTTTCACAAGATAGTTGGATTCAAGATTCAACAGAGTGCATATTCCAGGTGATAGCAATCTCCTTGTGTTGTGTAGAGTAATGCTTGGGTTTGTGACATGGCTTAACCGCCTCCTGTGGATCTTGGATCTTGTATAAATCTAGCAGTTGTATCAAGCATTGATAGGTTGATTTTGGTGCAACGGTAGTCACCTATGCAACAATTGGTATCAGAGCTGAGGTCGTAGGTTTGAACTCCTCACTTGCGTTGGGGGGATTGTTGCAAGAGTTTTGCACTTGGTCTCCTAGTGTTGTGTAGCACGAAACTTCGGTTCATGACATGGCTTAATTGCCTCCTATTGATCTTGGATCTTGTATAAATCTATCGCTTGTATCGGACATTGACAAGTTAATCTTTTGGTGCAACGAAAACCACCTGCACAATAATATTATGGTCCAACCAACTAGTCCTTTATTTCAAGGTGCTGAAAGTTTCAAACATATATTTTGAGACTTCATGTTAAAAAGAAATGGTTTGTTGTTTTTAGAGATTTGTCTACGATTCTTAATCATGATTTGAATTGGAAAGAACTTATTCTTCATTTTGGTATGAAAAACAACGTGATTTCTGATTCTATTTAGCAAGTAGTTTTAAAAAATATATGAAATAATAGATGTGTTGCAATGTTTTCTAATAACTATCATCAAGTAATTGGTACTCTAAGGCTTTACTTTGATATGTTTCTTCAAGTGGCTTGTCTTTTTTCGCAAATCCAAGCCTTATGCAAGAAAAATGGGAAGGTCAAACATAAACTACAACAGATTAAAGAACAAGTCATGATGCTTTAGCATGATAGTAATGTTGATTTTTGTAGCTTGAAAGGTGGAATGTGGAGATGCTTTAAAGAAATTTGAGTTGGATTTTTAGCAACAACAGATTTTGTATATATTCTTAGAATGTTTTCGGGTTTGTGAGGTTGAGATAAGAGCGAGAGTGATTTCATGTTTGAGTTAGCTGAGTAATGTAAGGATTTTTTTTTTCCTTGCACGTTGATGTAAATCAGCTGAGGCTATATATGTAAGATTGTTGTAGCAAACTTGTATTGTATTCTGAAAGAAAAGTTTGTTGTTAGGCTGAATAGAAGATCCAACATTTTGTAGGTTTTTCCCCACATGGGTTTCTTGGGTATATCTGTGTTATTGTCTATTTGTGATTGGCTTCTTGTTATTTTTGCTTTCATTGTCATTAGTTGTTAAATAACCTAGTGCATTAATTATTTTAAATCAAATAGATAAATTGTTTTGATTCTATTTTGTGAATTTATTGTGCAATTAATCTATAGCTGGGTTATAAGAAATTAACATGGTATCAGAGCTCTAAACTCTAAATATGAAGCCAAGATTTGTGATGTAGATTTCAAGAAAAAAATCAGAATTTTTCCTTTAGTTTCTTCTGTGACTATGGTAACCAGTGTTTGATATGAAGACAGGCTTGAGGGTGTGTCTAACTTCTTACAGTGAAAGGTTTGGATTACATCCGTTCTCAAGGAGAACATGTTGTGGATCTATGCTAGTACAAAGGTAACACCACCAATAAATGATCTTATTTCCCTAGATTCACATGAAGCCAAGGAGGTCAAGGCTCAAATGATTATTCTTGATGGGGTAAGAGATCATCTAATTCCTCATATATCAAGGAAAGACACCGCCAAGGAGATGTGGGATACACTCACAAGACTTTATCAAAGTGACTATTAGAGTCATAAGGTGATGTTGAAGGAAAAATTGCATAACACCAAGATGTCCAAAGGCAAGAGTGTGACCTCTTACATGTCCAAGCCAACACAGGTCAGGGATGAGTTGGTTGTTGTTGGAGAGATGATTACTGAAGATGAGTTGGTGTGTATAGCCTTAAATGGTTTCTCAAAGCAGTGGGAAGTGTTTGTCAAGTGTGTTGTTGATAGAGATCACTTACCTAACTAGGCGAGGCTTTGGGATGATTTTGTTCAAGAGGAGATCCATGAAGTTTCTCATTGAGGAGATCAAATAAAGAAAATATTGCTCTTAAAAGCAAGGGTAAGAAGAAGTCCAATAAAGAGCAAGTGAAAGGTTCTTCTTCCAAGAGTGGGAAGAACAAAGATCTGAGCAAGATAAAATGTTTTTGTTGCCATCAATTGGGTCACTATGCTAGTCAGTGTCTAAATAAGAAAATTAAGGACAAGCAGAAGAAGCAAGTTGTTGCTACAAGAAAGGTGGACGAGTTTGCATCACTATTTGAGAATGAGTTTTCTCTTGTTGCCTATCTCTCCAGTTCAATTGCCAACAGGGTATGGTATATTAATAGTGGGGCTTCTTGCCACATGATGGGAGTCAAAGAATGTTTCACCAAGTTGGAGGAGAAGAAGTTCAATATTTATATTGAGCTAGGAAACAATGCCAAGTACCATGCAATTGATGTTGGTACGATCAAGTTTCAAAGGGATTCCGGCAAACCTGTATTGATGCAGGACCTGTTGTATGTCCCTAGCATGACAAAGAATTTAATCTTCATTTCTACTTTGGAAGACAAGGGTTACATCATGACCTTTGACAGGGAAAAAGTCTATATTTGTCCCAAGGATTCCAAGGTTGCAAAAGTGATTGGAGTCAAGCATGGCAGCTTGTTTTAGTTACAATTTGAGCCAACACATGCATTGGTTAGTAGCTATAGAGGGCTAGGAGAATTGTGGCAAAGGAGGATGACTCACCTTCACCATGGAGCACTTAATATTCTCAAGGAAATAGTGACGGGGCTGCCTAAGATGAAGGTAGATAATCATGAGAATAGAGTGATTGAGGCAAAGATTTACATAAAACAACTAGAAGGATTTGAAGCACATGGGGGGGATTCTCATGTATGCAAGTTGAGAAGAGCACTGTAGGGGCTCAAGCAGGCTCCCAAGGCATGGTATTCATGTATTGATAGTTACTTGCAGAGTGTGGGCTTCATCAAGAGTGAGGCAGATCCAAACTTGTACTTTGTTCAAGTGAAAGGGAAACTTCTCATATTGTTGTATGTTGATGACCTATTTCTCACAGGGTCAAAGGAGCTCATAGCACATTGCAAGTAGGATCTTGCAGGAGAGTTTGAGATGAAGGATTTGGGGTTGATGCACTACTTTCTAAGATTGAAGTTGTGGCAGAAAGAGGGAGAAATCTTTCTTGGACAAGGGAAGTACTTGATATCCTGAAGTGATTCAGGATGGAGAACTATAAGCCCATGTCCACACTACTTGTGACCAACTCGAAGAAGATTGATGCTTCCAAATCAGCGGTAGTGGACTTGACTTTATACATACAGTTGATAGGCTTTCTTATCTATCTAGTCAACACTAGGCCAGACATTTGTTTTGCAGTGAACTTAGTCCATTTATGGTGGAACCTAAACTTGTGCATTGGATAGTTGTGAAACATGTTTTGAGGTATCTCCGAGGCACAGTTGATTATGGGATGAAGTATGTTCAGCAAGATGGAGTGAAGCTTAAGGGGTTTACCAATGCAGATTGGGCAGGAAATACAGCTAACTAGAAGAGCACTGCAATTTGGGATCAGGAGTAGTCTCTTGGTACAACAGGAAACAGAAGTTAGTTGCACCAAGTTCTGCAGAGGCCGAGTATATGGTAGCCAGTATGGCTACATGTGAAGCTATCTGGCTTCAAAAACTTTAAGCTAGGCTCTTTAATTAGTAGCTAGATCCTACAGTCATTTACTATGATAATCAGAGTTGTATCAAACTCTCTGAGAATCCAATGTTTCATGACAAATCAAGGACATTGAGATCAATTACCACTTCATTCGAGATTGTGTGAAGGGGACAGTGAAGCTCCAATACATTCCTATAGACAAACAAATAGTAGATATCCTGACCAAGGCCTTGATGAAGAGTAAGTTTGAATTCTTCTGGGATAAGTTGGGCGTTGTGCAAAACACCTTCCTCGAAGAGGGAGTGTTGATTTTTGTAGTTCGAAAGAGGTGGAATGAGGAGTTGCTTTAAAGCAACTCGAGTTGGATTTTCAACATCAAATTTTTTTATTTATTCGTAAGAAGGTTTCCAAGTTTGCAAGGTTGAGATAAGACCAAGAGTGATTTTATGTGTGAGTTAGTCGAGCACTGTAAGGAAAGTTTCTTTTCTTGCGTGTTGATGTAAATCAATTGAGGCTATATCTGTAAGATTGTTGTAGCAAACTTATATTGTATTCTAAAAGAAAAATTTGTTGTTAGGCTGAAAAGAAGATCCAACATTTTACAATTTTTTCTCCACATTGGGATTTCCTGGGTATACCTGTGTTATTGTCTATTTGTGATTGAATTCTTGTTATTTTTGCTTTCGATGTCATTAAGTGTTAAATAACCTAATGTATTAATTGTTTTAACTCAAATAGATAAATTGTTTTGATTCTATTATGTGAATTTATTGTGCAATTAATATGTAGCTAGGTTATAAGAAATTAACAAGTAAGCTCAACTATAATAAAAATGTTGTACAACTTATGTAATTTTGTCTCTTATTACTGTCTGTGGCTGGAATATTGGTCTTTTTGCTGCCCTTGAGGCTGGTCTTATAGGTGCTGATTTTTACTTCAGCTACTATTCGTAGATTCCATTCTTGTAAAAATTTTATTGCTTTGTTAAAAAAAAGCACACAAACAAAAATCCACCTTTACAAATATATTTTGAAGCAAAATCTCCGTAGTGCATTATTTATAGAGGCAGTAGAGATTTTATGAACGTTGCAATGATACTCAATTGAGGTAATGAGGTTCTTTCATTAAAGTAATAATTCTTAATAAAATTTTAGTTGAACAAAATAGTATAATATTCTTAATTACTGCCCAAAAAAAAGTTAACTATGAATAATATTATTAATTACTAGAAATATTATTTAATTGTTAATATATGAAAATTTGACAGAAATAGTCGTGTAATTGTGTAATTGAAATAATTAATGAATTTGCTTTGTTTTCAGCTTCATAGTTAATAAAAATTATTATTAAAAACAAAATTATTAGAATGACATGCTTATTTTATTTTCTAACAAAAGTATCATGTCAACTGTATGAGAGATGCTTATTTTATTTTCTAACAAAAATAGATATGTCAAATGTGTTCCAATCATAATACATAAATTGTGAGAAAGTCGTAGTACATAAATTCTGATCCAGTCATAGTTTGTCAATTGTTTTCTAATTATAATTTATGCTGAAAATTATTGTATAAATTTATTTCATCTTAATAGCTGTCCAACATTATGGACTGCATCAAGGGTCTTTTGTTTTGATTTTGGTTATGGCAAAAGGACATCTCACAAATTTATCATGTCAACCAATAAACTCAATACTAGACCCAGTCGCCAAGGGAAAGTTGTTGGTTGAATGCCTGAGATGGAAGAGATAGCTTTGTAACTACAAATGAAAAGATATCTTGGCATACATATAACCAGTGGCATGGTATGCTGAACAAAATATGCACATGCAGGGGACATAGATTATATGGTATTTTTTAGATTGCAGTTGCATATAAGAATTTTAAGCCAAGTGTGCTCTTTTCCCAATTGTATGTAAGAAATTTCAAACAATATTATACTTGTTATTTATGCAATTGCTACAAATTTATTGTAGTCTGATAGAAATTTATATTTTGAGGGGTTATTGTGCTCCAACAGTAAATTGGATTTGTTGCATCTCAAAGTTTCAGCCTTTTATTTGTGCAACTGTATATGGAAATTTCAAGTCACGGTCTTTATTATTTGTGCAGTTGTGTAAGGAAATTGGAGTTTATCCTACATTATGTTAGCCACATGATTATTCTAATTTGTGCAATTGTATATCAAAATCGGAATTAATATCACTGAGAAATGTGGAAATGTGCTTATGCTTAGTTTAGTCATAAACTTAGAACTCAACCCATGAGCTGCTGGATTATTGAATAGTAATATTTTCAGTTGTGAACCATATTCCTTTCTTAACAAGTTAAGAAAATTGTAAGTTTTGAAAATAGATAAAATGGCAAAGTGGCACAAGCTTCTTCATCCATAAAACCTTAATGATGAACTCTCTATGGATACTTTTTTAAAAATTTGGTTACATTTGAACCTTAAACCTTTCCTTGTACCGCATCAGTATCTATAACACAAGTTGCATTCTCACCATTTTTTGGTTTCACTATATTGTAAGCTTTATTACACTCAGCCTTCTTTAAGCTTTGTTAGAGTCAGCCTTCTTTCTTGTACTTTACATCATTGTCTTCATCTTTATCTTTCCTACTTGCAGGGAAGTGTAACCTTACAACAAGTGGTCGTGGAGCTCGTGTCTTGCGCTCAAACCCTCTTACACAAACATATCCTGCAAACATATCATTGCTCAAACCCTCTTACACGAACATATCATTACTCAAAACCCCCCTCTTACACCACATATCCTGCAAACGTATCATTGCTCAAACCCTCTTACACGAACATATCATTGATTCATTACTCAAACCCCCCTCTTACACAAACATATCCTGTAGCATATCATTATTTATCCAGCACTTTATGATTACCTTATGCATTCAATGTGAGTGGTTGAAAACTACCAAACTACTTCAGTAAATTAGCGGAAGCATTTGAAAATCAAAGTAAAAACTAAAATGCAGAGTAACAATATATTCTCTAATCCATTGAAAACAATAAGGCCAATTCTGTGTAACACTTCCTCACCCCTTGGTTTTATCCTTGTCCTCATGATTATTTCCCATTCAGAATTTCTGGAGCAGAATTTTAGAGGTAATAGAGGCGTTACCTTTTTTTGTTAGATAAGTCTTTTGTTGCTTTTGAGCATATGAAATACGGTTGATATTTGGAGGAGAAGATTGTTGATTGTATTCTCAACATTCTAGCAGTTCAAACATCTTGAAGGTCCTACTCCTACCCACTCTTTCTTTCTAGAAATGCCGGTTTATTGTCCAATAGTGTTTTCCTATTCCTTCAGCAAGAGCTCACCTCAAAATTCCCCAAATGCAACTATAGACGGATTAAACGTTGGAGCATGGAGGGTAACTACTATGTCGGGATCAAAGAAGGGGGCATGTGATTCAGAAATAGACCAGCTCTATGCATAAAGCATGATTATCTAATAAAGACAAAGTTATAGTCTATTTTGGAGGAAAATATGATCGTCAAGAAACCCCTAGACATGAGCATGGTTTCCAATGGAGATGGTAGTTTCTGATTAATGCCCAGTCCTTGAACATTTTTGGGGGATACAGGACCATAAATCAACAAAGCAGACCTTTTCTGTGCACTCTCCATGGGTGTTATTCTGTTTCTTGTAATGGAAAAATTTAGTTTATGAAAGTTCAGAAAATGCAAAGGGCTGAATCAGAAATAAAGAATGCTGAAGATAAGTCCTGACGCACTATCAACTTTAAAGATTGACGAATACAAGAAGATGCTTGTGCCTCTGCCCTGTTTTGGAGTCACATGTTTGAGGAAAAAAATATTTAAGACCCAGAAAAGAACAAAAAAATACAGAAGCCAATAATGAAGACCTATGAACATGGACATTAATACTGAACATGACAGACTTGCTACATGAATCAATAAAATGTATAGGATTCCATACGCATTGGGTTAACTTGCTGAAAAGTCTCTTGCAACAGCAATATATTCTCCTGCCCATTAGAATAATAAGCTATGTTATTTGGTGATGGCTACCCATCCATTGGTCCCCTGTCGCTGTCCCCATGCTATTTTCCTATTCAACAATTATCATAACAAAGCAGGCCTTATTTCTTGCAGTGTCCATGGATGTTATTCTGTTACTTGTAATGGAACTTTGTAGGTTCTGAGCGTTTGGAAAAAACAAATGACCTACCTGATCACAAAATCAGGATTACTGAGTTGAGTCCTAAGATCCTGTAACTCTGAAAACTTAAGGAACATAAGAAGATGTCAACACCTCTTGCCCATCTTATTGGTTTAAGTTTTTAAAATACTGCAAGCCCTTTCCAGCTTCTTTTACAAGAATGGAAGCAAAAAGGGAAATCTATATTTACAACTAGAAACCATCATCAGCATGGATATACTCAAGATTTCTAAGTAGAAATAAGTATTATTTCTGTGATGTCAGGAACACATACTGCATTATGCAGGTGAATCTGCTCTTCACCATAAAATTAATGACATCAGGAGTTCAAGGTTCCTAGAGGATTAGTGTGCAACTTCAGTTTTCTTTCTATTATAACAAAAGTACCAATGCTATATGTATTAGAAGCTGTGAAAATATGTGTACCTTTCAAGAAGCACTCTTGGATTGCTTCTGCGTGAAGACCTGATAGCATGTCGTACAAAAATCCATTAGAATTTAGATAAAAAAAGTATAACTTTGAGGAGGTTTTCCAGGTGTTAAATGAAAGTAAATTTACCTCTAAATATACTGGGAATTGATGTACTAAAGTATACTATGCATCGTCGCAAATTCCAAATCCAATTTCTAGGAACTTCTATTGGATGCAAGCTTGTTCTGTGATCAGCAAACACCTGAATAAATCCATTTGTTAGAATATATATCAAAGAAGCTGCACAGTATCTTGTGGTCATCAGTGACACTGATGGTTTGGATTCTCAGTTGTTGATGCATATGCATGATTGGGATTTTTTCACTTCTAGTTGCAATTCTTGTAGCTAAGAGAATCTGAAATTTAAAGTCATCTGGTGTAAATATTTTGATTGTTAGAAACCAAGAAAATATTTGTGAGATCCTAGGTCACTTTTTATTTAATACATATGTAGCACAAATAAAATTTAATTTGAACATGAGGTAAAGTTCTACATCAATCATAAAATTGAAATTGTGTGGCAATCCGCAAGACCAATGAACCTGTTATCTCCTAGAATATGCACCCTGCTGAATCTTGAATCCAGCTATCCTGTGAAACATGGGATGACCTCTTGAGTTGTGGGTTTCGCGAAACACAAGGCCAATCTCCAATTAAAGGGCGGCTTCCCCTTGGTAAATTGCCTAAAAACTAACTCTAAGTAAAGATCTTTGCTAGGAAAAAAGATAAAAAAGAACTGATAATCTGAATCTAAAACAGAAAATGAAGGTGATACACCAAAAATAGCAGATTTCTACTTCCTTTCAGCAACACAACTTATGAATCTCAATCTAAAGCTCCACACAATAATTTGCAACAATAATTCAGAGGTAAACTTAGAACAGCAGTGATCAAGGAGTCATAGAACTCAAAATAATACCTGCTTTTCTTTCATACACAGAAAAAAATGAAACAAGTAGAGGCAAAAATACTGTTCTTTGATTCACTGAAGACTGCTACAATAACTGTTTTCTGATTTTGACTAAAAATATTCAAGGATTGAATGTCACTTTGTCACAATAAACATTTTTTCCATTTTGCAACAAAGCATAGGCCTCTTATTTATAGATTTTGGGAGCCCAAACTCAGAAATTCATGTCAACTTTAAATATTTTTCCTATGAGTTGTCATCCTTATCCTCTGTGTTGTCATCCTTATCCTCTATGGATAAGATATTTGTAATCTTTATCCTCTGCCTTTATACTTCCTTGAAGTTAGTGAACCCCCTCTTTATTATTTTTTCATGCTTTGCTAATTTTGCAGAAAACATTCTCTTTTTTTTTTTTTGTTCTGATTTTTCAAAAAAATCAAGTAAAATTTTGGCAATCTCAAGGGGGTTATTTGCCTACTAAATAATTGACCAGCCCCCTACATCCTCCCATTGGGCATGGAGTCTTCATATGGATAAAAAAAACTCTTTGCCTTATCAAAAACATTACAGCCAACCTGCTCCAAATGAAAAGAGTTTGCTACAAACAACTTGTGCATAAAGCACTTAGGGAAATAAAAAAAAAACATCTAATCTACAAATGCAACAATGTGCTGAAAGCACTTATGGAATTGAAAAAAAATTGCAATGTGCGAGATGTGCTTAGAGGAATTGAAACTAAAAAATCAATTAACTAATACAAGGTCCCTCAAACATTAGTAACAATGATTGAGGTGTATATCATTGACTAGGATATGTAGAACTTCACTGTCAAGCCTTGAGATTTGGAATGCATTGGCTTGCTTGCAGCTAGTGATGATGTAGGGACCACTCCATAAGGTGTCAAATTTAGAATGTCTACCTGCCTTTGCTTTGTTAGCATCCCACTTCAAAACCAAATCACCTTCCTGAAAAACTCTTTCAACAACTTTCTTATCAAATGTCCTTTTGACCTATGCTTGATGAACCTCAAAGGTTTTCATAGCTTGATCTCTAACTTCTTCCAACTCCAATTTTTTCAACCTTACTGTCATAGCATCACTTTCCAACAATTCCAACTATTGAGCAATTTCAAGAGAAGGTAATTCAAAAGATAATGAAAGCTTTGCCTCTTTACCATAAACCTACAAGAAAGGAGAGTTACCTACAACCCTCTTTCGTGTGATCCTATCAGCCCAAAGGGCTGCTCAAAGCTTGGTGTGCCATGTCCTCTGATTATTTGCAACAATCCTCTTGATGATCCTGATCAAATTTTTGTTTGTAGACTCACCCAATCCATTAACTTGAGGGTAATAATTGGAAGATGTCTTCAAATATTCTCCATTTTGGACAGCCCATTCACTGATTTTGACATCTACAAAAGCTTTGGCATTATCCAATATAATAGTGAAAGGAACACCAAACCTTGTAACCAGCCCATGGAGAAACTCTAAAATGGAAGTTTCAATAGCATCTTTCAATGCAATAGCTTTGGTCCACCTGGTGAAATAGTTTGTAGTTGTTAGCACCCATTTGTTGTTAAACAAAGATTGTCATTGATGTCAAAAGTGTTCACTGTTGTCAAAGGAATCTTTTTAGGAGATCAATGAGAATTAAATGAAGTTGTACTATCATACCTATCTATGTTGTTAATCGTACTATCATATCACTTTGAGTTGCAGAAGTATACTGTTTCCCCTACGGAATATAATTCAAGTACTACGTACTACTGAGCAAACTAAATCATATGCAGAACATGGAACAAAATAATAGAACAGAAATATATCATGTTTGGACATCAAAAGATTTATTCATTATCAGTGATATCATGTACAACAATATTACCAATCATGACTATTCACATCCCTCCCCGACTACATAAACTGAGTACATATAACGTTCGGCGGTAGTTGTGCAACCAACCGTCGTGATGTTTCATAACAACCAGTTATCACTAATCGGGACTTAATCACCCAAATGTACATGACTTTTATTATTCCCACTAACTATAGTTTTATTAACAACTAGCCGACTACGACCAACTAGACCAACTACAGCCGACTACAATAAAAGTAAAGACATATGCCTTACATCATTTCCCCCACAAAGTAGTCCTCTTCTAGATGACTGAAAACAAAAACTCCTCGTCCTTTTCCTGTAATTGATTCTCCCTCTGTGCTATCAGCCACCTGGGTATCCTTCTCTTCAACTGATTATCATTCTCATCCAACTTCTCCTCGAGAGCTGCAACTCTCATCTGCTTGTTAGCCAACTGCTCCTGCAACTACACTATGATGGCTAGTTGCACTGCAACTTAGCAATTCCATTAAATTTGATGGGGGTTTGGGGGCAACGCCCCCAATGGGATCAAGGGGCAGCGCCCCTAGTGGGGTCAAGGGGCAACGTCCCTTGCGGGGGTCTGGGGGCAACGCCCCCAGTAGGGTCAAGGGGTAGTGCCCCTTGCAGGGGTCTGGGGGTAGCGCCCCCAAGAGGGTCAAGGGGCAACACCCCTCACGGGGTCTAGGGGCAACACCCCTGGCGCACTCCCTGTCGCGGTACAAGGCAGGGTCGAAGGGTAGCGCCCCCACTGCCAAGACCAATTTAACACTTCTGAAACCACTCAAAACTGCACCTCGCACCTCATTTTCATGATTTTTCCATAGGTTTCGAATAGTGCTGATGAAGCTGAAAAATACAGATTTTGCATTGTTTTTCTTAGACTTTACTTTCTCCAGGTCGATGCTTGGTGTGGCAATGGATGGTACAGAACTCCAATTTCCGTACAAATATAGACTCAGAACATGTCGTACGTTGAACCCTGGCAGTGGATGCCATACGACTTGGGAGACCTCTGACTGTGAAGGCCGTACGAATTGAATAGACCTTGAATACCGTACGAATTGAATGTACTTGGAATGCTGTACTATTTGAATATACCTAAAATGTCGTACGATCAAGAAAGCCTCTATACGTCATACAATTTGGAGAGTTGGTAAGTGCTGCTTAATATCACTAGCCAAGATCAAAATCCGTATGGCCTTTGGATTACAATTTTGTACGACTAGTCGAGGCAATGGTTGATGTCGTACTGTGACTGGAAATTGCCAACTAATGTCGTACGATTTCAATAACTTCTAGACTCCATACGACTTGAAAAATATGTGAAGTCTGTACAATTTGATGAACCTGAGAATGTCGTATGACTTGACGAGCTTGAGGATGTTCTACAACTTGAAGAGCCTAGGGATGCCGTACGATTTGAGCTTTTCTCCCGTGTTCCTTCTTTGTGCTTAACTTTTCATGCTATCGTACGTCCCTCCTAATAATATTGATGTCGTTCGGACCTTTGCTATTTCCTTCTCTGCCTTTGTAGCTTTGCCTTGTTTTGACCTTTGCCCAAGTTAACTTGCCTCTAAAAGGCCGTACGTTGAAGCTTCCCACTTGCGTGCTTTTCCAAACATTATTTGGCTTGGTTGTGTTTTTCCTTAGTCGCCCGATTTTTCCAATGGCCGTGATTTTTGTTTTAACTCTCTTTATTTTAATATTTCTTCTCTTGGCCACTTACAATTTTTTCATTTTTTTCTTCCTCATAAATTCTCCCAAGTCACATTTTAATTTTTTCCCAATTCGTTTATTTTTCATCTCTCCTACTTTTTCTCTTTCCTTAATTTCGTATAATTTCCTCTCCTTAATTTCTTCTTTCTCAAGTGTGACCATTCGGCGTACTATATTGTGATGTCCCCTCGCTAGACAAGTTCTCGGGAACAGTGTGTTAGCCCTTTATTGGACCCTTGTGGGCTAGCCAGTTTGGATAGAGGGTCAGTGTTGCTTTTTGGACAGTTTGATTGTTCGTGTTTTCAGTGGACAGTGCTTGGATCACAGCGAGCGTTTGCATTCCAGGAGTTCACAGCTTCTGACGGCACGAGATTATCCTGAGTTTTGAGCATATTACGGAATTTTAAGTGATTAAGTTAATTTATTAACTTAAACGCCTTTTTAATTAAAGTCACATTGACTTTAATTATATTTTATATCACTTAAATGTCAAAAGGGAGACTTTAATATTTTAATAACTTAAAATATTGAAAAGTGCGCTCAAAGATTTGATGGCAACTATTGAAAAGTGTTATATTAAAATATTAAATATTTTAATGATTGCAAAGGCCGTACTTTTCTTGAAATGCGTGCCATTTGGTATAAAGGCATTTCCTGGCAATAGAAACTCATAACTTTGACTATTTCGATTTGCCTTGTGCATTTTCTTTTGAGCATTCTCCTGTGACCAGGGTTTGATCATTTTTTCCATTGGAGAACGAAAAACTCTTCAGTGTTGAGTACTTTTGAGGCTGTGAAAGATCAGCTGAATCAGTACAGTTGAGAGCTTCACACAGAGGTTCTACAGTTGCAGACAAAGGGATTTTATATGCAGTTGTTTGTCTTTTGCAATAACTTGAGGGTTTCTACTGGTGGCGCCTTTTCCACAGCTTCAGAGACTTTCTTTCAGAGATTCTATTCCTTTCTTTCATGGCCGTACGGACTGCCTTGGTTTTTGTGCCTTGAGAAAGGCGTGTGAAGTAAATAAGAAAAACGCCTTCTTTTTGTGAGGGTTTTAGCTTCCATCATTGGCGCCTAGTCTTTTCAGAGCATTGTGACTAGTTTCTGCGCAGGAGAATCTACTTCTGGAGACATGGCGTACTTGCATGCTTGATTTCTTCAATTCCAGCTGTAGATCTGGCCAGTTCTTTATTTAAAATAATCTGGAGCCTTCTTGGTATGTTTATCATTCTTAATCTATCTGTTGGTGTTAAATAATACATTCTGTACTTTCATTTTGAAGAAATAAGATTAAATTCATCTTTTATGAGCAAAAATATGCTGCGCCCCTTCTCTTCTGTCTATTAAGATTTCTCTAAAAACTTTAAAAACACATTTAAAGACTTAAGAAAAGAGGGTTTTGAGCTGAGAGCCAGCAGGGCTCATCACAGTGGTATCAGAGCTCACATCCTGCCAGCTTGTGGGGTTTGAGAATTTATGAAGTCAAACAGAGAGGGTTTTGGCAAGTCCTATTTCAGAGGTGGTCCTAGAAATCAAAGAGGCAACCAGAATCCTTTTCCACCATTTCCGTTTGCAGATCAGGAGGAGGAATTAGATTGGGACAATATGGCGAACAGGGCTGGAGAAAGTTCTCACAGAAATAATTGGGAGGATGAGGACAGAGAAGCCAAAGACGTGCTTAGAGGCATGGTTGCAGGGCAAGAGCAGGTAGCAACTATTCTTCAACAACTCAGCACGAATGTTCAGAATTTGTCAATAAACAGAGCTCGTAGTTTGGATTCAGATAGAGATGGCAGTATCCATAGACAGCCACAGAGGATTATAGATCCAGTACGCACCTATGAGAGAGCTACATATCCCACGTTCACCAGAGATGATGCTGAGGAAGTGGATGAAGCTGAACAAGGTGGTGAAATAAATTTTGCAGATAATATTATGGCTATGCATGATGAGTGGGATAATTTGCCACCAAGGGTTAAGGAGCACCTTAACTTTGACAGGTTCATGAGCCAGAAGAGGGAGCACACCAGGAACAGGAATGACAGGCGTCCTAGACACAAACAGAGTGATCTTAAACAAGCAACCAGCAAACTAACTTTAGTTCACTATGATGGCAGTGGCAGAGTTACAGCACGTGCCTGGGTTAGTAAACTGGATACTTTCCTGACACTACGCCCCATGCCTGAGGTGGATGCCATTCGCTTTGCAGCACTTCATCTAGATGGCGTAGCACATGACTGGTGGATTCATGGTATGACTACCCTTCATCATGACAGGATTACCTCGTACCAGGAGTTTACTGATAGACTGGTAGAGAGATTTGACAGAAGGGATCCTGAGCTTTTCTTCAGAGATTTAGCACAGCTGAAACAGTTAGGTAGCTTGGAATCGTACATTGGTGAATTCCAAAGACTATCTGTTATGGTGACAGGGATCTCAGAGAGAAGGCTGGTCATATTATTCATTGAAGGTCTTTTCGAGCCCATGAAAGGTTGGATAAAAGCATTTGATCCACCTACCTTACAGGAGGCAATGAGGAAAGCTCGCAGCATGGAGCTATCTACACCTCGTAAGCCTTTTAGCTCGAAAGCCTACAACATCATACACGGAAAATAAATCAGATCCAAAGAAGGCTGATAATACAGATCAGAAAAAGAAATTTGCAGCCCCTTTAGATCGAGAAACCATGAATGATTTGAGAAGGAGAAAACTCTGTTTTTACTGCAAAGGTCCGTATGATTTTAATCATGATTGCCCCCTCAAACCAAAAGGGCAAAACAAGCACATGGAGTGGTTTTATGAGGAAGAACCATTGACTGATTTTTCTGATCAGCGAGCTCCAATCTATGATACAGATGGAGAAGAATCAGAAAATGAAGCAGAAATTGCAGAGGAAACAGAACTTAAGGAGGCTCATATGTCCAGCATGCAGAAAGAGGGTTCTTTCAGACTCCGTGGGATCCTAGCTGGTCAAAGGGTCATATCTCTCCTTGATACAGGTGCAACCCATAATTTCATCGATTCACGGTTGGTAGAGAAACGGGGTATTCAAACTCAGCAGTTTGAAGGCATTCGTGTGAGGGTTGCAGATGGAAACACTCTCGATTGTGAGAGGATGATACCTGACTTGCCTTTGAAACTTAATAATTTTGAGTTCAAGGCAGATTTTTATGTGGTAAACATGGGTGGAACTGATGTAGTTCTTGGCATGAAGTGGCTTCATGCAATAGGAGAGTTCACGCTTAATTTGCGTGACATGGAGATGAAGTTTACCATTGATGGCACAAATCATATTCTCAAAGCCATCAGGGACAGCAACCTTAGGGAGATTTCACTTCGGAGAATGGAGCGTTTGATTCGTAATGATATGGTAGAGTGGGCTGCTGAGTGCAAGCTAATGCCTTCACAGTTGGATCAGCAAGCTTCTTCATACCATCCAGATGTGCAGGAACTTCGAATCAAACATGCTAAGGTATTCAGTGCTATTCCACCAGGCAGGCCTCCTGATAGAGGTATTGAGCATATTATAGAGCTGGAGGAGGGCACGAAACCGATTATGATTACTCCTTACCGGCACCCCAAGCGTCTGAAAGATGAGATTGAGAAGACTATTCAGGAGCTATTAGCTATGGGGCACATCAGGCCGAGTAAGTCACCCTTTGCTTCATCAGTTGTTTTGGTGAAGAAAAAGGATGGTACACTTAGGATGTGTATCGATTACAGAATGCTCAACAGGAAAACCATAAAGAACAGGTATCCTATTCCTCGGATAGATGAGTTGATAGACAAGCTTCATGGAGCTTGCTACTTCTCAAAGATTGATTTGAGAACAGGTTATCACCAGATCAGAGTCCGAGAAGAGGACATAGAGAAAACTGCGTTCAGATGTCACTGTGGACACTTTGATTTTCTGGTTATGCCATTCGGTTTAACCAATGCTCCAGCCACGTTTCAGTCTACAATGAACAGGGTTTTCCATCCTCACTTGAGGAAATTTGTTTTAGTGTTCTTCGACGACATCCTGGTTTATAGTAAATCATGGGAGGAACATATGGTTCACTTGGATGAGGTTCTGAGTATACTCGACAGGGAGTCCTTGTATGCCAAGGAGTCCGAGTGTGCTTTGGGCATGGTAGAGCTGTTATATCTGGGACACATCATCAGCGGTGCAAGAGTCAGCATGGACCCAGAGAAGGTTCGAGCCATCATTGATTGGCCTACACCTAAGACTTTGACACAGCTCAGGGGATTTGTAGGATTGTGTGCCTTCTATCGTCGGTTTGTTAGTGGGTTCTCGCGGCATGCTGCGCCACTAACCGATTTGACTAAGAAAGGTGCTTTTGAGTGGACACCATTGGCACAAGCGTGCTTTGAGAAGTTCAAACTTCTCATGACTTCGTGTCCTATTTTGGCTTTACCGGACTTCACTAAACCCTTTGAGTTACATTGCAATGCCAGTGGTGAGGGTATTGGTGCAGTTATTATGCAGGATCAACACCCTATAGCTTTTGAGAGCAGAAAGCTAAGAGGGCCTGAACGGAGTTTTAGTATCTATGATAAGGAAATGTTGGCTATCATGCATGCGATGGCCAAATTCAGGCAGTACTTGATTGGTAGTAAGTTCACTGTGAAAACCGATCATAATAGTCTGAAGCATTTTCTTGGGCAGCGAGATCTTAATGAGAGACAACAAAAATGGGTCAGCAAGCTTCAGTCTTACGATTTTGACATCTCCTATGTCAAGGGCTCTCAGAATGTGGTTGCTGATGCGTTATCTCGCCATCCTCACTTGAGTTCTATTACACTGGTTTCAGAAGACTGGAGACATCTGATAGTAGCGGAGTATGCTAAGGACCCATGGGCCTCTAGCATAGTAGATGGATCAGTGTTGGATGACAGGTATTCACTTGTAGATGACCTTATCATCTACAAAGGGAGGATTTTATTGGTCCCAGGTTCTGAGATGAGGGACAGGGTTTTGAGGTCATTGCATGATTCACCCATGGCGGGACATCCCGGGTACTATAAGACCTATAGGCAGGTACGGGAGAGATTCTCTTGGAAGGGTCTCAAGTCCTATGTTCTCCAGTATGTCAGGGAATGTCTTGTTTGTCAGCAGAACAAGCAAGAGCACACATACCCTGCAGGTCTTCTACAGCCGCTTCCTATTCCTGAGAGGAAGTGGGATTGTTTATCCATGGACTTCATCACGGGCTTGCCAAAAGCTCAAGGGAAGGACAGTATTTTCGTGGTGGTAGATCGATTGACGAAATATGCACACTTTTTCGCAATCACTACTACACACACGGCTACTCAGATTGCTGATTTGTTCTTCCGAGAGGTATTCAGGCTGCACGGTTTACCTCGCAGTATAGTTAGCGACAGGGACAGCAGATTTATGAGTAACTTCTGGCAGGAGTTATTCAAGCTTTGTGGGACAGAGCTCACCCCTAGTACCAGCTACCACCCCCAGACAGATGGGCAGACGGAGATCGTCAACAAATGGGTGGAAGGGTACTTGCATAACTATAGTTCTGGGCAGCAGAAGGCATGGGTGAGGTGGTTATACTTATGTGAGTACTGTTACAACACCACCCATCACATGAGCATCCAGATGACACCATATCGAGCGTTATATGGATATGACACTCCGAGCTTTCTTGACTTATTGCTGAGTGACAGTAGAGTTCCCAGTGCTGGTGATTTGTTACAAGAGAACCAGGATATTATGAGAGCACTTAGGGAAAATATACAGAAAGCCCAAAATCAGCAAAAACAATATGCTGATTAGAGACGAGTAGAGTGGTCTTTCGAGATCGATGATTTGGTGTACCTGATGCTTCAGCCGTATAGGCAGTCTACCCTTCGCAAGAAGGGCTCCGAGAAACTTAAGCCGCGATACTATGGACCTTTCAGAGTTGTCAGACGTGTGGGTCAAGTGGCTTATGAGCTGGATCTTCCGGTGGACAGTAGAGTTCACAACGTGTTCCATGTGTCGCGCCTCAAAAAGGCGTTGGGACAACACGTAATTCCTTCTATTGATTTTCCACCCCTGGATGATGAGGGCAAATTAGTTTTGATACCTGAGGCCATTCTGGACTCCAGAGAGCGTCATCTTCGGAGGCGGGTCATCAGGGAATACTTGGTTAAGTGGAGGGATCTACCGGCAGAGGATGCGACGTGGGAGAGTGACAGTGTTCTTCAGCATCCAGCTTTGAGTTTGCTTGTGGACAAGCAAATTCGGGGAGGGCGGACTATGATGTCCCCTCGCTAGACAAGTTCTCGGGAACAGTGTGTTAGCCCTTTATTGGACCCTTGTGGGCTAGCCAATTTGATAGAGGGTCAGTGTCGCTTTTTGGAGAGTTTGATTGTTCGTGTTTTCAGTGGACAGTGCTTGGATCACAGCGAGCGTTTGCATTCCAGGAGTTCACAGCTTCTAACGGCACGAGATTATCCTGAGTTTTGAGCATATTACGGAATTTTAAGTGATTAAGTTAATTTATTAACTTAAACGCCTTTTTAATTAAAGTCACATTGACTTTAATTATATTTTATATCACTTAAATGTCAAAAGGGAGACTTTAATATTTTAATAACTTAAAATATTGAAAAGTGCGCTCAAAGATTTGATGGCAACTATTGAAAAGTGTTATATTAAAATATTAAAATATTTTAATGATTGCAAAGGCCGTACTTTTCTTGAAATGCGTGCCATTTGGTATAAAGGCATTTCCTGGCAATAGAAACTCATAACTTTGACTATTTCGATTGCCTTGTGCATTTTCTTCTGAGCATTCTCCTGTGACCAGGGTTTGATCATTTTGTCCATTGGAGAACGGAAAACTCTTCAGTGTTGAGTACTCTTGAGGCTGTGAAAGATCAGCTGAATCAGTACAGTTGAGGGCTTCACACAGAGGTTCTACAGTTGCAGACAGAGGGATTTTATATGCAGTTGTTTGTCTTTTGCAATAACTTGAGGGTTTCTACTGGTGGCGCCTTTTCCACAGCTTCAGAGACTTTCTTTCAGAGATTCTATTCCTTTCTTTCATGGCCGTACGGACTGCCTTGGTTTTTGTGCCTTGAGAAAGGCGTGTGAAGTAAATAAGAAAAACGCCTTCTTTTTGTGAGGGTTTTAGCTTCCATCATTGGCGCCTAGTCTTTTCAGAGCATTGTGACTAGTTTCTGCGCAGGAGAATCTACTTCTGGAGACATGGCGTACTTGCATGCTTGATTTCTTCAATTCCAGCTGTAGATCTGGCCAGTTCTTTATTTAAAATAATCTGGAGCCTTCTTGGTATGTTTATCATTCTTAATCTATCTGTTGGTGTTAAATAATACATTCTGTACTTTCATTTTGAAGAAATAAGATTAAATTCATCTTTTATGAGCAAAAATATGCTGCGCCCCTTCTCTTCTGTCTATTAAGATTTCTCTAAAAACTTTAAAAACACATTTAAAGACTTAAGAAAAGAGGGTTTTGAGCTGAGAGCCAGCAGGGCTCATCACATATATGTTGAATAAGAGTATTGCCTTTTGATTTCTTATATAACTTGTCATCCTTCAAATTTCTTTTATTTTTCCCCTTCTTCAATTTTTTAATTCTTTCTATTTTTTCCCATTTCACTCCTTTTATAATTTATAATTTTCTTTTTTCCTCTTTTTGATTTTTCTCTTCCCAAATTTTATTTCTCTTTTATTATTCCTCCATCTTTCTCTCTCCTCTTTCTTCATGTTTTGCTTTTTCTCATTGTCTCTTCCATTTTTCTTTATTTTTTGATTTATTTCTTCTCTCTCTTCATCTCTTTTCTTTTTTTCTAATTTTTTAATTTTTTCATACTTTTCATTTTTTAACTCCAACACAATTTTTTTATCTCGTACCTGTTCGGACTTGTAGATTGGTGTATTGTTCAGTTTTGATACTCTTTCTTTGTACTCTCCATACTCGGACGAAAGTGCTTGGCTGGGCCTTCCCTGTTTCTCTTCTTCCTTGATTTCCCTGATTTGTAGCATATTACACTCTCGGTGGAACACTTCATAGTCTTCCATTTGCCAATGAAATAAGCCATTTAGCGAGCTTGTCTCATCCTCCGAACAATTCTCAAGTTCAAGTACGCCTTCAGTGTTCGGTTCCATAGCTTTCCTTCCTTCGTCCACATCCGACTCACCTCCATCCGATTCAGATCTGGAGGAAGCCAATTCTTCGCTCACGGCCTAGTTCTTCAAGTCGATAACGTACTTCTGCCCATTGTTCTCGATCGAGAGTGTGTTCCTCTTCCAACTATGATTTTCCTTCACCGCTATCAGCCATCCTCTCCCAAGTAGTGCATCATACACTTTCCTCTGTAATCGGACGACGACAAAATTTAGCAAAAACTATTGTGTCCCGATCATCACCTTCTGTGCCATCAATGTTCCCAACAGCTCGATACCATGTTGATTAGCGCCAACTAGTTGGAATGTTGGCGGCCAGAGTGTAGGCTTCCCAAGACTCTTCCATGTGTCTTCGGATAATACGTTGACTCCCGATCCTACATCAATGATAGTATTTTTCAAGATATTCCCTTTGATCTCCATATGCACGACCGTTGGCATCTTCCCGATGTTCTCTGTGAGCAATACTGGGTTGATTGTTTGTTCACCGTACGGTGGTGGTTCTAGTATCAATTCTTGCCTTCATTCCTCCAATCGCAGTTGCTTGCCATCCCCGATGATGTTTGTGATCGCCAGTCCCAATTGCAGCATAGTCTGGAGAAGGTTAGTTACTTTGATCGGTATGGTGGTCTGTAGTACCTACCTTATGATGTTGGTTTCTGCCTCTAACTGCTGAGAGGTCCCTGGCTTCTCTAGAGGTACTTTGTTTTCCTTCGCTATCACTAGTTCCACTTTAGTTTTTGCTTCCTTCATCCTTTATTTCTTCGTACATGGATTTGGGTAAGTGGCCTTTTTTGCTTGTGCTCTGGTGATCACCAATACCTCTTGTTCTACTACTTCCAGCATGTGGATACCCTTTTGCTTAGGGAATTCGTTATCTTCATGATCGCTTGGTCCACACCACTTACACAATCTCCCTCCCGAACCTTGACCATTCTGGCAGTCCCCGGAGAAGTGGTCCCATTCGTTGCACTTCCTACATTGGATCATGGGCCTTCCTTTTGCATCGTATTGTATCATGTTTCTCGAACTTTTGTTGCTTCGGTAACCTCCAGGGGATGCATTGCTATTGTACTGGGGCTTTGTGGTGTGTTTGGCGGTGTTGACAGCCCTCCTTGCGCGAAGAGTACTTGTGCACTTCTGGCTTTTAAGTTGTATGGGCATTCCTTGATGAAATGTCCCATCACTTAGTAGATATCGCAGAATAAGTTCTTGGGACAATTCGCCTTCGTGTGACCTTCCCCATTGTAGTTCGTACACCACAGTTTTCTAGCTTCTCTCGTGCTCTCCTTGTCGGCCTTCAATTCTTTCATCATTCGCATCATATCTTTCCTGAGTGCTTGTACAGTCTTGGATTCACCATCGTTGTCGTCTGTACTCTCCTCATCATCTGTCTTATTTTTCCCTCGGGAGGATGTTTTGTTTTCACTTTCTATATCCATCACCCAATTATACGCTTCAGTGTACGAGGATGGAGGTAGCACTTTCATTTTCCTTTGGAGCGAGGGAAGCAATCCCACAATAAAGCACCTCTTCTTTAGGCCATCCGCAGGCTGTGACTCTAGTTTCCCCAACAAATCTTTCAATTTCTGATTGTAGGTTTGCACACTCTCGTGCTTTCCCTACTTAGTATTATATATCTCTGTGACAATCTCGCTATCATCTCGTAAGAGTTTGAACTCCTCTTGAAATGCTTGCTTCAATAATCTCCATGTAGCTTTGTGTGCTTGATCTAATTCAGAGTACTAGTCGATGGCACTATCTCGGAGTGTCGCTGGAAATGCTTTCAGCCACTAGTCCAAATCATCCTGTCCGTTGGCTAGCCAGATAGTTTCACATGTCTTACAGTGTCGTACTGGTTCTTCTGACCCATTCCCCATAAACTTTGGCAGCTTCTACCGCTCAGGAGTTACCATCTTTCCCCGTTGTCCTTGTGTATTGGACCCAATTAGACTGGTTTTCCTGCTATGTTCCAGTGCGTCACTTGCACTCTCGGCCACGTACGAGTCACTCCCACGTCTTCCGTCAACGTCCTCGACACCTTGAGTCTCCTAGGGTTCCCTTCAATACTCTCTTCGCCTTGGGGTACTGGGCTCAGATCTTCCACTCGTCAGTCGTTCGTCATCGTCCAATAAGGACAACTCCTGAAAACGTCTGATGCTACTACTTAATTCATCTTCGTTCTCATAAGGATCATACCTTCCTACTAGGGGGTGCCGAAGGGTCCTTCATCCCTCCCTTCCACCAAACTTTGATGTGCTCTTTCAATGGATGTGTCTATTCGTGTCAGATTCTCATGTGTTCTTTTAATACTCTGGTTTATTTCAATTAGATCCTCATCAAATTCCTTACCAACTTGCTACAATCTTCTTTGTTGGTTTTCTTGTTCTTGCAACCTGAGTGATCACCGAACCTTCTCCTCCTAAGTCTCGTGCCCACTAGGTACTTGGTTCTTGTCATTGTTCGGCCGTACAGGCATTAAAATTTATTCAGGCAATCATTGTTGACTACCGGATGTACGTCTCCAACTAGTGTCGCATTCCTCTTCTTCTTGTTTGGTTCTCTCTTCGTAGCACTGCAGTGTTTGTTGCCTTCGGTGTTCCCGATCCTCTTCTTCTCGCAAGTCTTACAGAATAATGAAATGACAGGCCAGCAATTTGGGCATATGATTCAGGAGGTGATTCACCTCGTCGTTCACTTCCAACCTATCCTAGATAACTTCCTCAGGGATCTCCCGTCTGCGGGATTCCCTACATACATGATCTCATAATGATATCTTCCACAAATTGATAAAATCTTTAGTCAATAGGTCTTCCCTTTCCTCATTGCTATTCATGGGCTCATCTGTCGGAAGACCCATCATGCTGCCATGACGAGTGATTCCCTAGTCTGTTCAGGCAATGGCGCCAAATGTTTTCCCTACGGAATATAATTCAAGTATTACGTACTACTGAGCAAACTAAATCATATGTAGAACATAGAACAGAATAATAGAACAAAAATATATCATGTTTGGACATCAAAAGATTTATTCATTATCAATGATATCATGTACGACAATATTACCAATCATGACTATTCACATCCCTCCCCGACTACATAAACTAAGTACATATAACGTTCGGCAGTAGTTGTGCAACCAACTGTCGTGATGTTTCATAACAGCCAGTTATCACTAATCGAGACTTAATTACCCAAATGTACATGACATTTATTATTCCCACTAACTATAGTTTTACTAACAACTGGCCGACTACGACCAACTAGGCCGACTACGGCCGACTACAATAAAAGTAAAGACATATGCCTTACATATACATTGCTAGCTATATTGATAAAAGAAGTTGAGTGTTTGTGTTCCAAAAGTATGCTATGTAGAATCAATTGTATCACTCTTGGATATTAGAAGATATGTGTTAATCGTACTTACTATAGTATGATTGCAATATCATGCATGCATCTATTCACTATCATAGAAGTAATCTAGAAGTCTGCACCGAAATGTTTCAATTCAATTTCTCAGTGTAGAGTGTTTACTCTGGCAATACAGTTATGCTCTGTATTCTCTATTAGGTATGAGTTTTTCTCTGCGGTTTGAGAGGAGAGTATGTCTACACGTTTTCTATCATATTCCAGTGTTTCCAGAAGATATGATTAGCATGCAAAAAGATTGAAGTGACAAAAAGCTCTCTATGCTTGTCTGTCAACCAGTTGATGTTTGAGAACTATGTGGTAACTGCTAGTAGTGTGCAATATTCAAAGTCATCATGTGGTGTTAAAATGGGGCCTGGTTAAGGTTCCTATGGAAGCGCAAGACATCATGTTCTTTTGGCAGCAACAACTTTCATCTAGGACCAACATGTTACACGTTTCATGAAATTGAACTTAGGTCCACCTTATATCATCCTGGTTAACTGCGGATCCCTAGCCAACATGGAGTATGTTTGTTAAAGTAATGTCTAGTATATAATCATACATTTGTACAGATGAATAGTGTGAAATATAATTGAAGAAAAAGTGGTGAGTGAATATACAAGGAGACAATTGTGCAAGCTAGTGTTATTCAAGGTGAGTTGCATCTCAATTGTGCACCATCATCAAATCATAAGAAGTGAGGAAGAGTGTCTGAAGCAAGTTCAGACTTTGTGTAAGCTGTATAATCAGCATTGAAGGTCCGCAAACTTTATCTTTGTAATTTTGTAGGATTGGTGTTCTACTCATAGAGCTGGTGCTAAGATCATTGTATTGGGGATTGGTGTCTCCTATAGGTTGGTGCCTACAAGTACAATTGGGGATTGGTGTCTCCAGTAGGTTGGTGCCTACTTCATATTGTAAATTCCCTTATTATATTCCTGCTTTGTGAGGCTAGATTTGGACAATAGATCCAAGCAACTATTCTCACCGTGGTTTTTCCCATCTTGGGTTTCCACGTATATCTGGCATTCTCTTGTGTGGATGTGTATGTACATGATAAGTGCTTGATTAGTAGTAATGAAGATTCAAGTTTCATGTTCAAATATATGTGTTGAAGTGTAATGTTCTTGTCTCAAATATACACACCAAAAGTAATTTGTTTTGCTATTCCAGGGGCCTCTTGATCTTAAAGGAATGATTTATGATAGTTGGGAAATATTAACTCAAGTATGACTTATGGAAATAATTGCACAGAAAATAATGTTGCAGGACAAAATACAGACCAGAACATGCAGAACCAAATAGAATAATTATACCCCAAATATTGCAATGAATATAATAGGTTTCTTCTTCAGATCAATGACAATAGGCATATGTTTTCAGAGAATAGCAATAATATGGTCTGCTTTGTCCTTTGTATATGCAGAGTGTTTGAAAACTTATATTCTTTCATATGCAAGGAAACTTACAATAAATATCACCATTTCAACTACAATGCAAAACTTGCTTATATTGGGTTTTTATAATATTAGTAAATAATTCTGATAATTACTACAGAATCAGGGTGCGATGTCCATTCATTCAGAATTTCACAATATTCACAATTGGACAATTATTCCAAATTTCTACTCAAAGAGAAATATTCGTTTTTTTGCAAAATATATCATCAATCATGATATATGTTAAAAGTGCATCAAAGAGAACGTACATAAATTACTAAAATACCCGTGCCTTGCACCCGCATTTAGTAGCCACTTGTCCAAGAGTAAACCGTCTTCATTCAATATCTTCAGCACTGTAACAAAATGACAACAGTGTATTCTCCAACATTCAATGCGCCGATGTCCTTGGCTATTTGACTAGAACAAGAAGACAAGGAAAATGACTTCTATCATACATACAACAATACATAAGAAGTCTTGATATCAAATCCCACTCCAGCATAGCGTATTCTTCAGAATTCAATGCACAAGGAAAACACGTCTTCCGAGTAGCATCAGAATAAAGTTTTTGTTGGTGCAGTCATCCGCTACATATAGCATTCTCAGTGAACCTAGTGAGGACGACATCCAAAGGAGCATAAACCAATAGATATGATATGATTGACTCCCACACTATAGATAAACGGGCCCATAGACATCCAATGCCAATGTTAGTCTCAAGAGTAATATCGGCTCTTCCTAAAACTCCCGACTCCCGTCTCTACTCAACACTACCTGACTCTAGGGAAACATACAACAGCATCGGCAATAATCATGGGAAAGTTGCAATTAGCTCTATTGATAATTTAGATGCTCCACAAATAAGCGATTTCCAGGAGATTAGATAGCATCCGCAACATAATGATCACCATCAAGACATTACTCCATCGCCAACATAAACATGAATACCCGATATCGGGTCTAGAGAGTCTCCAATGATTATTATATTCTCAACAATATAGAATAGCGCCATTAATACACGGTTCCCTCTTTTGAACACCTTCACAATCAACCAAGAATATATGATATTGGACACAAAAGTCTCATTAATTGGTCAAGATATCACCCAATATGTATGCCCATCGATCTCAGTAGAAAAATCCTAAGATATGGGTAACCTATAGCAATTGATAAAGCCCAAACTCCTTTTTATTCATTTCTTTGGTGGAGTCTACCAATGTTAGAATTTCAAAATACTAAAAGAATGCCATGTTGGGTTTCCATCCAAACACAGCAGAGAAACCTGAGAATTCTCATTTCCAGTATTTTCCCAAAAGACAAAAACTATTCAATTCTCCGTGATGGCCTTCTCTCGGCTCTCAAAGCCCATATAACTTTGCCATATTCAGCTTTTGTAATTGATTCATTTTTCTTGACTTTGGAAAGCTATAGTTCTTCAAATATTTCATGCAACTCTTGACTTTATAAAAGCAATAATTTAGCCATTAATATTTAATAAAGTCATATTGATTCACTATTCCCAATGTTATAGCATGAATTATTATTAACTACATAAAATTCATGATCATTATTCAAAGGTACAAACATAAAATACTTATATCTTTATTGATTCTGTAGCAGCCATTTTACTCTTCCTGACAACCATCATCTTCACCCAATGATGTACCTTGTATTTGCATGAAGCAAACACCTATAGCTCCAGAACATTTCAACAAACTCCTTGAGATACATGTAGCCATAGTTAGAATGTATGGAATCTCCAATAAAGAATACGTTCAGCAAATACAAGCTCCAACGTGAGGTAGCTGTAATTCCAAACGCCCCTTTTATATGACTCTTCTTTGTTGTCTCCAAGGTTGGCTTCTTCAGACGATGTCTTTAGCCTCCAGACGTCTAATATTATTCTCTCTTTGCTTGTCTTCTAGCAGTGATGAGTTCACCTAGGCAACGTGAGCACCAAATGGAGATCCACGCACTGACTTAGTGCCTTCTTTCAATATCAACAACTAGGACAAATCGCAATCCTCCCTCAATGACTGTCACTCCAACAAACTCAAAGCTCCCTTAGTGAAATGAATATCAAAATGTCAAGGCACTAATATTTATGAGCGGCTAAGAAGTTGCGGGAGCTGTTTTCCTCAATGATGCTTAATTTCCTCTGACTTTTCAAATACATGACTTCTTTCATTGCCTCCGTGTATCATTCGCATTAATAGATATGAACTATTGATAGCTACAAAAACAATTCCATCAATATATCATTCTTACAATGCCTTGGGTGATTGGTAATCGATCTCTCAAACCATATCCTGAATGGTTCTCTTTTAATTCCTGACAATATCCTTGCTTGTTCTAGCGCCAATATGTCAGCATTCAGATTTGTCTTCTACTGGCTGTTAAGGAGCTGAGTACCTGCTAGGTGGAAAAGAACTCGATAAAAAGCTTCAAATTCCCGTGATTCAATGAAAGCACACTAGCAAAGGTGTCTGATTTAATCTTCCTTTCAATACCAAACTTCTCCAATAATACCAAAATAATAATCGCACTCCATTATAAATTAAGCTTAGACTCCGTTCAAATATTTCCAACCCCTCATCACGGTGTATGAAAAACTCCTCTGGAATGCTTAAACAAATCTGATCGGATTTCTTGAACCCGCTCTGATACCATGTTAGTTTTAGATCATAAATGCAAGCAATCAATAATGCAACACATAAGACAAATGAACACAGCAGTTTACCTTGGGAAAACCCTTCTCGAGGGAGAAAAACCCAGCAAAATATATCTCTTATATATATGACGAATAATAACAGAAATCTGCTTTACAAATCAGACCCTTCTCAAGGGTGAACTTGATACAACAAATGATGAAAATCTCTGCCCTTGAATGAATGATTATACTTCTTGAAGAATTTGATCTATTGCTAGGAGGATGCGAACTTCTATTGCTGCTTGATGCGAATTATGAAGTGATTGTAATATAAGAATGACTTGATCTTCACCTTGTATATATACAAAGAAGGATAACTTCTTCTCTAGGTCAGCCCCTAGAGATTACAAATAATTATAATAAATGAAAGGCCGACCAGCCTTTAAATAAGGGAAATAGCTCCCTAAGCTATAAAACATCAACAGAATCCAGCTATCCTATGAAACATGGGAAGACCTCTTGAGTTGTGGGACTCGTGAAACTCAAGGCCAACCTTCAATTAAAGGGCGGCTATCCCTTGGTAAATCACCTAAAAACTAACTCTAACTAAAGATTTTTGTTGGGAAAAGGGATAAAAAAGAACTGATAATCTGAATCTAAAACAAAAATTGAAGGTGATACACCAAATATAGCAGATTTCTACTTCCTTTCAGCAACACAACTAATGAATCTCAATCTAAAGCTTCACATAATAATTTGCAACAATAATTCAAAGGTAAACTTAGAACAACAAAAATCAAGGAATCATAGAACTCACAATAATACCTACTTTTCTTTCATACACAGAGAAAATTGAAACAAGTAGAGGCAAAAATTCTTATCTTTGATTCACTGAAGGCTGCTACAATAACTATTTTCTGATAATGGCTGTGAAGAGCACAAAAGATTTACTGAGAGGGGGGGGGGGGGTGAATCAGTAAATCAATCACAAACTTTTATTTCTTAATCTTTTCAAGCTTTATTACAATCAACTTTTTGATATGAACCAATTTCTCCAAGTTGACACAACTTTATTAAAGTAATTTCTTTTTCAAGTAGTCACCAACCTACAAATTTACAATGAGATGATTTAGTAGAATGAATTCCACAAGGAACACCTAGACCTCTCCAAAATTTAGTAGACACCTGCCTACAAGGAGCACCAACCCCTAATACAAGGCACCAAACCTTGACTTGATGGAAGTGAGACTGCCTTCAATCTGATCTGCACATGCCTAACTCTCCAATCTGCTCTATGTGATCCAAGATATCACCTTCAGCCCACACAAGGAGGTAGGAATCTGACTGATCTGCAAGTCTTCAATTACACAACCACACCCAGCAGCCTTGTCTTGGATGTCCTTTATAAATCTTGCTCAAGATACACCTTTCTGATGAAGGGATACAACTGTTCTTGTGTCTCTTTTAAAAAAAAAAAAACTGCCTTTTCATAATAGAATTACACCTTTCTGATGAAGGGATACAACTGTTCTTGTGTCTCTTTTAAAAAAAAAAAAACTACCTTTTCATAATAGAATTACACCTTTCTGATGAAGGGATACAACTGTTCTTGTGTCTCTTTTTAAAAATTGCCTTTTCATAATAGAATTAATCTATTTTGATTGAATCCACTAAACTAATATTCATCCATTTATTAATTCAAATTTATATGAATCAATATATATCATTTCAATGGATCGAACTTTCCTTAATTAAGAAACCCGTCATTCTAATCTTGTTCTTTTTTAATCGTTCCTTCTTTATTTGCTTGTATTTGTTCTAAGGAAAGACGTCTTTTCATAAAACACATTAACTCATGCCTTTTCAGATTTGAATATTTCTTTAACTCATTCGTTCTTTTGCAGCCGTTCACAGGAATACGTCTTTTTTTTGAGAAAGCGCGTCCTTTTGAAAAGTTATCTGCCTTGAAGATACTCGTCCTGAATACATACGTCTTTTTGAATATTCGTATGCTTCTGTTCTTTCATATTTAGAGAGACACGTATATTTTCAGAGATATGTAGTTGTAATGAACACGTCTTTTGGATTTGTGGATGCGTCCATTTGTTAAATTTATGTCTTCATAAAATAATTCTTAAAACATTCGACTTTTCATGAGAGAAAACTTTTTAAACGATTTTTATATTAAGCCGCTAATGCTTCATACGCACTTTGTGTTTAATACGTGGCTTGATGTTTCACACGTATTTTGTGTCTAATGCGTGGCTTTGTATTTTATTCTTCATTCGCATCTTAAAGTTGTTTATTTTATTCTTCATTCGTATTTTATCTTAACCAAATATCATTTGATCTTTTAACAAAGAAATATGTCAAAGAAATACGAGCTGCTGTAACCTGCTGTAACAACCTGAAAGATGTTAAAGAAATACGAGCTGCTGTAACCTGCTGTGACAACCTGAAAGATATTCAAGATTATTTTAAATCTGAGCATAAATGAGAGTTCACAAATTTGACATCAATGACAATCCTTTTAACAATCTCCCCCTTTGTCATTGATGGCAACTTCTCCAAAGGCAACTTGATCCTCTTTTTGCTCCCCCTGTGTTTAATTTCTCCCCCTTTGACATCAATGGCAAGGGGTCTTCTAACAATATTTCAGCTCCATGAAGCTACTAGATTTTGTGCGTAGCTACCCCTGAATGCATGCTTCCATCAATTAACTTGATGGATGTGGAACAACTCTCAATTTGTCCCTTAGATATTCAAATGTATCTCTGGGAAGTGGTTTAGTAAATATATCAGCAGTTTGCTCTTTTGTAGTTATGTATTCTAAACACACTTGTCCTTCTCCTACTTGTTCTCTCAGAAAGTGATACTTAATAGGTATGTGCTTGGTTCTTGAGTGCATCACTGGATTCTTGGAGATATTGATTGCACTAGTATTATCACAATAGATAGTGCAGGGATGATCATACTCCACTTTGATGTCTTTTAAGGTTTTCCTCATCCATAAAAGTTGAGTGCAACATGCTGCTGCTGCAATATATTCAGCTTCAGCTATAGATAGAGAGACTGATTCTTGTTTTTTGCTTATCCAAGACACTAGATTTCCTCCAAGAAAAAAGGCTCCTCCACTTGTACTTTTTCTATCATCCACATTGCCAGCCCAATCAGCATCTGTGAATGCTTCAAGAGTGAAATCATTGCTACTAGGGTACCATAGACCATATTCCATTGTGCCTTTCAAATACTTGAATATACGCTTTACCGCATTAACATGTGTCTCTTTTGGTGCTGCTTGAAATCTTGCCACAACTCCAACAGCTTGCATTATGTCTGGTCTTGTAGAAGTTAGATACAACAAACTTCCAATCATTGATCTATAAAGTGTTTGATTCACATCTTGGGATTCATCATCTTTACTTAGCTTGCAACCTGTAACCATAGGAGTACTAACAGGATTGCAATCTTCCATCCTAAACCTTTTTAACATTTCTTTCACATATTTGGTTTGGGAGATGAAAATACCTTTGCTTAATTGTGAAATTTGCAGCCCAAGGAAGAAGGATAATTCTCCCAACATTGACATCTCAAACTCTTTTTGCATACATGATGAAAATTCTTTGCACATTCTGTCCTTGTCTCCACCAAAAATGATGTCATCTACATATACCACCACAATCAATAAGTGTCCATCCTCTTCTTTGATGTATAGATTGCTGTCTACATCTCCTCTTTTGAAACCTTGCTCTTTGAGATAGTTGTCAAGTCTAGAATACCAAGCTCTAGGAGCTTGTTTAAGCCCATAGAGAGCTTTCTTTAACTTGCACACATAATCCATGTCTTCTGATAGTAGGAAGCCTTCAGGTTGTTCAATATAAACTTCCTCTTCTAAACCTCCATTAAGAAAAGCAGATTTGACGTCCATTTGATAAACCTTAAACTTTTTGTGACTTGCATAGGATAAAAACATTCTAATTGCTTCAATCCTTGCAACTGGTGCGAAGGTTTCCTCAAAGTCTACTCCTTCAACTTGTACATAGCCTTTGCACACTAACCTTGCTTTGTTCCTTGTGACTTGACCATCTTCATTTAATTTGTTTCTAAAAACCCATTTTGTGCCAATTACATTCTTATCTTTTGGTCTTGGAACAATTTCCCAAGTTTCATTTTTCTCTATTTGATCCAATTCTTCATTCATTGCATCAATCCAACTTTTGTCTTTGCTTGCTTCTTCAAAAGTTTTGGGCTCAACTTGAGATAGGAAAGCTGCATGACAATCTTCATTGTAATTCACCATTCTCCTTGTAGATCTACATCTATCTTGAAGGATCAAATCTTCAGGATGGTTCTTTTGAACAAACTTGGAAGGTGTCTTTGGTGTCTTCATGGGAGTCTTTTGTGAAGATTCTCCTTCTTTTGCCTCTTCCTCCTTTTCTTCCTCTTGGGAGTCCTCATCCTCTTTGTCTTCTTCATTCATAGTTTGAACATGGTGATCACTTTGTCCAACTTCTTTGAATTGCTTTCCTTCATCAATTCTTACATTAGCACTTTCAACAATTTTGTGAGTTCTTTTGTTGTAGCATCTATATGCCTTACTTCTTGATGAGTAGCCAAGAAAGATTCCCTCATCTGCTCTTGTGTCAAATTTGCTCAAGTCTTCTTCATCTCTTCTAATGTAGCAAGTGCTTCCAAAAATCTTGAAGTACTTGACAGTTGCTGGTCTACCTTTCCAAAGTTCATATGGTGTCTTCTCATTGTTCACTCTTATTTGTGCACGATTCAGAATGTAAACAGCTGTATGAATTGCTTCCTTCCAAAAGGAATCTGCTATCTTGGTTTCATTTAGCATTGCCCTTGCCATTTCTTGAACCGTCCTATTTTTCCTTTCTACAACCCCATTTTGTTGAGGGGTTCTAGCTGCAGAAAATTGCCTTTTAATTCCATGTTCTATGCAGAAATTTTCAAATTCTTTTGATGTGAATTCTCCTCCTCGGTCTGATCTAAGGCATTTTATCTTGCAGTTTGCTTCATTTTCAACCAGCTCCTTAAAGCTTTGAATTTATCAAAAGCTTCAGATTTTTCTTTCAAGAATGCAACCCAAGTCATTCTTGAGAAGTCATCAATCAGCAACATAAAATATCTTTCTCCATTCATGCTCTTGGATTTTGTTGGCCCACAAAGATCTGTATGTATGAGTTCTAATGGTCTTGATGAAGTATGCTCCTTAGACTTAAAGCTTGACTTTGTTTGCTTTCCAAGTTGACACTCTCTACAAATGATATTAGAAGGTTTTGTTATCCTTGGCATATCTCTCACAGCATTTGATTTGCTAACTTTGACAATATTATCAAAGTTTAGATGGCCTAGCCTTTTGTGCCATAACCAACTCTCATCCTCTTGTACTAAGTTGCAACTTTCACAACTTATCTCTTTTAGGACATACAAATTATGTTTCCTTTCAGCTTGAGCAACCAGCTTTCCATCTTTCTTGATATCACATGTATTAGAAAGAAATGTGATACTATGTCCTTGATCACAAAGTTGACTAACACTTAGAAGATTTTCTTTTAGGCCCTTAACATACAAAACATTTTCTGTTTTTGTTCTCCCATTATCTAGACTAAGTGTTCCTTTTCCTTTTATTTGTTTTCTTGTATTATCACCAAATCTTACTGTTCCTTCATCAGTAGGTTCAAGAGAGATGAATTTGCTCTTGTCACCTGTCATGTGCTTTGAGCACCCACTATCAATGTACCATCTATCTTTCTTACTTTCAGCATGTAAGGCAGTTTGGATGAACATTGATTTCTCCTTTTTCCTCCATACTTTGATAGGTATTTCTTTCCTTTTAATAGACTTATCTACCTTCTTGTTTTGTTTTGGAGAGTTATTAAAAACTGACCTACAAGCTTGAGCTTTGTGCCCAAGATTATTACAATTGTAGCATAGACTATTATAGTCCATTAAAGGTGTGAAAGGATTATAATCTCTCCTAAGGTAGCTAGAACTATTTTTCACTTTATTTTTACAATTTAAGGCCTTGTGCCCAAATTTGTTACATACAAAACAATAGCCATTAAATGCATAGAAGTGCCTACTATTCAATCTTCTTTTAGAATCAGCACTTATCCAATCTTCTTCTCCTTGCTTTGAGAAAGTCTTGAAATCTTCTTTGGAGTTAGTGACCTTCTTGGATTGTTCTTCAAAACTACCTCCCATTTTGCTTTGAAGAAAATCTTGAGCCTTCATTAGCTCAATCAGCTTGCTGGATTCTTCATCAATCTTTGAGTGTTGATCCTTTGTTTTCTCCAATTCCAACTTTAGCATTGCTATCTCTTGCTCCAGCTTGTCACATTTCATCTCCTTTGTATTGAGTTTGTTTTTCAATTCATCTTCATTTCTTTCAGCTTCCATGATTTGAGCTCTCAAATCTTCAATGGTTTTGCTTGAATTCTCCAAGTCATTTGTCATCTCTTTGATCTTCAACTTGTACTTGGCAGCCTTCTTCTTCAAGTCTTCATTTTTCTTGTAAGCATAGTGCAATTCTTCTTCAAGATCTACTTCCTCTCCTTCATCTTGATCTATTTCTTCTTCTTCTTCACATTCTTGATCAACTTTTTGTTCTTCACATTCAGCCATAAACAATATTTCATCTTCCTCATTACTTGAACTATCTTCACTTTGTTTTTCAGAGGAGCTGCCATCTTTCTTTGAATAAAAACTCTTCTTATGTTTTTGAAATTTCTTCTTTGAGTTGAAATTCTTCTTTCCCTTTTTCTTATTGCTGATTTCTTCTTCACTAAAGCTGTTTTCATTTTGAGGACATTTTGAAGCATAATGTCCAACTTTTCCACAATTGAAGCATTTAAAAGGAAATTTTCCTTTGTATTTTCCTTTTCCTTTCTTAAGTTTACCCATGAATTAAGATTCAGCTTCATCACTTGATTTTTCATCCTTTTCTTCATGCTTGTTCTTGCCCTTTTTGGATGCTTTGAATGAGACTTCCTTTTGTGGTGATCTTCCTTCAATCCTCATCTCATAGGCAGCAAGGATACCATGTAATTCATCATTTTTCAGCTGGTCTAGATTTGTTAGTTCTTCCAATGCTGCAACTTTGGCCTCAAATTTTGTAGATAGTGATCTTAGAATCTTATCAACAATGAAAGTATCCTCAATCTCTTCACCAAGTCCTTTCATGATATTTACCGTTTCATCAACACGAAGAAAATATGAAGCAATATCTTCATCATCCTCCATTTTGAGAGTCTCCAACTTCCTTCTATGAGTTTGCAACTTTGCTTTCTTAACCTTTGCATCTCCTTCATAAATATTCTGAAGTTTGTCCCAAATTTCTTTTGCTGATTTGCATCTCATGACTTTTGTAAACTCAGAATCTGTTAGGCTGCAAAGAAGAGCATGTTTTGCTTTTGCATTGTTTTCACTTCTCTTTTTGGCTGCTTGATCCGTTGGAGGGGTAGCTGGAGGTGAATACCCATCAACAACAGATTGCCACACATCAAAACCAAGTGCATTCAAGTATGCTTCCATCTTGATATTCCAAAAGGCATAATTAGTCCCATCAAAGATGGGTGCTTTCACTGTGTTGCTTAGGTTCGCCATATGTGCTCTTGAGGATCTCCTTAGAGCGATTAAGCTTTCAAGAAGGACCTTGCTCTGATACCAATTGAAGAGCACAAAAGATTTACTGAGAGGGGGGGGGTGAATCAGTAAATCAATCACAAACTTTTATTTCTTAATCTTTTCAAGCTTTATTACAATCAACTTTTTGATATGAACCAATTTCTACAAGTTGACACAACTTTATTAAAGTAATTTCTCTTTCAAGTAGTCACCAACCTACAAATTTACAATGAGATGATTTAGTAGAATGAATTCCACAAGGAACACCTAGACCTCTCCAAAATTTAGTAGACACCTGCCTACAAGGAGCACCAACCCCTAATGCAAGGCACCAAACCTTGACTTGGTGGAAGTGAGACTGCCTTCAATCTGATCTGCACATGCCTAACTCTCCAATCTTCTCTATGTGATCCAAGATATCACCTTCAGCCCACACAAGGAGGTAGGAATCTGACTGATCTGAAAGTCTTCAATTACACAACCACACCCAACAGCCTTGTCTTGGATGTCCTTTATAAATCTTGCTCAAGATACACCTTTCTGATGAAGGGATACAACTGTTCTTGTGTCTCTTTTAAAAAAAAAAAAAACTGCCTTTCATAATAGAATTACACCTTTCTGATGAAGGGATACAACTGTTCTTGTGTCTCTTTTTAAAAACTGCCTTTTCATAATAGAATTAATCTATTTTGATTGAATCCACTAAACTAATATTCATCCATTTATTAATTCAAATTTATATGAATCAATATATATCATTTCAATGGATCGAACTTTCCTTAATTAAGAAACCCGTCATTCTAATCTTGTTCTTTTTTAATCATGCCTTCTTTATTTGCTTGTATTTGTTCTAAGGAAAGACGTCTTTTCATAAAACACATTAACTCATGCCTTTTCAGATTTGAATATTTCTTTAACTCATCCGTTCTTTTGCAGCCGTTCACAGGAATACGTCTTTTTTTTGAGAAAGCGCGTCCTTTTGAAAAGTTATCTGCCTTGAAGATACCCGTCCTGAATACATACGTCTTTTTGAATATTCGTATGCTTCTGTTCTTTCATATTTAGAGAGACATGTATATTTTCAGAGATATGTAGTTGTAATGAACATGTCTTTTGGATTTGTGGATGCGTCCATTTGTTAAATTTATGTCTTCATAAAATAAGTCTTAAAACATTCAACTTTTCATGAGAGAAAACTTTTTAAACTATTTTTATATTAAGCCGCTAATGCTTCATACGCACTTTGTGTTTAATACGTGGCTTGATGTTTCACACGTATTTTGTGTCTAATGCGTGGCTTTGTATTTTATTCTTCATTCGCATCTTAAAGTTGTTTATTTTATTCTTCATTCGTATTTTATCTTAACCAAATATCATTTGATCTTTTAACAAATAAATATGTCAAAGAAATACGAGCTGCTGTAACCTGCTGTAACAACCTGAAAGATGTTAAAGAAATACGAGCTGCTGTAACCTGCTGTGACAACCTGAAAGATATTCAAGATTATTTTAAATCTGAGCATAAATGAGAGTTCACAAATTTGACATCAATGACAATCCTTTTAACAGGCTGAAAAAATTCAAGGGTTGAATGTCACTTTGTCACAATAAACCTTTTTTCCATTTTGCAACAAAGCATAGGCCTCTTATTTATAGATTTGGAGAGCCCAAACTCAGAAATTCACGTTAACTTTAGATATTTTTCCTATGAGTTGTCATCCTTATCCTCTATGGATAAGATATTTGTAGTCCTTATCCTCTGTGGTTAAGATTTACCTTTATGCTTTATGAGTTGTGTAATGTCCACTTCCTGAGCATGATCTTTTCAGTTGATCGTTAGCCTATTCTGGAGACCGGTATGCTACTTGGAAGGTGAAATTAGGGTTTCTTATTTTGGAGGTGATTGTTGCTCGAGATTTGGTAATTGAATTGCGGATTCTTTATGGGTTTTCAGAGAGCTTCGCAGTGGTGTGACTTGCTTTGCGTTCCGAGCACTTTCTGGAATTTACTATTTTTAGTAAATTCTATTTTTGGCAGTGGACAGGTTGGTTCCAGTTCAATTGGCTTCCCTCAGCTGTCAGTTCAGTTGGGTTGTTCAATTTTGGCCTTGGGATGCTTTTGGAGAGATATGTTCAATTAATTAAAATAATGTTATATTTAATGTTATATTATCCCCTTGGCCTAGTCTTATAACTTAATGTTGTTTTAAAAAGTGGTCTTCAAGGGTGGGTGCCTCATGGAGGTGATTTTATATTCTTTTAAAGCCAAAAATTGAAGCTTGATTTTGGACGCCTATTTCTTGAAAGGTGAATTAAAAATATAAGTCAAAAGTGAAGCCTTGAAAAGTACACCATCTTTTGGAGGGAAAAGGTTTATTTCAAATTTGAATTTAGGGCTTCTCTTCTAGAAGCTTCTGGAGATTCCTTGCTGTGCCTTTATAAGGAGGCCTCTTCTCTTCATTTGATCATCTTATGTCTGAAGAATTGTTATACTGCCGAAATGGTGCTAGAATTGCTTCAAGGAATGAATGCCTCCTAGCCTTCACTCGAATTCATACTTGAGAGATAGCATCTAGAGGAGAATTTAGTTGCTTGTGAGAGAATTTGTAGTGAGGCAGTCTTCATCATATTGTAAGCTAAACAGTAGTACTATCAGCATTCCTTCTAATTCTTGCTTTTCATGTTATGTAATGCCCATTGAACAAGTGGAAGAGGCTGGTTTGCCGCCTATTTACAATTGAATTGCATTGTAGTTTAATATCTCCGCCATATGGTAGCTCCCTTCTCACCTTGGGTTGGAAAGCACATGCTTGGCATCGAGTTACCTTAGCATTTGTAGTTGGTAGAGATCCTCTGACCATATGTTCGTCCACCTTGGGCACATTCTTGGTTAGAGTCACTCTTTCTGCATTGGATTGAGATCCTCTGACCATATGCTCGTTGTCATCTGGTGCATCCTTGGTTAGAGTTGAATTCTGCATCGCTTTGGTTTTTAAGTGCTAAACCAAACAGGTGCATGTTGTTGTAATTGCATTCAAAAATTGAAAAAAATTGGTTCAGAATATTTCATTGGTATCAAAGCCACGCATCCTGCCATCCTGTGAAACAAACCTTCTATGAGTGACAGAGAACAAAGATACTTAGCAAGGGAATACAAGAAGGCTACAAGTTAGTTTCAGTGGCATCAGGCTCCGGAAGGTCAGACAACATCAGAAGTATGAAGAGAAAATTGGTAGTCTTCTCCAGAAAAAAAATGGGGGATAATGAGAGGACATTAGGTGGTAATGAGAGGAGTTCTGGCAACAGAAATGACAGTGGGAAGAGTAGAGAAAGAACACCAAGTCCGGGACAGAGGTTCGAGAGGAAGATGGATGCCTTAATGGATATGGTATCTTTCATGATGGGAAAAATGGGTCAGAATCCAATTCCATAGAACAATCCAGGGCATAAGGGAGAACACAGTGCCTCCAACCAGCATAATGGACATGCTGCCCAGCCTACTTCACATAGCACTTACATTTCTTCCAGGCCATTCAAACCCACCTTCTTGGCACCAGTAAACCCTCAACCTGATCCGGAAGAAAATGCATCATTTGTGGAGTAGTTGAGAATCGGCCGTGCTGAGTATGATTCTCTCCCCGATGAAATCAAGCTAGACATGTCTTACAATGATTTCATGGACCATAAAAGGAAGAATAAAGGACAAGGAAGAAATTATGAACAAAGGGGAAGCAGTACAGAGGGATTTGCATCAAGCTATCAACAAGATTACACTTCCACATTTTGATGGGAGTGACAATAGTTCAGCCAGAGCTTGGATACAGAAGTTAGACAACTATCTAGCTCTTAGACCCATGGCAGAAGAGGAGGCACTTAAGTTCGCTATGCTACACCTAGATGGGGTGGCGAATGAGTGGTGGTACCATGGCCTAGTCACCTTGGGTCATCGGTCTATCACTACCTATGATGAGTTCACCAATAGACTCATAGAGAGATTCGAGAAAAAAGACCCAAAAGTGCATTTCAGAGAATTGGCACAGCTTAGACAATATGGCACAGTTGATGCCTACATAGTTGAGTTTCAGAGGCTTTCAGTCATGGTCACGGGAATCAATGAGAGGCGTTTGGTGATCCTATTCAGTGAAGGGCTGATGGAGCCACTCAAGGGTTGGATTAAAGCCTTTGATCCACCCTCCTTACAAGAGGGGATGAAGAAAGAAAGAAATATGGAGTAGGCTGCTCCTAAAGCCAAATTTCAATCCAAGCCATCATTTCACAAGAAGGACAAAGGAAAAAGACCTCACCATAAGGAGTTCAAACAGCATAAAACTCATGTCACAAGGTTGGATCCAGAGACACTCAATGAACTCCGAAGAAAGGGGTTATGTTTCCGTTGTAGAGAAAAATGGTCCCAAGATCATGTTTGCCCAAAGGGAGTCAAATTTCATCAAATTGAATACTATTCAGCTGAAGAAAGTAATTCTGATTTTTCAGATCAATAGTTTGATTTTGATGACAGCGAAGTAGAAGGAGTTCCAGAAGAATCCGAAGATGAAAAAGGAAATGGAGGTACATTGGCACAACTTTCGAGCTTTCACAAAAATGAATCCTTCAAGATTTGAGGGATGATTAAGGGGCAGCGAATAGTTGCTTTGATTGACACTGGAGCAACGCATAACTCCATTGATGAAGTTGTTGTGGCCAAGAAGGGGCTGCAAACAAAAGATTTTGAAGGCTTCAAGGTTATGGTTGCTGATGGGTTTCACATTTCTTGCACCGAGAATATTTCAAACATGTCTATGCAATTGGGCAACTATGAAGTCAAGGATGATTTCTATGCGGTTAGCATTGGAGATACGGATAGGCATTCAATGGCTGCGTTCGCTGGGAGAGATCTCTCTAAATCTGCAAACTATGGAACTCAAGTTCCAATCCGATGGAAAGAAGGTAGTGCTGAGAGGAATGTCCAATGGTGGTCCTCGGATCGTGTCATTCAAGAGAATGGCAAGGCTGATTCGGCATGATCAAGTTGAGTGGGCTGCAGAATGTATGGTTCTTCTAGCTAGTCCGGTTGAAACAAAGAGGGACTATCCTCCTAATATTCAGTCTTTACTCACCAAGAAGAACAAGGTGTTTGCTAATTTACCTCTTGGGCCACCTCTTGAACGGGGTTCAGAGCATGTCATAGAACTCAAGGAAGGAGCTAAGCCAGTTATCACAACTCCATATCGATACCCTAAGAAGCAGAAGGATGAGATTGAAAGGAACATTAAGGAACTCTTGGAGATGGGCTTCATTCGTCCAAGTAAGAGTCCCTTTGCTTCAGCAGTTGTTCTTGTGAAAAAGGAGGATGGTACCATTCGCATGTGTGTGGATTATTGCGCTTTGAATCAAAGCACCATCAAAAATCGATACCCCATTCCAAGGATAAATGAACTCATTGATGAGCTACACGGAGCCAAGTTCTTTTCAAAAATTGATTTGAGGTCGGGCTACTATTAGATTCGGATGAGAGGATTTGATGTCAAGAAGACAACATTTAGATGTCACTACGGTCACTTCGAGTTCTTAGTCATGCCATTTGGGTTGACTAATGCTCCTGCTACCTTCCAGTCTTGCATGAATAGAGTCTTTCAGAAGCAGTTGAGGAGGTTGGTATTGATATTTTTTGATGACATTCTGATCTTCAGTAGGACATGGGAAGAACATCTCAAGCACTTAGAAGAAGTGCTCAGCATTCTTGAATTAGAGAGTTTATTTGCCAAAGAATCCAAATGTGAATTTGGAATGAAGGAGCTACTTTACCTTGGTCACATAATCAGTGCTGAAGGAGTGAAGGTTGATCCTGAAAAGATCAAGGCAATTGTTGATTGGCCACCTCCTGAGAACTTGATGCATTTGAAAGGGTTCTTGGGTCTTTGTGGATTTTACAGAAGATTTGTGAAGGGCTATTCACAGAACGCTGCTCCTCTTACCGACCTCACGAAAAAGGGGGTTTTTTGTTGGTTAGAAAAGGTTCAAACTACTTTTGAAAAGTTTAAGGGGATCATGAGCTCTTGTCCGGTTTTGGCTATTCCAGATTTTTCCAAGCCTTTTGAGCTACAGTGTGATGCTTCCGGTGAAGGAGTTGGGGCTGTTTTGATGCAAGACAAACATCCCGTTGTGTTTGAGAGCAGAAAATTAAGAGGTGTTGAAAGGACCTACTCCATCTATGACAAGGAAATGCTTTCCATCATGCACGCATTAGCTAAGTTCAAACAGTATTTGGTGGAGAGCAAGTTTGTGGTCAAGACTGATCACAACAGTCTCAAGCACTTCATGCATCAGAAAGATTTGAACGAGAGGCAACAAAAGTGGGTGAGTAAGCTTCAAGCTTACGATTTTGACATTGAATATGTCAAAGGGAAAAACAATATTGTGGTTGATGCTCTGTCTAGGAGACCCCGTTTGAGCTCATTATGTGAGCTTACGGCTGATTGGAAGGACATGTTGCTTGTTGATTATGCCAAAAATCAGTTTGCAACTAGCATCATTGAAGGTACTTTTCATGACGAAAGGTACAAGGTGGTTGAAGGGCTGATACACTACAAGGGTAGAATCTTTTTGGTGGCTGATTCTAAGCTCAAAAAGAAGATTTTGAAGACATTTCATGACATTCCACTTGCTGGTCATTAGGGGTTCTTCAAGACATATAGGCAGATTTGGGAAAAAATTTCTTGGAAGGGGCTGAAAGGGGAAGTTCAACGCTACATCCAGGAGTGTCCCACTTGCCAGATGAACAAGAATGAGCATACTCTACCAGCTGGTCTGCTGCAACCTCTCCCCATTCTCAATCAAAAATGGGAAAGCATATCCATGGACTTCATCACTGGGTTGCCTAAGGTCCAAGGCAAGGATTGTATCTATGTTGTAGTGGATAGATTAACAAAGTTTGCTCACTTATTTGCCATCACTAGTTCATTTTCAACAACTCAAATTGCAGATTTGTTTTTTCATGAGGTGTTTAGATCATAGTCCCGGGACTCACCAGGACTCGCTCGGACGTAGTGAGTTGCACTCCGTGCGACCCTGACCACGTCCAGGCCGGACGCACAGTGTCCAGGCGAGTCTCGAGCCCTGGATGCGGCTGGCGCAGCAAAGGCCAAAAAAAATAAAAACTCAAGTTTTTTAATTTTTTTTTTTAACTTATATTTTCTTTTTAGCCCTAAAAGCAACCTCATTTCATTCATTTGGCAAAATAGGAGGAGAAAAGAGAGTTACGAAGAAAAATAGGAGGAGAAGAGAGGGCTACCAGCAAGTTGTTGAAGACAAATCCAGAGTCATATATCATTTGGGGAGCTTCATACTAGCAAGGAGGTGCATTGAGAGCTCATTACCAGTGATTGGGAGGAGTTTGCATTGCATTCCAAGCCAAATCTAAGAGGTAAGTTTGATTTTAATTTATTTTTTTGTGTTTTTTTAACAAATAATTCATTGTAATTTGTAAAATTATTGTTTTTTTGAGTTTGCATATATTTTTTACAAACCCTACTTGCAACTTAAATAATTTTAAAAACCCTACTTTTGTAGCCACATTCATTTGCAAATCAAACCATATTATTATTTTCACAATGTCTCAAACCCTAATCAGAAAAAACCCTGCTTGGAAACATGCTGAGATCTTTCTCGGAATGAAAAGAGGAGATGCAAAATGTAACTACTACAAAACAATATATCATGGAGGCATAAATCGATTAAAATACCATCTTGCACTCATACCCGTCCATGATGCTATAATGTCCCCATTTGGGCCATACGCTCTTCTGTGACTGATAGCCTATTTCTGGAAATCCGTAGGTTGATCAGAAGTGAAATTAGGGTTTCCTTTGCTTGGTGGTTTTTGGCATTTCTTTGAATTTACTATTTTTAGTAAGTTCTAATTTTGGCAGTGGTCCAGTTGGCAGCACTTCAGTGTGTTCTCTTATGTTGGAGCAATTGAGTTATTTTGGTTTTGGCTTAAGAAGAGCAATTTTTGGAGAAAAATAATTGATTTCAAGGCATTAATGTTATATTTTAAAATTGACCCCTTGGCCTAGTGCATTAACTTAAAGTTGTTTTAAAAGGTGGACATGAAGGGGGACGCCACATGAAGAGAATATTTAATATTTTCTAAAGTTATTTTATGCCTTGAAGTTGGACACCATATTGAGAGGAAATAAAGTGTTTTCAAATTTAAATTATTTCAAAAAAAGAGTTTAAGTGTCCCATTTCTTGGAGGGAGTTATGGAATTTGAAAAGTCACCTCCAATTCTATAAAAGAAAGAGTTTGCTCCAGCATTTCTCATCCAATTTTTATACTAATGTTATGCTGTCGGAATGACAACTTGTTTTTTACTTCAAGGGATGCTTACGTCCTAGTTCCAATCCAATTTTGTGTTTGAAAGATAACACCTAGTTGGTATTATTGCTGCTTCTCAATCAAACTAGTAGATTGTGCTTCAAAATTGGTGAATTTTGGTGAGAACTTCAGTTTTTATGTTGCTGGTGTATACACAGCCGAAGGTGGTTTTCATTTACAGCTTTTGGTATGAATTTATTTTGGTTATGGGTATTTGATCATTGCATTTCTATGATAATGGCGACCATATTTGGAGGTTTTCAGGTTTTAATTCCAAGTTTCTGATTTTTCCAAGAGAAATTGCCCCTCTACAGGGCCGTACCATCTCATGAGTGCTTTGGGATTCGTGCAAGAATAATATGTTGAGTTTTGATGCAGTTTTGTAGTTTGAGTTTGGGCGCCATCCTCCTAGAAGGTCTTTGCAAAACATTCCAGCTTATTCGGAGGTATTTAGGAGTTGTGATCATTTTTATGAGTTTGCTGTTTGCTGATAGACATTTCCAAATTGCAGATTTTTATATCAGACCTGTTAGTTTTTGATATAATGCTGGTATGAGCTTCATTTTATATCATTATTGTAATGTAAGAGTTAGAGGAAGTGTTACTCTAACCATTGATTGATTTGGAATCATATCTTTCTTATTTGCAGCTGTTTAATTCATTGTAAAGCTGATTAGTAGTACTAACAGCTATTTATTTATTTTGCTGCAATTAGTTTAAATTTCATACTCCCACGATTGAGTGGTTGAGTTTAAATAATCTTTCTTTAATTGTAAGCTTCCCCCCACTAAATAAGTGGTTGTGTGGACTGTATTCCCTCCACGTTAATAAGTGGAAGTGAGGATTTAAATGGTTGGCTTGCCGCCTTTAATAATGTAATAATCTTACCCACTGAATAAGTGGAGTATCCCCACTGCTTGTGGATGCCTGTATCAGCAGATAAATTGTAATTTCAGTTCAGTTTATTCCTAATAATCCTCTGACCATATGTTATCACCTTGCCCACATTGGGATCTTGGTGAACATTCTTGGTTAGAGTTACTTTCTATACTGAATTGCATTTGGAGCTAATGCTAATCAGTGATTGGTTGCTGATTTGTGTGTTAAATTTTGGGGAAAAAAATTAAGGGGAATATTTCAAATGTAGCGGGTTGCCCTAGAGCACCTCCTGAGATTGTCCATGAAGTGCAAGTGCAATTAGAAACTTTTAAAATGCAAAAAGAAATGAAAAAGAAACAGAAGCAGGAGTTGGTGAGTGTTGGAGTTGGATAGGGACTTGGTGCTGTTGGAGATGCTTCTTCCATGCCTCCATACCATCCTAGTGCTAGTGCTTGTATCTTAGGTTGGTGCTAGGTTGTCTGGGTGAAGCAGGGCTGATCTCAAGGGTGCCAAGGAGGAGAGTAGGGTGCACCGGATGTCGAGTGTATCCGAAGCAGGGGTCTAAGTCAGATGTGTGTTGGGCACACTACCCTCAGTGAATGGAAGACTTGGTTGCAGCTAAGTCGAGGATGGTAGCCAGGGTGATCTCAGGGGTTGTTCAGGTGAAGTTATGAAGATAGAGCCAAGTTGGCATTTGGGTCAGCATCCATATGGTTGGGAGCAATTGAGGTGAGCTTGGTGAGGCCGGATCAAAGGTGCTGTGGGAACCAAGTGGAGAGCTCAGATAGGAGCGAATCATTGTGCTGGGATGCATTGGGTGTTTTGGGTGCAGTGCAGTGTGAGGGTTGGCTTATAAGTTGTGTTCCAGGAGGACTCAGGGAGTCGGAGCGGTGCTTGGAGGTATGCATGAGTTGGTCAGCAATGCTCTGGGAGCGCGAGTATCAGGGATCACCAACGGGGTCATGTGTGCAATGTTATGGAACCAGTCCAAGGGGAGCTCGGGTCTTGGAGCAATGTTGAGTTGGATCAACGTGGGTGAGTTAGTAGTCGGAGGTCTTATGGGGGACAGAGAAGATGAAGACTTGGATCAACCCACAGGAGTCTGTACTGAGTGCAGTATAGTCCAAGTGAGGGAATGAAGGGTGTCGAAGGCAAAAGCTGAAGTAAGTGAGCCGGAGGCAGTGAAGCGTTGAAGCGCCAGGGGCGTGGAGCTAGGTGTAGGCAAGGCGAGCTAAGTTGGAGTAGCTCTCATGTAAGCCAAGAGTTGAGGCCGAGCTAGGAGCTCATTCGAGAGTCAATATGGGTTGTTGTCAAAGCATGGGAGTGAAGGAGGCGTTGAAGGGGTGGTATGGGACACTCTGGAGCCAAGGCTCGAGTGAAGTGCCGTGCATGCATCATTCCGCGATGCATGTGCAAAGTTGAGTTCTGGAAGAGGGGCTCACAGGAGTTGGAGAAGGCGTAGTCTGTGGATCAGAAAGGGGCTTGTCCGAAGAGGGAGTCACAAGTATGGTTCGGTAGTGTCGCACGAGGTTGGAATCATGGAGTCAAGAGGTGAAAAAGTTGGCCCATCCCCCAGCCCCGTGATAGTTGGTATCAGAGTAGAGTCTGCAATGGGAAGAATGGATCCCCTGATATCAAGGAGTTGGTATCAGTGCAGCGACCGCAGAGTTGTGGGGGCTCATGGTAATGCGGAAAGGAGTATCGGTACTCTAGGATGCCGACGGAGTTGGTATCCGTGTGGTGGCCATTGGGAATTGGATTCCCCTGAGACCAGAAGGTGGTTTCAGTAGTAGTAGGGTTGAGTCGGCAACCGACCTGAGGCCAGGTTTTGGGACAGCTTGGAAGGGTTTGCGGCTGGAAGGTGTGGGAGTACAGAGTGCTTCAGTCCGGCATAACAGTGGTTGCATGCAGACCAGGGTGGCCAAAAGGAAATCTTGCATTAAATGGCCGCTTCAGTTGTTCGATGAGGAGCACAGAGGCGAGGTGCAAGTTGGTGTTGAGGAGGATGTCAACACTGGTTGGGTAGTTCTTAGTGAGGGGGATTGTCAAGTTGATGCATAAGGTTCATGTTGGATTGGACTCGATCAAGAGGGATGTCAGCTTTTCTCTCTAAGCCAAAGCCGTGGTGGTAGTTTGGATGTATCAGCGCAGGAAGTTTGGAGACGAAGAGCCCCTTGTGCCAGTCTGTGCACTACAAGCTTCTTGTTATGTCGCCAGAGACGTTTGGTGAAATGCAGAGGAGGTGATTTGGGTCTTTTGTATAGGATGTTGGAGCCTCGAGGAATTGGCTGGGTTGTGCTTTGGAGCCGAAGTGCAACGTCACTTGGAGTTAGGGGGACTTGATTTCTCAATAGTATTGGAGGCTAGTGGGATCAGTTCAGGGTGTAGGAGCACAAGTTTGTGCGTCCGAGGAGCAATCAGTGGCAGTGTCAGTGTTGCAGAGGTCAGTGTTGGTGGCCAAGTTGCAAGAGGCAGCATATTGCAGGGTGGCATGTAAGTCCAGGGGTACTCAAATTTGATCTGGTGGATTTGGTTGGGGGGCCTGCATGAGGCAGAGCTCAGGGTGTAGGATTTGGTCCGGGACCAATCCGAGGAGAAATCGAGTGGTGATTGAGGCCAGGAGTCAGGGACTCGTGAAAAAGTGGCCAAGTCACAAGGAAGTCGAGGGAAATGGAAGTACCTCGCAGTGGATTGACAGTATAGTAGGTTGGAATGGTGGCAGACCAGGAAGCAGTGTCATTAGTTCAGTGGGTCAGGCATTTGGTATGTCTGAGAGGTGAAGCCGGGAAACACAGTATTGTGGGCGGAACCAAGTTAGCATTGGTTGTTGGCGAAAGTTGCATGGTAATGGCATTTGATTCAGGAGGTTGGTTTGCGGAGAGATGTTGGTTGTTTTGGGTTGTTGGGAAATTGACAGGGTGGTGAGAGACCTTAAGTTGAGTGGATGCTAGGAGAGTACTCCACGATGTTGCGTCAGGGCAGAACAAGGTAGTTCAGCAGATTGAAGTGGGCAGACCAAGTGTTGAGGATGTTGTTCAATGCAAGTGTGGCATTGGAGACTTGAGATCATGGTGATCAGGATGGCGGAGTCACAGGGTGTTTGTTAGGTTCATTTGGGCTTAGCAAAAGGGGTAGGCACATGGGTGTCTGGAGACGAAGCAGAACAGGAGGTTCGTGCGGAGTCAAGTCGGCAGTGGAGGTCGGCGAAATGAGATGGACTATGATGAAGTACTGAGAAAGCACTGGAGACAGGAAGTGTATCGGTGGGAAGAAGTTGTAGACCAAGGGTAAGGTGGATGTCGATTAGGGCATGCTGCTGGGTCGAGTTTCTTTGGTTGGGTTGTTGGAGACAGTAGCCCGGGTGCTCAGGGAGTACGCCGTTGAGTCGGTCAGCAGTCAATCAGAGTAGCGCAACGGAAGGAAGCCACGAAGCCGAAAGTGGATGGTGCAATCTTGGGAAGTCATGTTGTGGTGGGAATGCCACAAGGCTGAGTAGAGATGTGAGCGAGATGTTCATGTGGTTTCTTGGTTGAACAGGGCATTAGATTTTGGTTCAGGGCCATGGAATGTGGTGAGCCAGGGTTGGTTGCCGAGTTGGGAGTTTGGTGGAGCCAGGGGTTTGCACTGAAGTCAGCTTGGGCCAAGGTTGTGTAAAGTGATGCGTTTTCCAAGAGGGAGAACACAGTAACTCAGTATGTTCAGGTGAGGAACAGCTCATCAGGAAGTCAAGTCAGTGGTGGCTCGCCGCGTTGTGGAAGTCTAGGACTTGCAACGTGTGTGGTTGCATCAGAGTATGGAGGATTCTGAAATGGTGCGGCTAGGTGGTGGTTCGAACCCTTTGGAATAGGTCTCCATTTCTTTGGGGAGCGGGTAAGGATGTCTTGTGCCATAGTGGTCCGGCGTCGAGGGCATCACCTATTTTGAGTGGGGGAAAATGTAAGGGGGTGTTTGCATTCGATGGGGCCGAGCCCGCCGAGCTCGCGCTAGTGCCATGGTGGTGCTCTTGGTTCAAGAGTCCAAGCAAGGATTCACCAAGCCAAGTCCACCCATGAGCTCATCCTGAGTTGTGGTGCAGCCGAATGGTAGAAAGTGCTAGGCATGGAGTGCTAGCTCTACAGGAGGCATGGGGCACGGAGAAGCGCCAAGTCATGCTGGGCATGGCGGACCCCCTCGGTAGGTTGCAGGGAGTCTGTAACTCTACTGGAGTGATTGGAGATCACTTGGGTGTAGGTTGTATCCGGGATGCAGTCTACAGGTGGGCGTTGTGTGTTGGCGTCCAGGGTTAGTCACACAGGGTGTGCAAGGTTGGCTGGCTGTGCGGATCGGAAGGACGGAATGTGGGGGATCGAGCGAAAGTTCAGTGTCATCCTACAGTGGTTTGGGATTCGTACAAATAGCTCATATAGTAGGGGTATGTCATTCGAATAGTCGGTGACATAGTGTGTTGTGGGAGTGTTCATGGGGAACACGCACCGGGAGTCCGAGTTGGATACGAGGAGCCCAATGGAACGGGTGACTTTGAACTCTTCCCTTGCGAGGGATGAAGATGTAACACCGACACTAGGCTTAGGGGAGCTGGTGTGCTTCATGGTTTTTAGGGGCGACAAAGTGTCGCCCCGCCATGGGAAAAAGTGGAGAGGTTCTCTAGTGAGCTCGTATTCCCGCCACCTGGTGAAATGCAGGTAGCCAGGTCTAGCACGGGTCGGCTCTAATGCAAGTCGTAGAGAGAGCTGAGTGTTAGAACTCGTTGCGCAATGGATGAGTTAAGCGTGGGGCGAGTCCCAACCCAGTGAAGTGGATTAGCTAGGGACTCAACATGGATCGGCTCTAAGGCATGTTGCCGAGAGAGTCGGATGTTGGACTCATCCAGGATGAGGAGTTAGGGATGCCATGAGTGAGCTAGGTATCTCAGGTTGGTGCTAGGTTGTCTGGGTGAAGCAAGGATGATCTCAAGGGTGCCAAGGAGGAGAGTAGGGTGCACTGGATGTCGGGTGTATCCGAAGCAAGGGTCTAAGTCAGATGTGTGTTGGGCACACTACCCTCAGTGAATGGAAGAGTTGGTTGCAGCTAAGTCGAGGATGGTAGCCAGGGTGATCTTAGGGGTTGTTCAGGTGAAGTCATGAAGACAGAGCTGAGTTGGCATTTGGGTCAGCGTCCATATGGTTGGGAGCAATTGAGGTGAGCTTGGTGAGGCCGGATCAAAGGTGCTGTGGGAACCAAGTGGAGAGCTCAGATAGGAGTGAGTCATTGTGCTAGGATGCATTGGGTGTCTTAGGTGCAGTACAGTGTGAGGGTTGGCTTAGAAGTTGTGTTCCAAGAGGACTCAGGGAGTCGGAGCGGTGCTTGGAGGTATGCATGAGTTGGTCAGCAGTGCTCTGGGAGCACGAGTATCAGGGATCACCAACGGGGTCATGTGTGCAATGGTATGTGTAATGTCCCCATTTTGGCCATACACTCTTCTTTGACTGATAGCCTTTTTCCGGAAATTCGTGGGTTGATCAGAAGTGAAATTAGGGTTTCCTTGCTTGGAGGTTTGTGGCATTTCTAGGTATTTACTATTTTAGTAAATACTAATTTTGGTAGTGGTTCAGTTGTCAACCTTCAGTAAGTCATTTTCAGTTGGAGCAGTTGCTTGGGTTTGATTTTGGCTTTAAAAAGCATTACTTAGTGAAATAATATATTTCAAGGCATTAATATTTTAATTTCAAGTTGACCCCTTGGCCTAGTTCATTAACTTTAAGTTGTGTTTAAAAGGTGGCCATGAAGGGGGACGCCCTCATGAAGGACATATTAAATATTTAATAAAGTTTTATTGTGCCTTGAAGTGGACGCCATTCTAAAGGAGGATTTAATATTTTTGAATTTTAAAATATTTCAAAGGGGACTTTTGGCATCCCATTCTTGGAGGAGTTTTGGGAATTTGAAAAGTCACCTCTTTTTCTATAAAAGAGAAGTTTTGCTCCAGCTTTTATCATCCATTGTTAATTGCTAAAGTTATGCTGTCGAAATGACATTGTGATTATTTCTTCGACGGATGTTTACGTCCTAGATTCCAATCAATTTCGTGTTTGAAAGACAACACCTAATTGGTTTTATTGCTGCTTTTCATCCAGACTAGCAGATTGAGCCTATTGTTGAAGAATTTTGGAGTTTATTATCATTTTTGAGTTGCTGGTTCATCTACAGCTGAAAGTGAATTTTGTATACAGCTTTGTGACTAAATTTTATTTCATTCTGAGCATTTGTGCTACATGATTGTTGACATTGGGCAACCCTTCTCATAGAAGATGAGATTTAAATTCAAAGAACCTAATTTTTAAGAGCAAAATCGCCCTTCCAGCCAAGCCGTACTTTCTTAGAGCACATTGGGATTTGTGCCAAATAAATGAGGATTTGATGTTGTTTTATGACTTGTTCTTGGGCGCCATTCTCCTAGAGAGCCTTTGCATTTCATGGTGTTTTCTGTTTGCTGATCAGAATTTCCAGAACTCAAATTTTTATATCAGATTGCATTAGTTTTATGTTTTTGGCCTTTACTTCATCATTTGAGGGATAAACATTGTAAAGCATTCATTCTTTACATCTTAGCATTATTCTCTATCATTGTAATACTTGTATTTGCAGATTCCTTGATTGTAAGGTTGAAATTTAGTAGTACTAATCCAACCATTGTTATTGCTGCAATTACTTGTTATAATTTCATACTTTTGTAACCCCTGGATGGTTTACCGCCAGTGTGGAGAAAGAACAATTAATCTCTCTTTAGTCACCCACTGTAAAGTGGTGAATTCCCACTCATAAGTGGATACCCGCCACAGCGGATGAATTAGTTTTGTATTGTAATGTTTTCCCCCCACAGTTCAAGTGGTAGCGTGGAAATTCTCATGGCTGGTTATCCACCTATTGTTTCAGTTTTTTAATTAATAACTTCGTCATATGTTAGCACCTCGCCCTCAGTGGGATCTTGAGTGCACATTCTTGTTGTTGAGTTTGCTTCATTTCAAGTTATTACTTTTTGTTTCTCCGCCATATGACAACACCTCTCCTTCCTTGGGATTGAGTGTGCATTCTTGGCGTTGAGTTATTTCAAACTTGGATTTCAATTTTAATGCTAACGCTAATTCAATTGGCAAAGTGTTGGTTTATGTTGTGTAATTCTATCAAAAAAATTGGTTGAAATATTTCAGTATGGAACCAGTCCAAGGGGAGCTCGGGTCTTGGAGTAGTGTTGAATTGGATCAACGTGGGCGAGTTAGTAGTCGGAGGTCTCATGGGGAACAGAGAAGATGAAGACTCGGATCAACCCACAGGAGTCTGTACTGAGTGCAGCATAGTCCAAGTGAGTGGACGAAGGGTGTCGAAGGCAAGAGTTGAAGTAAGTGAGCCGGAGGCAGTGAAGCGTTGAAGCACCAGGGGCGTGGAGTTGGGTGTAGGCGAGCTGAGTTGGAGTAGCTCTAATGGAAGCCAAGAGTTGAGGCCAAGCTAGGAGCTCATCCGAGAGTCAATATGGGTTGCTGTCGGAGCATGGGAGTGGAGGCATTGAAGGGGTGGTATGGGACACTCTGGAGCCAGGGCTCGAGTGAAGAGCCGCACATGCATCATTCCGCGATGCATGTGCAAAGTCGAGTTATGGAAGAGGGGTTCGCAGGAGTTGGAGAAGGCGTAGTCTATTGATCAGAAAGGGGCTTGTCCGAACAAGGAGTCACAAGTATGGTTCGGCAGTGCTGCACGAGGGTTGGAATCATGGAGTCAAGAGGTGAAAAAGTTGGCCCATCCCCCAGCTCCGTGACATGTGGGACGGGGTTCAAAGCCCCTAGTGAAGATGAATTAAAGGGCCCATTTTTCACTCAAAAAGTGGCAGATGTGAAAGCACAATTAGAGGAGCAGCGCAAGCAGTGGAGGATGATTGGTTGCACCATCATGACTGATGGTTGGACCGATAGGAGAAATAGGACGCTGCTTAATTTCCTAGTTTCCTCCGGAGGTAATTGTACTTCCCTCAATGCATTGAAATTTGAATTTGATTTAGTGATTAATAATTTAATATGGCTGATTTATGTTTTTTAATTTATTGAATAATTGGTTTTGCTTATTTTTTCAGGTGACAGTCTTCATGAAGTCCATTGATACTTTTTCCCAATTCAAAAATGCCACACACCTATGTGAGGCTATAGAGGAGGTGATAGCTGATGTGGGGGAAGAGAATGTAGTGCAAGTGGTGACAGATAATGCAGCAAATTATGTTGCTGCTAGTAGATTATTGATGGAGAGGGACCCTACTATATTTTGGACTCCATGTGCCGCCCATTGCATTGACCTCATGTTGGAGGATCTTGGCAAGCTCCCATGGATCAAAACATGTGTGCAAGCAGCAAAAAACATATGCAAATTTGTATACAACCACACATGGGTGCTTAACCTTATGAGGCAATACACGGGGTCGAGGGAGTTGTCTTGTCCCAGCATCACCGGGTTTGCAACAAATTTTATCACGATGCAATCCTTGATTCGGTCAAGGGAAGCTTAGAGGCGCATGTTTACTAGTGAGGAGTGGTCTTCCTCATCCTTTTCTACAAGCACTGCAGGGATTGCATTTTTGATGAGCAAGGGTTTTGGACACCAATGGACGAGATTGTGAAGGTAAAATTTAATTATTTATTATGTTTTAATTTTTAATCATACCTTACTTTTATTTGTTTATTTTCATTCACACCTATTTGTGAAACATGTTTGCACTTTGCAGTTTATTGAGCCCTTGCTAGTTCTCCTACGAGTTGCAGATGGGGAGAAGCCCGCAATGGGCTACATATATGAGGGCATGGATAGGACCAAAGAGGCCATTAGATCAGTCTATGGTGGAGTTGAGGAGAAGTATCGTCCCATTTGGGATATCATTGATAGGAGATGGCAAAACCAACTTCATAGGCCCATCCATGCAGCCGCATGTTTCCTAAATCCGGCCTTCCAATTCCACCATGATCTTCGTGCAAATAAAGAAATTCTTAGTGGGCTCTACACGACGATGGAGCAGATGTTGCCTGCTGTTTACACAGGTGGTGCAGGAGATAGATGCCTTCACTAAGGCACAAGGAGACTTCTTTGCACGTCAAATGTGCAAAGATAATAGGACAACATTATTGCCGGTAAAAATATATTTATTTAAGGGCATAATTTTCATCTTTTTATATTATAATTTATTATTAAATGTTGAACTTGAACTTGAACTTGAAACTTGAAATGAGATTGATTTTGTTTCTTTTTCTCATCTCAAATAGCTGGTGGCATATGTTTGGTTCTGATACACCAATCCTGCAAAATATTGCCATTCGTATATTGAGCCAACCATGCAGTTCATCTAGTTGTGAGCACAATTGGAGTATGTTTGAGCACATACACTCCAAGAAGCGCAATAGATTGATAGTGGAGAGGATGAATGACTTGGTATCTGTTCATTACAACCTTCGGCTTAGATACAGGAAGCTTTTTGACCACAACAAAACCCTGATCAGTCTAGAGGAGGTTGATCCACAGTCTGAGTGGATCATTGAGGCTACAGATGCAGTCTTTAGTGACGAGGACCTTGATTGGGTGGACCAGGCAGAAGAGAGAGGCCGAGGTTGTAGCCATGGCTGAGGAGGAGGCTAGAGCACGAGGAGACATAGATGTTGTTGGTGAGAGTGGTATGGAGAGTCAGACACAGGCAGAGACTATGGCTGCAGCTGCAACATCATCCAAGACCCTTAGACGCCTTCGTAGGAAGGATGCTGGCTCCACTATGCCATAGGGCATAGAGTCATAGACTTATAGCTATTGTTTTACTTTTGATATTTCATATTTGTATGGAACATTTGATGTCATGGATTTCATATTCCATGAGTTTTGTATACATTTGACTAATTTTATATATCTAAGTATGCTATTTCCTTCAGCAGCGCAACTACAATTTGTGTACTTTATACTTATGTAATCGTTGTATACTTGTGCATGTGATCAAATTTGCTTTTATTTGTGTTGTATTCAATAAAGGGTGCTTGAAACATGTTTTAAATCCTTAAAAATCTCTAAATTTCTAGGGTTTTTTCAACGTTTTTCCATTTTGCCGCGTCTGCGCCGCATCCGAGTCTCGAGTCGCCGAGTCACCCTCGCTGAGTCCGAGCCGCGTTCAAGTCTCGTTAATATGGTTTAGATTGCATGGGTTGCCAAAAAACATTGTGAGTGATAGGGACAACAAGTTCCTAAGCACTTTTTGGCAAGAAGTCTTCAGGATGAGTGGTACGGTACTTACTCCAAGTACTAGTTATCACCCTCAAACCGATGGACAAACAGAGATAGTGAACAAGTGGCTGGAAGGTTATTTGAGAAACTATTTTTCAGAGCAGCAAAGAGCATGGGTGAAATGGCTTCACATAGGCAAGTATTGTTAAAACTCTTCCTTTCACATGTCAATAAGGATGTCACCTTTCATGGCTCTTTACGGTTATGAGGCTCCTAGCTTTGCTAATTTGGTGTTTGGTGATAGCAAAGCCCCTCAAGCCAAGGATTTGTTGCAGCAGAGTCAAGATATCTTGAAATCCTTGAAGAACAACCTTTAGATTGCACAGAATCAGCAGAAGATGTACGTTGATCAGCGGCGTATTGAGCGCTCTTTTAAGGTTGGAGATATGGTTTATCTTCGACTGCAGACTTACAGACAATCTACTCTCAAGAAGAGTGGAGTTGAGAAGCTCAAACCTCGTTTCTATGGACCATTCGAGATTATCAGAAAGGTTGGAGCAGTAGCTTATGAGTTGGAGCTACCTTCGAATAGCAGAGTACACAATGTCTTCCACGTGTCTCGCTTCAAGAAGGCACTTGGACACAATGTTGTTGCTTCATCACAGTTACCACCTTTCGATGAAGAAGGACAGCTAGTTTTGGTTCCAGAAGAGATTCTTGATTCTAGAGAGCGTTCTTTGAGAAAAAGAACAATTAGAGAGTACTTGGTGAAATGGAAAAATTAGCCTATGGAGGATGCGATTTGGGAGGATGATGAGATTTTGCAGCATCTAGGCTTACGATTGCTTGAGGACAGGCAATCTTGGGAAGGGCGGACTGTAATGTCCCCTTCCCGAGCATGATCTTTTCAGTTGACCATTGGCCTATTCTGGAGACCCGTAGGCTACTCGGAAGGTGAAATTAGGGCTTCTTGTTTTGGAGGTGATTGTTGCTCAAGATTTGGTAATTGAATTGCGGATTCTTTCTGGGTTTTCAGAGAGCTTCGCAGTGGTGTGACTTGCTTTGCGTTCCAAGCACTTTCTGGAATTTACTATTTTTAGTAAATTCTATTTTTGGTAGTGGATAAGTTGATTCCAATTCAGTTGGCTTCCCTCAGCTGTCAGTTCAGTTGGGTTGTTCAATTTTGGCCTTGGGATGTTTTTGGAGTGATAAGTTCAATTAATTTAAATAATGTTATATTTAATGTTATATTATCCCCTTGGCCTAGTCTTATAACTTAATGTTGTTTAAAAAAGTGGTCTTCAAGGGTGGGCGCCTCATGGAGGTGATTTTATATTCTTTTAAAGTCAAAAATTGAAGCTTGATTTTGGACGCTTATTTCTTGAAAGGTGAATTAAAAATATAAGTCAAAAGTGAAGCCTTGAAAAGTACGCCATCTTTTGGAGGGAAAAAGTTCATTTCAAATTTGAATTTAGGGCTTCTCTTCTAGAAGCTTCTGAAGATTCCTTTCTGTGCCTTTACAAGGAGGCCTCTTCTCTTCATTTGATCGTCTTATGTCTGAAGTATTGTTATGCTGCTGAAATGGTGCTAGAATTGCTTCTAGGAATGAATGCCTCCTAGCCTTGGCTCGACTTCATGCTTTAGAGATAGCATCTAGTGGAGAATTTAGTTGCTTGTGAGAGAATTTGTAGTGAGGCAGTCTTCATCATATTGTAAGCTGAACAGTAGTACTATCAGCATTCCTTCTAATTCTTTCTCTTCATGTTATGTAATGCCCATTGAATAAGTGGAAGAGGCTGGCTTGCCGCCTATTTACAATTGAATTGCATTGTAGTTTAATATTTTTTCCATATGGTAGCTCCCTTCTCACCTTGGGTTGGAAAGCACATGCTTGGCGTCGAGTTACCTTAGCATTTGTAGTTGGTAGGGATCCTTTGACCATATGTTCGTCCACCTTGGGCACATTCTTGGTTAGAGTTACTCTTTCTGCATTGCATTGAGATCCTCTGACCATATGCTCGTCGTCATCTGGCACATCCTTGGTTAGAGTTGAATTCTGCATCGCTTTGGTTTTTAAGTGCTAACCCTAACGGGTGCATGTTGTAATTGCATTCAAAAAATTGAAAAAAATTGGTTTCAGAATATTTCAAGTTGTCAATCTTATCCTATGAGTTGTCATACTTATCCTTTGTGGACAAGATATTTGTAATCCTTATCCTCTGTGGATAAGATATTTGTAATCCTGTTGTACCCCAAAATTAAAATTTTTGTTACACTTAGACATTTTGAGGAAATGAGTAAACGCCTTGTTAAAACAGTCAAAAAAGGTAAAAATTTGGGTGTGCAGGTCTTGCATGAGAGGTTAAAATGCAAAATTTTCAAAATCTGACGATCTGGGTCTGCTAAGAGTGGCTTAGTTAACAAAACCCAGATCTCAGTTTTTCATCCCTACTTTTTAGGAAAACTGCTATTTTTAGAAATTTTCTAAAATTAGTAACGTTTTTTGGGTTTTTTTGGGTTTCTTTGGAAACGGATACTGGCAAACTTTCTAAAAATAGAAAGTTGGTCCGATAGGGTCCAAACTAATTTTGATTGGCTCAAAACACGTCTATATCAGGCTAGTGCAGTCAGAACTTCAAAATAATCAGTTTTTCCCTACTGGGTCTATTCTGTTTTTTCAGAAGCATATCAGGAGCTTTGAGGTCATCAATGGAGGTCAGTCGGCTACCAGGTGTCAGATTCAACACTCGAGCGTTCGACATAAGGTGAACTCATGAGCTAGCACGAAGAACGGAGAAGAAGATGAAAATGGTGAAAATTTTCTAACACTACCAGACTTGGGCACCCTTGGTAAAGAAGGGCGCCCAGCTTTTTGAGGCACCTGATCTAGCAATTAGGGTTTGTGAATATGCTCAATTTCTTCAATATTTAGCCAGCTTCGCGATGCCTGTCTTCACCAAATCATTCAACTGGTCATTCTCTAGCAAATTCAGATCGAAGTCAAAGGTACAGAACGAAGATTTCAAACTTGAAGTTGAAAAACAGATAAAAATGGCTATGGAAGGTTTGGGCACCCCAGGTGAAGAAGGGCACCCAAGTTTTCAGGGGCTCAAATTGAAGAATTTGCAGAAGTGTCTCTAACGCAATCTCTTCGCAGTTGATCTGGCTTTCCAACGAGGTATCCAACACGTCAATCGGAGTTTGCATTTGTCAGATACGGGAAGCTAAACATAGGGTCTGATAAGAGCTAAATTTCAAAGTTTAGAAGAAAACGAGAGAAAGTGGAAAATAAACTAAGTATGGTGAACTTGGGCGCCCCCAGCCAAGAAAGGCGCCCAAGCTTTTGAGAGCCTTAAATTCACTGTTTGGCGAAGTTCATCCTAGGAGACCCCTCCTTATATCTCATCAACTTCACAACAAGCATAACCAGCAGTCAATTCGACGCTCGAGTCACTAGATTCAACAAGATCATCTGTAGAAGAGGAGTTAATAAAGAAATTGAAGATCATGAAAAATGGCTAACTCTGGACAAAATGGGCGCCCCTGGAAGGAAAAGGCTCCCGTAAATTCAAAGGTCGAGATAAAGTTTTTAGCCAAACATGCCTCCAGAACATCTTTTTCAGGATCAATCAGGCTCCGCAATGAATCCTTCAGCTCGCTCGTCAAATCAATCTACAAGCCGGAAATCTAAGGCGAAGTAGGGGGTCAAAATGGTGAAAAGTTGAAAATATCAAAAAATTGACTAACTCTGCTTGAAGTGGGCGCCCCTGGTGAAGAAGGGCACCCAATTTCTCATGCCTTAGAGAAATTTTCAATATTTTCAAAGTTTCAAAATTGCAAGAAGAAAGAGGCATCCAAGTTTAATGTAGCTAAGATTTTAGGGTTTTGAAAATAAAAGAAAAAGAAAGCAAAACTAAAACAAAACCCTAAGTCTATTTAACATCTTTCTTTCATGTAATTTTCATTATTTTTGTAGGTAGCATTCAAAGGAGAAAGTTGGAGCAGCAAGTTTGAAGAATTTTTATGATTCAAGAATTCATATTTGTTGGTTTTTTATCAGATTTTTCAGATCAACAAGCATAAACCCTTTCTTTTTCATGCTTTTTCATCCAGAAGATCAAATTTTTCAAGGAGAAGGCTAAGGTTTTCAAATTTTCAGTCATCTGGGTCTTTTCACTTCATTCTTCTGAAGAAATTTTCAAGAACTTCATCAAGTTGCAGCAGTTGCTTTTATTTTGCATGTCAATGAAATCCTCAGTGCATTCAGTTTTCAATCATCTGGGTCCTCTCCAATCAGTCTTCTAAAGAAAACCCATATCATAGCTTTTTTTCAAGAAAGTTTCAAATTCTAGGGTTGGCTGCTTTTTCGATCAGCCATCAGGGTTTTGCGAATCTAATCAACTGGGTCCATTTCTATTCATATTTTGAACAAAACCCAGGTGCCAGCTTTTTCTGTGAAAATTTGAAGAAATTAGGGTTTGCTGCTTTTTCAATTAAAATTCAAAATTTTAAAAAATGAACGATCTGGGTTGTCTTGCAATGAAATTCTGAGCAAAACCCATATCTAAGAATAATTTTCAAAAAATTTGTTCGTTGGAGCAAGAAAATCAGCATTCTAAAAATAGAAATTGCTCAAAACTTTTCTGCAACTAGGCGAGTTTATAGTCATTCTTCAAGTTTTCTGAAATGGAGTACACTCCCAATGTTTTCAAGACTGAATCAACTCTCTATCATGATTACATCAAAACAGCTGAGACAGACTTGCATCATATCAAGTCGGTGTTCGATCTACACGCTTTGGAGAGCGCAGGCAACACCTCAATCAGGAACCTGTTGATGTGTTTTTCTTGACCGCACCAACACAGAATAAAGTTTCCCAACAGATACTCTATCCTCTCTTGAACAAAGTATTGAGCATGCTAAGATTGCGGATGAGTTCATGCTTTCAACTCCAAGGTTCCGATAATGCAATAGAATACCCTCAGTTGGTTCATTGTGATTTTGTTGGTATCACAAGGGGACTTACACAATTGTTCAGCAACTGATAGCAAGCAACAGATTATGGGTTTCACGTGGTTCAAATGAGCTGAAAGATAAGCACAAGTTTCCTAATTCTAACCAGAAATGAACTGAATTTAAAATGAGTGTAGGGGTAAGAAGGTTCTAACCTACTCTAAGGTGTGGGACATGGTGATCAATTCTTGCAGACTTCAACCGAGCCTTGCTTTGCCTCGCTTTGGACAGCTTCCACAAAACCGGTGCAATCTTCAGAGGTGTAGCAAAAGATGTTCAGATTATAACTCAACATGCATATACCATCAGATGATGCATACAAACACGAGAATCACAATCGAAGTTAAGTTTGAAAAGTAATCCAGTTGACCACGCAGGGCGAACCCACCGTCAGCGAGCTCGCTAGTGGTATGGATAAGCGAAGTCTTGTTCAAATCGAGCACCACATTCCACAATTACTAAGTACTTGCATGAAAATGAAAACTACTCTAATTTACGCTACGTGAAGTAGAAGGGATGAAGAAACCTTGCTAACTGCTTATAACAAAGATGAATTCTGTAATGTCCCCTTCTCATCAGTGATCTGTTCTGACACTCATCAGCCTATTTTGGAAGCCTGTAGGCTCGTTTGAGGTAAAATTAGGGTTTCCATGTTCAGAGGTTCTATGGTTTTTCAGGGAGTTTACTATTTATAGTAAATTCTAATTTTGGCAGTATGCAGTTATCAGTCTTCAAGGTCTTCATTTTTCAGTTGGAGTATCTAATGCAATTCAAGTTTGGCTTCTAATGGTTTAATTTTTTGGAGAATAAAGGCATTATTGTTATAATTTGTAGTTGACCCCTTGGCCTAGGAGAACAACTTTAAGTTGTGTTTAAAAGTGGGTCTTGGAAGGGGGACGCCTTCATGAAGTATTAAATATATTTTTAATTATTGTCAAATGCCTTGGGAAAAGTGGACGCCACTTTAAGGAGATATATTTTTAAATAAAGTGAAATGTGTTAGCTTGCAAAAAGGGACGCCATTTTGAAGGATTATTTGATTTGGGAAATTTGAAGAGTCTCCTGTGACTCTTGGCATACCTTCTTGAGGATTTGAAGAGTCTTCTACTCTTCTATAAAATGAATGATTTGCTTCAGCCTTGTATCCATTATGCTTATCATACTGTTATGCTGTCGGAATGACAATTGAAACCTTGCTTCGAGGATGCTACCTCCTAGCCATTAACCAATTTCGAGTTTTAAATACAACACCTAGTTGGACTTTTCCGCTTCTCATCCAGACTAGCAGATTTGTGCTCAACTGTTGAAGTTATGATGATTTCCAGATTTTTGAGTTGCTGGTTCACATACAGCTGAAAGTGAAAATCGAATGCAGCTCCTTGAATAAATTTATTTTGGTTTTGGGCATTTTTGCTAAGCAATTGCTGATCCTAGGCGACCCTCCTTGCAAAATATCGGAATTTATTTTGAAGATTCTGATTTTTGGTGACCAAATCACCCCTCAAGAAGGCTGTACCATTCATGGTGCATTGGGAAGCGTGTAAAAAATAAATTTTTCCTTTTTGTTGCTGTTTCTTCATCTGATTTTGGACACCTATCTTCCTGCAGCACTTTGGCTTTGGTTTCACACAAAACGGAGGTAATCTGATGTGGTTAAGAGCATTTTACTGATTTCCCAGTTTGCTGATAAGAAATTCCATAACTCAGATTTTTATATCAGATTCATATGATTTCTGTTTTGGTCATAATTCTATCATTGGAAGAGTAAAGGAACATCATTAGAATTCATTCTTCTCTTCTTGACTTATTTCTCTATCATTGTAATACTTGTTTTTGCAGTCTTTTGAATTGTAAGGTTGTGATTTAGTAGTACTAATCCAACCCATGTTATTGCTACAACTACTTGTTTTATTTCTTATTAATTACCCCTGGACGGTTTGCCGCCAGTGCGGAGAACGAACTTGTTAAATCATTGTACCCACTCTCAAGTGGTGAATCCCCACTATTCAGTGGATGCTCGCCGCAGCGGATGAATTAGATTGTTGTAGCTTCATGGCTGGTTATCCGCCTATTAGTTTCAGTTTTTCAATTAATCACTCCATCATATGTTAGCACCTCGCCCTCAGTGGGATCTTGAGTGCACATTCTTGACGTTGAGTTTGCTTCAATTCAGTTTTGTTTGTAATTACTCTGCCATATGACAACACCTCTCTTTCCTTGGGATTGAGTGTGCATTCTTGGCATTGAGATCTTTTCAATTTGGAGCTAACGCTAATCAAGTTGGCTAGTGCTAGTTTTTGTTGTGTAAATCTTTTGAAAAAATTGGTTAGCATATTTCAAATTCACCATTCAATGAAAGATCTTTTATTACAATAGTTTTCGCAACAATCTCTTACAAAGTTTTCAAAGGAAAACTTCCTTCTCCTTCAAACTACACTATGCTAAGCTCTACTCTCTAGTCTGGTCTTTAAGCTCTACTGTCTACTCTAATCAAATGTCCATCTAATGAATTACAAATGAGGGGGGCTCCCCCTTTTATAGAGCTGGCCAAGTCCAATGGACAGCTCAGATTACAATCGATTGGATGGCCTAGATCATGCTACCTTAGCCCTAAACAAGATTCCCCCTAAAAACCGCCACAAAGAGGAGTGGGGCAATAAATGAGCAATTAATGGCCACCATCTTCTAGAAGATTTTCATCCAGAAACGCGTTCACACTCTTCTTCTTTCTAACTGCAAACTGGATGAGCTTGATCATCATGGCTTCAACTTCTTGGACTGGTATGGTAGGCGCATTGAAACTCCAAGGCTGTAACCTTTAAACTTGTTTGCATTTTGAGTTGTACGGAGCACGTTGGAGAACATCCTTTGGGTCATCGAAGGACTTCACACCTAAGAGTGATTCCTCTATTTTTTTCTTCAATCTGTCATGTTGTCGGTCTTCAACGCCTAGGCCTTCATCTTTTCCTCCATCTTGGACTTGAAAGATTTTCTTATCTTGAACTTAAACATTTCTTCTTCGCCACTTGAGTAGGGCACATACTAGCCCTCAACACTTAACCATTTCTTGCAGCTTTGTTCTTTCATGTTTTGGGTGCGATTGAGATTTCATCCCTTCCAAGGTTGCAACGTTATCCTAGAGTATCTGTTCCATCTCTTTAAGTCATCATCGTTTGGTCTCGACGTTCCTCCTGCAAAACAAGCAAGGAGAAGAGCAGCAAAACACTTCATAATATAAACCCACCTTACTTACTTGGTTTTCATGCCTTGACTTCCAAGGGTTCATTGATTTTCTCTAGCCAACTTTGCTATCTTCATGATTTTTTTGAAATTTGTAGGCTGGGGCATATAACACCTGTACGTCACATTTCAATGCCTTAGACAAATTTTCAATTTCCTCAAGGGCGTATTTAAGAGATGCACTTTTAAAATCATCTTTTGAAAGTGTTAGCTTCAATTGCATCCTCTTCACTTTCCAGCTAAGGCGTTCACTCTGACATTTCATCCAACTCTGGCTCGAGCAAAAATGTTTTCATCGAGAATTCGATCAAAAATTATCTAGGCATCCAACTTCAAATTCATCTGTCAAGGCATTTTTATGTCCACAACACATTTTACTCTTTGCCTTAGAAATTTTTAAAAAAAATTTCCTTAGGAAAATTTCACAATTCAAGTGCCGATTAAATTCTTCATCTTAAAGGCCTTGGCGAAGTGCAAAAGACTTTAAAATCAACTCTTTGTTGAAGATCTTAAATACCCAGAAGAAAATTTTCTTCAAAGCGTGTCAAATTCATGGGTACACAACGAACAGGTTCATTTAATTTTTCTTGAATTTTGAACCTCAGAAAAATAATTTTCAACAAATTTATTCTTGTTCTTCACATCTGTGAGTATCTTATTGCTCTGACTTGAATTTTTTCATCGACCCTGTGAAGCTGGCATTATCTGACTCCTTCTCCAGCAATTTTGTTCGCGTCTCAAGAAAATTTCATCACCCTTTATCAGACTCAGGCGTTTTTCCTAGAGGATGAAGATTTTATGCCTTAGAAAAAAAATTTAAATCACTTAGCTCATTTTGAGTTTTGCCTTAGAAAATTTTCATTCATCTATCTTCAACCACTTATTTTTTCTGTGAAGAGATTTTTATCAACTTGCTCTTAGAAAGCCACCACCTCCTTCACCTTGGCACATATTGTGAGTCATGGAGAATATTTTTAATTTCAATGCCTAGCATTTTTCCCATCTTCATCTTAGGCTCACCTCACACTTAGAAGAGAATATTAGCCACGCCTTAGCCAATTTCACCTTTCATTTACCCAACCTTGAGCGCATTTTATATGTTGAGGTGGACAAACACCAATGCCTTGATAATATTCACCATTTCATCTCTAACATGGGCGCATTCAAGGTAGGGAGAAGAAAGTCAACACTAAAGTATTCCCATCCTGTATAACGCCTTGGCAACCTTTTATTTGTCTTTATCCTTACTTTGTCTTTACATGCCCTCATTTGGGTGCATTTGAGGGGGTGAGAGGGATTTGAACATTTTCAACATCTTTGACTTCCTCCCTTGAAGCATGGGCGCATATGACACATAGAGGAGGATGGGCGCATATTCAAGGTGGAGGTGGATTTACTTTGACACTTAGCTATTTTCATAGCTCCTTTTGTGAGGTGGGCGCATTTCCTATGTGGTGGAGGATGAAACATTTTTGACCTCTTTGACTAGCTTGATGGGCGCATATGGAGGTATGGAGGTAGATATCTCCATTACTTAGAAAAAAAATTTAGCATCTTGTGCTTGCAGTGGGCGCATTTTAGATAGGCGGGAGGATGGAACTTATGCCTTTGGATTACTTTGACTTCTCCAAGCATGGGCGCATCTAGCATGTGCAGGAGGATATTTTCATGCCTTAGAAAATTTTCTTGCTTTCCAATTGAGGTGGGCACATTTTGTATGCTAAGGAGGATATAACACTTAGAATCTTTTTCCATCTGCCTGCCAGCTGAGGATGAGGGTGCATATGAAGGTAGGAGGTGGATTTATCTCCAGACTTAGAATTTTCTCCACACTTGCTTCTGCCTACTTATCCATGCCCTGCTATTTATAGTAACTCGTTCAATTTTCACACTTCTGAAGCTCAGAACGATTTGAAATTTTAAGCACAAGACCTTCATGACCTTGTCAGCCTGTTCATACTGCTACCCTAAACTGGCTTGCTATTTTTAGCCCATTTTTGAAGGTGGTTTACTATTTATAGTAATTGCTTGTTTCTAAGACCTCCACAACTTTGTTTGACTTGAAATTCGAATGAAGTGCTCCTCACCAGGTGACCTGCCTGTTGACACCGGCATCTGATGTTGGTTTACTATTTTTAGCCAATTTCTGGAATGCCTTACTATAAATAGTAAGTGCTTCGATTGCCTTCAAATTTTACTAGTGAATAGCTTGAAAGATGCTGAACACAGTGGGATACACCAGTTTTCAAAAATTCTAGCATTTTACCCCTCTTTTCAGGTCCCGAAGCTGGAAACCCTAATCTGACTTGCATGTATATCAAACGTCCTGCATTTGACTCCATTTATGTTGCATTCTATTCTGTTTGTGGTACTGATATGCTGGGAGGTGGCTGCCGGAATGAATTTGCTAAAAATAGTAAGTTCCTGAATAAGTGATTATCTTCGTTTGCATGTCACATCACTGCGTAGCTCTCGAAAAAACCCATAAGGAATATGCAGACATGCAAACCCTAAAAATAGCCTCTGAAGGCTAAACTCTGAAAGTCGTTATCTCACTTTGCATGTTACACCATCGTGAGGCTCTTTGAAAACCCAGAAGGAATCTCCAGACATGCGCTGAAAAACTCTGCATAAAAACCCTAAAATTTGCTCTGGAAGCTGAACTGCTAAAAATAGTAAGTTGTCTGTTTCAGCTCAAAATTTGCATGCGAGTAGCTTGATGTGTTTTGGATACAATGTAACTATCGAAACTTCAAAAATGCTGATGGAATACTCTGAATTGCACACTTACTAAAAATAGTAAGTTGCCAGAATCTAATGAAATTTCAGTGGAAACTTGTTGGAAGTATACTAACATCAATGTCAATCTTTGTTTTCAATTTATTCACCTCATTTGACCTCAAATTGACCAAAGAAATGCAAACCATAATTCTCAGACTTGGCCAGATTTCACATTTAAATTCACTGACGGACACATCCCCGGAAAGGAAGACATCAGAAATGAGACAGAAAGAGAGAGAGAGACAAAAACCAAAGCCAAAAGACCAGGAATGGAGCAAAAATTAGGGGGTCCCCATTTTGAATGGGGTGATGTGTGAAAAGGTCACAACAGAACCTAGGACATTTTGGACTCCTCGCAGCAGCATCTATTCCTATATCAGTTCAGAGTCTTGAGTTCGTAATCGCTTGCATCAAGCATTACAACTCGGCTACTAGGGAAATCCAATCAGCTGATGACAGATTGATTTGCAGTCTAAAACCTGATGTGATCGAGAAGTGCTTTTTCATTCCCCCTTGGCCCGAAAGCGTCACTATCTCAAAGGGTGAATGTGAAAATATATGGGAAATGCAGAAAGACAAATACACTAGGAAGATTGCACAGAGATGAATGAAGAAGAAACATAAGACTTTGCCGAAGAATGTCGGGCGAGGGGAGTTTAAGGATGAAATTGCTATTATCATCACCTTGCTCAACAGGGTCACTGGCTCAGAAGATGCCACCAAGTTTCAGCCTTGGATGTTTTATGCCATACCCCACATCATGAAGAAGACCGAATTCTATGATTGGCCTACCTTGATCAGTGACAACATACATCAGCAAATAATAGAATACTTCCAGTTTCATAAATTCCATATGGTGTCTTACCTAGTCTACCTGGTGGCCTATCAAGGTCAATTCAAAGGGTTGAACACCGAGGGATCTTTGAGTGTACAACATATATACAATTACTATCCCCAACTGGAATTCACGAAGTCGCTGCATCACTACAAAAGAGTGAATGAGACTTTTTTGATGTACACGGTGTGGGACCTAGACAATGAATTACACGTCCGTATCTCTTCAGTTGCCAAGGCAGCGATGGCGGAGTGGGCAGATTGGTTTATACAATTTCCTACTTTCACCTATCTCCGAGTCTATGGCTATTCAGGTGCCTCGCTCATGCTACCAAGGTACCCGTCAGATGAGGTCGTCTTCATGGAATTCTTAAGGCAGGCCCACGATGTCCACACAATCTTGAGGAATAGAAAGAAACCCTCCCTCTAGTTTCCATTAGGGATGGGAATTTATACATGCAGGACTGTTGCAAATGCTAGGACATGGGAGATGAGTTAGATAAAATTGGTCTCAAGCCTTATAGCGAGAGACAATCATTTGATCCTCATGGTGTCTACGCTAGTCGACTTGAGATGAACTATGCTCATATATCCGCCATTGAAGACTTTTGGGCTAATTGTACAGATGAGTTCGAGGTGCGGAGGCGTAGTTACAGCAAACTCACTCTTCATCAAATGAAAGACTGCTTAAATGAAGATATAGAAGGGTTGTCCGATGATGATGAGGATGTGCTTCTCCCAATGTATACTCAGAGGAAAATTGAAGATCATCCCCTTCCTCAGGTTAATTGGGCTAATAAAGAGTCCCTCTCAGTAGAAGAAAGGACAAAAAAAGTCCTTGAACATAGCAAGGTTTTCCTAATCCTTAAGAGGAAAAATTCCATTCCAGCAGCAAAGCTGCCAAGAACAGTTCCCTCATCCTCCAAAGCATAGTCAAAAGGGAAGGGTGTAAGTCAGTCTCAAGAAGGCGTCAAAGGCAATAAATCAAAGAAAAATGTAAGAAGAAGGTTAGACTTCTCAGGCATAGTCATAGAAGAGTAGCCTACAGCTGAAACAGAAGCTCCTCTTAACGAGCCCGTACCTCAGAAAGATGCAGAGGAGCTGCCTTTAACACATGTTCCTATACCTTTAGCAGGGTCTTCATTGATTCACATCGACCTTGATATTGAAGATGATGAAGAAATCATAGTTGTACCTCCTAAGGAAGTTAGTAAAGATACTAACGTGTCTTGGCTTGAGAACTCCTTGGGAAGGGTAAGAAGAAGGCCTTCATATCAGGTAAATTTTGATGATCTTGATAACATTTATCAGGAACCTCATAAGAAGAAGGCAAAGAAGCAAGTTCACTTTGATAGGAATCCTGATAACGAAATAATCATGGAGACTGCATTGCCTCCAGAAGACAAGAACAGGGATGAGGTGAACATGGATGACTTCGTGATGGTAAAGGCCAATCTTGGTAGAAATACCAAGCATGCAGATGTGAGTCTATTCAAAGTTGTGTCCGAAAGTGTTTAGGAAAGAGTACTCAAGGATGGAGAAGACAAGGAAGCCCTCAAGGCTGAAAATCAGCAGCTCAGGCTTTACATTTCTAACCTTGTCCATGGTTCTTCACAGGAAACCCAGCTGCTGCCCCAGGTTTTAGAGACACCAGCTGATCATTAGCAGTTGAGACAGCTAGTTATTTGTGGAAAGGAAACTCAGGAATAGATCGAGAATTTCATTGTTAGAGGAAAGGAAATCTTGGCACGAATGTTCCAGTTAAGAGAAAACGCTCATGAGCTACATCAAGGTATCCAAGGGTTTGAGAAAACACTGGCTGAAGTAAGGCCAAGGCATGAGATCATCATTGCTGATTTAGAAACAGTCTATGGTTCAGCAGTTTCCAAAGAACACAAGAGACAAATCCTTGCTTGGAGAGAGCGTCATGTTTTCAAAGTCAAAACCTATGAGAGGATATCTGAGGAGTTTGTTGCCTACAGACAAAGGGTGATCGAAGCTCTCCTTTTCATTAGTGAGTTTGTCACAAAGATTCCTTCTCAGTACAGTCTTGAAGATGGTTCCTACATCGGGCTTGATGAAGTACAAACTCAGTTCCAGAGTGTTGTTCGCTGTTGCAATCCAGTTGGCGGAAGGATAGGTCATATTTCGATGATGTCAGCAAAGTTCGAGAAAGCGTCCAATGAGGTTGAAGATTTCCTTAGGTCAGTTGCAGATGCTGAAGATATTCTAGAAAAGCGGTGTTTTGCTATTGATGGCATAGATGCACCAAACCAGGACACAATTTCTAACTTCCTAGCGGATGTGATCGAGCTTTAAAGCAACTTTCTTCTAGAAGCTTTCTTTCCCGCTTTCTTGCTATTCTTGGAATAATTCTCATCCATTCTTTGAGAAGAGAAAGAAGATAAAATGTAATAGTTGGAGTTTCCCACTTTTTTTGCTTTCTTAGGTGTTAGATGTTATCTTCTTTCTAGATTTAGTAATAAAGCTTGCTTGCTGAGCAAGCCCTAGATTGTGAAAGCAAGGAGATTTTAGGGTTCCCTATTCCTCTACTCATCTATAAATAAGAGCCTTTGCTCATTAGTTTTTCTTAACCGTGCTAGTGATAACAAAACACTGAGCCTATTGTGCCTTCTATTTGTTATTCAAGTATTGTTCAATTGTTTTATGATAGCCAATTGTTGAGTCTCTTTTAGCCAACAAGAAGTTATTGTAATTGTTGTTCGTATTGTGTAAGAGCAAGATTGCAAGCCTCTTTAGCTGCAATTTCTTGTTTCAAGCATGTTAGAAGTAGATTTTGTTCTAGAAGTTTGAGTAATAAAATCATGAGCCTCCTTTGCCTTGGTCCAAAATCTCAAATTTTCGTTATTTGTGTTCTACTTTTATGATCTTGATTTCAGCTCACATTGAAGTGTGTAGATGTTTGTTGAGAGAGAGTTTATTGAAGTATTTTGTCAGAGATTACACCTTGTTCATTTCTAGTTTCTCTTGCTCTGCGTTTTACTTGAGAAATTTGAAACGTCTTTAGTTTAAGTTAGTCGTAGTTGAACTTCTTAAATCAGAAAATCTCAGCTGCGGCGTTTGTGTTTAATAAACCTTGTGCTCTAAGCTGATCAAAAAGATAGGCAACTTAGATTTAGTTTACTTTCTTTCAAACACCATCAGCAAGAGGGAGCTTCCCCTCCTAATTTGAAGAGCAGTTTATCTATGCATAGCTGTCCGTTTCAAATACGCATTCCAGAGGTGCGAATTTAAATGCTAACAAATCCTTATCCTCTATGGATCAGAAATTTGTAATCCTTATCCTCTGCTTTTAGACTTCCTCGAAGCTAGTGAACCCCTTTATTATTTTTGCATCCTTTGCTGATTTCGCAGAAAACGTTCTCTTTTTTTTTGTTCTAATTTTTCAAAAAAATCAGGTAACAAAACCCTATAATGGTCATTAGTTACTTTGAAATGCTTATGACGTAAAGGAGTCTTACAATCCATGAAGTGAATAACCTAAAAACAAATAGATACAAAAATTTGTCCTAGTTTAATATGTAAAAAGATATTTTAGATTTCGCAAAACAAAGTTGTCTAATGCCATATTCAAGTACGAGAAGGCTTTCTCATAATCTGTTCTCTTCACTCCTCTGATCTCATCACAAAAGATTAGATTCAAATTGCAATCCAAAAATAAAGGTTATGATTGCCAGGTAGTTGTTTGCTTTTAGTCATCATTTTAGCTCATATTAAAGGTTGAGAGGAGGTCCTCACAAGCTTTTCTACAAATATATTGATTTTTAGAAGGGAGTTGATGCACCCTATTGAAGTTTGACTATAAAGCATCTTACATGGAGAAATTGAGTCCCTAAGTTATTGGTCCTGGTATTGGTTTGGGGTTGGGATTTGAGGGTTTGGTTTGCGGGTATGGTCAAAAAAAATTTGGGGGTTGGGTTCGTCCATACAAAAACATATAAAAATCAGAAATATATACATATTTGTAGGAGTAATTAAGTTCAAAATACCACACATAGCATCATATATTGTATAATAAACAAAACCATCATAAAAGAAAAATATATTATAATTTCAATTAGTCAAACTCGAATGTCATGATATATATTAAAATTAAAAAATAATAATGTCTAAGCATCAACAATCAACCATCACTAATCAAGCATCATCATATGGGTCTTCAAAAATATCATCACCATCAATATTATTGAAACATAATAATAGGCATTGTACACTAAGTACATCATCCCCCCAAAAGATGACAAGGAAAAAAGTAAGAATCAAGTAACATTAGGGAAGATTGTTCAATTTGATGATGATATTGTAGACAAAGATCTATAGGAAAACTTGGAAGCACAGTTCGCAAACTCGGACTTGGAGAGCATTTGGCAAATGAAATGAGTTCAATGGGGGTTTGGGAGCAATGCCCTAGTGGGGTTGAGGGGAAACGCCCCTTGTGGGGGTTTGGGGGCAATGTCCACAGTGGGGTCAAGGAGCAGCACCCCTTGTAGAGGTTTGGGTGCAACACCCCCAACGAGGTCAAGGGGCAATGCTCCTTGCGGGGTCCTGGGGCAGCACCCCTAGCGCATTTTCTATTGTGATACAAGGAGGAGTCGAGGGGTAGAGCCCCCACCACCAAGCCCAAATTAAGACCTTCAAAACCACACAAACCTTCATGGTGTACATCATTTCACATTCACAATAGAAGAAATATTTTTGTTTTTCGTTTGTCTTTAAGATGCATTGGAATCCACATTGTAGGGTTTGGGGGGGCCTTTTTTGCTTTTAGATTTTAGGGAAACTTTGAACTCAGATTTTAAAAAAATAAATAAAAAGCCATTAAAATTCACTGCCTAGGTGCCACTCCCCGACATCCCGGGAAAACCTGCAAGTCTCTAGCCGGACCCTAGACAGCCCCTAGGGTGAACTGAATCGAGGCAGAACTGGACCCAAATTGGCGGGCCAATAGGGGCGAACCGGTAACATAGAGAAATTCCCATTTAATTTTAAATAGAAATTACTAATCCAAATCACATTAAAATTAATTGATAATCTTACTTAATTGGTTAGATGGCGAAATTCCAAATAATTTAAAATTGTAATTACTAATCCAAATTACATTACAATTAATCTCTAATTTTATTGAATTGGTTCGTTTTAAAGATTGATGCCATAGTCATATGTTCTAATGTGATCTTGTTGTATAATATTGATATACAATAGAAAATGTGCTTTGATTAATAAATGTCTACATACCTCATTAACTTGAAAATAAGTTCCATTTAATGGAAAACTCCCTCTCATTGCCGTTTTGCAAGGTATCTGCACATGGTCAACTTGTATGAGTTTACAAAAAAAATATAGACATCTTCACCATACATAATTATCTCAATTAAATGCAGAGATCCACATGAGATAATTGCATTACAGCTGTACTTTATTTTTCGAACATACCAACACTGTGCCCTTGACAATGTCATCATTAATGCCTTTGGTAGTTGTACAGGAACTGCAACTTTCTTGTTCACATTGATATTCATATGATCCATTTAAAGTACAACATGAATCTGGTGTTATCGCTCTTTCTACTTTTTCGCCTGAATTAGCAATATAAGCCATAAGAGTCCAAATTGAAAAATCTGATACATTTTTAATTCTAACTTTTCATCCATCTTTTTCATTCTTTTTTCTTGTGATTTGGGGATTTCAGCATAACTGAATCTGTGTAAGAATGTAACTCTATTGAAAATGTACCTGGACTCCATATGGCTAGAAGATAAGAGCAAGGATCATCTGGTTCTCTTGGGTCAAACTGTTCCGGAAAATGCCAGTTAGAAAATTGTTTGGAAATTTGTCTTTCAGTTATGCATTTCTAATAGTAAATGAAAATTTCAAATAACTACCTCACTTAGAAGCTGGTGATTATCTGGAATCTCATATCTGCAAGCAAAAACCACTTTTTTGATACTAAATCCAAGTGAAAGTCCATATAGACTACCGGTGCATCCTTGCTATCTATGAACTAGTTAAGTTGAAAATGTGTATGGATTTTGAAAAAATTATCTGCTTTGATAAGAATAGAGTCCTGAGTAGACAAAGCTGGTGCTTACACTTGATGCTCAGTCCGAAGTCGACTAACATTTTTTAGCTTGGGTAAAGGTATTGAAGCAGACTCGGGAGGTGCAACTACTAAAGCTGTTGATGTGTCTGATGCATCTAAATGTTGGGTAACACTCTCAGAATATTTGTATATCTGTAATGGATTGTCATTATAGTTCAAATTGATAGTGGGAATTTCTTCAGAATCCATATCAAATGAATCATGTGCTGCACTTTCTGCTGAACTGTCTATGCTCTCATGCTCTGGAGATAAAGGCTCTTCAATAATAGGTTCACAGTTTGGCATTGATGTCGATATATGCCTCACAGAAATATCGGCCAAATCTAGGGTATATGGATTTTTCTGAGAAAAAATATCGAATGAAGATACTGGAGGCAGAGCAAGTGGAATAAGGGGATAAGAATCTTGCTGAGATTGTGGATCGAATGAAGAAATTGGCATTGATAATGATTTGTCAACTGGAGCTGGAAGGGCCTGTCGTGCACTGAGAGAGACAAAATGAAAGAAATGTAAGTATATTAAGTCTTTGAGAGCTCTTAAAGTCAGATTTGAACCCTGTACTCACTCATGTAGTTGTGTTAGCTTTGCTAATATATTATATTATCAATAAAAGGAAAAACACAATAATGGATAAGCAGGACCATGTTGACCTTGAAAAGCTAAGGGCCATGGCATGATATCAAATAAATTCACTGCTGTATGTTTGCATAAAAATACTGATGCACGTGCTTATTGAATTCCAACTATTATGATTGAAAAATAAATCTCAAACAAATGTGTTAGAAAACTTCTAAAACATGAACGTAACCTATTGCTATGCCTACTCTAGTTCAGACTTCTGCATCAAGCTTTAGAATGATATTGAAGTCCCAGAATTAGGCATTGCATTACAAAAAAGAGTACAGTAGCAAGAAGGATTTAAAATAAGAGTGTTCACCAACCTTGCAAAAGCACTTGCAAAGTGCTTGCAGTTAAGCTTCATTGGACATGCATTACAGTTTGGTCTGCTTTTTTGACAGAAAACCTGAATAGGAAAAGGATACATTATTTAGAATGATGAAAAACTTAAAAGTTAGAAGCCATAAATTAAGAAAAGCAAGAATTCATAAATGAAAAACTTAGAGCCCTAATTTAGATAAAGAAATGCTTCTACTTGAATTTGCGGAGCCCTAATTTGAGCTCTTAAAGTTAAGTTTGAACCCTGAATTCACTAATCATCGGGCTCTGTAAGTTTATGAATTTTAAGGTTTCATATAAAGAAATTCCCTTATATTTTTAAATTTGTAAATTGTTGTGACTTTGATACAGCACATACAGCATGATTACCATATCCGGCTGCATCCAGCATGGCCAAATTTAGGTGTTGGTTTAATTTGTATTTTTGTAACACATTTTTCTCATAAATCTTATCACACCTTAAACATAAAACATAATTTTGTTGTCATTAGTACAAAGGTTCCCTAGAAGAGAACAATATTAGGCTCTAGTTATGTGCTCAATATTCTTGTTTAAGTCACATTGTACTTTTGTTTGGTGCTAATACTATCCAATACACTTACTTTTGCATCTATAAGGCGTTCTTTTACAAAGTTGATAATTAATTCAAAAACAACGTTCCGCAATAAAATGTTTTTTCCCTCATTAAGTAGGAGCCATAAATGAGTTAGTTAACTACTGAACAATGAAAAAAATGAAAGACATTCAAGTGCATAGGGCACACCTTTCCAAATGTAATCAACTGATAGTGAAGTTCATAACTGTGAACAAAAAAGGAAAAAAGAAATTAAGGCTCATGGAATGAAACAAGTGTATTGAAAATCTCCATATTATACAATAGCATAAAAAAAGGTAAAATATATGCTTCCCTTTTTTTCTAAAAGTATGTGGAATATAATACTAATACACAAGCGCAAAATAAAACCCCCAAAATACCATGACATTTTTTGTGTAAACATTTTACATCCTTGATTTTTGTTCAAAAAAGTAAAACCATCTATAAAATCTGTTGATAAATGTTTGTAAAGAATTCTATGCTGTTTGTATTTTTGGTTCTAACAATAGAGAAATGAGAATGCATGACTCAGATATACGAGGTTAACTACAAACATTTATGGATTGTAAAGCATTAATTGCCTCTGTACCCACAATCAGAGGCTAGACAGGCATGGCTGAATGCAGAGGTGTGATTGTTTTAAATTTATTTATTTTCAATTATAGTCAACACTAGAAGTACACTTAACATTTAACAATAAATATTAAATAGTTGATTCTCAAGTTCTTAGGTTTTATCTGAACAAGCTGAATATATCTAAGAACCTACAAATTGTTTTCTTATCTAAATATTAATATAAAAGCATTCTGTTTGGTCGCTGAAAGAAAAGGACCCCTACCTATTAAAATTGGAATCATCTTAGAGAGAGCCCTGTTTGCCTATTAGAACTTTCTTTTTTGCTTCTAAGACTTTTCTAATCAAATTAAGTTTAATTGCTTGTATATGTACATCAGATTTTATTTTGTACATAACTTGGGATGCAGCATGCAATTTTCACACTTCTAACAACATTTTTTCCTAAGTAAATGCATTAACTAGTTGCAGTATAAGTTCAAAATAAAGCTTCTATGTGCACTTGGGTGCTTGCATTTTACACAATTGCAGTCTACCAAAAGCATAAAGAATTACAGAGTTCGCTGATCAAGAGTACACAGTCGTGGCCATAAATACTGATGGATACTGGTCAGATAAGGGTACCTGCAAGAAACATAAACCATGCAAAATTGACCTTAGTGTAAAATCGATATAAATTTTATGACTTATTTACAATGCAATAATGTTCAATTTCCAGATGCGATGTGTCTAATTAATTGTTTTGTATTAGGCATCAATTACTCAGCCAAAGTGAATTAATATAATCATGAACAATGTAGGTAACTCTTTTGAGGACCTACAGTTTAGAACTGTCATAATTGAAATCAGAAAAATGTTGTTTATTCATCTTACTTACTCCTCTAACTTATGTATTAGAAGACTTTCCGGGAGTGGGGCAAGTGGAACCCATCCAAGACGTACAACTATTCGTGCAACATTTGTGTCCACCTGGCAACAAAATACTTTGTATCAATGACAAAATATCCAAATTAAACCTTAGTTCCAAGTGGGCCTTAATATGTGTTACTGATCTAGTTATGATATCCTTTAATCTTTATATGAGTAACTACCAAAAATATTTGATGTGAAAATAATAATAGTCAAGCATAATAATTAACGTATCCAAATACTATTCAAGAATGTTGTAAATGTCAACATTTTCTTGCAAGTTCACAAATCCAGAAGAAATCAAGATGTATTTTACAATTAGTGAAATAAGAAATGTGATGACCCCAATAATTTACTTTTTAGAATACTGTGATAGTAATGGGAACATACTGTGATAGAATATGGTGCATGCTACATATGTTTGACTTATTGCATCGTATATTACCTTTGTGCATAAACAGTACTTAATTTATTAACATGAGATAATATTAAGTCTTGCCTTTATTATTGATAAAATTCAGTTCCAACTATCATCCCATCAAAATAAAACAAAAAATTGTTGACTATTTTTCATACGTTACTCCAACTGATTAATTTTAGTTCTTTGTGGACATAAATGGTTTATAATCTCCTTTGTTGAGTGTGTTTAATTTTCTTTAAGCGTCAACATCATTATGTCTGCCATGAGTGGCCAGGTCAACATATATTGGTTTGCCAAAGTTGTTGACTGCCATGAGTGGCCAGGTCAACATATATTGTTTTGCCAAAGTCGTTGACTGCAATGAGTGGCCAGGTCAACATATTTGGACAATGTTTGGTTCGCCAAAGCAACACACATATATGGTTGGCTCCTAGATGGAAGATCTTTATGCAGTCAAGGTAAAAGAAGACGTGGCTCAGTAGCTCATTTATATGTTTCTCTATAAGAAGCATAAGGATTCAGCAGGTGTATGCCTGCAATGTATGGTCATGGATCTTGGACTACATCAGAAAAAGTAAAAGCTTTATTTCAATCCCAACCGTGCCTTACAAAACCAACTCACTTAGAAGGAAACCTCAATAGTTGTGATGTGGAAACTTTAGCTGCAGAGGATTGGCAAATTATTCAAGGACAAGGAGCTCTCTTGTTGAACTGAGTGGGGGTGTGGAGTACAACAAGGATTATTAAAGAGCCTGTATTAGAAGTGATTTCTCAACATTCAAAAGGATTCATATTAAGCTACCAAAACATGAAAAAGTTCTTCTCTCCAACGGACCAAAAAGATTTTTTCCCTTGTTAATAGTGTTAAGTATTGAAAAAACAAATAAGAAGACTAGATAAATTGTTATTGCTGTCCCACATGTCTACAAAATCAACTTGACAATGCATTAAAAGGTAACTTGGCTATGGCTGAGGCAAGATGTGTGCCATGAAATAATGACAGATATATAGGGATACCCGGGGACGTGTCCCTGATCTGAAAAGACCCATCCCTATCCCAGGGACAAGGGGACGGCTAGAGGATGTCCCCTATCTGTCCCCAATTTGTGCAAAATCTCAGGAAACGGTCCGGAAACGGGGGGATGGCTAGGCTTAATGCAGGGGACGGCTGGGGACATTTGAGACGTCCTCTGACTGTCCCCTAGGTCAGGCCTCACTTTTAAAAAGAAAAAACACATTTAAATTAAAACAAAAGGAATTATTCATTTTCCTTGTGGGCCCCACCTCCTAGCTTGCCCTTATGAGGAATAGACTCACCATTTTGAGTCATTTTTACATTTGTATGAGAAGGAAAAACAGGAGCAGTTGTGGGGTTTCAAGGTAGCCATTGCAAGAGGAGAAACAGCAAGGTATAGAAGGATAAGAGGTTGAATCTAGAGCAAGTGGGGCTGCAAATCCATCAAAGAGGTAAGTCATTACCTTCCTTTTTTTTCCAAATTTTTTTTATAGTTTCAACTTTCAAGCATGAAATGTCTGATTTTTTATTTTTTTTTTGCATTTTTCAGTTTAAACTTGCATTCAAAATTTTAAAAACATGAGCAGCAATGAGCAAGAGTGGGAGTGAGAGTGAAAGTGAGAATGAAGTGCAAATACTTGATAGAAATACAAGAGGAAGTGGTGAGGGTGGTAGTGGATAGCAACCAAACCCATTAAATGCCCTTCAAAATCATGGAAACATTGGCAAAGGGCCCTTTGAACAAAAAAACCCTTTTCTCCAATATGTTACACTTGTGGATCAAAAAAAAAATTCAGGGGGGAGTAGGGTGTGGAATTGTCATGTTTGTCATAAAGATTTTAGGGCAGCTACACAAGGGTAAGGTCTCACTTTTTGGGTGTTGTGGGCCATGGAGTTAAAATGTGTCCTAATTTAGAAGAACATGAAAAGATAGTTCCATAGATTGCAAATGGAGGTGGACATTAGGGCTCAAGGTGGGACAACTTCTTTTGCAAGTGTGCAATCATCTATGCCTATGCCGTCCACGGTAGGTAGTAGTGAAGTTGCCACAAGAGGAAAGAGGAAGATGAGTGGTAGTGAGAAGGGAGCTTCAATTGAATCTATGTTTAATGTGCAAGCACGAGAAGCCATAGAGTCTACCATTTCCAAATTTCTTTTTGCTCATTCCATCCCATTTCATGTGGCCCATTCCTCTTATTTCAAAAAAATGATTAGAGATGTAGCCAATATCGGTCCCTCATTCATACCCCTTGGAGATCATAAGCTATGCACTACCCTCCTAGACAAAGAGTATTCCAAGGTTAATGTGCTAATGGAGGATATGAGGCAAACTTGGATGAGGACAAGTTGCTCTATAGTGATGGATGGGTGGACGAATGTTAGACATCGGCCACTCATCAATATCATAGTCACATGCCCTGCTGGTTCTTATTTTCTTAGAGCCGTAGATTGTTCGAGGAAACATAAGGATGCAGACTTCTAGTTTACCATTTTGAGAGATGCCATAGAGTAGGTTGGGGCTGCTAATGTTGTATAAGTGATCACCAATTCAGCACGTGTGCAAATCAGCTAGTTTGATGGTGGAATTGCTTAAAGCACGTCTTTTGGACCCCATGTTGTGTTCATGCATTGAACAATGCATTGAAAGACATGGGGAAGTTAGATTAGGTGAACAAAGTGGTGGAAGAGGCTAGAGATATTTTGATGCAGGAGCATCCAGGGTGTAAGAGCAATCTTGCATCACCCAAAAAACTTATTGTTTCTTTTCAATAAGGGCTAAATTTGGTAGGGTTACTATTTTTAGTAAGTTTGCATTTATGCACAGTTGGGCTTGAAACCTTGCACAAACCTCTGGAATGGTAAGTTGAAGCCAATGGCAAAGAAATCACTTCAATATCATTTGTCATTTGAGAGATATTCAAATTTCAATTTATGAAAATCCTGTCAAAATATTCAAAGTCAATTTTGAGGCACTTAGAGGCTCCAGATGGGCCTGAAAATTGGCGGAAAACAAAAGTAGTCTATCTATCAAGGGGTTTGCCTTCTCAAGAGCTTTTCGAAAAGGTATTATAATTGAAAATACGATGATCGGATCAAAAGTTATGACCCCGTGAAGTTGTACTACCAAAATTAATAAAATTTCAAAATATCTTCTTGAGGAATTTACACTTTCCAGAAGATTCTAGGGTGGTTACACCTTCCAAATAAAGGATGTGAATGGGGGTTACAAAGAGGGGGTGGAGTAGAGTGGATTGTGGCTCTGATTTGTAGATTTGTAGATTTATGTAATCAGAGCGCCCATGTGATGGCAATTGTAATGTTGTAATTTCATTTTCATTTCAGTGATAATAGAAAACCTTTGCTTCCTTCTTGCATATTGTTTGTGTAATTCTTTGTTGTTGTTGTGAGTTTCAAATTGTAAGGGGAGTACCCTTCATCATATTCAAAAGTTCATTTGCAACCACCACACCTCACTTGCTCTCTTCAGGACATTTTCAAAGGAGTTCCTCAAACGTATTGAGACAAGGTATGCCACTTCATTTTGTTTCAATTCCAAATTTTGAAACTTCAAACATTTCAATTTGTATTCTAAATTTGAATTTCCAAGTACAATGAGCCTTATATTGTTTTTGCCTTTTAATGAATACAAGTATGCCACATATTTCATCTTGTTGGAGAGGATGCTTGTGGTGCATGAGCCTCTACAATTGATGATGGTGAATTCAAAGTGGACGAGATGGCCTAATTCAAGTTCTACTCAAGGAAAATCCATCAAACAAAAGATCCTTGATGACGATTGGTGGTCCAATGTGAGGTAAGACATTGTTGATTTTATTATTAAATTGCTAATTTTATTAAAAATTAAATATTAGATTGTTGATTTTCATATATAAATTTCTAATTTTAATATTTTAATTTTATTGTCCAATATTCCAACTTTCGAAGTTTCTAACATGTCAATTAATTCTTTTGAACTTTTTATTTGCATTTTGCGGATATATTTGCTCCTTCATCTCGCCTATTGTAGATGTCATTAGATATGCTGATACAGACTCTCCTAGTCTTGGAGAGATATATGAGACATTTGATAGTATACTTGGGAAGATAAAGCAAACAATTTTGGCAATGGATCCCACTTTGAGTTTATATGAGCAACACATGACGCGGAGGTGGAACACAATGAACACCCCTCTTCATATGGCTGCCTTTGCTATAAATCCCAAATGGTATGCACGAAGGGATGGTACTTGGGAAAACAAAGCAAACAATGTTGGCAAGGATCCCACTTTGAGTTTATATGAGCAACAAATTAGGCCCATTGTGACGCGGAGGTGGAACACAATGAACACCGTACTTCATATGGCTGCCTTTGCTATAAATCCCAAATGGTATGCACCAAGGGATGGTTGGGTGCCTCCATGTGATGACCCAAAGGTTTTAGATGGATTCACATGGGCCATTGATAATATGTATATAGAGGAGTAGGCTTCAATACTTCGCTCACAACTCCTTGACTTTGCAAATCTTTGTAGTCCAAATTTGAGTAAACCACAGGCAAGGTTGGATAGAGTATATTAGCTAAAACAGACCCTATTGGATGGTGGACATGGCATGGGAGGGATACACCACAATTGAAGACACTTGCCACTCGCCTCCTTGCATAGGTTGCTAATTCCCCTACTGCAAAGAGGAATTGGTCCACATATAGCTTTATCCATTCCCTCAAGAGGAATAGACTTACCTCTAGACAAGCGGAGAAACTAGTGGTCATGAATAGTTCTCTTTGGCTTCAGGATCATTAGACTCCAAAGTATCGACAAACTTCAACTTTATGGTGGGATATTGATCTCGAAGACATGGCCTAGGTTGAGGAGGAGGAGACACCAGAGGGATTGGTTGGGATTTTGTTGGCTGAGGTGGACAATCACAGTGGCAGTGACTTAGAGGACTCTGATTTTGATGCGGTTATGGGAGATGCAAATTAGGGGCAGCAGTGCAATTTGTTTTTTTGTATTTTGATTTTCATATGATAATGTAAAACTATAAGGCAGCAATGTAGCCTTTGGGAATTTTGTTATAAGTTTGTAAATTATAACTTGGAAGTTGTATGTTATTCTTTAATATCAAAATTCACATGCATATTGACAATGAATTCAGAATTTTCAATTTTGAATGCATATTGAGTATTGACAATGAATTTTGAACACAAATGTTATATTTTAAGGTTCTATAATGTATATTATGCATGCTTTATCGATGTTTTCATATGAATATTTAAAATTTCCCTTTATATTTAAAATTTTCCCTATATTTTATATAGTTGTCCCCTTTGTTGTCCCCTAGCCATCCCCAAAATTGGCTTGAAAAATTGGGGACTTGGGGACCCAACCCACCACCCCCTGCCATCCCCATCCCGAAAACTCGAGTAACACTGCAGCTATATAATTGGGCCTACTTCCATGCTTACCTAGTGATGGTGGAGGGAAATTCACATTGATTATTAATGGTATGGGAAATGATCTACTCCAGCCAAGAAGTTAGAAAGGCCCTAACAAATGGATCAATACTCAATAGTTATGACTTAGTTGATAGTTGACAGTTTCAAAGTCAGTTGATGAAGACAACTTAAATAAAATGTACAATGGACTCTTAATGCATGAAGCATTGCTCTCCCTTCTATCTATGTTCTCTTTTGTTCTATATTAATATTTCCTTATGGTATTAGAGCCAGAAGAGAGGGGTCTCTTGGAAGCAACTTTGCTGAAATGAGATGATTCTGAGAGGTATATATAAAAAAAAAATCTGTTTATACCTGTTCTCTATTTTTAGATATCTTCTTAACCAATAGATTAGTTACATATTAAATATAATACAGCCAATTTTTTAAAAAATTAAAATATATAATAAATATTTAGTCAAAAAAATATTTTTATAAAAAATTAAATAAGGGTGCTTCAAGTTTTTTAAAAACGACAAAATTGAAATACGGCCTTTAATAAATTAGACCAGGAAAAAAAATTGTTTAAAAGATTAGACCCAAGAATGATGTTATAGCACCAATTTCAAAATTATAAAAAAATTAACATGGAATCAACTAGAGAATATTTTTGGAAAGATGGCAAAGTAGGGGAAACTTAGACACAAGAATATAATATCAACAAGTAAATTGAAAGACTTAAGATGATGAAATATTCAAATTAAGAGCCCAAAAATAGGAACTTTTGTATACATGCTTTATATGTATATGATTGTCTATATCAAAAAATCTCCATAATCATTAGGTTTGTTATAGCTATAATTTTAAGTATTTATTATATGAATTTTCACAGGCTAACTTTTTAAATATGTCTATATATTTATATATATTCTCTTCTAAATTTCTAATCATAATGTGTTCTCTTTTAGAATTATCTAGTTATATTAATACTTCTACACATTCATATATATTCCCATAGGTTTCTTTACATTTGCTTGTCCTTCTGTTTATTCTTTACTTTTCAGATTTATGGTTTGTTTCAGTTTTGGTTTTCCAAAAATATTTTTTTTTGTCTATCTTGTAACATGCTTGTGCCTTGAAACTTGTGCAACCTCTTCCATCTTACCAGTTATTGTCTCCTTCAGCTCTCTGTTATCTTGATGATGGATAACAGAGTGTGATCCGAAATGTTGATGTAAAAACTCTCACACAATCTAATCCCAAAACAAAAACAATCAACATTATGGATTGTGGAAATCTGATATCATTAAAAAGGGATTATGTTACATATGAAAACAACTTTAGCCAATGCGTTGGAGTGATAAATTTAAGGATAACCAAACACTCCAATGTGCTAAAGGAAGATAAGTAAGGATAACCTAATATTCCAAAAAAATAGTACAAACGGCTTAAAAGGTTCAGATGTTGGGTACATTCATAAAATCATAGTAGGATGGCAAAGATAAAATTACTCACAGGAAAGGCCAGTTGCTGAAGTGTCAAGAGACGAATGCATTCAACACTTTTGAGCCCAATTCCTCGGACTTTTAGAAGAAAATTTCTTCCATTGACAATTTGAAAAGCATAATATTACATTTCGTACCAAAAACATAATCAGTAAATTCCTCTTTTAATTACATATTCAAATGAAGTTCAAAATTTCTTTCATATGTATGCTTCAAAAGATTAGAATACTTGAGCAGTAACATATCTTAAAAGCATATGTAAGATATCTTACTTAGCATCATTAGGAGAGAGATCTTTCAACCACTCTAGGTCAATGCTTCCGTGCTCTGTATGAAGCATCTCAAGAAAACTCTGCAATTGATGGTATATTCAGAAAAAAGAATTACAATTAGCTTTCCTCTTGCATAGAAAAACTAAACAACACCAATTTACCAGCATAGTTTTCAATAATGAAAATACCTATCTATCTTAATGAGCTTACTCAGAATTGTGGAATTCATAAGATTGAATTTTCTTGTGAGGTTTCATACATAGAGGAAATGGGTCACTCTACTAGCAAGAGGATTAAGAAAAATAGTGTCAACATTAAACATAAATGCATGAATAATTCGGCCTGGGTAGAACATTCTTCTAAGACTAAGCAATATGTTTATATTCAAAAGTCAAAAGCTCTAGCAATGGAAGGAAACTATTTTAAAAGACAAGTGAGGGAGATGGTTTAAATTGGGAAAATTTGGGAAAATCAAAATAAAGTTGAAGGGTTGGGATTGAGAAAATCTTGGGGTCCTATTATCAATCTATTAAAAAATATTTCGTAAGATAAAACACCTTCTATTAAGTTTATAATTATTTGCATTAAGGTTTGAAAAAGAATATTATTGATGTTTATAGTGACTAATTCATTTAATTTTTTCTTCTCTTTCCATAGGTGGCCATGCCATGTCATTGATGATACTTTATATGGAGATACAATTTGCAATCCTAATGTTCATAACAATATTGGTGTTGTTCCAACATATGGTGTTTAATTTTTTTGGTTGTGAAGCTGAAAGGGACATTGCTTTTCAGTTGATTTGTATTGCGCTCATGGTCACCTACCTGCTATGGATGTAATAGACGACTCTCTCTCTACTAATGGTATGAATCTGTGCCAGCATGCCCTTAACACTAAATTTAGTGATACATTCTCAACCTTTAACAAAAAATTACATAATTTATAAGGCATTTATTTGATTGCCTATTGTTGGGTCTAAAGGTTTACAAAACTTGGTGTAGAATTTACAAGAGTTGGAGGAATGTCATACAATTGAGATGAAGCCTCTAGAAATACAGCCTCCATGGAGCATTGCAGAAATACATGACTTGAATCAACTATGTATAGACACATGGATTAATTGTGCCCTTAGGCGATGGTTCAAGGTGCCTTAGCAACATTGCAACAACCATTGAACTAGCAAGCATTAGTCATCATTCAATTGAATTTATAGTTTTTAATGTGCTAAACTTTCTTGTGTATTTGTTCTTGTTATAGTTTTAATTTGTCTCTTTCAAGACAACTAAAACCAAAATAGTATATGAGTCAAAACCTCTCTTCAAATTACAAGAGGAAGCTCCCTAAGATCTAGACTACCCCAGGCATGAAGCTATAGAGAAAATATATAATTATTCATACTATAAAATGTTTTCTGGGGTTTTTAATATAAATGAAACAACTATAGGCCTATCTTTTTGCCTCCAATTTGAGCACAAGACAAGTAATGGCTCCTGCCTCATAAGCAAGATCTTATAGATCTTAAATGCAAACAATTAATCTAAATGCACAAACAATACCTTCCTACTTGCTTCAGCAAAGACCAATAATCATATGCAAAGAAGATTTCAAAAGAATAACAACTTGGGTTATTAACATGTGATCTGAAGAATTAAAAAGCTATGTTGCATGCAAAGCTACAACTTGGGTAGACGAATATCACCAATACAAAGCCTGACACTATAATCTACATTTGATTCAATTCACGAATTACAAATATAGTAAAGTAGACACAAAGATAACAGATGGAATGATAATTCAACAGCATAAGCAAAACATCAACTATCATTAAGAATTTCTTGTGCTCAAAGCACTTATTTATAGGTTACAAAATGCTCAATTTGGGAGACTTAGTATAATCATTATTTTATCCTAAACAATCAATGTTTTAAAGCACAAGCACTTAAAGCTTCCAAAAAGCAAGAAATATATAACTTTAAAGAAAAAGCTAACCTAAACAAATAATAAATAAAGCTAGCCGAAGTGACTTAAAAAAAAAGGCTTTACACTCTATCCAAAAATCGGGACCTCCAAAATAACATCTTCTATAAATAGTTTTGGCCAAAAATAACAATCTGTTACATGATCACCTTCTGAGATTTTGATGCAAATTATTGCTCTAAAGCATGTCAAAGATTCTAAAGAATATTGAAATCCTAAACCCCAATCTGTTGTCAACTTCATCAATCCGACTTGGTGATTAGGATCTGATGTCTTCAGTGGAAACATGAACTAATCTGGACCCTAGACTTTATTAACAATTTAAAACCTTCATGAGACAAACCATCCTCATGATATATTCTAGAAACCCTTAAAAATATGATCACAAACCTATTGAACACTATTCGAGAACTTGTTACAAATTTGTGATGCATGTATATGGTTGAAAGTAGTTGGTGATGCTTGAACATCTGCTGGAAACATATGCCCTGCACAAACAAGTCTGCAAACAAGTGAAACCGTCAAGTGATCACTATAACCCTAAGCAAATGAAGAGACTGAAAATGAAATTTAAAGCAGAAAAACCCTGACCTGAAAAATTCACAAATATCACCAGAATCCATACTAAAAATGTCCTCCATAGATGCTGTTCTAACTGTTTGATCTTCTGATACAAAAAACCCTAGGCGACTGTTTGCAAAACTGCTACCATAGGTGATTGGAAACACCATCTTCCCTACCTGAAAAGACTGGAAACCTTAATGAACCTGCCCTTCCTAAGTTATTGCCACTGAAAACCACATATTAGGTACATCTCCTTGTCATATCTGCCAGGTTGAAGTTGGCTGAGACACTCGAGGGCTTAATCATCTGACCCCTGTTACTTAAAAAGTTAAAACCTCCTCTTTATCAGTCCAAGCACCTCTTCTAAGCATGTTTGTCACAAAAACCCTGCTCTGATCATACTAGGCATGCCATCATGACATGCCTGCCACTTGAATGACGTTATACAAGACTGGATGCACATTTTTTTGACAAATGCCACTTAAAATTAGTTATTACTGCTCCAGACGCTCTTTCAACTGCTCTTATGTTACTTGAAATATTTAAGCATGAATTTTTGGCATCCATGTCTCTTAAGTGCCATCATAAAACCTCTCATGTATGCCTTTCATTCTAATCTGCCATTTAAAGACTCCTTTTATCATGCTAGGAATGCCATTTTGGTCTCTAACACTAAATAGACCTGCTTTTACTGATGAAATATGCCCTATAGGTGAACTTGTCATGTAAACTACCCACAAACTGTCCCAGGCACTTATTTTCTCCACTCTCACCACTTGAATGATGATATCTCTTGCTAGGTGTGCCTATATTCTGCATTTGTTACTTAACTGATTTACCTGTCTCCTAAGTGAACTCATAGCATGTTCTTGCCATTTAAAACCCTGTTCTGACTACTGAAGTATGCATATCTGTCATTGTTGTCACTTGAACACCTCAATTGAAGCAACCAGGCACTTACTCTTGTCATACGTGCCACTTGAAGTTTCAAAATCACCTTCTAGGTGCACTTTTATGGCACTCGTGTCACTTAAACTTGTCTATATGCACATAGGCACTCATTTAAGGCATATCTGCCACTTACAAGACTTTGTCCTGCCCTCCTCGTCACTTGATGCACCCTTTCCACTACTCAGGCAAACATATTGGTTGGTTTTGTCATTTAAAATCAACTTCAGTTCCTTGAAAATGTGCTCCTCTCAAGCTTACCTTAGAGGAACAATACTTCATCATTTTACATGCACTTGGACAGATTTCTGACTTTGGATGAAGAATCTATCACATCACAACTTCCCTTGGACAGACCTAGGGTTATGCAAGCATTTAAGACCTGAACATTACTCTCCTAGTTGTCTTCTTCACACAAAATCATTGGAAAACTAAACATTCAACACTAATGAAAGATAAATCTAGCTTGAAAGAGACAAACCACAAGGGCACAATCATGACAGTGAGTTTTATTTTGCAATTGATGACCAAACACAACTAAACATGTAAAAACTTTGACACTAAAAGTTTCGTAGAGGTGCACAATAGTTCCAACAAAACTACGAGTTCAACTAGATGACCACCGTTGGTAAGAAATCACTCTATCCCTGTGCTCCATTTTAACAAATTTCTTTACATAGTCTATCTTTGCAAAGCAGTTAGTGCAAGTGAGCATGGCCAGGCAAATAAAAGGGAAAAGTTGCTTCAAATTAGAGGATAGGTTATCCACTTGCAGCAAGAATGTGTCATGATAAGAATTTGACTATTGGGTGTGAAAAGGTGCAAAAGGTAGGATTTTCTTAACAATTGTGATTGCAAACCGCATTGGTTTATGTATTATTGCATGGAAAACTAGTGTATTGCAGGTTGATGTGCCTTCTTAGCCTGGGCTAATTTTACATGAACATCATTAATTTAAATTTCATTGAACTATGCTTGTAGATAAACACAGAACAATGTGTCAAATATTTGCAAACCCATGAAGCACAAGCATTTAAGACCTGAACATTACTCTCCTAGTTGTCTTCTTCACACAAAATCATTGGAAAACTAAACATTCAACACTAATGAAAGATAAATCTAGCTTGAAAGAGACAAACCACAAGGGCACAATCATGACAGTGAGTTTTATTTTGCAATTGATGACCAAACACAACTAAACATGTAAAAACTTTGACACTAAAAGTTTCGTAGAGGTGCACAATAGTTCCAACAAAACTACGAGTTCAACTAGATGACCACCGTTGGTAAGAAATCACTCTATCCCTGTGCTCCATTTTAACAAATTTCTTTACATAGTCTATCTTTGCAAAGCAGTTAGTGCAAGTGAGCATGGCCAGGCAAATAAAAGGGAAAAGTTGCTTCAAATTAGAGGATAGGTTATCCACTTGCAGCAAGAATGTGTCATGATAAGAATTTGACTATTGGGTGTGAAAAGGTGCAAAAGGTAGGATTTTCTTAACAATTGTGATTGCAAACCGCATTGGTTTATGTATTATTGCATGGAAAGTGTATTGCAGGTTGATGTGCCTTCTTAGCCTGGGCTAATTTTACATGAACATCATTAATTTAAATTTCATTGAACTATGCTTGTAGATAAACACAGAACAATGTGTCAAATATTTGCAAACCCATGAAGCACAAATCCTGTAGAGGGATAACATTTTCTTGGAAGTCATAGAACCAAGCAACACATTCTTGCTTCAAAATGAAATGGGTTACAAGATTATTTTGGTGATACCAATGCAATATCGTTGGGCCATGTAAGAAAAACTCAAAGCTGCTATTGGGACAAATATTTTGTGCATACGTGGATCTTCAAAGATGGAAAACAATTTGAAAAGTCGAAGGATTGTAGGGGTCCGAAACAAGAGAGCAAAAGGGGTATGCAAGAATGTGGTTGGGTCAATAAGGGGTTGAAGCAATTTGGGAAAGAAATAGGGCTAGTGTGAAGAAGCAAAGAAAACATCAGTGTGAGGGCCAATATCGTTGAGGAGGAGTATATAGGTGCCATTGTTGCCATTAGTATCAAAATTTGAAACTTATTGAAAATTTCTAACAATAGTGCTAAAACTAATGGCTGCATTGTGAGTGGCAAAGGAATGGGATTTGGTGGATGTCAATCGGAAAGATATATGGGTTAGGCTAACGAGGAGAATCGGTGTCAAAGAGGTGATAGCAAGAGATACTATGAAGTGATAGGGGCAAAAGGTGTAGAAAGTGATATTACAAAAATGGCTAGCACAATAGGGGCAAGAGAGGTGGTAACTGAATGTTGGGGTGAAACAATGAACAAGGCTAGTCACAAAGTATTATGCACAACTTAGAGCATGATAGAAGCAAAGATGGTAGTAAAATAGATTAAAGCATTCAAACCTATGAAACTGCTTGTGTTCACCTATTGAATCAAAACTAGCAATGCCATGGTAACACATACAAAAAGGTTGTAATTATTGCTACAACCAATGAGGTCCTTGGGTTGTGGACAAACATCGAGATAATGAAAGAAAATAATTGCCACAAAAGAAGTCCTAGATTTTTGTCTCCATTCTGATTTTGTCGCAGGAAATAGGCATATAGATCCTCCATGATCAACACCTCAAAATTTTTTGGGATACCTCTCCAAGTCTTTACACCTACTAGATCCAAGAAGTTTGAGGATTGTAAGTATGTGGACTCATCATTGGATTGGGATCGAGAATATCATGATATCAATACCCAAATGAGGCATAGTTGTACTTAGTAAGTTAGTACTATGTCTTTTTATATCTATGATCTTATTAGTCTGCCTATTGTTGGGCATTCTGTCTTTTATGATTTTGTAACCATAAGACCTCTTGTCATAACGAAAACGATGAAATTTCTATTTTCTTTTTTATTGCTGCTTTACTTGACTCAGTGAACATTGAACATTGACTATCAAATTTAATACATTATATGAATGTCTAAACTTGAATGTTGATGTCATGTATAGCCAAACTTGTGAAAATTTGAGTTTTGTGCATGCATGTATATATATGTAAATACATATGTGTATATGTATATATACACATGTGTGTGTGTGTGTGTGTGTGTGTGTGTATATATATATGGTATGTATATATACATATACACATGTATGCATATATAGTTATACATATATACATATATACATATAAATATATATGTATATATAGATACATGTATGTTGGAATGTTTGTCATTGATGTCAAAGGTAGACAAAGAGATTGTTATTAAAATCAAAGATGAATGAGGAGATTATCGAAAGTGTTGTCATTAATGCATGCACATGTTGTCATTGAGATTGAAATTAAGAAGATTATGAGAAAGACGTTGGAAGAAAATTGGTAATGTTAAGTTAAAGATTTAACATATACACCTATTCCTTGACTTTGCATTAAAAGAAAGCAGCCATTAAATGAAAAGGTGAATAAAGACAAAATCAGAAAGGACAAAAATACCATATCAGCATCTTTTGTCTTTATTTACAAGTCAGCATCTTTTTGTCTTATTCATAAGATCACTTCCTTTAATATCAATCACTGCCTTTATATTATTTGATGATCTTTCTTTCATGTAATTGTATCACTTTTAATTATCAATCGCTACCCCTTATTTTGTTCATTGACCAGTCATCATATTTTGTCTTATTCACCTGTATTTGTCCTTTCTGATTTTGTTTTTATTCGCCTTTTTATTTAATCACTGCTTTCTTTTAACCATTTTTTATTACCAATTTTCTTGCAACATCTTTTAATCATTTTTTTAGAAGACAATAATAAAAAATGATTAAATGAAAGCAGCGATTAAATAAAAAGGTGAATAAAGGCAAAATCAGAAAGGACAAAAATAGATGAATAAGACAAAATATGATGACTGGTCAATGGACAAAATAAGGGGCAGCGATTGATAATTAAAAGTGATACAATTACATTAAAGAAAGATCATCAAATAATATAAAGGCAGTGATTGATATTAAAGGAAGTGATTTTATGAATAAGACAAAAAGATGCTGACTTGTAAATAAAGACCAAACCCCAAATTATGTAAGGAAGAGGCAGCGATCAAAAAGAAGATTATATGCAGTGTTCCACAGGGTTTCGGGGACGGGGACGGGGGGACGGGGGGGACGCGTTTCAGGGACGCGGGGACAGGGGGTCTAAGTTTGGGGGCGGCGGGGGGACGGCAAGGGGGACGGCAAAGGGGGGGCGGCAGGGTGCTGAAATACATATAGTACTTGAAAAAATAGTTATAAAAAGATGTATAAATATAAGAATTATAGATCTTGGAGACAACTAGGAGTCCCCTAGACGTCTTGAGGACACCCCAGCATCCTCAAAGTCCTACTGACGTCTTGGAGACAGCGACATTGGTGGTGGGATGGTGGCGCTGGTGGTGGGCTGGTAGGGGGACGTCCCCCCCAAGTCCCCAAGTCTCTGAGATGTCTCCCTCTAGGAAACGCGAGTTTTTTTGGGGGGGACGTGTCCCCGTGGAACATTGATATTTATATGCAGCAATTGATATTTGCAGAGACTCATATAGAAAGAACAATAGTTTACTAGCAACAATTATGAAGTAATAAAAAGCAACGAATTTATCCAAGGAAGTATAGCGATTCATTATAAAAGTCAGCAATCATTCTAAGAAAAGAAGTGATTGAGGTTTGGGTAATGAACAGCAGTAAATAAAAGGTAAAGCAACGATTATCTTATGATGGATAGCAGCGATCCTCATTAATTTAAGAAGGATTATGAAGGCAATGATTCCTCATAAAGGAGGACATTTCATTAATAGCATTTAATTAAAGAAAAGATAAATAGGCTATTCTGAATTAGTTTGAAAAAGGCAGCGATCACCTTGTAAAAGGTGGTGACTCTTTAAATGGTCATGTTTATTCTCTCCTTACCAAGAGATGTCTCTCTTCATAAGAGACATAAGTGTTGGTAGATGGTTAGCGCTCCCCTTGGAATTCGTGACAAAGGACTAACCGCCTCCCGTGCAATCCATATCTCTACCATTTGTATCGTCCGTTGATAGATCGATCTTTTGACGCAGCACGCAACGACAAACTTGGGCCAACAATTGGTATCAAAGCATTGGGTCACAGGTTCGAATCCCCTTGAGTAACACCGAGGGCAAGATTGTTGGCAGATGGTCAATGCTCCCCTCGAGGATTCATGACAAGGGACTAACCACCTCCCATGCGATCCATGTCTCTACCATTTGTATCAAGCGTTGATATATCAATGTTTTGATGAAATGGCAAACGTGGGCCAACAATAAGGACATAATATGGTATAAAAAGAGAATGAATGTGAAGAGTAGAGGTGTAATAATTCAATGATATTTTTCTGAGTAAAATAGCAGATTGAAAAAGAAAGTAAAAGGCAGAAATATGAAGTGTAACTCAGATTCCTTTTGAGTGTATATGCAGCCCATGTATGAATGATAAATGCAAATATATATGATGAATATATGTGAAAATTAGAAGCAGAAATCTATGTGAAAACATTGGCATGATAATTATTAGTTTTGTGAATTGAATTAGTGCATGATTAGACCAGATTTGTGAAAGAGAAGTGTGTATGATTTATAGCAGATTTGTGAAGGAGTGGAAGCATATAAGTGTGAAGCTGATTTGAAAAGGAAAAACTTACATCATACAGAATCAGAGGTGGTGATTAGATTTGTGATTGGATCAAAATTTTGTTTGGATCATATTTGAGATTTGATCAGATTTGAGATTGGATCAGAATTATGTTTGGATCAGATTTGAGAAATAAGGATATTGTGTGGGTTGAGATTGAACTTATAAAGGAAGGGAAGTTGTGATTGAATCAGATTTGTGAAGAAGCATATTATATCAGCCATTAAAGGATCAATAGGTTGGAGCCTATCAAATTAAGGTTGAAGCCTCTTACTAGGTTAAAGCTCAGTTTGTGTGTGGGGGTTGGAGCCTATCAAGTTGAGGTTGGAGCCTCTTGCTGAGTTGAAGCTCAGTTGGTATAGAGATTTGAGACATTGATAGTAGGTCGAAGCCTACAAGAAGCAAAAGATTAAACTATTATATATATGCAATATTGTGCCGTGGTTTTCTCCCGAAAGGGTTTCCACGTAAATCGTGTGTTATTGTTGTGTTTCTAATTGCTAGATCTTACTTGAATGTTCTTATTGTAATTGGTTAAGTTTTGAAAAGTAAAGGATTGTTAGGTACTGATTCACCCCCCCTCCTCTCAAAATCACTGTGTACTCAACAATGTATATATATACATACATGTGTATATGTTTATATGCATACATGTGTTTATGTGTATATATATATGTGTGTGTGTGTGTGTGTGTGTGTGTGTGTGTGTGTGTGTGTTTGTGTGCATTTGCACATTGCACCACATATCCTCAATCATTCCCAAAAATTGGCCCCTTGGATTGCTATCCTCGAATTGCATCCCGCTATTCGTTGTCATTCCCATCCTAGATACACAATGGAACATAGCATTTTGTGCATCTTTGGGGTCATCATCCTTTTGAGTGACTTCAAGAGAGTGGTAATTCTAAGTTATGTATTCAATTTGTGGTCAATGCAAATTCTTATCTCTGTGTTTTGCTACCAATTGGGCACTTGATCTGTAAGCCTCATGTTGTTGGATGGTTTCTTACCAAAGATTGCCTTTTTATGTCAAGATTGTGTTTAACTTATAATCTGGTGATGCTCATAGATCAGACACTTGCACCCACTTTTTAGATTATTGCAGGAAGCTCCTTGGGCTCACACCAAAGATCCCCATCCCTAACATGTGCTACTGCAGCAGTCACATCCAAAATCAATGCAGTTCTTCCAATTGACAGAATTCTCCTACTGAAGATGAGAATGGGGGGAGGGAGGGGCAGGGTCACATCCCCCACTCAAAAATACCTCATGCCTGTCCCCATTTTAATCTCCTCTGAGATAGGCTTGCAAAGAACTTGTCCATCCACTGATTTAACCTCTCTCTTCCCTGTATTGTAGTGTTTGACACATTATGGAATGGCCTCAAGGCTTTGTGCAGAGATGGGGAACAAACCTGATTGAACAAGGGACACTGTCCATTCATTTTTGAGCAACCTTGTACCCATGGCATAGGTCAGTTTCATGAACATTTGGAAAATCATGGATGGGTGCAGAAGGTACATGCATGGGAAGGGTTTAATGTTGCAATTTGAAAAGATTGGAGTCTTCTGATTTGTGTTGTTTGATATATGAAATCTGAATATACCACTATAATCCTGTAACAAGATCTAAGTTTAAAATCTTGTTATATAAAATTAGAACTTAAGAAATTCTCATCAAACTGCTCCTATGACTGATTTATCTTTTAATTTGCAGATGAATGACAGGAGAAAGACAGATTTTGAAGATATTTTGCTACTTTTGTGACTATCATGGCAAGATTATGACTGCTCAAATGACTGATTTTATTGTGATTTTGGCATTCTGCTGTCCGGAAAAAAATTCTCAAAACCCTGTTGTGTGCTGATTACAAAGACTGACGTTGAAATGATGATTAGTGTTCTGCTGGTTACACTCTGCTGTGATGTTCTGCTGTCAGAAGAAATAAGCAGAATGGAACTATGCTTAAACACAAAACACTTCCCTATATTGGCACCAATGTCTACTAAATATAGTTGCTGATCTCTATTATTTAGGACTTACTTGTCTTTGAACTTTGGCACCACCCCTACAAATATCAGATTCATTTTTTTGAGGTGCTGATCTGGATGGTAAAAATAGATTTCTTTCTATTTTTTGATTGCTACTCTATCTATAGCAAAATTTTCTTGAGTTTCAAAAGCTATGACTTATATGAATAGGTGCCACCTTCGTTAATAGATGCATCCCATTTTAGAACCTGCCGGTTGGCCTTGCCACTTAGGTGCCTATTCATAAGTGATTTTCGGACCTTTTTTAAATCATTGACTGATGGCCTGTAATAGATGTGCACCCCATATAGCAAATCTGACTTTGGTTTTTAACTTGCACCATGTCTTACATAGGTCTGCACTTCACAAGGTGGATTAATCTTTGACTTTTCTTTCACTTTGGTTTCTTTGTTTGGTGTGCGTCTAGTTAAGTTTAAGGTTGTAGCCTCCTTGTGGATCTTTATTTTTCCCCCTCTTGTTATTTCTATTGATTTTACCTAAGAGTCCTATTGACCAATTTCGGTCATTTGTGGAAATTAGTATAATTCCTTTCTTTCAAAGAAAATTGGGCATAAGTTTACAAGCTTTAAAAAAATACTGATAAAGCCAGATGGGGTGCACATGCTTTAAGTTATCAATAGGAATTTAAGCGTATAATATGCTCTATGGAAAAAACTTAGAGAAAGTAGTAGGACAGTTGCCTTTCAAATGGTGAGGACTATGCTATGAGGTATTTGTAGCTTCTATTTAAGTGACAGCATTCCGTACAAGATTGGTGAAGATATTCAGGGCTTTATCTACTGATCAGTGATTATGAATTTAATTTATGCTCAGGCACAAAAAGCTTCATCTTTTTGTACCTTTTGTATTCCTTGGCTGGCTTGGGAACTGATGCGTAATGATTTTGTGCTTGCTTTCTTCTTTCACATCTATTGTTAATGCTATTTAGTTTTCATTGTTTAGTTTGTTTGGTGAAGTAATTCAGGGCTTTATCTGGTAATCAGTGGATACGAGATTAACTAAATGTGATGCATAAAAAGCTCCTCTCTCTGAACGAAGATTTTGGAAGCCCTATTGGAAGTGCTTGGATGAGTTACACAGGGACAAGCAACTTTTTACATTTCTGCAACCAGCTTTTCATGATAATTGTAGCCCAAGCATTGCCACTTTATCATTTGCATTTATGCTTAGAACTTTTTACAATTGCTGCTACTCTAGATTTAAATTTTGAAAATCAGAGATGAAATAATGGAATGCGTCATAGTGTGACAAGCAATGTATTTGCATCTCCAAGAAATTTACTAAATATAAACATTTCACATGATCTGCTAACAATCTGCAACATAAACGAAAGAATAACAATGCCAACCATAACTATTCTGCAACTTGTAACAATCATAAATCAGTGTAAAGTTCTAATGAAATGGAACTGGAACTGCAGGATGAATAAGGTGTGGTTGTAAATGCAGTGAATTGGATGAGGTAGAAGGTATTATTTTTACCTCTATTCACTGCAGGTGATTTTTAAAGTTTACTTGGCAAATGAAGAAATTGTCTTTAAGGTACAATTATCTGTTGCTGCATGCAGGGTAAAAAGTAATTTCAAAACAACATTTTTCAAACTAGCAAAAGATAGAAACACAAAAAATACGCTAATAATAATTGAGGGTGACATCATTTAAACAGCTTGATTGGTTATATGCAAAGCCCCAGAAGGGGTAAGACAATAACAAAACTGTTTTGCCAGTCTTTGGCAGGAACTTTGCTGCCCTGCAGCTCTTCTTAATAGAGAGGGGACTACACAGAAAGAAGCAACAGGAAGTACACAACCTTAGGTATCGATAGGTAATGAGGTGGATATTAGCCACATCATATTTTAAATTAAGTACATTCCTTTATTGCCTAAAAACATTGTTATGCTATTATTAATCTCATTATATAATAAATTATTTGTCTCCCTAATTAAAAATGATTGTGTATTTCTATTTTTTATTCCATATTAGAAGTGATTCAATAGTAACATGTCTTGTGAAAAGATTTATTTTTGATAAAACAAGTAATAGAAGCTCAAAGAGTTCATGGGGCTCGAAAAGATAGACCCTAAAAGAAGTGGAAATAAATGTTTATATCTCATAAGATGTTCTGGAATGTTTGTACCTCTAGAATGTTCATAAAAGTCTAGTTTTAAAAAATTATATGGTAATGTAAAAGCTATATAAGAAGAAGACTCCAGATTAAAGTCTGTTTCATCAACTTCTCGATTTCTTTATCGATGAAGCAATAACTTATTTGGGATTTATGATATTTGTGAAAAACTTTAACAGCAACCATGCATGAAGTACACAATGTTCAATTATAGGCATTATTTCACGACCAAGTATATAGGAGAAATAATATATAGGGTTGTGATATTCATTTCTTGGTGGACGATTTTTTGAATGAATGTGAAATGACACATAGCTCTATTTTACTTTTAGTAAAACTGGAAATCTATCTATGTGATGATATTGTGAGTTCGTAGAAGTTCAAAATTCTACAGAGCTTGACATCCAATTAGGCAAATAGAACAATGATTCATAGTATCAAGTGTTTTTAATTTCCGATGTTATTGTGAGTTACTATGTTTCTATTAAAATAATTTTTTTAAGAAATGAAACAAATTGTTTAAATTTTAACTACAAGATAATTTGTTTTATGTTATTCCAATTTAATGTTTTGTGTATTGCTTAGTATATTGTAGTGTGCTTAAGTGCTATATTCTATAAAATAAGAATTAAAAAAATAGAAAGTAATTTTATTTTAGAAGTGCATTGATTGAGGTTGTTTTTGAAGAGTTTAGTAATGTATATTTGCTTTCTCCAAACAGTCAAATAGTTAAATACCTTGTGTTTTAATTCTATGATAACATACAAATATTTTCATTAGATTTTGTTTTAGCATATGCATTTCTTATATTTTGTAGCTTAAAAATAATCACTAAAACGAAATATTTCAGTGTCTATTGCATTTAGCCATCAAACATTGCTCAGATTGAAAACATAATAATTTATTTAAGTACGAGGTTTGACAATGTCTAATCAGACCTTTTTTATCTCTATTCCATTAGATTCCTCAAGTGTTCATAATCATTTGTATGTAATTCATATTGATTTCAACCTACACCATGATCATATTGGAGGATTTGGCCAATTGTACCATAGTTAGAATATTGAATTTTATCCACCATGGACTCATACTCAAATGATCAAGCTAATAAATTTTATCCACCATGGACTCATACTCAAATGATCAAGCTAATAAATTTTATCTTTGGGATAATCAGTAGCACCTATTTTAAGTTCTCCTTAGTGTACTCTTCCCCCTTCCTCAATGATAAAGTAGTTTTGTATTTACATGGATCATGTGAGAGATAGAATCTTTCACACCATGTTAAGATATCATATAAGTTCATATTATCACTTCACAAATGATCTAGAGTTTGTTTATCTTCATGCCTAAGATTTCCTTGTTTAGGAGCCAATTAGTTTTATAGGGTCTATCATGCAAATATTGATCTTCATTGAAATGTGTCATCGCATTATAAGGTGGCAATCTTGTTTCATTTCTTGCCACATTGTAAGATAGGTCCTTCACTGCAAGCATCAATTTATCTAGCTTTTGGCCAATAGTGAGAAGCTTGGTTAAGACCCCTCTATCTGGTTGTGTGATATTTATATTTGATATTTTGATATGTTTTCTAGATGACATCATATTATTTCAATATTTATAATGTATTATAGGCTTCTCTCAATGTTTGAGGATTCATGTCCCAGACACAATATCTAATATTGGCATCAAAGGCACCTCAATAGAGAACTACGCATAAAGACTCCTTTCACCTTAGATTAGTAGTACATTCATCATAATCAGTATGAACCTATTATTGAATTCAACTATCATTTCTTTTATACTTTTCTTCATGGTTATGAACTATTCCCATATGTCAATACTACCATATGATATTGGCTTCAAACTATTATTTTGTAATCTTCTCCAAAGATTATACAACTACTTCATCATAACATCCTCATGATACATTTCACACTCATAAGTGACTTTGATGAAGTGCCTCAAATGCACTTATCTTGTGACTACATTGTTACCTTGGAACATTGTTATCTTTCATCTTATTTCAATTAGGATCACATTTAGAAAATTTAGATGCCAAACAAATCCAACTATTTATGTTGACGATGTGGTGTTGTGGGTAGAACATTATGAGCATGGTTCTAGTTTCTATTTTTGGTTCAAACTTCTTAAGCTTGTATTTCAACTTTCCTATCATTTTACTCTTTCCACATGTATTTTAACACATGAAGTTGTTTTCTTAGTTGTCTAATGTCATATGTCAGGTCGATACCTTGATCAATATCCCAGTCTCATGTCAACATCAAAATTAGCTCACATTCTAGCATCATGGAATGAAGTCATGTTTCATTTCATCTGTCAATGTGATGTTGTGAGAAGTGGGATGTTGAATAATAATATGTATTTCCACATTTTGATTTATTATGCTAAAAATTTGCATGTGTGCATCGTAAGATCTATCGTATTTCTTTATCTATAAGTGCATCATGTTGGAGCTAAAAAATCCACCTTGGTTTACACATGCCAACATTTTTATTTATCATCCCATTTTCACCATAAACCTCCATTGATCTTGATTTTTACTGTATTTGACATTAAACATAAAATTTCCTCATGTATATAGCTCTTAAAATAAAGCCTCTAATTATCATTTTTGAAATAATTCCCTTCTTAAGGTACTTCCTCGGTAGCACAAGGTATATCGCCAAGACAATGCCATATCTAAGAAAGCTTCACTATAGTCTCCCCGACAAGATCAATAAAAGGCTGATGAAAATGTCGATGAGACCCTCATGCTTCAAGGTGACATACTCAAATGTCTCTTTGACAAACCAGAGAGCAATATGTCAAAGGGACCTGAATGCTTTGGAGTGAAAAGTTAACTTGTCTCTCCGACAAGATACAGTAATGGCAATACTCTAAAAGATACAAGATCATTTTGCATTCAAGAAATAGAAAACATCTCTCGGACATCGAGAGACTATTATAAAATAAATGGTAAATTACTGACAAAACACGGTTGGTTGAGTACAACGGCAATATCAAAGAGATATCAATGTGTCAAACTGCGAAGTGAAGAAGTCTCTTTGACACCGCAAGAACAAGCGCGAGCAAGATGTCAAAGAGACATAAGGGCATCGAACAGACATTGATAAAAGTCTCTTCAACTTTCTAACAACAGGAACACAGCTACAAGCACATGCTATCAATGAGAATATGGGATATCGAAGAGAGATAACCACAGGTCTCTCTGACACTTTAAAGAGGCAAAAGGCATCGAGAAGACACAAAAGGGGATATTCGGAAGAACACTGTTAAAAGGAAGAAAACGGGTATGTCGAGGAGACATAAGCTCATCGGAAGGAAATGTTCACTAATCTCATCGACATTCAAATGTCAAAGATACAAGGAAGAACTTGAAGTGCAACCATCAAAGAGACCTTGTGGGATCGAAGAGAGAAACTCAAATGTCTCTTCGACATTTTGAAAAGAGATCAGAGACATCGAAAAAAGAAGAGGACATCTTAGACAATATAATTAAGGTCTCTTCGACATTATGAAATGATGTCTCACTCGATTGACATTACTAATGAAGGTCATTTAAGAGACAACTGCCATTAATATTGCAATTAATTAGAAAGGTGGCACAAGCGCCGTTTATGAACCAGAGCTAGTTCAAGAGAGCCAAATCTTGATATACCTGACTCTTAAGAAATCGAAATCACTGCAAATTGTGGCTGAAAATCAAGGAGGCGAAGTTGGATGATAGAAAGCAACTCAGAAACCATGACATCAGTTCAAGTGTCCTTGGCTCAGCTGAATATATTCTATAAAAATTTGCTTGAAGTACTATGTGAATAGGGTTTTGAGATGGATAAAACCCCAAAAAAACCAAAAGTAAAGAGGTAGAAAACATAGGCTAGACCATTAAACCAAGACTTGATAGATCAATGTCTCGGGTCTAGACCAAAATCTAGGAGAACAACTCAATTGAATCCTTCATGTGAAACATTGGAAGACAAACATAAAAATGTTGGAGATGTGTGGACTCCGCAGAGAGGCTATGATCTATTTATATATCACTATAGAAAGAAGTACAGACATAGACCACTCTCAAATCCATGGAACATGAATTTGGCAAAGCTTGTCATGCCTAATGTGTTTGTTAGCATGGAACTAATTAAAGCATTAGCTAAAAACTACAATCGTAAGACGAGGGCAATCTATTCCCATGATGGTTCACAATTTATTATCATAACATGGGATTATATCTGCATGGTTTTTCAATTAGACACATCCCTAAAAAGAAAATTGAGGATAAGAGATCTATTGGAAGAGTATCGAACCATGGATGCAAGTTATAAGAGGTGGAAATTACCTCTGCACAGACCCAAGGGTCCAAGAAACGAACTTAGAAAATTCTCTAGTGATGAGAAACCCCCATTTCCTGTGGATTCATTTGAAGAATACTACTAGTACACCTACTATCTAGCTGGCCAGGTCCTAGTTATTGATGCTTTTGCTGCGATGGCTATAGCTGCCATGGTTTTAGCCACAGATATCGAAAGCCAAGATGCTAGGCCTTATGATTATGCAAAATACTTGTCTGAGGACATTAATACCTCGCTTGCTTCCATTAAGAAGAACAGTGATGCTATCAACTTCAAGCATTATTCTTTGTTCATGCATATGATATTATATGAAGGACAAGCAATGTGAATGTGGGGAGAGGAGTTAAGAATCAAGGATTTGGATAGTGATGAAAATTATAGACCAGTTTAAATGTGGACATCCATATGGGACAGTAGATGTGGGAGATCCCACTATTTATATTTTGAAGAATACTTTGTCAAACCTTTGTATAAGTTGCATGGCCATAAATGCGATTACAATTTGTCCCCAGAGATACAAAGATTCCTCGGACCAAAGGAGAAAAACCCTAAGGGAAAGGTAAACCATAATTGGGGGGATTGGTATGTATTTGAGGATTGTACTGTGATCAAAGTATATGGATTCAAGGCATCCCCATTTTTACTACCTAAGACTGTACCCGACATGGTTGCATACCTTGAAATTGTAAGGCAATTGTCCTATTTAGCCTTCATGCACCTTAAAAGTTATGGAAGGCAATATTTCATGCCTTCTACTCTATGTTTTGGTGACTTTACCATCATTATTGATATAGGGTATGAATCAATTGGCAGCAAAATAGATTAGTATGGCATGTCATTGGGAAATAAGAGGGAGAAATTCAATCCTGAGCACTTTATTTATGATGCCAAGATCTCACAGAGACTGAAGGGATATGAACATGAAATTTTGTGGATGTTGTCATTAGAAATTGTGATGAAACTCAAGTAATGATGAGGAAAGTTGCATACAGCAGAATAGTTATGGCCAAGGCTTGAAGGAGAAGTAATTCCTCAGCTACGCAACTTTTGTAGGAGGGCATGAGTTCCGTACTAGTACCAATACTAGTACTAGTCTCCGGACAACCTTGATTTCAAGTTAGCCTCAATTTCATTCCAGTTGATTTGAATTTTCCAAGATTTCATTATTTTTCATATTTCAGGAGTCAGTGGGGTATTTCATAGATTAGAATTTAAAATTTACACCCACATGAAGTCCACGCACAAGTAGCTAGGTTGGGTGCTGGTTTTTTTGCTCCAACTAGCTCTAAGGTCATATGAATGATCATGGATTGAATTTCATTTAATCCCTTGGTCATGTAGACTTTTAGTCGCAGATCACACCCTACATAGAATGGATTAAAACCAACCCCTCAGTGCCTTAGGCCCCAACCCTTTGACAAGCAGTCACCTAGCCTATGAGGGCCTAGCCGATAGAGGGCTAAGCCCTACCACACACCATTCAAATTTCATAAAAAACACTTGTTAATCAAATGTTTATAACTTGGTCATTTTTGGTCAATTTTTTGAACTTTTATAGTCATTGGAAGGTAACTCCAACATCGCCCTAGTGGTGAAGGTAGAATTTTAAAAAAAATCCTCCAAGGTTCAAGTATAAGCATTCAAAAAAATTCCTCCAAGGTTAAAGTATAAGCATTCAAAGATAACTTTTCTTTTGCAATTTCAACTAGTCAAGTCTTTTGCATTTTTTTATCTTTCCTAAGTGATTTTTATCAAAATCTTATTAGAAAAATCCAATGAATCTATAATTTTTTGTATTTATTTTTCTATAGGATTAAGTAGTTTTTTAATTTTTAACTAACTTTTTTGTCCAAGTCTCTTTCATGTGTTCAAGGATTCAATTTTGAAAAATACTAACTTAAGTGGTTTTGTAGAACTTTTTATTAAAGATATTGATTATATACCTTCTTTTTTTTTATGTGCTTTGTCTTCCCTTTTTGCACTCACATCAAAATTGTGTTAAAATTCATATTCACACTTTGATTTGGACTAATAATTTGCATGTGTTTTTTTAAAACCCATGTATATGTAAGTATGCTCTCCTCTCGCACCCTAAGGTAATCTTGAGGATTAACAATAAGTGTTTCTTTGTTTTATTTTTAGGGGGTCTGTTTAGGGATTTCATCACCCTAAGGGAGGACCTCAACTTTAATGTTCTAATGTAGTATAAATAGCGATGGGAGGACCTCTTGCAAGTTATGATTTTTTCATTCACGTTAACCCCAGAAAAACTTTATACTTGTGGAAGTGAAGAAGGGTTGGTTACCCTCTTCTCCTAGTAGTTTGACTTTCTTGCACTTTCAAACTCATGGATTAGTCCTCATGTACTCTTGTGGTATTTAGAGGAATCCCTAGATAAGCCTTGTATAGCCTAGTTTAAGAATTCTCAATCATTTCTCAGTGTGGTGTGAGTTACAATATCATGCTTTAAGTTACTCACCATGTATCTTCCTAAGCAAAGATAGAAGCTCTTTGGGAAAGGTATAAAAAACCTCCATAGAAAAGGAAAAAGTGACCCCTTGTGTCAATGGATTCCTATCTATCAAATTTTGAAAGATACTTGTGCTTCACACTTATCTTAAGGTATTTTATTGTGTGGTCCTTTACTAAGTTAACACTCCTTTTATTGAATAAATTTAGGTTCTTTTATTGTGTCTTCTTGTTTAAGTATTGTATATACCAAGTGCTTGTTTATAACTCTTCACTACCAAGTTTGAGTCAAGTCTAGTTTGAAATCATTTTTCTTGTTTGATTTTTTTTTCCAATTCATAACCTTTTGAAACATAAAAAGATAAAGCCAAATTTAGTTCAACCATTAACGTAGTGCCTAATTAAATTTTGACTTGTCTCATTATCCAAATTATCCATAACACACCTTTGAATGAAAGGCACACATCCCTTTTTCACTTGTTGTCCACTTGATCATCATGCTAGTCATCCAAGAAGTCACATCCAACATCTTTGAAAACATTAGGATATCCTCAATCATTCTATCATTACTATATTATATCCACCATTCTTATATTCCACATTTGATCATCATACAAATCAAATCATTGGTCATAGTTGAAAGTTATCACTTTTGTATCTTTTAATCATAATCATCAAGTCTTAGTCCAACCTTTGGGACCTTTAGTCATCGTAAGGAAAACTATTTAATCCTTGAAAAATCTACACCAATCTGTAGAATTCCAAAATCAAGTCATAATCAAATTATCCTAAGATCCAAGTGTGTAGAATTAAAAAAAAATCCAAGCTTACTAAGTTGAATCCACATTGTCTACCTAATCATCTATTCCCATCTTTGAGGTCATCCTATCCATCCAAGTTATCCATCTAGACATATTCCACCCAAGTCATTTATCAAGTCCACCCAGGGTTATCTTGTTGACATAATCACCATAACCAGAATCTAAATCATCCAAAAGTTCAAAAATCCAAGCACCTAAATAAATGATGGATCCATCAGCAAAGCCCAAACTCATAATCAAAGCAAGACAAAAGATCATAATCAAGGGAAAATCCAACACCATGATCCCTCTAGATGAAATCCTTTTCCCAAATCAAGCCAAGTATAATGAATAAATGGCATTGTCTATCAATTTCAATATGATACTTATGATGATGATGATGGTCTTATCTACCGAATTGAATATGATCCTTATGATGACGAGGATGGTGTTATCAACCAGCCTGAATATGACCCTTATAATGATACTGATAGCATTGACCAAGACACCATTGATAATATCCTTACTAATCGTCTTTCCATAGATTCCATACATCCCACCATTAACTCCCATATCCTTTAAAACCAAGATTTCCCAAGAAAAAGTTGCTTCATAAACTAATATCAAGGTTGAATCCAAGAATTTCTAACCCATAGATATGGAGGTTGTCTCTTGTGGGCGTGGGTGTGCATATTTTGATACTTCAAGAGAGGCTTGTGTGTTTTTGGTAAAGGTGGGGTAAGCAAACAAATTAATTTTTGAGGTGCTAGGGTGGTTGAGCATGAGTTTAGTAGCAATGTACTAGCAACAAAGGTAGGAAAAGGTTGCAATGCAGATTTTGGCACTAGATTGCCTCTAGGGGTGGTGGAGATATCAACTTGTTCCTAGTTCTCAAAAATTGCTTTTTCTTTTGACATAGTGAAGGAGGGGGAATCCACTGTTCATCTTCATCCAAATCTATAGTGGATTGCCTCTCTACCATCCCTAGGAATGGTGTGATTTAGTATAGCATCTCTACTCTTGACTCTCTTTTTTTCTCTTCTTGAGAAAGTGCATAGAGTTGTAGTGGAGACTAACAAGTACTTACATTTGTAGTACCTTAGTCTCCCTTTCATAGGGTTTGAGAGGAGTCTACAACTTCCTAGGGCTTGGTAGAATAGGCTATTAAAATTGATTGTAACAATTTTAAGATAGTCCTATTGTATATACTTAGTTGAAGAGATGACTAGGGGATTTCCCGATTCCCGATGATATGGATTTTCACCTTGGACTCATGCAACGAACAAATCATTACTATAAGAGTAGACCTACTTCCAAGATACTCTATAACCATGTCCATGTTAACCTTGGACTTATACAATGAATAAATCATCAATACAAGGATAGACCTACTTCTAAGATACTCTAAAACTGATTTGATACATGTCCATATTAGACTTGTGGGCTAAATATTCTAGCACTGGATAGTTAATTCATCCTCTTTAATGAACAATCTTGAACTAAGTATTCTTTGATTTTGATCTTGTGCAAAGAAATTGATATTAATTTGAATGTTTTGTAACAAAAAAAAATACATCATCTTGCTTCATGATTTTGATTATTTGATCTTCATGAGATACCATCATTGGTGACACTTACAATTGTGTGAATTCATACAGTTCTAGTTTCTTAGCAATGTTGTCTCTTTATGGGGTTTTAATTTGGTTACAAAGACAAGCCCCACAATAACTATGAGCACATCTTTCCCTCGAGAGAAACTTTGTGTTGATATGGAAGTATCACAAAACTATTTTGCATATTTAATTTTTAGGATGCTTTTGTCTTTATTTTCTTGGCATTTATTCTCCAAATTAGCTGGAGTTTTCAATTCAGAAAATTGCTTAAAGTTTAAGATTTCTTATATTTCTTTTGTGGTTTTTCTTGTAACTTTTGACTATTGTCTCATTGAGTTCTAACTAAGTTGACGTCACCTATAAATATATAGTTGTGTGACTGAAACTGGAGACCAAGTATTTGTGAAATATGAATCCTTACCAAAACACCAAGTTGGAGACAAAATGGCGACCCTTTGAAGGTAGAAAGATTCTTTTGTAAAGTTTGCATGAGAATACCACCATAACTAGTATTATCTTTAATTCCCTTGAAATCAATTCACATTTTAAAATCAACAATAACGTATTTGTTACTTTTGGATATAAGATTTCTATGGCTACATGTTTTTTACTTGATAGAAACACGAAGGATTTGACATAAAATTAATTCACATGAAAGAGATGGAAATTCATAGTATTTTCATCTGTGGACAGAGGGCTCATTGGGACAATTTATTGTCAATGGAGGAGGAGATGTTAGAACCTATGGAATTCAGCATGGAAAACCTTTCATCAATAATATGATACTAATATGGATCTTTAAATTAATTAAAAAATCACTTGCATCACTATTGACTCAAACCAAAGGCTTAGACATGCCATGCTTGAAAGAGAATAGTAGATTAATCGAGAAGACAATTTTGGACAATTTTAGCTACTATCCATTGTCACATAAATGCTAAATAGTGATAGATTGACTTGAGTGTTGAAAAAAAATTTATATCCTTTATTAGTATAAATTTTGTATATTTACTAATTCATTTTTTATTTAAACTAGTACACTTAAATGAAAACATCGTGTATTTTAAGTCAGACTAGTATTTTTGTTAAAATATAAACAAAGATGAGTATGATGCCAGAGAACCTTGTGTTTTCAACATTAATGAAGGTTGGAAAATAACTCACTTTAATTCTTCCTGCAAGAACATTGTTCATTCCACGGTCCTTGATGCAATCTGCAATATCTTCGAGATCAGCACATCTAACTGCATCCCAATTTACAGAATCCTTGCTATTTGGACACCTTTCTTTTTTAACTGCACAATCATTAAATTCCTTGGCATTTTTTTTTATAGATTCCCAATCAAGTTTCTTCTTGCCGGTTCCTTGGGTCATTTCCATAGCTGCTCTGGCAATGCCACTAGTTTTACTAATAGAGTTTTTGATATAAAAAGGTTTACTAATAAGATTTTTGATATGATTAGCCCTACTGATAGGATCTTTGGTAGAACCAGGTCTCCTGTTACTTCGAGGCTGTTTTGGAACTTTTGAATCAAAAATATCATGTATAGGAGCATCATTTGCAATTAAACTACACTGACAATCAGAAACAACACAGACATGATGTCTTTCTTGACAAGATCTTTGAAGGAAAGTGCATGGAAGGGCTTGACCAAGAGAAGAGTGGCTGATTTTGTTTCCATAAGAAATCTCGTCTCTTGCATGCAAATGGTCATGATTGTGCTCAAAGTGTGCAGACGTCAATCTTTCATTAGTCATTTCAACTGGAATACTTCTCCAACCATCATCTATTTTCATAGTTTCTGCACTTTGCCATATATCAGGTAGCTCTAGGGTTTTCCCACCAAGTCCAAGATCCTCTTGAGCTATCTCCCCCTGAAATGTAGTACCCTTTCCATTTTCTGTTGTGTCATCTTGGACATATTTTTTACATAATTCTGGTACTGTGTTATTCCTTTGTAACAAAATTGTTTCACAAACCTTGTCAGGGAAACCTACCTCCTCCAGAATCATCTCCCTATGAAATTTAACATTTCTTGTCTCATTTTCCGCTTGCAAATTTTCAATTGATGCTACAGATACATCTGGTACTGTTATATGCATTTGTAGGAAAGTTGATTCACAACCCTTGTTAGGGAGACTTGATCCTGGATTTTGAGGGAGCTCAATACTAAGACCTAAATCACTTGGAGTTGTTTCCCCATGAAATTTAGTATTTTCAACATGAGGAAATCGTGAAGCAAGGGATATGAATGCCGAGCTATACAATACATTTAAAACTTGTTAGAATATCATAAAATTAATGGTTACTCTAGAAGAAACTCAAATAATACATCTAAGATTGATAGTAATTTGCACTAAGAAGTTGCTTAAATGCACATCCATATTCAAACTATAGCAATTATAAGCAACTAATTATTTGGGTTCTCAAAGTTTAAATGCTTAATGATTAAAATACCTTGAAAGATGATCAGAAACATTCTGAGTTAGGAATGCTCCAACAACAGAATCCACAACCGATCCTTTCCAAGGTGAGAACTGGCGATTTCCTACATACAATAATACATTCTAACCTCCAATCAATTTTATCTAGACCAAGAGAAATGTATACAATGTTCTAAAATATTTCTCACACAAGAAGGTTTCAATTTTGACACAACTAACTTTCAAGTTCATATGACCCCAGAAGTTCTTTCATTTAAAAAAAATGAAATTAAGAATATATTTTACTGATATCTAAGTCTATTTGCAGAAATATCAATCCACATATTTGCAAATACCACATGCTAGAAAATTCTACAAGTAAATTGTGTATAGCTTATAGGCATTACAAAACATATCATTACTCATCAACAAATCTTGAATAACATTTCTTCTAATTTTTGCACTACTGCCAAATGTGTTAGTTACTAAATTACTTGTTTGACATCAAGTTTCTCATTGATTTATAAATTAGTGCAGTTTACGATTACAAATTTTAATGTGTGAACTTACAAGTGTCATATATTAGACACAAATGAAATGTTTTCTTTACTAATTCTAACATGGACACATCTGTTTCTAGGGTGAAAGTTGTCATCTGAATGCCAAAAATGCATTACAATAATTGTTCGCTATAAAATAAAATACCACTGATTTAACATAAAGAAATATTTTTCCAAAGTGCAAGTTGTGTTTTTCAATGTCAATAAAAAAATACTCTCTCAACTACAAAATAAACACCGCACGTACTTAAACCCATAGAAAAATTTAGTTCATCTATTGACAAAAATGTCACTAAAAAATTCACCAAACATGTTAAGATTCTCAAGAAATTTAATGAAACTGATTTATTACCTTGTAGTACACGCATGCATGCTATGAAACTTTCAGCCCTATTTTTGAATATATTTCTTTCTTGATTCAGCTTTTCTTTCTCATCATCATATGTTTCATTCTGAACCCCTCCCTTTCCTATTAAAAGATTAAAATCTCTCTTTGCCTCTGAATTTAGTAAAACTTTTGGTCGAAACTTTTTTATCTTTAATGTTTCAAAAGAGTCCTCATATGGGATTAGAGCCAGGCATTCTGCACTAGGAATCAAATCATCTTTTCTTTCAAGAGGTATCATTTCTTGCCTATTGTGTAACAGTGTACTGTAGACCTGATCCTCATCAAATGTCAAGTTTTTCAATCTCTCTTGAACTGCATCCAATGTATGCTTAAATAATTTCTTCCGAGGTGACCTTTTCCCTTTGAATTTAACAAGAGGGTTCATAGACACTATTTGCATTGTGAGTGCACTTGCGCTTTCCTCATTCTCTATGTGTTTTTCTGAGATAGTGTGCTGCTTTTTTCGTGCAAGATCTTTTATTTTGGCTTTCTTCTTTCCTCGTGCAAGGACTTTTAACTTAGATTTCTTTTTTTTTTGTGAAATAGCTGAACTGAAAACTTTTGAAAACCCTTCATCTACACTTCGCACATGGTTCCCAAATATCACCTGCATCAATTTCACTTGTTCATAAGCAACACGTGAATTCAACTCTTTATTATTGCATTTGTTTTGTACAAATACACTATTATTCTGAAAACCATCACTTTGAAATCTTAAAAGCTCTGAAGAACCCAACATCTCTCCATTTGTGATAGAGCTCTCATCTGTCACAGAATGAGACGAATCTGATTTTCTTAGGCAGGAATTGTTTAAGGCTTCGTTATTGAATGTTGGAGTTTTTGCCTGGCATTGATTACCTTTGAAATTTACCCCCTTTGGAAGTTTGCTAGTAGTACTGTTAACTTGGATCTTTGACCTTGACTTTTTGACAAAACTAACATCCTTAAGAATTTTAGGGCGATGCCTTCTCTTCTTTGGTTTTTGGGTAGGAACTTTGTTTAAGTCAACCTCATGATCATGTTCTTGCTCAGCTGCTAATAGACCAGATCTGGATTGTAATGTTTGGTCTTGAGGGGCATCATTATCTCCCAAAGTTGGTGAAGCTGCCATGGAAGAAAGCTCAGAAGAGAGTAAATTGATTTGCTTCTCCTTTGAGTGGCCAGCTCTTTCATGCATGCAGAGATTAGGTACCACATTTCCTGCAAATAGTTGATTTGGAATATTGTTTTTCCAAGCTGATGGAGTCAACAGGTCAGTAATAGTTGCTAAATTCTTTGATCCAGCTTTCCTGTGGCTAGCAACACTTGAACTACTAACGTGTAACCTGTCTGTAAATAACAGAAAGACAAAGATAAGATCAGAACACTCACAATCGAAGATAGTTTGCTTCATAAAATATTAAAACTATCACGATGTACATTTTGGTGACTAGTCTATATGCATTATGCTGTTCACAAAACCTGAAAACAATTAGGTCTTGGAATTAAGAGCAATACCTTCATATATGGAAGAAGGGTCAACATTCTCATTATTCAAACGACCAAATGTTTTGCAACATTCATCATTTGACTCAAATAACTGTGTCTCGGAGGAAACATTAACAGCAAGATGCTGGTCTCCATTTATTTTTTCATAACAACAGATCATTTCAGTTCCTTGAACTGGCAATTCACTTGCTTGACTAATTCCTACACAAATGAGTGCTTGTGACATTTCTCTATTACAAATATCAACATCTGATGCCTGAAGTGAAATATCAAGAATGGCATCATGATTTGTAGAAGCAGAATCAGCATTCTCGTCTATCAAATTAATCAATATTTTGTGCCAGTCACTGTTTGGCTCAAATAACTCAGCATTAATCAATGTTTCGCACCAGTCAATATTTGGCTCAAATAACTCAGTAATTGGCTCACGAAGCTCTTGGTTCCCATTTAAATTTTCAGAATCACATACAATCTCAGATACTTGGTTCTTAAATTCACTTGAATCACAATTACCTACAGAAGGGAGTTGTGGAAAAAATTCTCTAGAAAATATATCAGCTGTCGGAATTATATAAGTTGGTAAGTCGACTAAGAAATCGACTTTTCTCTTTTTTATATTAGGCTGTTGTGGTGTGTTGGGACCTTCTATCACATCTGTATATATTATTGCGCTATCCTTGTCACTATCCTGAATTCCAGTCTGGCAGGGGAAAGAACATGGTTCTGGATTTGTTAACAGCTGAGGACATGCATCGGCAATGGTGGAAGACAAAGGGTGGACACGTTTAACTAATTTAGGTGAGCATGATGAAGTTCTGCTTTTCTTAACAGTCCAAGTAGAAAGCCTTGGCAGCTCAATAACTTCAAGCTGCTTTGTCTGCACAATTATTTCCTTTGTAGAATATTCACGACCACTTTTTCTTCTCTCAGGTGGCGAGCCACCTGTTGGCCTTCCCCGGCCCCTTCTGGACATACTTCTGGTGCATACATTCTGCAATAGTGCAATAGTAAATTTTAGTAATGTACAAAATTCAAATAATGTAAATTCGGAACTGCAACCAGGGGTGGCCATTTTTGCAAAAGTAAAATTAGTTAATGATTCGTTTACAACTCTTAGGATTGCTTACCAGAGACTCAATCATACTCGCATTGACACTTTTCACTTGAGAGGCTATTCCATTGTGTTGAAACTTTCTAGTGCATCCATCCTACAACATTGCATCAATAACTGTAGAGTTTTGCACATGTAAGTTCATTAAAGAATTGAAAATAAAAATCAAACGTTTTCACTTCCATCTGCTGAAGTTTCAGGCTCTTAATGACAAAACTCAAGATAAATAAATAGTTTTTAAAAAGCAAGACATTCAGCTTTTATCTTGGGGTTACGTCTTTATGGTTAAGTTTTCCGTTTTATAATAAGCATCGAACTATTTATCTTTGGATAAATCTCATTGATGAGTTGAGAAACTTCTTGGGTTACAACTAACTAATAATGGAAACCATGCCTTTTCTCTTTAGCGTACTCCCAAAGATTCTTATTGAATTGAAATTCAAAGGGTAAGTCAGAGCTTTGGGGCTACAGTGAGTTTGTCCTACAAATTGAACGTGGTGTCAGGAATTGTCAGCTAAAGCTATCATAGGGCATAATTAATGAGTCCCTAAAGCTGTATATACCAACCTCATTGTGAAAGGAGGCTAATTGAAGGAAATATTAAGATTTGTTGTCAGCTGAGCTATCATAGGGAAATAAAAAGTCCCTGAAGGTGCCCACACTAACCTCCTTGTCAAAGGAGGCTTTAATTAAATCGTTGAAACTCTTAAGATGAGCCATCACAGGAGAAGAAATAAGCTCCTAAGGCTGTCTATACTAACCAAATAAGGCTCTTACTTATCATGCTACTCTTAAAGATGAGCCATCACAGGGGAAAGAAAAGGTCCCTAAAGCTGTCTATGCCAATCTCATTGTCAAAGGAAGCTCAAACTTATTAATGATACGAATTCTTTAAAATGGGAAAAAGAATGCAGTCAACTGGAGGCTAGAATCTAAAATCAGAGATTGGAAACCTGGCCATTTTGTTGGAGTTGATCCCTTCTTTCAAGATTAGTGCACAAATCTTACTTGCTGGGTTCCCTAGAAAATAAGAATGCTAATTCAAAATTTTAAGCATCTTGGTAATCTTTAAGCTGCATTTTCTTCAATTATGTCAGAAACAGTGATTCACATAGCTCTCTAAGTACAGGGTAATCGGAGTTAGAACACAGTTCAGAAAGAATAGCAGAAAAACAGATATAGTGGGATTAAACTTACAAAACTAGAAACAACAGCATTCAGTTCAATCATAAAGACCAATGCTTGATCAAAAACATTCCAATGGGGTGGCATGGATTGTCAACAAAAAAACATCCTGTGTAGTTTATGGTAGAAGCAAAGCCAAAGGCAACAATAACAGTTTGCAATCATCAGCAAATTTTTAGTACTTCAAATCTGAAATTAAAAAGGATATAACACTGCACCTTGTGATTTAACCTGCCCTGACTTCTGTCCTCCTTCACACCTCTTGAGGCAGACAGAAACCAGTTAGTTAAAAATTGTTACTCAAGCAAATTACAAGAAGCCATAAGAAAATTATTAGAAACCGTAGGGCTAGGTCTAATTAGGGTTTAGTGATCATAATTTAGTCTCTTTGTATCATCCTAGGTTGGAAAGAAAACAATATTCTTTTTATTAATTATAAGCCGTGACTTTTTCCAGATGCAATTTAAATATAGATTCCTTGTGGATTCTCCGTCCATGCAAATAATATAGAAAACTATTGGATATTTTTTAATATCTATTTAAAACTGAATAAAAAATAAAGTGAAAAGGGATATATTCATTTAGCGTCCATTTGTCTTCATGCATTTCAATACTATTCAACGCTCGTGCATTTGTCTTCTTTGTAAGTGCACGTGTCATTTTATTGTCTGGAACAGGTTACATGCATCCCAAGTTCTTGGAATTATCTACACCGTACACATTTTGGGAATTTGAGCAACTTTAGTAAACGTTTAGTTAGTTTGATATATATTTATATAATATACCAGAAGGAAAATATCCTGAAAAATCTGAGAAGCATCCCGGATCTTGATGAAGAAATTCCGCAATGTTATTCCAAACCCTGGCATCTCCATGGAAACAGCCTTTTTTTAATTTACTGAACAAATGCCTTCCAAAATCTTTGCCCGATCTTTTCCTCAAAACCGTCCTCCACGTCTTCCTTTCTAACAAACACACTACATTTATTCACGGCATGATTAAAAAATAATATTGTTATTTAAAAAAAAAACTATTTAAATATTTATAAAGGCTATGATTTTAAATCAATGGCGAAATTGACACAAATTTTGTACAATTGTAAAAATCAAAAAATTAAAAAATCAAAAAAAAAATATATATATATTAATGATATCTGGTTTTCATAAACTATAATATTGGTCATTATTTTTAGATCTGATTGTGTTTCTGTTCAACCTTGTGAATTACACTCAATGACCCATCATTAAGACAATAAACAGGTAGAATAAAGAGCTAAAGGAGAAAAAATTACTCTCATGGATGGTGGGAAAAAAAATCTTTACAATGATGGATCACGAAAAAATTATAGAGCTAAAAGAGAAAATATTTTGATGGATGGCAGATGGGAAAAAAAATTATTTATGATGGATCAAGAAAAAATTAAAGAGCTAAAGGAGAAAAAATATTCTATGGATGGCGGGAAAAAAATCTTTAAGATGGATCACGGAAAAAAAGTATCACAATGATGGAGAAAAAAAATTCTCATGGATGGCGGGAAAAGAAATCTTTATGATGGATCATGAAAAAAAAGTATGATCAGAAACTCACACGCAGTGATTCAAAAACTCTTAACACAATCATGATGGAGAAAAAATACTCTGATGCATGGCGGGGAAAAAAAATCTTTATGATCGATCATGAAAAAAAAGTATGAGGATCACGAAACTCGGAAACATTGATGAGAAAACTCTAACACAATCAATCCAAAAATAAAGTGAAAAGTTTTAAAATAATCATCCAATATTTATTTAGGTGTTGAAATCTTGTTACTTTTTAAAAAATTAATAACTATAGAAGACAAATAAATCAAATATTTAATTTTGTACAATATTATCCTCTTAAATATACATAAATTTATGATTTAATATATTCATAATTTTATAATATTATAAATTTAGATTTATTATCTCTAGATAACTAGATTGACATGAGGAGTGGAATGTGTTAGAGTATTAATAGAAATTATTGAAGAATTAACAAAAAACAAAAATATAAAATAAATTAAATTAAATAATAAATGTTAAGTAAATAAAATTAACTCTTAAAATAAAAATAAATTAAACAATGTAAAAAAAAGATTTTTAAATTGGGGTGGAGGGCCTAGCTTGATTGGCTAAAGCATCATGTTTCAAGCACGAGGTCTAGTCTCCCCTTTGTCCTTGTGGTACAGGAGGGCATGTCATGCCAACGTCACCGGTCATGTGAAAAAAGTGGGTAGAGTTTTTTTGCTTGTCTTTCCTATGCTGAAATTTTCTAACCAAAAGAGCTTCATCCCATGCAATATCATTTGTGTTGAACTTGACAAGTTTATCACTATTTAACCTTAGAAAATGATCTATGTTAAATTTGATTTCTTCAAAGATCTAAAGCAAATGGTTGATCTATAGATGAACTACATGAGACACACTCAATATGTTCTCTATCTAAATTTTCCCAATACTTGCTATTGTTGTCAATCTTCTAAGCATAAGATACAAAAATGCCCTTTGATTACTCTCCTAACAAATTGTCACACAACCAACTACTAATAACCCACCTCCTACAAAAAAAAGGATGGATGGTAAACTATGGTTAGTCACAAAGCCAAGACTAGTAGCAACCTGATGAGGCTAAACCTAAGCCCTTAACTGGCAATGGTGCCCAACAATCAAAAAATCAAGGTGCAATTTCAAAACCTCAAACAAGAAAATTAGTTGTTTAATCCCATTTGGAGACATCTAAGGAGGTAAATAAGTTGAAATTCACCATATCAATGCTAGCAATGTCAATTTTATCATCTCAAATGGATACCAATGCCTACTACACTTCTCAATTGCAATGGTTTGGCAGAGATCATATAACCCACCTAGGTGATTCTAGAAGAAAGTGAATATGTGCCAAACAAATAGTGGATTAACAAACCTTTCATTTAGATGGGTATTTTTTATTCAAAGGAGGATTTTTTGTAGAATAGTTAGTCAACTCTTGACGAGATGGATAGTGAGGAAATGGTCATCAACACTTGCTCATGAATTTTATAGTGTGGAATGTTTGACGTTTGATGAACCTCCCAAGGAAGTATCATGTGTGCAACACTCAATAAAGATTTTTTAAGTTTGAACATTATTTGTTTATTGAAAGTAAATATTTTTTATTTTTTTCTTTCTAATGCATGTTGTGTTACTTGGTATGTTAATCATTTTTTGTGTAGTAATCATGAAATGGGTCAATGATGGTGTTCTCACATTTATCTCTTTTGTATGGTATTTACATTTAGTTGACTAGGGATGTGATACCACCAATTGAGTGTTGTGGGTTATTTTTAACAGTAATAATCATTCAATTAGAGGTATTAATGTTTATATCTCCAATGAGTATTATTGAATGATCTTCTCTTTGGAGATGAATTGTAGATTCAATACTTTCCACCACTTGGCTTTTGTGTGGGGATTATAATATGATTGAGATGGCCTATGACAAATGTGGGCCTTCATTTATGACACAGACAACTAGTGAATGAGAGTATATGTGCAATAAATTATGGCTAAATTGATCTTAATCATGACTATGATCATGATTATATGATGTAGCACACATAGAGTAACTTTTCAAAGTGGGTGTTGATAGAGTCTACAAGACACTTGATAGAGCCATATAGTTAACCTAGACTTTCTTTTCCTTTTGCAACTATTTTTTCCTATTATTGAACCCTTGTCAAATATCCTTTTAGGCCACTATCCATTACTATTTTGTATTGAATGGAAACTTTTCAAATCCAAGGCCATGAGAACTTATTTATTTAAACATGTCAATGTTATCACATAAGTCCATGTTGGTACACATTCAATATATATGGAGTTTCGATCCACATCCCATGCATGAGACATATTGGAATGCATAGTGGGATGATGTTATCAAATACACATCTTATTTCCTCTTCATTTATGGACACTAACTTGGATATTTATGACATTTCTCCTATGATTCCACAACATTGGAGCTCCACCAAACCACCTCTAGTTTTGAGGTACAAATTTTTATTTGGTTATATGCAATTGCATGTTTCCAAACTTTTCTGCTATAAGTTATTTATTGATTTTCATTCAATGTGAGGTGACCAAATCAAACTTGGCTTCAGTAGGATAAAATTGGAGAAAAGGTTTTCAAAGAATTATTCTAAGAAATGTGAGCTTGTCACACATCCCAAGCTATTAAAAAAAAGGATGGTTAGGATCTTTTAAAAAAAAATATCACAACCTTTAAGACTTTGTCTCGAACTATGAGAAACTCTTTGCTACCCAAGAAGATGTTGCATGTATGAAGTTGTTGTCATTGATGTCAACAAGCTTGTGTTTTCATTGGTGTCAACTGTGTAGTGGTCGAGAAAGATTGTTGTTTTATGTGTTGAATATGTTGTGGATATTGAGAAATTTTATAGAAAAAGGAAACAATGTGTTGCAGTATTGATCTATGTTGCAGAGGTGTGTTATGGTTTTGCTCTGCATTTCTTCTATGGTGAAGATCTGCTTGTGTGGTTTGGATATTTTGGTTAAATATGTTCAAAATGTTATATTTGAGAGCTGGTATGTTGGATCATTGTACAGTAGAAGTTGTGTTCACCAGTGTGACTAAGTATTGCAAAGGTGTTTGGGAGAAATGTTTTTTCTCCTTAGTTATGCTTTAGGTCTTTTTATTCTTAAGGTGTGTTGATAGTGTTGGTCTCTTGCCTATGTCAAGAGGATTTAAGGTTTGGTGCTTCAGAAGATAATTTTTCAAGTAACAGTGTTGGAAGTGTTGTCTAGAGGTACTGGATTTGTACATTCTTGAGGTGAAGTTTGTTGTGAAGGAGTTTGATGGATTTCAAGGAGCTTGAGGAATATTCTATATTGTGTTCAAGCATGGAGTGTGGTTCACAAGTCATCTTTGAGTTTGATGAAACATGTACTTAACTAATTAATGTTGTTTGCATGGGTAATGACTAACCTAGTGTTTACACTACATGTGAAGGATAAATATTATTTGTGGTAGCATGTGTTTAAGTGGTGTTGTTGAATTGGGCCCCACTTAAGTTTTGAAGTGGTCTGCATTCACTTCTATCTGCCATGGAAGTTTTTTGGCGCTGACCTAATTTGAATTTGCACATTTGAGGTGCATTGTTGACCTTAGAGAGGGTGTCAAGGTTGAGGATAGTATAAGTATGATTTGAATTGTTGAAGGAGGTTAAGATAGATGAAATATAGATGAATGTGTGAAATGTATGATGCGAGTGATGTGAAATTGAGTAAAACAGTGCAAAATTTTGAGTGTTGGATTACCAGGTGCAGTGAGCAGGTGTAACATACTGTGAAGGTGTTGGAGCTATTGTGGTGGAACCTTTGTTGTGTTGAGATCATGTTCTTTGTGTAACATTTCTTCTCCATCTTATTTTCATACTCCAGTAGTGAGCCTTGGTTGTGAGCCTTTCTAAACAGTGTGTCATATTCTAGTAGTGAGCCCTTGTACCAGTTTTTGTAATTACTTATATTGTGAGCTAATACTCACTGTGGTTTTTTCCTCATTGGGTTTCCAAGTAAATCTGGTGTTCTCTTGTGTTTGGTGATGAGTTGTTTAAGTTTTTGGTATATGATTTTCATGTTAAAACTTCATAAAATATTAAGGGTTTAATGGATGCATGTGGATCTAAATTTTAGTAAGGGTTTTGATGTTTTGATAAGTTGCAACTAATTCACCCCTCCTCTCAATTTCCTTGTTCATTCAACAATTTCTATCAGAGCAAGGTTCTTTGGAGAAAAGCTTAACAGCTTGAGGTAGATCTGGGATGGTGAACAAGAAAGAGATCCCTATGTTTGATGGCACAAACTATGCATTCTAGAAAGTGAAGATGGAAGGCTATCCAGTTTACCTTGGATTTAATGCTTTTGCAAGCAGTGAAAACTAATTACACTATACTTGCAAATGGACCCAACATAATTGATAAGATCAAGGCCTATGAAACAAATGGTAAAGTAATGTTTGTTCTTTTGAGTAGTCTTGCAAATTCTAAATTAGTGAAAGTTATGGATTTGAAAACTACTAAAGAAATTTGGGATAAGTTGGAAAGTATTTATGGAGGAGATATTATGTTCAAACAAGCTAAGATGCAAAATACGAAGACACAATTTGAGAACCCATGAATGTCTAAAGAAGATAATATCACAAGCTACATGGAGAAAGTTGATGAAATTGTCAGTGTAATCAGAGGTCTTGGAGGAAAGGTTAAAGAGGCTAAAGTGGTAAAGAAAATTCTTATCTAACCCCTACTAAAGCTTATAGTTATAAAGTTGCTACTATTGAGGAATATCAAAACCTAGATTAGTATTCTAGAGATCAATTGTATGGCTCTTTAACTTCATTTGAAATGTGAGAGTTTGGTACTAATAATGGTGCAAAGATTGATACTTCTTTTAAGGCTACTAAAACAAAGAAGATTGAAGAACTAGTTTAGGAAGATACTGATGATGTGGAGGCTAACTTTGTGAGAAGGATGAGAATATGTACTAGTAAGTATCAAGGTAAATTACCTTTCAAATGTTTCAATTGTGGACAAATAGGTCATTGTGTTTCAAGACACCCAAACAAAATTGTGAATGACAAAAACAAGGAGAATAAAGGTAAGAAAGTTAAGAAAAGCTATTGTGTTATAGAAGATGCTGGTATTTCTAATGATGAATTTGATTATGGAGATCCTAATGATGATGAATGCTTGTTATTGGCTTTAAAAGATGAATCTGTTTCTACTAACTTTGAAGGATGTATGAAGGAAAGTTCTCTAGAGACAAAGGTTAAGACTAGAGATTGTACTTTGGTATCTACTTTTCATGTTAGACAAGATAAGAATTATTGGATCATTGATAGTGGATGCTCAAATCATATGACTGGAGGCAAGAGTAAGTTTTTTAAACTTGAAAAATATGATGGAGTAGTTGTTAGATTTGGAGATGATTTATGTGCTAAGATTTGTCCAGAATAAGTTCAATCAATTTTTATGGCAAGTATAATACTGATGATGTTTACTATGTCAAGGGTTTAAGGCATAACCTTTTGAGTGTTGGAAAAATGTGTAGCAAGGGATATAATCTTATGTTTCAAGATGATGGATGTGAGATTAAAAAAGGGTATGAAACTATGATTGTTGTTGGAAAGAAGATATAGATGGAAATTATCTTTATCAACTCAAGGGTATTGATGGTCATTGTTTTATGACTCATATTAATGAAAGCTAGTTATGGCACAAGAGGATGTATCGTGCATCAATTTTGAAAATTTGGATAGGATCAGTTCAGTTCAAGCAATGTAATATTTTCCAAGGATTACAAATACTATCAATTATATCTACAAGGAATGTTATATTGGAAAAAAACAAGGAGAATTTTTAACAGTAAAGAACAATCTTCTATTGGATTGTTGGAATTGGTGCATATAGACCTTTGTGGTTCTACAAGAGTGAGAAGTCTATAAGGTGACATGTATTTTATTCTTTTGATTGATGAATATTCTAGAATGACATGGGTTACTTTTCCAAGAGAAAAATCTAAAGCCCTAGATAGATTCAAAGCATTTAACGTTATGGTTGAGGATGAAATGGATTTGAAGACAAAATGTTTGAGTTTTGATAGAGATGGAGAATTCACCTCTAATGAATTTAACATGTTTTGTGAGAATCATAGCACAAAGAGGCATTTTTCTTCCCCTAGAATCCCTCAAAAAAATGGAGTGGTTGAAAGGAAAAATAGGACTATTCAAGAATCTACAAGGACTATGATGGAAGAAGCTGACCTATTAAAGGTCTACTAGAGAGAAGTAATACATATTATTGTTTACATATACTTAATAGCGTTCAAGCAAAAGCAAACAACACTAAGAGTCCTTATGAGTTGTTGTATGGGAGGATCCCTACTATTAGGTACTTTAGAGTGTTTGGAAGAAAATTCCATATCATAAGAGATAAAGAAAACTTAGGAAAGTTTGAAGCAAGGTCTGATGAAGGAATCTTCCTTGGATATTCTACTAAAAGAAAAGCTTACACATGTTACAATAAAAGATTGAGAAAGATTGTTGATAGTGAAAGTGTCAAAGTAGATGAAGATCTATAGAATTTAGTGGTGATAGATGGATATGAATTGGGTGAACCTACCTGTGGAGAAGAAGAAGAAAAAGCTAAGGAACATGAAGCACAAGATGAAGAGAAAGAAGCTCTAGAAAAAAACCCTAAACCCCCTAAGTATGTATAGAGAAATCATTATGAAGAACAGATCATTGGAGACAAAATCAAAGGTGTGTTGGAAAGAAGACGAGTTGTTGAAGCAGAGATAAATCTATGTTTACTTTCTATAGTTGAACCTAAGACAATGATTGAGGCATGCAAAGATGAACATTGGATGAAAGATATGGAAGAACTTATGCAAATTGAAAAGAATCAAACTTTGAAACTTGTCCCAAGACCAACAAACAAGAACATAATTGGATCTAAGTGGGTGTTTAGAAAAAAACTAAATGAGAATGGAGAAGTGGTAAGATACAAGGCAAGGCTTGTGTGTAAAGGCTATATACAAGTTGAAGGAATAGAATTTGAGGAGACATTTTCTCTGGTGCCCAAAATGGAAGCAATCAAGATGTTTTTGGCTTTTGCAACATATAAGGATTTTAAAGTTTATTAAGTGGATGTGAAGTGTGCTTTCTTGAATGGAGAGTTGGAAGAATAAGTATACATGGAACAACTGGAAGGATTTCTATTGTTAGATAAACCTAATATGGTTTGCAGATTGATGAAGGCATTGTATGGATTGAAGCAAGCTCCTAGAGCTTGGTATGCAAGGTTGGATAAGTATTTGGTAAAACAAGGATTCAATCAAGGTGTCACAGATAGTAACCTTTACTTTAAGGTAGAGAAAGATCAAATCTTGATTGTAGTTGTGTATGTTGATGACATGATTTTTGGAGGAAATGAAGCTACTTGTAAGAAGTTTGCAGAAGATATACAAAAAGAGTTTGAGATGTCTATGTTTGGGAGATGAACTTCTTCCTTGGGCTACAAATAAATCAAACAAATAAAGGCATATTCATTTCATAGTCAAAGTATGTCAAAGAAATATTGAAGAATTTTGGAATGGAAGACTCCAAATTGGTATGTACCCCTACGGTTAGTAGTTGCAAACTGAGCAAGAATGGTGAATCCCCTAAGACTGATCAGAGAAATTATAGATCTATGATTGGTGGACTACTATATCTAACTGCTACTAGATCGGATATCATGCATGTAGTTTTTCTTTTGGCTAGATTTCAAGAATATCCTAGAGAGTCACATGTTGCAACAGTGAAGATGATATTCAGATACCTAAAAGGAACTCCAAATGATGGCTTATGGCATCCAAAGGATATTAATTTCACATTGAGTGCTTACATAGATGAAAATTGGGTTTGTTGTGTGGATGATAGAAAAAGTACAAGTGGTGGTGCATTCTTTCTTGGATGTAGATTGGTGTCATGGGGTGATCCCACAATAGTGGTTTACACTTTTTGGGACATTCTATTTTTTGTTGAAATCACATATATTTAGAAAATACAATGATTTAAGCCTTTAAAAGTTCCATTTAAAGGATTCCAATTGAAGAGGGTTTTATCAAACCACCTTAGATCAAACCCCCTTGGATAGAATCCCACTAGTTTTAAACCATACCTATAACAAAGTCTCCTTTATACCTATCAAAATGTTGATAAAAAACTAGTTTTGATTTACCTTTTCGAGGATCAAATGAATTATATAAAATTTATTTTTTGTAAGTGTATGGTCTTTATTATAAGCTTCCCAAAAAGTATAATTTTAAATATATTTAATTTTATCATTATATTTATTTTTTATTTCTCGTGAATATAGGTTTTTCATCGAAAATCAAGCTCTTTGTTTTGCACATGTGGAAAAATAGAAAATTATCAAAAAAAAATTGAAAAATATCAATGCACTAGATATTGATGTCTTCAATCCAACAAAAAAAAAAGGATTTTGATACATACAAAAAAAGGTATGTCTTAGCTAGCAAATCATGTATGAATTGCAACTAGTTTGACTTTGAAACTTAATTAAGGAAAAAATATTCATTGAAATGCTATGAAATCACTTTCATGCACTAGATATCGTAGTTATGAATCTAAATTCAAAAAAAATAAAATTTTATCCTTCATAGAATTTTTTTTATATGTTAGCCAGTAATGCCGCTCTTTAAAAATGGTGTTTACTATTAAAAACTAGTTTTTGAAGGAGATGGTAAAATAACAACAATTTGATTCCAAAATTTTTTAAAATTATTTAGAATCTACAAACAAAATGTCACAAATCATAAGTTTGCATCATCTTTAAATTCCTCACGGTTTAGCCGCTATAAGTGCTCAAAGTGAAGATTTAGTTAAAAAAATATGTTCAATGTTCAATTTAGCCAAAAATTGTAAACCAGTATTGTGGGATCACCCCATGGCTAAGTAAGAAACAAGATTCAATTTCTTTATCTACTAAAGATGTTGAGTATATTGTAGAAACATCTTGTTGCACACAAGTGTTGTGGATGAGGAAAACATTGAAGGATACCCTAGAGTGGTGTATGATGAGCCTATTTCTATCTTTTGTGACAATACAAGTGCAATAAACATTTCAAAGAATCCAGTGATGCATTTAAGGACAAAACATATTTCAATCAAATATCACTTTCTAAGAGAGAAGGAGAATGAAGTGAAGCTTGAATATGTACCTACAAAGGATCAAATTGTTGACATATTCACTAAGGCTCTTCCTAAGGATACATTTGAGTATCTCTGGGAGAAGTTAGGGGTTATTGCCCCTCCTTTGAATTAGATGCATTAGTCCAGTGGATCTCATGATTCATCCCTTATTCTAGACTAATGTTGGTGGCTACCTCTCAAGGGAATAGGTAGTAACATTGTTGTAGTATGGAGTGAATGTTGTCATTATGTAGAGTTTGTTGATTTGGTATAGATTGTTGTGTGCTTCTAAGGGGGAGTATTCAGAGCAGTAGCAAGTATCTTGGTTCAATGTAAAATGGGGACAACAATGCAAAACATTTTTTCCTTTTCCATTGATGTCAAAGGAGGAGAGTGAATCATGTGAAAAAGGTTGAGCTAGAGAGAGAATCACGTGAAAAAGTGCAAGATATCAAGGGGGAGAAAGTTGTGTAGGTTGTTTAATCATTAAAAAGAAAAGGATATTTTTCTTTGATGGTTTTTCACATCTTGTGTTGTCATAAATGAAGAAGGGGGAGATTGTTGCAAGTATGAAGTTGTTGTCACTGGTGTGAACTATATAGTGGTCAAGAAATATTATTGTTGTATGTGTTGAATATGTTGTGGATATTGAGAAATTTGATAAAAAGACGAAACAATGTATTGTAGTATTAATCTGTGTTGTAAAGGTGTGTTTTGGTTTTGCTCCGTATTTCTTCTAGGTTGAAGATCTACTTGTGTGGTTTGGATATATTGGTTATAGATGTTCAAATATGTTATATTCATGAGCTGGTATGTTGTATTTTTGTACAGTAAAATTTGTGTTCACCAATGTGTGACTAAGTATTGCAGAGGTGTCTGGGAGAAAAAAAATTTCTCCGCGTTTCTCCATAGTTATGCTTTAGGCCTTGCAATTTCAAAGGTGTGTTGATGGTGTTGGTCTCTTGCCTATGTTAAGAGGATTTAAGGTTTGGTGCTTTAGAAGAAATTTTCAAGTAATAGTGTTCACAAGGTTGTCTAGATGTATTGGACTTGTACATTCTTCAGGTGAAGTTTGTTGCAAACGAGTTTGATGGATTTTAGGGTGTTTGAGGAACATTCTAGTTTGTGTTCAAGTGTGGAGTTTGGTTCACAAGCCATATTTGATTTTGATGAAATGTGTACTTAAATAATTAATGGTGTTTTCATGGGTAACAACCGACTTGGTGTTTACACTACATGCGAAGGATAAATATTGTTTATGGTAGCATGTGTTTAAGTGGTGTTGTTGATTTGGATCCCAATTAAGTTTTGAAGTGGTATGCATTCACTTCTATCTGACATTTGAATTTTCATGTTTGAGGTGAATTTCCAACCTTGGAGAGGGTTTCAAGGTTGAGGATAGTATAAGTATGAGTTGAACTATTGAAGGAGGTTAAGATAGATGCAAGATAGATGAGTGTGTGAAGTGTACGATGCTAGTGATGTGAAATTGAGCAGAGCAGTGCAAACTTTCAAGTGTTGGATTATTGAATGCAGTGAGCAGAAGGTGTCTACAATCATTCAAACAAAATACAAAGGTGTTGGAGCTATTGTGGTGGAATCTTTGTTACATTGAGATCATGTTCTCTATGTAACATTTCTTCTCTATCTTCTTTTTGTACTCCAGCAATGAGCCTTAGTTGTGAGTCTTTTTGGACAATGTGTCATATTCTGGTAGTGAGCCCTTGTACCAAATTTTTCAATTACTTATATTATGAGCTAATCATCACTATGGTTTTTCCCTCATTGGGTTTTCCATGTAAATTTGGTGTTCTCTTGTGTTTGTTGTTTAGTTGTTTAAGTTTTTGTTATATGCTTTTCATGTTAAAACTTCATAACAAATTAAGGGTTTAATGAATGAATGTGAATTTGAATGTTAATTAGGGTTTTGATGTTTTGATAAGTTACAACTAATTAACCCCCTCTCATTTGTCTTTTTCATTCAGCAAAAGATACACTTGAACAAAATATTACTATACAATAATACTTAAATGTGGTTTCTTATCAAGTTTCTACATATCAACATATTTATTGTTTTCAACTACTCACAGAGGAAGATTTGCATGAGGTTGTGTTCTCTATGTCAAATGATAAAGCTCCTAGGTTGGATGATATAAATATATTTGAGATAATATGGATGCAAATTTTCATAAAGTATGCCTTGAAGAATTTCATCGTAATTCACTACTGAACTTAATTAACAAGGGAAATATTAAGTTCATTTATCTAAAGATGATAACTTGGAGAATATATGAAATTTACACTTCATAATCTTGTTGAGTGTGTCCCACCTAACTACTAACAAATCCTATGCCTCAAGTTTTGACCTCTTCTTTCTTGGCTAATCCTCCCTAAATTGGTTCCATTGCTATCGTGCATCTGAAACAACATTTTTTGTTTATGAAGGGACACAATGGGATTGATGCTCCTCACAACCTATAATGTTTTTTAAAATTTAATTTTCCAAGGCTTATGACCATATTTAGTGGCCGTTTATTCTTGTCATACTTTAGTCTTTGTGTTTTGGACCTTGTTTTAAGCATTCATTTAAGATGTTTTTTATAGATACTTCTACTTTCACCACTATTAACAACTGCCATCCTAATTATTGTGGGCTCTTCCTTTATATTTTCTTAGGTTTCCATTTATCCCTTTCACTTTATATGCTTGTTTTTTAAGGCTCTATCTATCTTTTGACCCATGTGATCTTCTAGAAGCTAGTTATGGGTATTGTCTTGCCTAGTTCATCTAACCAACTCGTCAATGACTAGTCTCTAGATTACTCATTTCTTAATTTAATTTAAGAAGACAACATCAACCAATATTTTAAGTGCCTTAACATATTCTACGAGGCCTCAAGTTCAATTATTTAACTATAGAATAGTCAATGTTACAGGCAATCTTTCCTACGTAAGCCTAGTTGGTTAGATTTTTTATTGGAAATAGATTTGATCATGTGGGGAATTTTTTAGACTTCTTAGCATCCCCTTTACTTTTTAGGCCTCTCTTATTACCTTATGATAATTTTTTGTATCCAAAATTATAAAAATCTATTTTATTGAGTTAGCCTCTCTCTTTAGCTAGTAAATTTTAGGCATGCTTTAAAATTTTGGCTATTACTCATGTTTATTATTCCTCTTATTATAAGTCTCTTTTAAGGCTTCCTACTTAAAATTTGAATTTTTTCTTAAAAAAAATTGGGTCTCTCTTTTGAAGACAATAAATTGTTTCACCATGTGGCTTAAAAATATAATTCTCTCTCTCAATGATGAGGGTTCAATATTATTTTCAACTCAATATCAAGGCCTACCACTTTGTGTAAAATAGATTATTAAGGCCTCGGAGAAGGTGATGATAACTAGAATGTTCTTATTCAACATTATATTCATTTGGAGTGCCCTCTAGGCATCTAGCTTGGAAAGGAATTTGGATTCATATTGTCTTCACTATGATAGAACCCATTTATATATGTAGCCACCTAAAATTTGACCATACTTGACCACACTTGATTTTACCTATCCTAGCCTATTTTATGCCATTAATTAAATATTTATTTATTTAATTAATTAAGCCTTCACCTTTATCCACCATTTTAATTAAATAAATATTTCTTATTTATTTTATTTATTTATTTATCCTTCACCTTTATCCCCCACTCTAATTAAATAATTTTTTTTTAATTAATTAATTAATTTATCATTCACTTTTATCCCACCTTATTTTATTCATTAATTAATTAAATATTATTTAATTAATTAATTTAACCTTCACCTTTATCCCCCATATTAACTAGATAAATTGTATTTATTATTTATTTAATTGATTTATCCTTCCACATCACCTTTCTTCAATAATTAATTAAATATTTTTATTATTAAGTACTAAGTCACATGACTAACTAAGACTTTGTCTAGATTCATCAAACCTAGACACTTGCCACAAAAGTCAAACTAACTTTTCATCTCATCCATCCATTTCATACTACATCTCCAAATCTCAAACATTCGCATAAGGATGTTGCCCTACTCAAATCCTAAACCTAGCCCTTATCACTCATGTGACACTTGTCACATGACAACTTTGATCCAAACCCTAATCTATGATCAATCCTAGCCATCCATTAACCAATCCATCTAGGCCCTTGATTTACCTTGTGAAAATTCTATAAATAAGAGGCCGCTTGATCATCTTCCATCTTCATATATGTATGTTGTCCAAATCTCTATTGAATCTCTCTTCATCATAGCCTTATGCTATTTCATTTTCTCTCTAACCCATCTTCATTGTTCCCTTATGCTATCCATTTAATCATTCAATAATCTTAATGATAACATCATGTTGTTGGATTTATAAGAAACCACATTACATAAATGCATCAAAAGAGCACATCATGAGCACGTTTGGCACAACTCTTCTTATAGCTTAATCCAAGAAGAAAGAAGTGAACAAAGTAAAAGGTTCCATTCGCATACATTGAATATTTATGCCATTTCTCTTATTCATTTCATTGTATTCATTTTGGCATTCTTGATGGGACTCCCATACCTATTTAATCCTTGGTTTTGAAGGTTATTTTTGACCCCATCTTTTTGGTTTTTTATTTTTTTGAGAAAAAAAAATGAAACTATCTTTTGTAGGTTGAAGGAAAAACCTTAGGTTTTTAAAGATTTCATCATATCTTTCAAAGAATTATGATTTTTCTGTAACTTTTTTTTTAGAATTATGAAAAGCATGAGCCACAAGATCAAACAATGAACAAAGACACCTTCTACAAAAGAAAGATGCAAAGAATAATATGTTATATCTTCAACTAGATAAAGCTATAAAATTGTTGGGATATGATGTTGTACACCATTGCATAAACTGTTATATTATAATGTTGTAATTAAATAATTATTTGGTTGTGATGCACCTAGTAGGTGTGGTTAATCACACTAGGTAATTATTTGGGGACCACTTTATGTTGTATTGTAACATTGTATTATTATTTAATGTGTGGGAGACATGTGATAACAATTTAATATTGGGGAAATATTTAAAAAGTGATAACTTACTACGCAATATTAAATAAGGGGTTATTGGTTTTATGTTCACATGGTTTTATCTTACCACTTGGTTGTATTTGTGTGCTCTTATATCTATAAAGAAAGCACATGTTTAGTGGTTAAGGTTGGATAGGTGAGTGGGTTGTCATTATTGAGTCTTTACAAGGAGTGCATATGTGAAGTATGACATGGGATGTGTGGATTCATGCTTGGACACATGAGGATGCATTGGAGAGGCTTGATGCTTCAAAGCTATTTATTGTAATTCTCGTATGTTTTATTCTTGAATAATAGATGGAGTATAGATGCTTTTGGAGACTGGGTTTTTCCCAAGGTATATCTTGTGTTATTGTTGGTGTAAATAAAGTCTTGTACCTAATCAATTCATTACGAGGGACTTATTTACATCTTAAGTTTACTTAGGCCCTAGGAAGGAATCTTTCTAGAAGGTGTTGTTATTAGTTGTTATCTTATATTTTGACGTGTAACACATGTGAACCTAGGTAAGTGTGATAAGTTGTCTCATGTCATATGATCAAGACTCTTGTCATAATCCTATGACATCTTGTATCTCACCTTGGCTATATAACCAAGGGGTTTCTACTACATTGTATACACATCCATTGAATCATAATTGATAATAATATAGTTTATTCTTGTCATATTCATATTCTCTCTCTTGTGCTTTCCATTTGGCCTCTATATTTTGGTAGGCTATCTCCATAGCCAATTCTAACAGTTATCTTGTGGCTTGTCTATTTTGATCTATGCATTATGGTTACTTGTATGCATGTTTATCTCCCATGGGGTTATGTAGGAAATGGATTAAGATTGTGGGTTGAATGCATTATTTCCTAACAAGAATGAACCTCAATAGTTTTCAAGGAGATCATGAGTTCTCAAAAGGTTATCAAAAGGTTATGCTAATATAATGAGGGTTGAGTGATTTATAGAGTAACCCTAAATGATAAAAGTATTAGATGATGACAAGTGTCAAAATCACATGCGATGAGACATAATGATCTAATAATAGCTCACTTCAATTAACATAAAAAAGCACTCCTAAGTTTAGCTTAAGTGCGTGAGAATACATTAGCATAATAATTAACACGATTACTATAACATGTTCAAATGGAGTTTGTAGATGATCTCAGAAGACTATAATAAAAAATTAGATCTTGATGATCAATAGTTAGTGAGTTATGGTTTGTTTATGGGTTTTCATAAATCTAGTTTTCAAGTCACAAATCAATGAAATTTTTCGAAAAAATGTATTTCTAGAAATCCATCAAAAATTCAATAAAGGTCTATTCTTTAAATTTTCATTTTTTAGGTAAAAAGATGAAATGATCAAATCTATTTAAACTAGGGATTTTTCATAAATATACTTTTTAGGGCATAAATTGTTGATTTTTAAAATATTGTTGCATTGTTGGAAAGCTCTCAAATTTTTAGTAGGGGTTTATTATTTTTATTTTTGGGGCCAAAAATACTGCAAAATAATGAGATCTAGTTGACTACGTGTGTTGGAGTTGGGAATAATCAACTCCATGACTCCCAAAGATCACCTGCAATCAAACACCTATCATAAAAAGAGAGAATAGAAAAGCTATGGAAGCCAAGAGTTATTGATCTGAAAAAGCATCAATCATTTATGAATGTGCATCTTAATGATTCTACAATAAAGAATCCTTATAAAAGGATAATTTACCTAGAAACCCTAGGTGAGGATAATACGAGATCATGACATGTGTCCTCATCAAATGGCATGAGACATAAAAAGAACATGACCTAAGTAAACTTAAGTAATTAGAGGAAAAGGAGCCTAATAATTAAATAATTAATTAATTATAAAATACCTTTTACTCTAACATCCTCCTTAAGTAAAACTTAGGGAGAAGCTCAAACCTCTAAAGATGAATGTGTGATGGGTCCTGACAAACAAGGCATGGTGAGGTACCCATGTATAAATAAAATATCTCTCAAAGCTAGAGAAAAGGAGAAAAAACTTGTGAGAGAAGACTCCTCTCCAAAAGAGAGAAATACAAGTTAAGAACTAAAGAAGGCTCCAAAAAAGGGTGGAGGATTGAGAAGCCTCCAAAATAAAAGTGAAGGAGGAAGAAACCTCCAACCAGGATTTTCCCAAAAGAGTAGGAACAAAGGATGAACATGAAGAGCACAATTGAAGCATGAAGAATTTACAAAAATTGTAAAGTAATTATTGTTATAATGTTGAAAGAAGAACCTCCTCTAAAATTGTGTGCAATGTTTTCTAACTATTAAAATACAAGAAAATACTAAAAAACAAAGAAAAAGCAAGAACACAACAAACACTCAATATAAGGGCGAGATGAAGCTCAAACCTACAATAAAACCCATGAAAATGAATTCACATAGATCTTGATGATGAGATTGCTTCTTTGATGTTGTTGGATGTGTGATCTACAACGATTTTGGTAGCATAACACCTTGTTGTAGCTCAAATTTGGTCACAAATGGAAAGATTGCATGAAGTTGGATATGGAGGTATGAGAGCTTGAAGGCTTGAGATATTGAATGCATAATGTGGTTGAATGATAAAATGACTAAGTGTTATAGTCATTAGCAAGAGGGGAGAATAATGGACGATCAAGATTGAAAGATTGGGGAAGATCAAGGCATCTCAACTCTTGAGGTGATGACAAGTGTCATCACATGGAGGGATGAGAGGATGGTGAGGTGGTGTACTTGAGATGATGTGGAGAGTACTTTTGGATGGTCAAAAGGAATTACTTGTCCCATCCTCCCAAATCATGGGAGGGATGTGACAAGAGGGAATTCAAAATTCCCTTTATATTCCCCTTAGGGATTGAGGAGGAATTAATAATTCCTCTAGAACTTGGGAGAAATAAAAATGGAATTTAAAATTCCATGTAGGCATGTTGGAAGAGTAAAAAGGAATTAAAAATTCCTTGGGGGATGAGGATAGCTTCTCCAAAAGGAGAAAGCTTTTAATGAGGGTTGACTTAGGAATATGCCATAAATGGCATTAGGACTAGCTTAGGACTAATCTTTGGATTTTGATTGTTCAAGGATAGGATTAGATGAGTGATTAGGTGGGTAATGACAATTAGGATCCCACGTGCAAGTTATAGAGGTTGTCACACCTCCTAATCATGGATTAGGGGTGTGCACATCCCTAATCCAAGATTAGACAAGTTAAGAGGGATTAAGAATTGATTATGGAGGATGTGACATTTGGAGAGAGAAAGGGGATGAAGTAAAAATTAATTTTGATTCATGTGGGCTAATGACTAAATTAAATAAATTGGTCTACTTATTTAATTTAGAGTAGAAGGGGGATAAAAGGGCTAAAGTTTTAATTAATTAAATAAATACCTTAGAGGACTTTAGGGTGCTATAAACATAGGACAACTAAGAGGGAGGTGAATAAGTTGTACATTAAAACATTAAAACCCTCATTAACATTTAAACCCTTATTATTCATCAACATGAATGTAAACTAATGAAGCATAAACACATTCACAATCATACGCCATAGAACACCAGATTTACATGGAAAACCTTATTAGGGAAAAACCAAATTGGGATTAACTCACATATATAAATTAATAACAACACTTATTTTAAAATGCTCATTGTTTGAAGAGCTCATTGCCCCAAAGAAAAGAATGACTCACTACCAAGGGCTCATTGCTCAAAGGACTCACTATATAGAATAAAAGAGAATAGAAGAAGACTATTACAAGGAGGTTCACTACCTCATAGCAATAGGAAGATCCACCACAACAACTCTACACCATCCACAACCTTTGGCTCATTGCCTCCAACAACTTCAAGTACATTAAAAATGTAGACACCTTCTACTCATTGCTTTCGGTAGCCTTAGGTATTTAAGTTTGCACTTAGATCACAACACTTGATCACATCCACATCATTTTCATCACACAACACACCACACACATCTCCAACAATTAACCTTGATTGCATATCCTTCACAACCTCAAACAACTTCTCTAGGTCAACCTCAATAAAATGTATGCACCTTAAACGTGCAACCACCAAATAGGTTAGCAACAAACTCTTTTTCGGTGGAAAGAAGTGAAGGTGTACCACGTCAAGGGTTAACTAGGACCCAAATCTACATCAAAATTCTACACCACACGTCCACAAACAACAAATCATCTTTGCAATTAATGCTAGCACACTAGGTCAACCAAACCTACACTATCACTAACAAACAATCACATTCACACTTCTCCAGGTCTATAAACATCTTATGGACCACATAGAAACAACACACAACATCCAAGAATATTCCAACATCATCAAAATATTTAGCAACAATATCGCAACCACTTGAAATGAGAATAATATCATCCTATACAATCAACCGCACTACCACAAACATACAACTCACTAACCAAACTTACAAAACAACTGAACACAAAACACTTCTGGAAAAGGTGGATATAGATAATATTAATGTATTCCTAAATCTACAGGACTAGAAACTTCAAAGCAAAGAAATGAGAAGCAATTCTATTTCTCCCAAACAACCTTCTTCACAAGTAACACACTGTTAGACACATCTTCCACTCCTACATGATATAGAACCTAAAACTCTAGATATAACACCTCTGAAAAACCTCTAATCACCTCATCCAAACCACACAATCACATCTTTAACCATGAAGAAATGTGGAGCACAATGCAAAACACAACTCAGCCACCTTATACTCTCTTTATTCAAATTTTCACAAAAGTACGTGGAAACCAAGTGAACCAGCTACATCAACAACACCTACTCAACACCACAAGCACCTTCTCATAACAACCAAACTAGAGGTTGAAATAGTTTGAAATAAATGACAACACTAATGAAAACATAGTGTAACAATCTCCAACAATCTCTCCCTTTGTCATTGTTGGCAACACTAGCTCTGAAAACTATCAACAATAAAAGCAACCTTGCATCAAGCAACACTCCTCATTGGAAATTTCTTAAATTTTAGACTTCTCTCTTTCTCCCCTTTCTTCTTATTATTTTCAAGCTTCTTTTCTCTCCATGTTTTTCAGACTTCACTCTCCCCATTTGACATCAATGGCAAAGGGAAACACCTACAAACTTCACTTCAAGCAACACCTGAAAAACTACTTTCTCTCCCTTTTACTTTCTATCCATTGCTCTCTCCCCACTTATCTCTCTTCACTGCTCTTTCCCCCTTAGGGGAATGGGATATTATCCCCTTGATTACACCAACCAAAGACACCACTACCTACCCCCTTGAGAGGTATCCTTTATCAGTTTAGGACAAAGAATAAATTTTGAATTGTTCACTTGGGAAGATGCACCAACTCATGCATCTAGTTGAAATAAGGAGGGACAATAACCCCTAGCTTCTACCTAATATACTAAAATGTATATTTTGGAAGAGTATTTGTGAAAATGTTTGTTATTTGATCCTTTGTAGGAACATACTCCAACTTCACTTCATTCTCAACAACTTTCTCTCTTAGAAAGTGATACTGGATAGAGATATTCTTTGTCCTTAAATGCATTACCAATTTTTTGAAATGTTGATAGCACTTGTATTATCACACAAGATAGTAATAGGTTCATCATATAATACTATGGTATCCTTCAATGTCTACTTCATTCACAACACTTGTGTGCAATAAGATGTTGTTGCAATATATTTTTCCTCTATAGTAGATAGTGACATTGAATCCTACTTACTCAACCAAGAAACCAATTTTCTTCCAAGAAAGAAAGCACCTCAGCTTGTACTTATTTTGTCACCTCTACAACCTATCCAATCTACATTTGTATAATCACTCAAATAAAAATTAGTATCCCTAGGATACCATAGCCAAAGTCGAGAGTGCCTTTCAAAAATCTAAATATCCTTTTTACTACTACCACATGTGATTCTCTAGGATCATCTTGAAATCTTGCCACAAGAAAAACTACATGCATGATATTCAGTCTAGTAGCAATTAGATATAGTAATCCACCAATCATGGATTTGTGCTTAATCTAATTTGTCTTAGGAGATTCATCATTTTTTCTCAAATTACAACCAGTAACCATGGGAGTACATGCTAGTTTAGAGTCCATTCCAAACTTCTTTAACATTTCCTTGACATAATTTGATTGTGAGATGAATATACCTTTAACAAATTGATTGATTTGTAGCCCAAGGAAGAAATTCATCTCCCCAAACATTGACATTTCATACTCATTTTTCATCCCATCTATAAACCTTTTTACACATATCCTCATTTCCTCCAAATATTATGTCATCAATATACACAAACACAATCAGGATTTCATCTCTCTCAACCTTGTATTGGAAGTTTGGAGATGTTGGAAGCTTGAGTTGTTTATGAGTTGCTTGGGTGTCGTCATTGATGTCAACCCCTTATATAAATAAAGTGTTGGAATGCTACATGAATTGATGATCTATCTAGAATTTTTGGTATTGATGTCAAAACATGTTGGTGTTGTCATTGATGTCCTATTTCACTATAGTTGTTGAGGTTGTTGGTATGACTTGTGTTTGGGGAGATTGTTGTAGTTGGAAAGTTCTGCATGTTGTAGATGTTGTAGATGTGTTGTAGAGATGTTATTAATTTTGTTGATGATGTTGGTTCACTTGTTTTCCAAGTGATTTTGAGAAAATTTGAGCCAAAAGAGAGTTCAGTGTGATAGAGTTGTGTTCAGTGTTTTGCTCTACATTTCTTCATTCATGATTGAATATATTCTCATGTGGTTTGGAAATGATGATCAAATATGTTCAAAGGTGTCATTCTCAAAGTTTTAGGTTCTTGATTGTAGTGTAGTGGAAGATGTGTTTGACAATATGTCTATCTAGTGAGACAAGGTGTCTGGGAGAAATGAGATTGCTTTGTATTTCTCCATAGTGAAGGTTCTAGTGCTGCATATTTGGAAAAATTATTATATCATTTGTATCTACCTTCCCATGAAGTTTCAGGTGTTGATTTATTATGTAAAGTTGTTTGGTGTTTTGGATTTCTGTGCCACTATTTTTGGTTGCACAGAATGAAGGTGTTGATGAGTTTCAAGTGGTTGCAATAGTTGTGGTGAATATTCCAATGATGTGGAATATTTTGAGATGTTGTATGGATATTTTGGAATGTTTTTGTGTGGTCCATGCTCGATGTTTCTAGACTTGGAGAGGTGTGTTTGGAGTCACTTGTTGGTGTTATTGCAGGTTTGAATTAACTAGCATGCTAGGGCTAATTATGGAGGATAATTGTTGTTTGAGGAGGTATTGAGAGGCATGTAAGTGTAGATTTTGGTCCCATTTAAGTAGTGGCATGGTTTTTCTTCTCTTCTTTATATTGTGGAAGTGTTTGGTTCTGAACTATTTGATGTTGCATGGTTGAGGTGTATACATTTTCTTTAGGCTAACCTAATTGAAATTGTTTTAGGTCACGAATGGGTATTAATGCAAGGAGAATTATTGCGTGGATGAAGTGTAGAGTGTGTGATATGAAATATGTGAATGTGATCAAGTGTGATTATTTGAGTGTTAGCCTTAATCTCTAAGACTTTCAGATGCAATAAGCAAAAGGTGTCTACATTTTAGTTTGCTTGTTGAGTTGTTTGTGCTTGAGTGGAATTATACCTTTAGTATATGAGAGATAAATTGTTAGAAATTAAAATTGGAAACAATCCACCCCTTCTTTTTTTCTTCTTTCTTTTAGAGAGTGATTCCTTTGGCAATGAGCCATTGGTAGTGAGCCTTTCTTTATCTTTTTGTGAAATGAGCCCTATTGTATTCGGTGTTGCAATTCATATATTAGTGAGCTAGTCCTCATTGTGGTTTTTCCATTCTTATTTTTTCCATGTAAATCTAGTGTTCTTATGTATTTGGATGTGTTTTCATTATTGTTTCATATGTTTACATTCTAATAAGGGTTTAATGGTTGTTGAGGGTTTAGGGTTAATATAGATATGAATGTTGATGAGGCTTTTTGATGTTTTGAAGTATACAACTGATTCACCCCCCTCTTAGTTGTCTTGTGCATCTAACACCTCAAAGTAAAGGTTACTATCTATAGTACCCTTTTTGAATCCCTATTGCAATTAGTACTCATCCAATCTTGCATACCAAGCTCTAGGAGCCTATTTGAGTCCATATAAAGCTTTCTTCAACCTACAGACCATATTAGAATATTTTGATAACTAGAAACCTTTTGATTGTTCAATGTATACCTCTTATTCTAACTCACCATTCAAAAATATAGACTTGACATCCATCTAATGCACCTTGAAGTCTTTATGAGCCGCAAAAGCTAAAAAACATCTTAATGGCTTCCATTCTTGCTACTAGAGAAAAAGTATCTTCAAAATATATTCCTTCCACTTCTGAGTAGCCTTTACACACAAGCCTAGCCTTGTTTTTAATGAATTTTCCATTCTCATTCAACTTGTTCCTTAAAACCCATTTGGTTCCTATCACATTCTTCTATTTTGGTCTTAGGACTAGTTCCCGTGTCTAATTCTTCTCAATTTCCTCAATTCTTCTTCCATAGATTTGATCCAATTTTCATACTTGCATGCTTTAGTTAGAGTTTTAAGTTCTACCTTAGAAAGTAAAAAAAAAATTACACGTTCCTCTACCATAGCATCTCTTCTTCTTGTCATTACTCATTTTCTCTTATCTTAATTATTTGATCTTTAGAGTGGTTCCTCTTCACATACTTATGAGCCTTATGATTCTTTTTTGGAGCTTCTTCCTCTTCAACTAGTATCTCATTTTCTTCTTTCTTGATTCTTCTTTTTCTTCTTATCTTCAAGGGGGTTCATCGAATTCATATCCTTCTATTAGCACTAATATTTGATGTAATTCTTCATCCACTTTGACACTTGCACTTTCAACTATCTTCTTTAACCTTTTATTGTAGCATTTGTATACCTTTCTCGTTGTAGAGTATCCAAGGAAGATTCCTTCATTTGATCTTGCATCAAAATTTCCTATATTTTCATCTCTCTTGATATAACATTTGCTTCCAAACACTCTGAAATATTCCACAGTAGGAGGTTTTCCATACCATAGTTCATATGGAGTCTTTGAATTGTTCACTCTTGCTTATCCTTTGTTAATAATGTACACTTTAGTATGAATAGCTTCCAATAGACATCTGGTAGAATTACTTCCTTCATCATGGTTCTTATTGCTTCTTGAACTGTCTTGTTCTTCCTTTCTATAAATCCATTCCACTAAGGATTCCTAAGTGCTAATAAATGTATTTTTATCCCATGATCTTCACAAAAATTGTTAAACTCGTTGATGGTGAACTCACCACCTCTTTTAGATCTCAAATATATCCATTTCATTCTCAACCATAGACTTAAATGCTTTAAACTTATCTAGAGCTTCTAATTTTTCCTTGAGAAAGGTCATCCAAGTCATTCTAGAGTGATCATCTATCAACAACATAAAATACCTATCGCCTTGAGAGCTTCTTGTTTTGGTAGGTCCACATAGGTCTATATGCACCAACTCAAAGGTCATGTGGTAGAGTATTCATTAGTTCTGAACCTTTTCTTTTTTTGATTTCCAAATTGAGACTCCTTGTAAATTGCAGTGATAGGATTTGTAATTCTTGGTAGTTCTCTCACAGCTTGAGTAGAGTTGATCTTCACTAGATTGTCAAAATTGACATGACAAATTATTCTATGACATAGCCAACTTTCTTTTATTTTAGACATAAATCACTTAAAACCACCACCTTTGAGTTGATAAGCATTTCCTTTTTTCCTTGTTCCACCTACAACCAATATTTTGGAGCTTCTTTTTTTAATTTCACAACCATCATCCTAAAATACCACATTTTTCCTACACTAAGAAGATTATGTCGAAGACCCTTGACATAAAGAACACCATCTATCTTATGATTTCTAGCAAAACTAATTAAACCTTTTCCACATATCTTGGTAGATGTATCATCACCAAAATAACAAGACCACCATCATACTTTTCAACCTTAACAAACTTACTCTTATCACATATCATATGATTTGAGCATCCACTATCAATTATCCAATAGTTTCTTTCCTCTCTTGCAAGAAAAGAAGTCAACATAGTTCCTTCAATATTGTGACCTATTTCCAAAGTAATTTCCTTCACACATCTTTCAAGATTAGTAGAATTATTTCCAAAATTTAAAGCCATGAACAAGAATTCATTGCTTCCATCATTTAGATAGTCTAATTCCTCATCATTAGATACACCACAATCTTCTTTAACATAATAACTCTTCTTTACAGATTTACCTTTATGATATTTATGTTTTTCAATTGAAAATTTGATTGGATATTTATAAGCATAATGATCTATCTTTCCACAATTGAAACACTTAAAGGGTAAGATACCTCTATATTTTCTAATTCCCTTTTTCAATCTTCTTACAACATTTTCTTCCACTCATCAAGATCGTCTGGATCAAATTCATCATCTTTCTTCTTGACTTTAAAATCAGTTTCTTTCTTTGGAGAATCTTTGTCAAACTCTCTTAATTCAAAATTAGTTAAATCACCAAACATTTGTTCTCTAGAATATTGATCCAAATTCCAAGTTGTCCTCAATTGAAAAAACTTTAGCACTAAAAGATTTAGGAAGAGTTCTCAATACGTTTTTCACAACTCTACTTTCCTCTAGATTTCCACCAAGACCATTGATGAAATTAACAATTTCATCCACTTTGAGCATGCATCCAATAATAATTCATCTTTTGACATCCTTTGGGTTTCAAATTTGTCTTTGAAAATTTGCATCTTTGCTTGCTTGAATTTATCATCTCCTTTATAAATACTCTACAACTTTGTCCAGATCTCTTTAGCAGTTTTGAGGCTTATAACCTTCACAAGTTCTCAATCAAAAATCCTACTCAAGATAGCATTCCTTGCTCTACCATTATTCTCATAATCCTTGATCTCATCATCACTTTATGATGTAGTAGTAGGCATAGTGTATCCATTTTCAACTAACTTTCAAACACCAAACCCTAATGAGACAAGAAAGGCTTCCATCTTAGCTTTCTAGAAATCATAATTTTTTGCATCAAACATAGGGACCTTGACACCATTCTTGTGCACCATCTAGATCTACCTCAAGCGGTTAAGCTTCTTCCAAGGAATCACAACTCTAATACCAATTTTTAGACACACATGACAATTGAGAGGGGGATGAATTAGTTGTACATTGAAAAATTCAAACCATCATTAACCTTCAAAACCTTATTATGCATCAACATGAATGCATCAAAGTTGATGTATCGTCTTCTTCTAAAATCAAGTTATCAAAGTTGTGTCAATATGTCACTAAGGAATTCAAACAAATGAAGGTTAGTTTGTCTCTTGTAGATTTAACGAAATTTTTGGAAATTAGAGAAATATTCTTTAATAGATTCAAGGAGTCACCCACAACTAAAAATATTTCTCAAAATATAATAGAAGTTGATAGTGTTTCCAAGGTAAAGAAGAAAGATATGATTCAAGTCTCTCAGATGGATACTCCAGTTTCCATACATAAGGGGAAAGTTGATGCTCACCCTCATAATATTTGGAAAGAATTTGCATAATTATTTAGTAGAATCAAGTGCATCAACTAATGTCATGCCTCTTTCAATTTTCCAAACCTTGGGTTTGACCCCTACTAAATCATAGAGGAAAGAGACTCAGTTGGATAAAATAGAAGTGGTAGTGATTGGAGAATTGAATAGCATCCATATGCAACTTGCATTAGACCCAAGAATTTAGTAGTATATTGATATTAAAGTGGTAGATATCCTTGATGGATATGGGATTTTATTGAGTAGAGATTGATCTAGTACTCTAAATGGGTACATGACCATTGATTTTTTGCACATGTGGCTTCCATGGAGGGGTGTGCCAAATTCAATTAGAATTGCAAGGGAGACAAGGATGAAACATATGATCGCTAAATACAACTAGAACAACAAGATTCTCTATTCATAAGTTGACTTGGGTGTATACTTTCCTAAAGTAAAGCACATCGAAGAGATTCTATTGGTACATTGTTCTAGTCCAATTCAAAATTTGGAAGCAATTCCTAATAGCACATAAAACTGTGTTGAAGAAGATTGTTATATTTTAGATGAAGAAGATAACATGTTTAAAAAAATTAGAAACTTCATCAAGAAATACATTGAGAAGGAAACATGTGGAAGACTTTTTGCTACCTAATTAGTGTAGAGTACGCAATGCTTCTCATTCAAAATTTTCTTGTTCCCTATGTCAACTAGCACTTGAGCGAGTTGTAAAGATGAATCCTAGTATTTTAATGTTTGAGAAAAAAAAATCGAAAGGAGGAGATGTAAAGACATGAAGGCACACAATTGAGTGGTCATAATCAACAGAAAGAGACTCTCAATAGTATGGAAGCAAAGATGAAGAAGATCCAAAAGCATCCCGAGAATGAAAAAGGAGAAAAACCAAGTATTGACTCTAAGATTTGATGGTTCCAAGTCTAAGAAAGGATCGAGTGTTGGTTTCAAACTAATTATTCCCATAGGGGAAACTTATTTAGTAGCACATATATTACAATTTCCATGCACAAATAATATTGTCAAGTATGATTCCTTAGTACATGGATTATTGTTAGGGGTCAAGAAGGGAGAAAAAGTAGTTAACACTTTTGGTGATTCTATGGCAATAGTCAGGAAAATTAGGAAGCATTATTCCTACCATGATAAAAGACTAGGATGTTATAGGAATAGAGTTTGGGACCTTATAGAAAGCTTTGAGGAATTCAACATTAAACCTATTTATAGGTCACAAAATTAGGTAGCAGATGCTTTGACCCAAACACCTAGCTCGTTAAATCCTATTGCAATGAATAGATTAAAGAATTTTATTACGGAGCTTACTCCTATACCATCAATCCTAGATAATATTACTAGTTTTTCAAGTTTTTCAAGATGATAAGCATATTTTGGATTTTATCACTAATTCTGATATTTTTACTACACAAATAGTTGATGAAATAGAGGTAGAAGAAGAAGAAATGGACATAGAAGGAGTGATGAATATAAAGAAAAATACTATACCTAAAGGTATGGTTTAGTTAGAAAGAATTTTTGATTGGGATAAGTTGGGATCAGTCAAAAGAGAAACCTTTGATGGAGGAAAATGTGAAACAATCAATCTAGGAACCTTTGATATTAAAAACATTTTTATTAGCATTGTATGCACTCCGCAATAATGAGAATGAATCATCAAGCGAATAAGAGATTATCTCGAGGTCATTGCATGGAGCTATGATGATTTAAATACATATGATATCTCTATCATCACACATACTATCCCTCTAAAGGCAGGAGCCAAATCATTCAAATAGGGGTAGAGGCCAGTTAATACACTACTAGAACCTCTCATTTATCAAGAAGTGAAGAAATTATTTCAATCTAGGATCACTTTTCTAGTACAACACTCTACTTGGGTTTCCAATTTGGTTCTGGTTAGAAAGAAGAATGGTGAGATTAGATTATGTGTTGACTTCCACAATTTGAATTGTGCTTCTAAGAAGGACAACTATCCTTTTTCTTCAATTGATGAAGTATTGCAAATCATGAATGGATCATAAATGATGTCATTATTGGATAGTTACTTTGGATATAATCAAGTAATGGTTGAACACAAAGATAGAATCAAGATAGCCTTTACTATGAAGTGGTGAGTCTTTGCATACATGAGAATGCACTTTAGATTGATTAATGTTGGAGCCACATTTCAGAGGGAAATAGAAATTTCCTTTCATGATCCAATGGGAAAATGTATTGTCATTTATATGGATTATTTGGAAATATTCTCTGAATGTGGGGAAGATCATGTAAGTGATTTGAGGAAAGTATTTTAGAGGTGCATAGAATATGGGATATCCTTGAATATGAAAAAAGTGCATTTTTGGTGTTAGTGAGGGAAAACTTTTGGGACACATAATTTCTAAGAAGGGAATTTCCATTGGTTTAGACAGAGTTCAAGCAATTTTGAAGTTCAATCCCCCAGCCAGTAAGAAAGAATTGAAATAATACTTCAAAAAATTAATTTTGAGAAAGTTCATTACTGGGTTTGTAGAGATAGTGAATCCATTGAATGATATGCTAAAAAAAGATGCTAAGATTGAGTGAATTGTCCAAGCTAAAAGAGCTTTTGAAGAGATAAAGCAAGAAATAGATGAGGCTCCTGTGCTAGTATTCCTAGATTATACTTAGCCATTTTACATATTTTTCACTTCAGAACATACATGCGCAAACATGCTCATACAAAAGGAGGCAAGAGAAGAGCACCCTAGTTTATTTATAAGTACTTCTTTAAAAGATGTGAATCCAAGATATCCAAATGATGAGAAGCAAGAATACGCTCTTGTAAAAGCTATTAAAAAGTTCAAACACTATATTCTAAGAAGTAAGGTTCATACTATAGTTCCAAATGTGGTAGTGAAAACCTTGTTAATATAAAATAAACTTGGTGAACAAAGAGGGAAGTGGGTTTCCATTATACAAGAGTATGATATTGAGATTCAACCTATGAAGTTAGTTAGGGGGAAATATTTAACACAAAAAATGGAAACTAATGGTCTAGAGCTTTCACAATAGCAATATCTTTTGGAGGATGTATCACCTAACAAATGGTATGATGACATCATCTACTATTTGTTAAATCAACAATTTCTGCCACATCTTTCTCAAGTACAGAAGAGGACCTTACAAATGAAGAGTAGTAGATTTATTCTAAAGGGATCAATGTTGTATAGGAGAAATCATGAGGGAATCTACCTATGATGTGTAGGTAAGCAAGAAGCAGTTCAAATTATTGATCATTTTCATAACAAATTTGGTATTGGTCATGGTATAGGTTTGACCATAACTTAACAAATATTGAGAGATAGATATTACTAGCCCACATTATTTCATGACACTAACAAACATGTGAAGACCTATCATGTTTGCAAGACAGTTGCTTCAAATAAAAGAACCCTACCATGCTACTCCAACCTATGATAGAGGTGAATCCTTTCACCAAGTGGGAGCTAGATTTTATTGGTATGATTAATCCACCTTCCTCAAATCAACACAGGTATATTTTGACTGCTACTGATTATTGCACTAGGTGGTTTGAGGCACAAGTTCTTAAATAATGCAATGTTGAAATTGTGATTAAATTTTTGGAAGAAAATATTATAACTATATTTGGATGTCCTCATGCTTTGGTGTGTGATAATGGACCTATATTTGCATCATTGAAATTTTCTAACTGGGCTTTCGAATATGGCATTACACTAAATTTTGCATCTAACAATTACCCACAAGGAAATGGACTAGTTAAGTCAACCAACAAAAATCTGCTAAGTGTCATCAAGAAACTATTAGAAAAAACCCTAAAGAATGACACACAAAACTAAGTTTCACTTTATGGGCCAATTAGATGAGAAAAAAAGATTCATTAGGAACTCCCCATACCATTTAGTTTATGGGCTAGACCCAATATTTCCCATGTAGCTGAGAATTCCTACCTTGCAGCTCATGCAAAAGTTTTTAGGATGTGATAAGAAGATCGAAACACACTTATCTCAGTTGTTATTCCTTGAGGAGAAGTGAGATGTAGCTATAGAAAAATTTTCCAAACATTAAGAAGTGGTGAAACATTGGTTTGATAGGAGGGAAAGAGTCAAAAATTCTAGAATTTCTGACTTAGTTTTATGTTGGGATAAAGCCCATGAGTGGAAAGGTGAACATGAGAAATTTGATAAGAATTGGTAGGTCCTTTCCAAATTTATAAGATTTTGGGTGATAATGCATTCAAAATGAAGGAATTAACTGGTGAAGACCTACCATTTCCTATCAATGGGTAGTTCTTAAAGCACTACTTTCAAGCTTAGATTTCCCTATGAAACCTTTAAATCCTATACATATTAGTTTAAAATTTGTTTTAGGTTAGTTTTCCTTCTTTTGTTTGCTTTGGGAAAATATAGTTCTTTGTTTTAATGACTAGACATTTGTTCATAGTCAAAAGGTATTTTCTTGGATGTTCATGTCTATTTCTTTGATAAGTATTTATGAGTTATATCAAATTTTAAGTTATCTTCTTTTGTTGAATCATGTACATAGAGCTCCCACTTGACTTAGAAGGAAATCATTATTTGAGTCATTTCACAAATATGAATTGATTATCATAATTTATACACTATAAATTGTTGAACACCCAAAATATTGAGAGGGGGGATGAATTAGTATTCTTTGAAACCACTTAAACATTTAATCATTCATTCCACATAACATATTCAATTCACAGTAAGAAAGGAAAGCATGAAAGAAACCATCAAAGCACATAACACATGAACACCAGATTTTTACGTGGAAAATCCAAAAAGGGAAAAACCATGGTGAGGATTAGCTCACAATATATTATAACTAGTTACAACATATCATATAAATTCTCATTTCAGGTGGAATCACTATCCTAGTGGACTTATTTCCCACAAAAAGAAAAAAATATAAAAGAGAGTGGTGACTCACTACCAAGATTTAAACTACTTCAATGCATCTACATGTTGGAATATAGTTCCACTGAAGCTCAATATATAGAGTCAACACACTTCATATCACTATGCTATGCTCTGCTTTCACATCACTTTCACATAATTCACATCAATAATGCTTGTGTAGATTACACTCTACAACACTAAAATGAACTTACATATATATCTAGATCACATTTGCAAACATCAATGACATCAATTAGGTCAACCTAATTAGATGCATCAAGAAAAAAGATAACGTTTCAGCTCAACATACAAACCTCACACCTTAATTCAAACTTTTAATACATAGATAGTTAGGGGTGGACCTATAATAATGAAAACTTACTTAACTTCTATAATACACATATCATATTAGGTTAGAACTAGTAGTGACCTAAAATCAAAATTCACCAATTGAACAACTACAAACGGATAGGCGAACCTCCAAAATTAATGTCACTTGGAACATAGGTGCACTTGACACCTGTAAACACTTCCAAAAATCCAAAAGAAAAAATATTATTCCATGGTGAAGTGCAGACTCATCAAAACATACACCTTGTGCTGGCAACCATTGTCACTAGCAGACAAAATATTCTGCCATTCATAACTTCTTTACCAAAGGACAAATCAATGTGAAAACTTGGATTTAGACTCCTCTAACATCCAAAAAAATTGTCTTAGAACCAGAGAGAGATTTTTCAAGGTGGATCAATGCATACCAAATTATTAGATGTCTTGTACACTGAAAAAAATGTTCTAACACTAGCCAATTTTCCACTTCAATTGTTTGCACCGGATCAAACCTTCTTGCAACAGTAAATTGGATTATCATCTATATACCCACTCATTCTTCACAAAGATGATTTGAACAACAATCTTCATACTAATCACAATGTTGACATCAATGCCAATAGTATAATAGTATACTATACATTCATGCTCATATTTCCAACAAGTATATCAATAAGGAACTCCACAAACTTCTAATAATATCCCCCTTTGTCATTAATGGAAACATGCAAAAAATTCTCTCCAAAATTAGTCTTGCCCTTTAACACCAAAGGAAAAGGGTGCATATGTATTCTATTCTTTTTTCCCCCTTTGACATCACTCACAAACTCCTTACCAGATTACACACATACTCCCCTTGATTGATATATACATGTATAAATGAGAGTAACCAAATTTCAAAACTGGAATAACTTCCCCAAATAGTGCTATCCATCCAACCAAATCAAAACTGCATTGGAAACTATCTCAACCATCCACATATATATAGTGAACTCTAACTAAGAAACTAAAATGTATAATAAGAAAGAAATATACATCATTAACCAAAAAAAGTATTTGACACCTACAATTTTGTAAGGTGTGCTTACCAAATTTTATTTCCTCTTCCAATTCCTTCTTGGTTGTGCCAAGCATGCAACTCTAAGTGTCAAACTCCATAAGGAGTTCTTCTCCATCACCCATAGTGGTAGGTACTAGATTTAACTTGATTTATTTTTCTGCACTTATCAGGGCACTAGAAATAGGTGTATATTTTGCATTTACCAGTTCCCTAAGATGTCCAAACTGCACAATAATCTTTTCTATTTACTCTTGTAGTTGGAAGAATTGTTCATGTAGGCTCTCAGTTGTTAACCTTGTGCTTCCATCTGCATTAACTTTTGGATAATAGGCACCTGATTCCTTATCAATCCGAGACTCAATGGAGTTCATTTCATCATTAATACTCTTCATGGAACCAAACCATTTTATGCAAAACTAAAATGATACCTTGGATTTTTCAACACAATCCTAAACATCTTTGAGATTATTCTAAAATTTATTGTGTGTGGTGGCACAATTCTCTATTATATCCATTAATCTCTCATCGTTCACATTTTTATCTATCTCTTTCTCTACTTTTTCTTTTAGAGCATTGGAATACTCCTTAAATGAATCAAGCAAAAACTTCAAATTTTCCATACAAGATAGGGATATATCTATGCTTGCATTTGGTATGCTTTCTTGTAATACCTTCACCTCTTCATCAATAAGCTCTACACTATTTTCTTACGGGAAGAGGCATGGAACACATCACCTAACTAAAGCTTGTGAAGTGGAGATATATTTTCCATATCTACCTACCCTTGTTGCATTGGAAGTCATAGTAGCTAGGTAGACACAACTGGTTGGAACTAGAACTGCATACTTTAACAAATTTTTCAATGAATCTTTAGAGGTACCAAAAGATTCATGAACCAACTTCAATTTTTCTTCTACATCCTTCATTTCTAAAGCCTTTTCCTTGTCACCAATGTTTCTATCTACTTTTTCTTCATTAATCTTAACATTCTTGGGATTTTACTCATCCTTATATTCCTCATCAACTTATTCTTCTTTATTATCTAGAGGCATATTTGTCTTTGGCTTGGCTTTTATTGCTCTTCAATGTTCCTTTCTAGTTTTGAAGGAGGTGAGTTGTGGCATGTAGAGGTTTCCTCCTTCTATGCTTCTCCAACATTCTCTTCTGCAACAATATTTTTTCCTACCAGAGGAGTGTTGTTAGTAGCTCCTTCTTCTATGGTGTTATCTTCCACATCCAGAAGAGCATCATTTTGCACATTCTCCTCTTCTATTGCATGCTCATGTTGAGAATCTTCTTGTTGTGCATAATTTGTTGTATTAACTTCTAGATTTGGCATATCATCATGTTCTTTCTCTTCACTATCCATAGTTAGACCTAACATGCCTAATCTACAACCATCTCCATAGTTTCATTTTAGATCCTTTCAAGATCATCTTGATCTTTTCTCATAAAGGTAGTTACCCTTTGCTTTGTTTAGAACTCCAATGTAGCTTTATTTTCATCTAAGAGGTGCACTAATCTTCTCCAAAGAAAAAGATCTTAACTTTTCTTCTTCATCAATGGCTTCCTATCTTCTAGCATATAATATATTTCTTAATTCTTCAATAAATTGATTTTCAATGTTCTTCATGTTGACCTCAAATGAAACTATTTACTTGACAATTGTTTCTTCTATTGTTTCCTTATCAACAACATCTGTAGTAGTATACAATGCAATAGTCTCTTCTAAAATTTCATGATCCACAATCCCATTAAACAAAGAATCTAACTTCATAGGGCTATTCTTACTTACCAGTGTCTTCTTTTTCTTTTTCGTGTCTTCTAATTACTTCTTTTTGTCAGACTTTATTTTCTTTTCTCTCATGTGAATCATAAAGGATTTTTTTTTACTTTGTACTTTAGACTCATCATTTGTATCCATAATGTTAGTTCTTGATTTCTTTGCAATTGCTTCTCCTTTTGAAGCTTCAAATTTCCTTTTCCAGACCAATTATTGCCCTTCTTCTTCTTCCTCTTCACCATCGACATTTACTGCTGATTATGTATCTTGTTGCTTTAATCTTTATGCTTCTCCTTTGAGGAGCTCCTTGTTTTGTTGGGGCTACTTTTTCCTTTACAAACATACTATGTTGCTTATCCAAAGTAGACTTTTCTTTTACAAGGGAACTTTTTTGTTTTGTTGGAGTACTTGGCTGCTTTTTGTTTGTTCCATTGGCTGATGGAAAGATCTTGAAGGACTTGGTGGCAAACAAAGTGGTGGTAGCCATTCTAATAGACCTTCTTCTACTAGATGTTCCTTCCAATGATTCAGACATGGCTTTAGCCTTCTCTACCTATTACTTTGTGAGTCTCATTGCTTGTGCAACTTGTGCAGTCATCTTCTTAACTATTTTTGATATCTTTTTGCCTTTGATCCATATGCACCTACATGGACTTCGCTTAGTAGGTACCATATCTCTCCTAAGAAGTGTCTCTAGGTTTTCTTAGCATAAGGTTGGCCAAACCAATTATTACCTTTTCTTCAACTTCATATCCCATTTCTGTGATCCACACAGTCTAGGCTCAACAAAATCCATTATGTAACAATCCTTGCTTACCATGAAAATAATGTCATTCTTTTATTTTTCCACCATACTTTTTGGTATCCTTTCTCTATCTTGCATATTCTTCTGAAAGGTTTTAAAAAATCCCCATAATGCAGCTTCACGTGTCTCTACATCACCTAACTTCCTTAGGTGGTCTATGATTTGATGTGCTACCAATCTTTCATTCAACCATACTATGTTCTTTGTTTCAAGAATCTTATTCAAGAATTAAAACAATAAAAAATTATCAATGTCCCAAACTTGAAAGGATATTTTGAATCCTTTATCTTTTGCAAGTTCTCGATTAATTGTTCCCTCAATAACTCACATAAATCATAATTTTCACCTTTCACAACCATTTCATAGGTAGTATTAATGGCATTTGTTGATATAGAATTATCCCTATTAGTGAAATATATTTTGTATCCAATCATCATGGCAGTATATTTAACTACCAAATCTCTAATATTCTTGATTGTCAAAGCTTTCTTGTCATACATCACTCCTGTTAACTCCATCACTACTTCATTCTTTATAGAATTTAGTGTCAGAACTGGTCCGATTGAGCATAAACTTATAATAACCCTAATCACCTCTTTATGGATCAAGTGAGGTATATCAAGCTAGATGAATCTATCATGGATTCTGCTTAGGGCACATCTTACTCATGCATCATCATGGCTAAAGTTAGGAAAATAGTGTCACACATCAAGCTTCTTCTCCATCAAGCTCTCAAATTCTATTTTTAGTTTTAAGTTGTCTCTAGCGAGTTCATTAACCCACACATCACCTAATTTACCATGATCATATTCTTCCAACTTCGTATGAATGTATACCCTTACATCTTCTATATGCATAGCAACATGTGAGATGTGTAAAAATGCACCATTCAGATCATCCACCATGGATTTGTTAAGATTTCATTTGAATTTAGTTTAGGGATGATCCATTACCTCTACAATTTGTGGTGTATACATTGTGAAACAAATTCAAACCACTTTCAAAACTTAAGGTGAATAAAAACTATAAATACCTCTTAATCACCTTCTGGTTAGGGTTTTGTACACAAGAACTAAACTTACTCAAACACTTCACTTCATTCCTTCACAATTCTGATATCCTCAAATTATCATTTTCAAATGACTTATATTATATATGAAATCACTTATAAACCTTTTTGGACTGACTTGACTTGCATTGAATACACAATTTGAAAAGCTAGTAAAAACCATTATTGTGTGTATAGTCAATTTAAAATGCTCCACAAACTTCTACAACTCAATATTTTCCACTGGTTCTCCCACCAATAGGTTAACCATGTCAACCTACACCTCATATCCATGTACTAAAGCATTAGCACCATTTCTCTAGTAGGGGATAAAGAATCTTCTATTAATGCTCCCCTTAATTCAAAGCTTTCTTCTTAGTTTCTGGATGAAACATCTACACCAAATGTTGGTACAAACTCAAGCTTAGTTTCACTATCTTCCCTATTTCTCCAAATATTGTCTATCTCTTTCTTCATCTCTACTAGATCAACCTTTTTTCACTGGATAATTCTTTTTTACCAAATTGTTCTTCACATTATTGCTTCAGCAAAATTTGGAAATGTATCTAAATCTATTACAATTGTTAGAAGTGGCAACATTTTGAATAGGATTACTTCCACCCATTATGGATCTGAATTGATTACCTTTATGCCCAAATCCATTACATGCATAATAGTAGCCATTGAAAGATTGAAACATCATATCATTGTTATAGCCATTCATCATGATTTTTGCATTCACTAGCCTTATGACTAAATCTTTTACATGTAAAGCAATGACCAGGAAAATATTATACATTTTGATTCATTTTGCTTCTACATTCCATAGCTTTATGTCCAAATTTATTGTAAGAATAAAAATAACCATTAAAATATAGGTACCTTTGTGCATTTGGTTGTTTGATTGGTGGTCTTTTGAAGTCTTTCCTTTGATTTTGGACCTGCTTGTTATTACTCTTCTTATCCTCAATATTCTTTTGTTCATTGTCCTTATTTTGGAGTTTGATCTGTCTTTGAGCTTTCACCTTTTTCAAACCCTAATACTTCTTTGTCTTTATATCCTTTCTAGTTTGCAATCATTTCATCAAGCTTTGTAGAACTCATATTGAATTTGTCTTTATGACTCTTTTCTTTTTCAAGGTTTGATCTCAAGGTCACAACTTCTTCAAGTTTTTAACACTAGATTCAAATTTTATTTTCATCTTAGCATTCAAACATTCTTCAACTCTTTTTCCTTCATCAACTTACACTTTCAGACTAGTAATTATTTCATTTTCTTGCTTTAGTTTCTCATTGACTTCCTTATGTCTTTCTCTGAACTTCTTGATTTTCTCTCTCAACTTTTTGATGCATTCATCTGCTTCTTTGATATTTTACTTTAGATCTATTCTCTCACTTCCAATCCTTTCCAAATCTTCAAGGGCTAGTTTGAGTTCTCCATTCATATCAACCATGCAATCTTCTTTTGTGAATCCAACAACAGGAATTTCTTTCGAAGGAGTAAGATATCTTCTAAGAGCCATGTGTTCGACCTCCAAGATCTTCCCCAAACTATTTAGCTTCTTCCAAGGAACCAAGCTCTGATACCAATTGTTGAACACCTAGAATATTGAGAGTGGGGTGAATCAGTAATCACTAAAACCACTTAAACATTTAAGCATTTATTCTACATAACATATTCAATTTGTAGTAAGAAAGGAAAGTTGAAAGCAACCACCAAAGCACATGTTGATTGAACGAACAAGGGAAATTTGTAGAGGTTCATAGCCGATTGATTGATACGATTCAATAGTTCCCATGATAATGAGGGATAAGCACCGAATCTGATTGCTTAATTGGCATGAAGAGATCCGAGAAAAGGCAAGCCACCTCTTATTGAAGTTACTCCCTTCTCATCTTCCTCACCTCCCTTGCATGATTAGATTGGTTAGAGAGGAAGCATTTCGGTCAATCTAGAATATAGGTGGATCCAATCGCCTAGGATTTGGCTCTCACCTGTCGTCCTCTACCACATAAAATGATGGAGTTGGGATTTTTCCGCTGATTGTGGACCCCGCTAAACCACTTGCATAGTTAGAAATAAAGATTGATCATCTCGATTGGTGGGGATTTGGATCTCGAATAGAGGACATAACACATGAACACCATATTTTTATGTGGAAAACCTAAAAAGGGAAAAATCACTATAAGGATTAGCTAACAATACATTATAACCAATTACAACATATTATAGAAATGCTCACTGTGGGTGGACTCATTTCCCACAAAAGAAGAAAAGATAAAAGAGAGGGGTGGCTCACTATCAAGATTTGAACTGCTACAATGCATCTACAACATTCTAAAATACACTCCCACTAAAGCTCAATATATAGAGTCAACACACTTCATATCACTCTTCTCTAATTCTCTAATTTTATCTTCTTTCAAAACACTTTCACATAATTTTCATCAATAATGCTTGTGTTTCACACTCTACAACACTCAAATGAACTTAAATATCTATTCATCACATTCACAAATGCCTATATAACATCAATTAGGTTGGTCTAATTAGATGTATCAAGAAAAAAATATAACTTGTCCCCTTAAGATACACACCTCATGCCTTAATTCAAACTTGTGACACTTAAGATAGGTTGGGGTGGACCTATAATAATGAATCAACACTTACTTAACCTCCAAAATACTCATATTGTATTAGGTCGGCATCACTAGTGACGCAACATCAAAATTTGCCAATTGAACAACCAAAAATGAACATGTGGACCTCCAAACTTCATACCACTTGGAATATAGGTGCACTTGACACCTATAAACAATTCCAAAAATTTGTAGGACAAAATATTATTCCATGATGATGTGTGGACTCATCAAAACATACACCTTGTATTAGCAACCATTATCACTAGAAGACCAAATATTCTATCATTCATAACTTCTTTACCAGAGGACAAAACAATGTGAAAAGGATTTAGACTCCTCTAACATCCAAAAAAAAATCCTTAGAACCATTGATCAAGATCCTTCAAGGTGGATGGATGTAGACTAAATTACTGGATTTCTTCTACACTGAAAACACAGTTTTGACACTTATCCAATTTTCCACTTCAATTGTCTACACCAGATCAAACCTTCTTGCAGCTATACATTGGATTATCATCTATATACCCACTCATCCTTCACCAAGATGATCTGCATGATAATATTCATACTAAACACAATGTTGACATCAATCACAACACTATAACTATATACTATACATTCATGTTCATGTTTCCAACAAGTATACCAATGAAAAACTCCAAAAAAATCCAACATAAATACCCTCTTGAGATTATTGTAGTTACCATCAAGAAGTTGTGATAAGTGAAAAATATAAAATCCTACTTTAGTAACCACTGCAATTCCAAAACCCACAATGAGCTTCACTACTTATGAGTCAAAAGGAAAAGGAAAAGAAAGTGGAAAATACTAAAAATATTCTAAGAAAAATATATCTATGTTTTGACTTTGAGAAGATGCAAATAAATCTATCACGACTATAGATTCTTGGCTAGCAATAGAGCAATATTCGTGGGAATGACAGTGATAACCTCAATAGGGCTATAAACACCTAACTGGCAGTGAGGCAATGCATAGGTTACTTTTGGAATTGGACTATCGATGTAGCTTATCATGATGGAATGGTGGTTTCTTCATACTTTCAAGAGCCTAATAAAATCACTATGTGGACACTTGTGATGATCTTTAAGGAGTGAGTTGATTCAGTTAATGATTTCATTTCACTTTTTAGTGAGTGTTCCTTCTATATGAATTAGTTTGGGATTTAATAAGATATTTTGGGGTTTTGAGTGGATCTTTATCCCTGAAATGTTCAAGAACACTTCTCTAATAGAGTTATCATTGTTGTTCCTTACACACACACCTCATCCTAACAGGGACCCCCCTTTTTCCCTTATTTCTCTTTAGGTCCCCTACCTTTTCTCCTTAAGAGAGGAGGTCCTCAAAAAATTTCCTTTTGGTCATCTCACTGATATTTACCAAGTCCTCATCAAAATAGGGAGATTTGAAGTCTTTTGCAATAATTGGACAAGTTAAAGTTCTTTGAAATGTTTAATATGGCTTTGGGATAAAATTCTTGCATGTCTCAAAGTTTTCCAAACTTTGAGAAACTCTTTATCCTAAGAAATCACCAAAGTTTCAAACTTGATTGAAATGCTCAAAATTTCAAAGTGGCTCGAGATCCCCAAATTCTAAAGTGCTCAAGATCTCTGAATTTCTCAACTCAGTTGAAAACCCGAAATCCTTAGTCCCCTCGAATCTCCAAAAAGGCTCATTGATGTGATTGCCAACTATGTTGTCAAAGGATTAGTGTTTGCATACTATATGAGGAATAAAAATGATTTTTCCAATTTATTCCATATCATAACGTCATTTTCCAGAGTGGAGAGTGAGGTGAAGTTGACCCAAGAACTCAAAAGATCAAATAGAGAGAATTTACAGAGTTCTGGAGTGTGATTAAAAGGTGATTTGAGATCATTTTATTCACAAACACTAGTTGAAAGGTTAGTAATGATCCACTTTGTGCATTGTTTTGATGATTTCCTTATATTCTTGTAATTGAGTAGAAATCATGTAGGGTTTGAGGTATTTGAGTTCATAGAGTCTTTCAACTGTAAATGCATGTCACTATACTATTTTATTTAAAGATTTAATTGGTTTATCTTAGGAAATTAGGGTTATTTCAAAGAAAAGAAAATGAGCACACAAAATCCTCACAACTAGAGTCAAACCATCATTTTCTAGAGGTTCTAAAATAAATTGCATCAACGTCATGAGAATTCTCAAATTGACAAGCATTTAAATAAATATCAATTCAAAATTCATGTGAAAATTAGTCTAGGTTTTGAGAATCCAAATTTTGAAACTAAATGGATAGAACCTTAAGTATCAACACTCTAGGAAACACTTTGCATCTTCATAAACTCACAAGGTTTGTAGTAGAATATGAAAAACCCAACAAATCATGGAAATTAATGCCTTGAGAAATAATCTAGAACTTCTTAAAATCTATGAAGCATCTAAAAACCCGAAGCGACCTGTTAAAAAGGTCAAAGTATGTGAGCTTTGGGAAACCAACCACTTTCAAGGAAGGTCATCTATTATGGAAAAAATTCCAAACTCGTTAAAATCCCCGGGATTCCTAAAATTACGAAACAATTCATTCAAAAATGTTACATTTGTCAAAACTCAAAAACTCATCACTTTCGGGGAAATTTCCTTCTTGAGGAAATTTTTTAGAACATGCCAAAATACACAAGCCTTTGAAAAGTCTGAAAACCTTAGAATTTGAGCAATTAGAAGTTGATTTTTGGATATTTCCCAGTCTCCAAAAATCCTTGATATTTTCTAAGTCTTCAAAAAAATTAACTAAGGGTTGCCTAGATTATTTTCCCTTGCTAAATTAGCTACTTCACAAAAATTGATTCCTCATGAAGAAATCCAAGACCACCCAAATTCCATGAATCACCAAAAGTCTAAAGCTAATTGAAGCTGAGAGTTTGTTTTGAGGTAAGTTAAATCATCTTTGAAGATTTCCTAATCTTTGAAAATCCATGAAAGGTTCCCTTCTTTCATAGATTTCTCAATCTCCTAACAACCCTGAAGCCTGCTCAAGTATTCCATTCTCGAAGATTTCTAAACCTCCTAAAATCCATGAAGATCCACCATAATCATTGCAATATGTGCAAGAAGCCATCTCTCAGATATTTCTCATTCCTAAGAAATCTCTAAAGACCATTTTAAAAGGAAAGGTTGGTAAATTTCAAAGTTTCACTAGAATCCATGGTCTTTAGAACCCTGAAACTTTAAAACCATGCCAAATCTCTAAAATCCATGGCAGTCCAAAATTTCCAAAATGTGTTTAAGGATTAAGTTTGATGTTTTTAAAGGTGGTATTTCTTGCATATGGGTTAAGTATGATTATATTTAATAAATGTGGGAGAGTGCACTACTTTTTCCTTATATTTCATGATGAATTTGATATATTGAAGTCTCTAAGGAAAATTTATTCATTCTTTCCACACTTTCTATCCAAGTAATTATCAGATTATATTTTACTAACAGATGCAAGCTGGAAAGGTTGAGAAGGGTGATAAATCATAAAATTTCTCTAGGACAACAAAGATGAAGTATGATTTTAAGGGATTTCTTACTGTGACAAAGATTGCCTCATATTGGGTCAATGTGGGTGATACAAACCTGGGTCACATAGACCTAGAAGAATTCATGAAGAGGATGTATGGTCCAAACCCTATAGATTTGGACAAAAAAATGGTAAATAATAGAATTTCATAGGCAATAGGATTTCCTCCCCCAGTTTAGTGTCCAAATTTAATAGTGGAGTGTGTAAACACTATAGATATGATCAGAGGAGGATCATAAGCCCAAATGAAAGAATACTAGCCAATTTCACATAGGAATATTTGGCTAATACTTTTGATATTCCCACTCACTCCAATATGAAAGTGGTTACTCAAGGGGAAGGTAGGAAAATATACACTAAGGGACCTGATAAGTGTTTGGAGATAATCAATTCTAAGTGGGTGAAGAAACCTAGGCAACATTTCTCCAAATTGCTCAAAACTCTTTATTGAAATGATTTTAAAGATGAATATGGATATATGGTCACCTTGCTAAGTAGAATAATGGACCTTGAGAAGGCAGCCCAATTTAAGGACTAGATGTTCTATATTATTGGAGAGATATCTAATGGCAAGAATATTCACTGGGAAAAAATGCTAAGTGATAATATTGATGCTCAGTTCATGAACTTGGAGAAGAGTAGGTCTTTCACTATGACCTCTTATGTTATATATGTTGGAAAGAAATTTTGGGTATAGAGGACTAACTTTCCTAGGGGAAGTAGGCACTAAATTGGGGAAATATATGGTATATGATTGTTATCCACAGTTACATCTTTCCAACACCACTCATTACAAGAGGGTGAATGATGCTTTCTTGATGTATATTGTGAGGATCTTGCAAGGATATCAAAACATTATATTTTCACAAGAATCTGCGGACCTGGTCAAGAAGTATGGGTCATAGTACATCTAATTTCCCATGTTTTCATACATAAGAATATAGGGTTGTCTCAATAGGCCATACAGATTGCTAAGGTAGCCAACAAATAAAATGGTTCTTTTAGAGGTAACCAAGAAATTAGTTTATTTTAATAAGATCTTGAAAAATATGCACAAGACAAGTGTAGGGCATGAAATTCCTATTATGCTTGGTAGCTCAAAATCTTTCCCAACAATAATTAGTGCAAAAAAATTAGAAATAGAATTGTAGTTCTTTTATCTAAATATTCACACTTTCAAAAAGAACTTTGACCCTTATGGTGTGGCCAAGGAGGTGTCTAATAGATCATATAGACACAAGCCTCACATTGAGGATTATTGGGAAAACTACCATGATGAATTGGAGGTAAGAAAAAGAAGATAGTCAAGGATGTATAAAGCTCTACAAGCCATTCTCTATAGTAGATCAAGTGGATGATGATGGTGATTACATTCAGTACCATGATTATGATGTAGTGAAGGATGTATACTTATCCCAACTTTGGATTGGGAAGAGGAAGAGGTCAAAAAATTAGAGGAAGTAATGAGCCAAGTGCTGAAATACACCAAATTGTGGGAAAATTGTAAGACCTTTGATTCATTGGAAGATGGTGTAAATTTGACCTATGGTTTGATGGGAGACTTGGAATCCCAATCTTCTAAATGAGAAGAAGAAGAGCTAGAAAAAGAGGTTGAAGTTCATGATATTGATGAATAATATTCTAAAGAAGGGAACATAGAAGTTAAGAGGGCTAAGGGTAAAAAGAAAAAAAAGGATACACTAGAAAGAAAGTTGACTAAGAAGAGGAGGAGGATCATCAAGACTTCAATAGAAGAACCTCCTAAGAAGAAGCAAGCAAAAGGAAAAGGTAAGAAGGGTAATTATTCTTCAATGGACACAAATCCTCCTATCCCTCCTTCCTCCATAGTAGATAAGCCTCTTTTATCCATTACTATAGAATGACAAGAGGTTATGCCTTTTCCCATGCAAGTTGAGGGTGCACCAACAATATCATCAATCCTGACTACTCCTACCAATTCACAAGGTGAAAATGTATCAAGGGAAGAAATAATTATAGTGGAAATTTTAGAAGAAAAACCCCAAGTGGTTTACCAAAGGAAGTCTTCTCCTTAGAATGGTATCACATTCCCTAAGTTGGAAAATATTGATAGGATTGCAAAGGAATTGGTGGAGGTAGAAAATAAAAGATCCTATGCCCTTGATGAAATAATTGCCCCAATCAGCTAGGAGCAAAAAATTGAGGTTTAAATGCAACAAGAAACGTCTCATGAAGAGCAACAATTTTAGGATCAACCAAAAAAAGAACACAACATAGTGCCACAATTAGTGGAAGATAATGTTGAATAAAAAAAGGAAGAATTCAAGGAAAATCCTACTAAGGAAATTTAGAATGAAGAAAAAAGGCTTGATCCTGAGATAAATGATGATGAATAGTAGCAACAATAGAAACAACAACAACAACAACAACAACAACAAAAACAAGATCAACATGAAATCCCTCAAGCAGAAGAAAGTAAAGATCAAGAGAACCAAGCTTTACAAGGAATTAGGAGCAAGAAATAGACTTAGATATTGAACAATCCACTACCCCTGATTGGTTGAAGGAGAAATTAAAGGTAAATCCAATCATAGAGGTTGGTGCTCCTAATCTAGATGAATTCCTATCTAGAATTAATAAGCCCAAGAAAAAGAATAGGGCCAAATTATACTCTAATATTGTTCGGATGAGTCTAATAATAGGGTTGTACACATTTCTACCCCTACTATTAACAAGTCAAAAGGAGACATTGATCCTAAGGAATATATCATTTCTTTCATTAATTTGGGACCTACATCTAGGAGACAAGAGGTACATGAACTTCAAGAATCTGTAGAGACAATTGTACGGAGATTGGAGAAGTAAAAGTGAAGGAACAATTGAAGGAACAAGTGGATGAATTGTAGAGTTTTATCAAACACTTGGTTAGCCTTGTGCAATGAAATGAAGGAACATCAAATCCTCTAATATTTTTGTCCAAAGAATCTTTTGATGAGTTGAAAAGGATGAAAATTGCTACCAAGGTCACACACAAATGAATAGGTGAAGTTTTTTGAAAAAGGTGTTCTAGCTTAGGAAGATTTGGTGCAACTCTACGCCCAATCTTAGATTTGTTCTTAGAAAGTGAAAAAGATAAGTTTTGATTGCAAAAGTTTGGATGATAAAATTGTACTCAAATTAAATATTTTAATGAATATTCCACCATAATTTTTTATCAAAGAAATATTATATCTAAGGACAAAGCCAATGAGCCTAAATTTAGTTACATTCATTAAAATTGAGGAAGGAAATAATGGACAAGGATTTTATCGATTATGAGAGGATAGGAGAGGCTTTGAATGAAATTTATGATGGATTCATTACCTTTTTGGAAGCCTTAACAAGTAAGACAATCTCAAGCGAAAATGTGAATGTTGATATTTTAAAGCAATGGTGGAAAAGTAATTTTTCACACATAGTTGATGCTACCCCCACAAAAGACCACTTGGAAGATGAAACTATGTTCTATAATGCATAGATTCCAAGAATCTTAAAATGATTAGCTAAAAATGATAAAAAAAAGGATTTAATTTTGAGTTGGTTTCCTTATCACATAGGATTTATGGAATATACAAAGAAAGAATAGGATGGATGATTTGCATTTGAGGGAGATCTTTCTTGAAGCAAATGTGAATCTCCTTTAATGCAAAAGGAAATTCTCATGCCCAATTGGCTCACCTAAGGCAGTGTGATATGAAATTTATTTTGAAATTGGTGTTTAATGTAAATGTGTCCCCCAAACTAAACCACCCAAGTTAAATTTCCCTAGCATAAATGAATCTAGGCCATTGATTGATAATGAATCTCAAACTTTGATTTGTATTTGAAAATCTATAAAAGGGTTATGCCTTACCATTGTCAAAAAAGAGAGAACTTGTAATTGTTGTCAAAATACTGTTGAAATTAATACAAAAACTCATCCTTTTAAATTTATCTTGTGTTTTATTTTGAATGTTAGCATGGTTGCATATATCTACTCAAAATTTACATTATAAAATTATTATACTCATCTAAAGATTTATTGATGTCAATATTTGATGGAGTTCCAGGTTCATACCATTTGATTCTTAGTGACTGCAAGTCTCAGTCTATGGTTAGTATGAACCATTTTTATTCTTTATTTCAATTATAAGTTGTTTATTAAATTGTATTGACATTAATAGGTTTAATGATGATTTTTAATCTAAAAATATTTAAGAAACCATTGAAGATTACATTTATTCTGTGTAGTTATGTTGAATTAGCAAAGTAGAATTAGGTTTTATGGAATCTGTCTATTGATTTTAGTTTATTTTCAGACTTAGGTTACCTTAGGATTTTTAAATCCTAATCCTTTTGAAGTTTTTTTGAAGTTAAAATTAGAAAATATAAAAAATTCAAAAGTTAAAAGGCTAAATCAGATATTTTTAGATCTCATAAAAGTTAAATATTTTTAAAGAGAATTTGCAGAGAAGTTTCCAGTTTTCTAGAAAATGTAAGTCCCCTTGTGATTACTAGAAAATCACACCATTCACTGAGTTATCCTAAAGCATGGTCAAGACTTGACTTTCAAAACCTTGGGGTAATCTTATTTGATTAGTTAGCAAGTAAGGTTTCCTTGTTAAAGAGAGAATAAGATACTTAGTATTTTTATTCTCTGTAGGTAAAGTGTAAATCTCCTTTTCAACAAAATTCATGCTAGAAGGAGGGCTTATTTTTTCATTTTCTAGAAGATGTTGGAGTGTATAAACTCATTTTATCCTAAGATATTTAGGAGAATTCCCAAATATACTCTTAATAACTTAGTATTTGTGGAGTTGAGATTCTCTTCATAGCCTATGCAAAGTAAATTAGTTGAAACATCAAGTGGGTCAAGTCCTTCACACCTTTTTCAATCCCCATACCAACAACCTTGGGTAGTATTAGCTCAAACCCTAGTCCAAGCCCAAGTTCAAGTCCCAATTCCTACAATGGCTTGGTTATAAAATAACCCCCCACCCACCAAATTTTCTAGTGACCTTGAAATGCCTGAAGTCTAGAAAACTTGTGTTCCAAATTATTTGTCAATGATGTTAATATAATAACTAAGGAACACATTAATTTTTTTGAAGGAGCTTGTGCCAATAGAATAATAAATCATGAAGATGTGGCATGTAATATTTTTCCCCACTCTCTAGGAGAAGAGGCATTTTACTGGTTTATTCACTTGCCAAAAGGGTCCATCACTTCCTGGGTTCTCTTGAAAGAAAATTTCTTATGGAAATTTAAAATCCCCATTAGTCTAGCTGAGCTACACAAAAAATTTGTGGAAGTAAAAAGAAAAGATAATAATCCAAATAATTCTTTTAATAATAGATTTCACAAAGCATATACCAGGTTGCAAGTTCCATACAACATAGATGATGAGCCAACTAGGTAGGTTTATTATGCAACCTTAGATAATCTCACTACAATCTTTGTAAGAAGAGCCAACCTAGCTCCAACCTATTTGATACAAGCATATGCAGAGGTAGTGAAGGTTAGTATAGATTTAGGTCAAAATGTCTCAAGTTCTATTAGTTATTTGGGGGCACCACTAGCCCCAAATAAGATTTAGGGGATAAATCATACATTAACTCATCATACCCCTATCATGAATCCCATTCCTTTAAGTTCTTAGTTGTCCATGTAGGTGCTCCAATATCTCAAGTGCCAACAACTCAACTTAAGGGAGCCAATTTCGTAAGCTAAATAATTCAAAATGATGGGCTAACAAAGAATGCTACTTAAGATAGGAAAGTTCTTAAGAAACACCTAAGTTAGAGAAGGATATGTAAGGATCTAGATCTAAACTTTTGATTAATTTTTTTTATTTGGATTGTATAATTGGATGATAGTTAGATGATTGGGATTGGATAATTAAGATGATATGATGCTTATTTAGGATGTCTATGATAATGATGATGATGATGATAGGATGATTAGGATATTTACAGTGACTAGGATGTTTAAGATGAAAAGAGGGTGATAAATTTCAAAAGGATGATTAGGATGACAAGAGGATACTTAGGATGACAAAAGGGTGATTAGAATGATGTGGTGGACAAGGAATGGAGATTAATGCCGAGTCCAAAATGGTAGGGGATAAATATTAATGGTAATTCCAAATGATTATGAAGGATGGAAAGATGAGGAAGGTTGATAATGGAGATGGTAATTCTATAGTCAAACTATGGAGTTGCAAAATATGAAGTCCTAGTCAAGGATACCTACTGGTCACTATCGAATGGTCTCTATTTTCTAGGCTAGACGTAGGCACAATTTCATAGTCTTAGGTGCAATTTGATAATCAAGCGTAATTTTATAAGATGAAAGTGTATTTTGATAGGGGTAATCTAGTCAGAGTACATGTACAACTTTTTAGAGTACAGGCGCAAACAATTTGAGTATAGGTACAACTTTTTATAGCACATACATAGTTTGATAAAGCATAGGCACAAATTTATGGGACGCAGGTGTAGTTCCATAGTCTTGGGTTTGGAAAGATATTTGATCACACAAGAAAACACATTGTCCAATGACTCAAATTTTTAAGGGTAAAAAGGTTATTTTTAGCTAAGAGTTGAGTGGCTCATCATTATCCTAACACATTGAAAACATGCCAAGAAATTTATCACAATCCTAAATTATTCAAGTGGGTTTATAGACTTAATGTGGACCTGCCACACAATTAAGTGACAATACTTCTTGAGATTATATAGAAACAACTTTCTCACAAAAGTGGATAGATAGAGATCTAGTGGTATAGGTCCAATATGGAAATAGACTCAACTTCTCTCTCTCCTTAGAAGACTAAAATCCAACCCAATAATTTATATCTCTACTTAAGGGAGTATGTGGTGAGTAACTTTGGGCATGATACTATACCCTAGACCACACTAAGCTATGACTACAATTTCTTAATCTAAGCTTTCACAAGGCTCACTAGGGAATCCTCCAAATACCAAAACAGTACATGAGGCACAATTATGAACACTATCCCATCACAAGTGTGGGTCAGGAACTTTCAACAGGAAAGATTTGACCAACCCTACACCTCTTGTACTGGAATCACCTAGATGTCAAGGCTTCACTAGACATGATGTGACTAGATTGGGGTACAATTTTCATTCTTCCCCCTTTCTATACCCCATCGATAACACGTTTGGGGTGATGAAATCCCCAAATAGACCTCCTAAAGGGAAGGATAGTTTCTAGGTGTTTTTGATCCCCAAGATCACAGTAGGCACAAGGGGAGAGCATACACATAAATCTAACAAGTCCTAGGTTCTAATCTAAAAAAAGATGAGGAGATATAAAATTTATGATCCCCATTATCGTACTATGTGCAAGGGGAGAGCATGTTGTAGATTCTAAACTAATGTGTTGTAAACTTGGTAGAACCTACATAATTCAAATTTATATTTGACTGAATAGTCCACTCAACATTGTAAAGACTACATTAATATGTCAACCCAAGGTTTGTAAACTTATGTTGATTTTGCACTGTATGTGCCTTGAGAGACTCAATACTACCCAATTTATCTGATTCAAGATGTTCTACTTTTTGAAAACTCAATGAATTGCAAAACAATAAAAGAAACAAACTAGTGCTAATGGCTATAGGTACCTATAGGTTAACCTGTAATTGAACTATTTCTAATAAAATATTACTATTGTTAGAACCAAAATTTAACCTCAAATTTCACTAGTCCTCGCCACCTTAGTATGACCATTTAATTTTGCACCATGAGCACCATCCCTCAAAAACCATCATTTTTGCCTAATAAGACTAGAATTACCATAATAATACTCTCCCTAAACCCATTCCACTAAAATATTATTCAAAAATCACCTTCCCCGTAGCTTCTACCTTAACACATACATCCCCTTAAGTCTATCACTAGAAACACATTTCAGTGAGATAGTGCCATTTCGGGGAGAGCTACACTGTAGTCTCTTCGATAAGTTGATAAAACAAGCCAACACAAAATGTTGAGGAGACTACCACACTTCAAAGGGACATATTCTGAAGTCTCTCTAACAACCCAAAAAGGGATATTTCAAAGTCACTTGAGTTTTTTGAAAGAAAAATATACCTTGTCTCTTTGATAAACTGAAATGCAAGACACCAAAAAAATCTTAATATTTTAAATATGCTAAATTATTTTGGCATTCAAGAAACAAAAAAAAATCTCTCAGACATAATTGATTATTATGCAATAAATGATGGACAACTATCAAGTCCAAGACTTGGCTAACAGAGTGACAATTTTTAAGAGACATTGAATTATTGGGTTGAATAATGTAAAAGTCTCTCTGACACTATGAAAACAATTGAGAATAAAATATTGAAAAGACAAGCTTATATCAAGAGGACATTGATGAAAGTCTCTTTGATTGCTCTGATAACAAAAGAAGATGATTTTTGAAGGGACATTGACATATAAAAGGGAGATGGTTGCAAGTCTCTCTAAAACTCCGATAATGAAGATGGAAGATCTCATAATATAAGAAAAGTGATAAATAAAGTAATACCCAGGATAAAGTTTTCAGAAAGACTATATAATATCAAAGAGGAGTAATCACATCTCTTCTAAACTTTGAAAAGGAAATGAGGGTACAAGCATGTCGAAGGGAAAATGAGATATTAGTGAGAGTGGAACTAAAGTCTTTTTTACACAACGAAAAATTATTTCTCACCTTGCTAACATGAGTGGTGAAGCTTTTGAAGAGACAACTAACATTAATTCCACCATTGATTATCAAGTTGGTAGGAACATCATTTATGAATCAAAATCTTGTAAGATATTAGAGTGTTAATGAATTGGAGCTGAAAATTGGAGAACGTGGGATTGCTTGATAGTAAGAAGCTCGTAGAAGGAGACACTAGCTCAAGTAAGTATCCAAGGAATCAGTTGAAGTTTTATCATAGTTTTCTTGAAGTATAGAAAAAATAGGGTTTTTAAAGCATGGAAGGAACATCAAAAAAACCCAATAAAAAGACAAAAAATAGAAACGAGGCCACTAAATCAAGATTTAATTGAAAAATGTTTAGGTTTTGGACCAAAGTCTATATGAATAACACAATTAAATCCTTCAACTAAGAAATTAGAAGATAAACACAAGAACCTAGGATATGTATGGAATCCACAATGAGGATATATGAAATATTCATATACCATTATAGAAAGAAGTATAGGCATAAGCCTGTGTCAAATCCATGGAATATGAATATAGGAAAGCTCATAATGTCGAATGTGTTTATCAATGTGGAATTGATCAAAGTACTAGCAAAAATGTATAACCCCAAAACAAGGATGATTCATTCACATGATGGGTCACATTTTCTCCCCATCACCAAAGACTATTTATATAGTTTTTCAATTGGAAACATCTATGAAAATGCCACTAAGAATTAGAGATCTTCGGGAAGAATACAATACTATGGACACAAGTTATAAAAGATGGAAATTTCCCTTGCATAGACCCTAAGACACAATGAATCAGCTCAGAAGACTCTCTAGTAATGAACGACCTCCTTTTTTTTATAGATTTGTTTGAAGAATACTATCAGTATTACAAGTCCTAGGAATAGATGTTCCAACTGAGATGGCTATATCTCCTATGATCTTAGCAAAAAACATTCAAAAATAAGATGCTAGACCTTTCGACTATGCAGAATAACTAGTAGAGGTCATAAACATGTCACTTGTTTCCATATAAAAAAATAGTGATGCAATTAATTTCAAACAATATTCTTTTCTTATGCATATGATCTTGTATAAAGGAAAATCAATGGGGATTTGGGGAGAAGAACTAAGAATTAAGGACTTGGATGAGGATGGGAACATAAGGCTAGTACAAATGTGGACTTTGATTTAGGATAGTAGATGTGGGAGGTATCATTACTTGTACTTCGAAGAACACTTTGTGAAGCCCATGTACAAGTTATTTTTTCATCATTGTGATTACAATTTGTCCCCTGAGATACAAAGATTCCTTAGACCCAAGGAGAAAAACCAAAAAGGAAAGGTAAACCACAATTGGGGAGATTGGTACACCTATGATGATTGCACTATGATTAAAGTGTATGGATTTGAAGCAGCTCCATTTCTCCTACCTAAAACAGTTCCTAACAAAATTTCTCATTTAGAAATAGTGAGGCAGTTGGCTTATTTGGATTACATGCATCTCAAAAGTTATGGAAAGCAGTTTCTCATGTCTTCAACCTTGCGATTTGGTGATTTTACTATTATTTCTGAAAAGGGATATGATTCTATTAGCAACAAGATACATCATTACAGTATGTCGTAGGGAAATCAGAGAGATAAATTTGATCCTGAGCACTTTATTCACCTCACAAAAATGACACAAAAGTTGAAAAGGTATGAGCATGAGTTCTTTTTAGATGATGCAATCAGAAACTATAATGAATCGCAGGAAACAATAAGAAAGGTTGCATATAACAAGGTAATGATGGCAGAGGCATGGAGAAAAATCCATAATCCACTATATACAAAATCCTTTCATGAAATACAATACCCCATGGAAAGAGTTGAGCAATTAATCCTACATGAAGAAGAATTAAATAAGGATGTACCTATCATAGCCTTCGAGAAAAGAAGAGATGCTTTTTCTAGAAACAAGCTAAAAATATAGTACCTTTAAGTCATCCATCACCATAACCCACTCTGGATGTTAGCATCTCAATAGACACTCCCATTACATGTGAATATGACATTGAAGAGGAAGATGAGGTCACACAAGTAACTGCTCCTACCATTCCACAATATGAATTACCACCAAAAAGGAGTATAGTCTCATTTGAAGCCTCACATAAACTCTCTAATGATGTGAGACACCATGCAAGTCAAGAATTCATTTCAGATGATGCATTTGTTCAAACCCCAAAGTTTAAATAATTCATTTATGAATATAAAGGGAAAATGATAAGTGAAAGAATGAAAGAAATCAGTCTAGAGTAGGAGGTTGATTCCCTCAAATAATTACAAGAGGAAGTCGTCAAGGAGATGGAAAATATCACTTCTAAAAAAGGGTGAGAGCTATTATAGGAAGTTTGGGTTATGCTTCTCCCAAGATGGGATATCAGTTCGGCTATAGTTTTTGATAGTTTCATGAGGAGAGAAAATAAAACCTTGCAACTAACAGATGAAGCTAGTGACAAGATTTATACTGGCTTAGGATATAATCTAGATAATGCCACTCTACATATTTGGGCTCTATACCCACCAGGGAAGAGGCCCACACTTATTGATAACCCCAATCAAGTCTTTGGCCATCTTTTAGTGCAGTGAGTGGGAGATACAAATCCTATTGAGACAAATGAATTAAATATCAACGTTGCTAATTCACCAAATCTTAGATTGAAAAATTGATAAGAGATAACAAGGGGCTTGCTTTTGAAAATGAGAGATTAAAACAAGAGGTGATTAACTACATAGATAAGTTGCCTTCCTCCTCTGGCCTTTATTCTCCATTGTTAGAATGTGAAAGAAAGGTAATTGAAGCCATGTCTGAGACCACACATTGGAAGCGAAAGTATGAAATGGTTCAAAAAAAAAATGAGGAATTAAGAAAGGAATTAAAGACTACTAAATTTGAAATGGCTTTAGAGTTGATAAGGAAGAGATTTGATAAAATGTTCAAGAAAAATGATAAGGTTTGGGTTATCCATAGCAAGACATTTGTAGCCTACTAAGAACATAATAGATTACACCACAAAATGAAAGAAATAAAAGAACAAAGAGAAGCTAAAGAGAATATTGGCAAGCAAGTGTTCCAAGAGTACAAAGAATTAATGAAGATGCATGACAATTTCCACACCATACTAATGCAAGAACTTTGTGATTTCAACCAATATTTGAGTATGGATTTACCAAATTTCTTCGATGATGAAGGGGAGTTGAAGGAACAAGATGTATGGAAGAATGAAATCATTCAATATTTACCAGTGTCCCTTGATGAAATCAATAATGAAGAAAGGGTGATGGAGAAGACACATATACAATTGGAATGGATTTTTTCTCTCGAATATGACATGAAAGATATCATTAGCAACATTGATAATTATGCTAAAACAGGATATATCGAGCACTTGTCGAAGGTTAATTTGTTTATCGCTTGAACAAAGTGAGAAGTAAGGGTCATTGAAGTCTCGCAATTATCTGATGCCTTATCATGGAGTATGGACCTTGAATAGATCTTCAGTGATCACAGGTACTCGATGAAGACTAACAGATTATGGTGCATCACAAATTGGTGTGGACTTCTAAATCATTTCTTGTTTATTTTAAAAAAAACATATTTTTTAAGGTTTTAGTTAAGAAACAACTCAAATTTTTGTAAAGGCCTGAAGCTTGTAGCTTACCATGTATAAGAGAAGCCAAGGCCAAATTAAAAATAATATTAGATTAGAATCATACAATAGTAGGAAAATTCTCAGTAGCAATATCATATAAACATATACAAGACTCCTCATATGTGTCCAATTATCTTTTGAAGAAATATAACAAAAGAGAAAATTTGAATTGGTGGCCTACTTCCTAGTGTTCAACTGTTGTGTTGATATTACTTCTTATATGTCATTTGGTTGTCTTTGAAGTGGTATGCCTACGTTATTCAAATTAAGTATATCAACATATATTTAACTTATCAATACACATTTTCTATAATTGTGTGATTTTGTTGATTGGTTTCTATGCGAAAGAATTAAATCCCTTTTGAGAGGTCATCTTTAATAGATTATTGCCCAAGATTAAAGTCCTTTTAAACTAATTATCTTAATTGGTTTCCTTCAAATCAAAATTAAAATCCTTTCAAAACTTCATAGTAACTTAGGGGGTATCACTAGGATCAATAAGAAGAGTCCAAACAAATTACAGACTTGCACATTTATACAAGCTATAAACATTTAAAGTGCTCAACAGTTAGAGTTAAGCTAGGAAAAAGACTCACACATCATCCACCTCTTGACTCCATTCACCCAATTAGAGTAGTAACTAGTCACATTTATTTTAAGTATCATACTTCACAAACCTTATTCTTAATTCTCAAAAACATATACAATAGGAATTAATCATTATCCTTGTATCTATTTCACTTCCACATAACACTGTGAATAGATTTCCCAAATTAGAGATCACACACATAACTTTAAATTTTCTCAATCATTTAGGTTCACCCACCTAGGTCTTGCAAAGCCTAAAGTGTAGGGGGGTCTTAACCATGTCATTTAGCGCCATTCATTAGCCAAAAATGTTCCTAAAGAGTTTGGCATCCTCTTAAGGTTACTACCTACATTTTTGAGACCTAACAAATTAACGACTTTGCTTGGGACATTTGGTTCCAACATATCCATTTAAAGATTCGATAAATTTTTGAAATTGGTCTTCAACTAGAGGCTCATAATTGTGTCACTTACACTCCTTATCTGAGTCACACACCTAATAGATTGGCAACTCTGCTAGGGACTAATCTTGCCAATTCTAAATCTAGGCCTTTCATTATAGAGTTATAAACATTCACATTTTTGTAATTACCCATTCACCTGACTGAATAAGAGACTTTGTTAGGACAAAACAAAACCAATATCATTCATATCTTAGTATATAAACTTTCCTACTTTTGAAAAGGTAGTTGGTAACTTTTTTTAAAAAATTGTATGATTAGAAAGATTAGATCATAGACACCAAAGAATTACCATATCACCCAAAATGGATGGTAGAAGACCATTTCACAAAGGAAGTACACAAAATAACAATGGTAGGTGGATAGACAAACATGGGTCTCCTCCTTCAAAATCTTGCATAAATAAGAATGAAGTAGTATCTAATCAATCATATACCATATACTATGATAAGGGGAATGCATTAGAGCAACCCTTCATAGTGCATAATAATCCTTTACATGGGTCATAATTTCATAATGATGAAGGATATCAACCAATCCTACCTGAGAAAAACAACTTAAGTAATACCATTCTCCATTTCAAGACCGATCCTCAAAAAATGAGTGAATTCAATGCACATATAGAAGAGGAAAGAATCCAAAACCAAAAGGAGTACGACTAAAGAATGGCATTACAACAAGGAGAAGAAACCCAATATGGACTCATGAATCAATTTTCCCCCACTAGAACTCATGTTTACCATACTGCCACAACCAAGATGACCAATCAAGAGTTAGAACAAGATGTAGAAAGAATGAAGAACTTAGGAAACAACAATTCATAAAAGAAAGAGAAGAATTAACCCAACAACTACTTCAGATCAATATCCAACCATCAAGAAAGGGACCAAAGTATCTACCACCCGATAAGCATGGAGGAAATGCTAATCTAACCAATTCATAGGGATCATATCAGAATGTGAGTGTTCCAAAAACACCTTACAATGCAACAGGGAATCTAAATAACACTAATTATGTACAACAGAATATCCCATTAGAAATATCACAACCACATAATGCTAACACCATCTCACAACCCATAAATAACAATTATCCACCTCTTGGCCAACAATATGTCCCACCCCACCAATATCATATACCTCAACAAAATATACAAGGTAACACATACCCTTACCAGAATGCACAACAATATATACCTCATTATCAAGTACCCTAGTACTAGCCCAACCAACCTAACCAAAACCCCTATTTACAAGGACCCCCAAATGTAAATACATATAGACAACTGGATCTATTGAGACACCCAATATGCCCATATCCAATTGACAATGATTTAAGAAATCCAATCCCAAAATTTTCTAGAAAAAATGCTATCACAACTAAAGAACATATAAGAAATTTCAATGCATTTGTAGATGACTTTGGTATAGAATATGAAGATGTTCTCATGAGGTTATTCATGATGTCTTTGGTTGAAGACACCAGGGACTGGTTTAACAACTTTCTTGATGCTTTAATTACTTCCTCAACAGATTTCAAAAATCAATTCAAAGAATAATATGAAAATCAATGTGCCCTATATTTTTCCATACATGAATTAATGAGTATCCAAAAACATCAAAATGATTTATTTTTTATTTCAACCAAATATTTTCCTAAGTATTCCACAAAATATCACTGGATCAAAGCCCGCCAATTTTGTTGCTTTGTCCATTTATTTAAAAGCATTTGAACCCAAAATTGGATGTGAGCTCATAAAAAAATCCTCTAATAGCCTTGCAGAGGCTCAAAGAGCTGCTATACATATTGAGAACTATAGAAAATCCATAGGTATGATTAGCAAGAGAGATGACATCAGAATTCCATAAAATCCCAACTACCAAAATAAACAAGAAAACCAATATAAAATGGAAAGGCCAAGACTATGTGACATGCCTTACCACACCAACTAGAAGGATGGTAGATTTGTAGAAAGTAATCAAATACAAACTTTTAATAAGGACACCCTTGACCCTTTGAAGAAACATGGAACACATGTGATGGAGAATGGTCCATGGTGTTTGGCATGCAACCTGCCACATGCATCAATATATTGCATAATAGCGCAATCCATACAAGATAATGAACGGTCCCATGAGGAAAACAAAGATGATCATACTATAAATATGCTAGGGTGGGGACCTCATAAAATTGATGATGAATACTCATCCTCTAAAGAAGGCTTCAAATATGATGTTAATAACCAAAGATACAATGTCAACATGGGTTAGCAAAAGGTTTTTTTTTTTATAAGGAGGATGATGAGGAAGAGACTGCCTATGGATCCAACACCACACCACAATTCAAGTTAAGGACACCCACTGAAGAAGAAAAACGGGCCATTACTTTAGATGTTGTGGAAAGAATCAAAAGTGGCTATAACTTGAGGAACAAGAATACAAATGTTGATCACAAAACACCTAGAGGCTTGTTCATAAAAGAACTAAAGCATAAGGAAAATGCCTATGATGATCAAAAGAAAGGTGAGAAAGAAAATAACTACAAAGGTATACCAAAATAAATTTCAAAGGTGGAACAAGGGAAGGTAGCATATAGTGCTAAAATACAATCAAAAGAAAAGAATGCCACTAAGAAAGATAAAATCAAACAATCAACCATCACTCCTTCATTTGACATAACACAAGCATTGTCTCAGGTCAGAATGTTTGTACCATTACTAGAGATGATGAGGGTTGATGAGTATAGGAATAGTGTCATTAATCTAACCTCCACCATGTCCAGTAAGTAGTAGGATCAAACTAAACTTAAAAGAAATAGCATAAACAATGTTGAACATGAAGCCACAAAAACACCAGAAGTGTACGTAGGTGATACTCTTACAAAGAACCCCTCTCAAGTAGATCCATTCTACACCACACTATTGATAAATAAAAATCTATTAAAAAATTGTATGATCAATTCAGGAGCAAAGATCAATATTGTTCCTATGGCTATTATGAAGGAACTGGGCTTATGGGTGAACACTACTTATGGAAAATGCTATGCCATGGATAATAGGACATTCCTAGTGGTCAGAGTAATATGGGATGTAGAATTGAATTTGGTAGCATACCCTGAGGCAACATACAAAACTGACATCACTATGGTGGATACTCCTCCTTATTATGGAATGTTGTTGTCCAAACAATGGACTGTTGCAATAGGTGGAAATTTCCAACTAGACCTCTCATATTCTACCATACCAATAAATAGGAAAGAAGTCAAATTGTATAGGGAACCCAAATTAGAGCATGTTATAGAGAATTTTGATCCTAAAAAAATGAATTGTTTCTATGATATGCATCTTGGAAATTTTAGGATTAAAAAATCTCAACTAGAATTACAAAATATAGAATTGATTAATAGAGAAGCTCAACTTGATGATAAGGGTGTATGGTAGATTTACTTTGATGGGGCATACAACAAAGGTGGAAATGGTGTAGGGATAGTATTCATCTCACCCTCAAGAAAGACATTTAAGTATTCATTTTTGCTAATATTTGAGTGCACCGATAACATAGCTGAATATGAAGCCTTGTTGTTAGGCTTGAACATTGCTATAAAATATGGGATCAAGTTGTTGACTGTCTATGGAGACTCTGAATAGACTATCTCCTAGTTCAGGTCCAAATACTCATCAAAGAAAAAAAGACTAAAATAGTATAGAAATGTGATTTGGGATACCATTGAACTCTTTGATGTATTCACAGTAGACTAGATAGAGAGATCTAAGAAAACAATGGAAAATTTATTAGCAAATATGGCCCTTAAACGAGATTATATCAGATTGGAAGGAATCACAAAGGTTTAATTCAAGACAAGACCTACACTCCCAGATAACATATACAACTAGAAGGTATTCAAGGATGATGAAGATCTGATCAAGTTCTTCCATTGTATTGATCAATATGAATCTCGGGAGATAGACTTCAATGCCTTCGTAGAGGAATTGGATGGAAAATAAATTTTCTTTGGACAAGAAGTAGTGTAGCTTAAGACAAAAAAAATCCCAAAGTGACTTGTGGCATTAGAAAGACTATTTGATGGACATGATAGATTTAATTTAAAGCCTACACCCATTAAATAAGAAGATGTTGAAGAGATTAACCTTGGAACAAAACTTGCTTCTAAGAAAGTATACATTGGTAGAAAGATTAGTCCTAAAGTTAGAGAGATGCTTATAATTCTTCTTTAAAAGTATAAGCATGTATTTTCCTAGTCCTATGACGACTTAAAACCATATAGAGAGGACATATTTCAGTATGAGATACCATTAAAACCTGATGCTAAACCATTCCAAAAAAGTAGCAACCCATAAATCCTACATTGGCACTAAAGATACAAGAGGAGCTTACAAAGTTAAGAGATGGAGGAATTATCAAACCAATTAGACACTCCTCTTGGGTATCAAATCCGGTACTTGTAAGAAATAAGAATGGGAACATTAGGTTGTGTGTATAATTTAGGAATCTAAATATAGCATCACTCAAAGACAAATACCATCTGCCATATATGGAGGAAATGTTGCATAAAGTAACAGGTTGTGAACTATTATCCATGATGGATGACTTCTTAGGATATAACCAGGTGAAGGTCAAGGAGTCAAAACAATATAAGACTACTTTCACCACCCCTTAGGGGACATATGTTAATGTGAGAATGCATTTTGGTCTTACAAATGTTGGAGCAACATTTCAAAGAGCAATGGATGTGGCCCTTGGTGACTTGATTAATACTATAATGGTGGTATATCAAGATGATCTAACAAACTACTCCAAGAAGTCAAAATATCATTGTTCACATTTAGAGAAAATTTTCATCAGAGCACTAGAATATGGCATTTCTCTAAACCTGAAAAAGTGTAATTTTGTTGTCATAGAAGGAAAATTATTGGGGCATATTGTCTCAAAAGATGGAGTGTAAATTGATCTGAAATGAGTGGAATATATTGACAAAATCCCCATCCCAAAAACTGTAAAAGCCATCCAATCTTTCTTTGGACAGATTAACTTTGTTGGGCAATTTATCTCAATCTTTGCAGAGATTGTAAAACCAATCTCAAATACGTTGAGGAAAGGTAATGAAATTGATTGGATAGGAGAATCCATTGATGCATTTGTGTCAATCAAGAAGGAAATAAAGGAGGCACCCATATTGAAATCCCCGGACTTTGAAAAACCCTTCTAGATATTCTCATTTGCATCATGTCATATGGTGGAAACTGTAATGTTGTAGAAAAATAACAAAGGGTATGAACAACCTATTTCATTTTTTAGTAAATCTCTTCAAGGGGAAGAGCTAAAATATGGCACTACTAAGAAACAAGCTTACAACCTAGTAAAATTATTCAAAGCATTTAGGCCTTACTTAGTAGGAGCAAAAGTTATTTCTTATGTGCCAAATGTTGCAGTAAAAGATGTTTTTTCACAGACAGAAGTAACTGGGAGAAGGTGTTACTTGATAAATCCTATCCAAGAATTTAATATTATTATTCAATACACTAAATTAGTAAGAGGGAAAGGAATAGAAAAGTTGATGTTTGAGTCCAATATGGATGCAACACAGATTTGCATTGTAGAAGGGGAAGAAAATTGGGTGTCAAGAATAGAAAGCACATAGTGGTACACTGACATTGCATATTAACTTAAACATATGAAATGTCTAGAAGGATTAAATGACAACCAATAAAGGACCTTGAAGCTTCATGCATCAAAATATGTTTTCATGGATGGAAATTTGTACTGGAAAAATAGGGATGTTGTTACTTTGCTTGGATGAAACACAAGCAAAATATGTTATGAAAGAAATGTATGAGGGTGTGTGTGGAGGACACTTTTTGATAAAGACTACTGCACACTGTGAATGGTGATGTTAAACTTGCACAAACACAATCAAACAGTACATCATTAGTCTATTATGCAAATTAAATCAACATTTCCCATAGAATTCATTTGAAATGCACAAAACAAGAAATAGAATGATGAACACAAATAAAAATATTTCAAATCCTATATAATGCAAAAAAAACTATCAATCCCATGGGGGAATTGGTGCCATTTTGATGTGGAAAATGGCCCTTTCCCAATCCCTTGTAAGCTTGAATGATGACTTGATGATTCGTTGATGCTTCCTTAGTGAAATTCTTGCATAACCTAGCTATGAAAATGTGAAAATGGATGAACAATGGATGAGCAAAATCAAAATCTCAAGATAATGTCTTTGCTTGAAGTTGTGGATCCAAAATACAAATGAGAGCTTCTTATTTATAGATGAGAAAGATGGAGGATGAGGAAAAATGGATGAATGTGGGAAAAAAGACCAACCAATAACATTAAGCCACTTGTCACCATGTGAGTGGAGGAAGGTTGTGCATATTTTGGTCATTGTGCAATTAAATGCCATTGGGTGGAAATTCAAATTTGATGAAATGACATGTTGGAGGGAGAAAGAAATGGAGTTATTGCCACTTGGCTCAAGGAAAAATGACATGTAAGGGGTTTAAATTCCTTGTTGGATGTACAAACCTTTTGGAGGGGTTTTTCAAATTTAGAGAATATTCCCTTTTTGATGCCATTTCGTGAGAAAATAGAGATTTAATAAAACAATTAAATGTATTTTCATGTGGAAGTTGTAAAAGCTAGAGGATTTGATGGTTTTAATCGAGATTTTAATTTAAAGGGAGATTAGTTGTTGTGACAATTTGATTTAGATTTTTGGATTGATTTAAATCAAAGTTGAGAGGAATATGAATTTAGATTTAATTAAATAAAGATTTGATTTATTTAATTAAGAATGATGATGTTAGATTAAATCAAATAAAGATTAATTTATTTAATTGAATAGAATGACTTTAGAGGTTAATTAAATAAAATCGATTTATTTAATTATAGAGAAGAATATGATGATTTAATCAAATAAAGTTAATTATTTAATTAAAAGAGGATATTAGGATTAATTAAAGAAAATGATTTATTTAATTAATAGGAGGGAATGAATTAATCAAATAATTTTGATTAATTTAATTAAGAGATGAAATGTGACAAATTTAATCAAACACAAATTATTTGATTAAATGATTATCAAAGGAGATGATTCAGGATGAAGCAATGTTAGTAAAATCAAGATCAGGTGTATAGGATCAATCAGTACATTTTATGTGTCTACACACACAAGATACTAAAAGCGGGTTATTATTGAGCCAAAGTCTTTAATGATGCTTACAACTATGTAAGAAAGTGTGAAGCATGCCAAAAATTATCTAGCAAGGTGAAATATTAGGGAGTGTTGCCACTAAGACCTATGCAGGTGGAGACCCCATTCCATCAATGGGGAATCAATTTTATGGGTGAGATTAGAGAAAAATCTAGTGGTGGGCATAATTGGATACTAGTAGCCACTGATTACTTTCCAAAATGGATAGAAGCTATACCAACAAAACAGGCTACTAGCAAGGTTGTGATAAATTTCCTATTAGAAAACATCTTCACCAGATTTGGAGTCCTTGTAAAGTTGATAATAGACGATGGCATGTGTTTTAGATTTGAAAAATTCATAAGGTCCATGAATCATATGGTATAACAATCTCATAAGCTTCACCATATCACCCCCAAGCAAATGGGAAGGTTGAATCCAACAATAAGAGTATTATGAAGATAATCAAAACAATGTTGGATAGTAACAAAAAGGCATGGGATTCTAAGTTAAATTTAGCATTTTGGGCAGATAGGATCACAACAAATAAGGCTATTGGAAAGTATCCTTTTGAATTAATATATGTGTAAATGATTATTTTGGATTGCCCACACAATGCTTTGTTCCTTATAAGCTTTTTCACTTAAAAGGAGAAAGGGGAATGAATGGGGTCCAAAATGCAAAGGCTTACACTCAAAATTAATGTAAATGTGATATATTATGCCTAATTATGATGTAATAATGCACTGATCTGAAATTAAAATGATTTAATGATGCTAAACCTAAGAAATGCAAAGTGTTGGAAAACACATTATGATATGTAGAAAGATGAAACAAATGCAATGAATGACTAAATAAAGATGCAAAATAGAAACTATGCACCTAGAAACTAATGAAGAGCTAACTAGGGATTGTAGATACCTTTGAAATTCTAGAAATTTTGATTTTTGAGTCAACTGGGACACTTAGGCTAGACTAGGTGACTTAGTCCCAAACCAAGGAAACTACCCAGAAAGTTGTTTCTGCCAAAAGGGTATCTGAAACTATAAAAATTATAGAAAAAAGTAGTGCAGTGGGACTAAGTCACCACTATGGGAAACTTAGTCCACTTTGGATTTTCTATAAATCTAAAAGTGGAAATGGAAGCCCACAACCTGTACTCTGTTTTTGATGAAAATTTGAATCTAAATCTTTGAAAAACCTTGCAAAACAAAAGATAATTTGTTTTCTAATGGGGGGTTTTCCTTGGTTAAAATCCTAGTTGGTATTTAAACTTTGTGGAAGATAAAATCTACGTAAAACCCTAGCCCTAAGTGTGTCTAAGACTAGGAAAGGCTAAAATGAGAAAAAATCATATTTTGATGTGCTAGAATAAGATAAACAAATGGCACTTGAATGATGAAAGACTTCAATGTAAGAAACCATACAACATTTCAAATGAATGTAAATGACATACAAATGTGATGTGAACCTTAAGTCTAAAGATAGAGAGAAAATGGAAGATGGAATCACTTTGAAAACAAGTCATTAGGTTTGATTTGATGGCTATTTGCATCTCCTCAACCTAGATTTCTCCATGATTCACCATAGGCATCCATGATCAACCCTTTGAAATGTGAGATCTTGAACAAAAAGTGAGCTTGAAGACCTGCAAAAACCCTAGTTTGTTGCCTTAAAGCTTCAACTTTTCTGCAAAATGTTATTGAATCTTCTTGTGTAAGATACTTTTGCTCTTGACTTTTTATTTTTTCTTTTTAAAAATGACTAGGAGATGTGAAAAATGACCTAAAATGTGTATTTATAGGAATCAATACCTAATTTTCCTGTTATTTAGACCCAAGATGCCGACATCCACTGAAAAATTAAATTGAATTGATGAAATTCCAGCTCAAAAGTGGAAAATACCCCAAAAGGGACTAAGTCTCCACCTTGGGCGACTTAGTCCCACTAGGGATTTTTTTGGTGGGTTTCACAAAATTTGAGTGGTTTGAATGGTATTTTTTGGGGATTTAAGTGGTTTTTGAGTGAATTAGGCCTCAAATTCCAAAATCATGAGCATTAGGGACCTATAAATGCAATTTTTAAGGGGTGATTGATACAAGGTGTCTAAAGTAGGACCTAGTTTACCACAAAATTGTATCTATCTTCAAGAGTATACAATTTTTGGTGACACAATATGGAACACAAGCCAAAATTCCTTTGCAAAATCTCTTACCAATTTATAAGTTTATATTATAAGAGGATTTAGACACTCCTAAGCCCATGGAAGACAAATAAAACAATTAGCAGAATTGGATGAAGTCAGACATCTAGCACAAAAGCACAATCAGGAGTTACAATCACAAATGAAATATTTATTTGATAAGAAAACAAAAGAAAGGATGTTTCAAATAGGAGATATGATCCTCATGTGGAATGCTAGGGGTAAAGAAAAGGGAAAACATGAGAAATTTGAAGCCTTATGGCTTGGACCATTTGTTATCACTGACAAGTGTGGGGGAGACTCATACTATCTACAAAGCATGATAGGAAAAAGTCAAGAATTTCTAGTGCGTGGAAAATTCTTCAAGAATTTGTTTTCTTAAAAAGAAATATTATTCCATGCATAGTAGTTTTATGATTCCTTTTCTTTTTCTTTTTCTTTTTGTCATTTCATTTGTGGTTTACGTCCCAAAGTACCTCTGAATTCTTGCAATGACATCATGGCTATTCATCCCCAATCAGAGCCACTGTTAGAACCAAAAATTTAACCTCAAATTTCACTAGTCCTCGCCACCTCAGTATGACCATTTAATTTTACCATCCCTTAAAAACCATCATTTTTGCCTAATAAGCATAGAATTACCATAATAATAATAATCTCCCTAAACCTATTCCACTAAAATATTATTCAAAAATCACCTTCCCCATAGCCGCTACCTTAACACATACATCCCCTTAAGTCTGTCACTAGAAACACATTTTGGTGAGACAATGCCATTTCGGGAAGAGTTATACTACAGTCTCTTTGATAGGGCTATAAAACAAGCCAACACAAAATGTCAAGGAGATTACCACACTTTGGAGAGACATACTGTGAAGTCTCTCTGACAACCTGAAAAGGGGTATTTTGAAGTCACTTGATTTTTTTGAAAGGAAAAGATACCTTGTCTCTCTGATAAACCAAAATGCAAGATGCTAAAGAAATATTAATATTTTAAATATGCTAAATTATTTTGGAATTCAAGAAACATAAAAATATCTCTCGGATATAATTGATTATTATAAATGATGGGCAATTGTCAAATCCAAGACTTGGCTAACAAAGTGAAAATTTTGAAGAGACATTGAATTCTTAGGCTGAGTAATATAAAAGTCTCTCTAACACTACAAAAATAGTTGAGAATAAAATATTGAAGAGACAAGCTTATATCGAGAGGACATTGATGAAAGTGTCTTCAATCACTCTGATAATAAAAGAAGATGATTTTCTAAGGGACATTGACATATCGAATGGAGATGGTTGCAAGTCTCTTTGAAACTCTAATAACAAAGAAGATCTCAGAATAAAAGAAAAGCGGTAAATAAAGAATACCTAGGATAAATTTTTCAAAAAGACCATATGATATCGAAGAGAAGTAATCACATGTCTCTTTGAAACTCCAAAAAGGAAATGAGAGTACAAGCATGTTGAATGGAAAATAAGATATCAGTGAGAGTGGAACTAAAGTCTCTTCAAAAGAGAAAAAAATTATTTCTCACCTAGGTGACATGACAAGTGAAGCTTTCGAAGAGACAACTAACATTAATGCCACCATTGATTAGCAAGTTGGAAGGAACATCATTTATGAATTAGAATCGATTGATATGTGCCAAATCTTGATTATTTTTCTCGTAAGATCTCAGAGTGTTAATGAATTGAAGCTAAAAATTGGAGGATGCAGGATTGCTCGATAGTAAGAAGCTCGAAGGATACACTGGCTCAGGTCAGTATCCAAGGACTCAACTAAAGTTTTATCCTAGTTTGTTTGAAGTACATAACAACTAGGGTTTTTAAAGCATGGAAGGAACATCAAAAAAACCCAAAATAAAAGGACAAAAATAGAAACAAGGCCATTAAATCAAGATTTAATTGAATAATGTACGGGTTCTCATTCGAGACAAACAACACAATTAAATCCTTTAGCTGAGAAATTAGAAGATAAACACAAGAACCTAGGAGATGTATGGACTCCACAATGAGGATATGACATATACATATACCATTATAGAAAGAAATATAGGCATAAGCCTATGTCAAATCCATGGAATATGAATATAGGAAAGCTCATAATGTCAAATGTGTTTATCAATGTGGAATTGATCAAAGTACTGGCTAGAATGTATAACCCCAAAACAAGGATGATTCATTCACATGATGCGTCACATTTTCTCGCTATCACCAAAGACTATATTTCTATGGTTTTTCAATTGGATACATCTATAAAAATTCCAATGAGAATTAGAGATATTTTGGAAGAACACTGCACTATGGACATGAGTTACAAAAGATGGAAATTTCCTTTGCATAGATCTTGGGACCCAGGAAATCAACTCAGAAGATTCTCCCGTAATAAATGACCTCCTTTTTCTATAGATTTGTTTGAAGAATATTATCAATATACTTATTACTTGGTTGGACAAGTCCTATGAATAGATGTTCCAATCAAGATGGTTGTAGCTCCTATGATCTTAGCAACAGATGTTCAAACCAAGATGCTAGACCTTTCGACTATACAAAATACCTGGCAGAGGTCATAAACATGTCACTTATTTCCATAAAAAACAATAGTGATGCAATTAATTTAACACAATATTCTTTTCTTATGCATATGATCTAGTATGAAGGACAATCCATGGGGATTTGGGGAGAAGAACTGAGAATTAAGGACTTGGATGAGGATGGGAACATAAGGCTAGTACAAATGTGGACTTAATTTGGGATAGTAGATGTGGGAGGTATCCAAATTTTTATTTGATGTGATCGAAAATAACTGTAGGTGAATGAATTGCGAGGTGGCGGGTGCAAATTGATGGGACATATTAGATGGATAGTAGCCAATGATGTGACAACTTGAACATTTGAAATTTGAATTGGAAACATGAAATAATAGAAACATGTTGCAAGTACTTATTGTGAAGAGATGGATATTGCATGTGAGTATGTTGAAGTGAATGCACATGAAATGTAATCAATGTGCTGCCAAGTGATTTGAAGTTTTCTTTTCATCTACCAGATGATGCTATGGGTACCTTCGACAATAAGACTTGTTCTGAATTTTGATAGCTATTATGCTATAGGTCCCTATGACACTAGGATCCTTTTTGAATGTGTAATAAAAATAGGTCCCTTTGGAGAAAATATAAACATCATTATAACTGTGTTGTGCATGCTTGTGAGATAAAGTAAGAAATTAAAATCAAGAGTGATCTCAAGGATTGAGATGTGTAGCTTAATCATTGGTTCATTTGAAGTACTTGGTTGGCCATGTGCTACTGAGATATCACTTTGTGTGTTTGAACCTATACCTACCTAGTCACTATAAGCACCATATTGTTGAATCAAGGAGAAAATAAAATCTTCTTTTTGTACTGGCTTCTTATACAACTTCAATCTATGTCCATTAGCAATAAGAGAAAATCTGATTGCATTAATGGTGTTCAATTTAGCTACTCCATTAGGATAGTCTTGACTGATTTCGTAAGGATCCAACCACCTAGATTGGAGTTTCCCTTTAAAGTCTTTGTACCTTGAATCATATAACAATGCCCAATCCCCTACATTAAACTCCTTTGTTTTGATGTACTAATCATGCCATTTCATCCTTTGTAGATGTACTACCATAGTGTGATGGATTGCTTCCATGGGAATTTCATCCAATCAATTTAAATCATGCAACCAATCTTTTTGTGATTCTATTAGATCCATTCCAGTTCCACTACTATCCTTAATGTCTTATATTCAAACTCAATGAGAAGGATTGGTGTTTTACCCTACACTAGTTCATAGGGTGTAAAACCAATTGTTTTCTAGGTTATTCTATATGCCCATAGTGCTTTTGGTAACCTTGCAACCCAATATTTTCTATGTAGTTGCACTATTTTGGTAAGAATAATTTCAATTTCTCTATTAGTGACCTCCTTCTGACCATTAGCCTTAAGGGTGGTAAGATTTTGAATTTTTGTGCCTAATTTGGTATTCTTCAACCAGTTTGGTGATGAGGTATGAAGTAAATTGTGGGCCCTGATTAGTGACTATTTCCCTAGATACTCCATACCTAGTAAAAAATTCCTCATACAATAACTTAGCCACATTGTCATCTTTGGAAAAATGCAAGGCTTTTACTTTTTCCCACTTAGTCAAGTAATCCATGCAAACAAGAATGTATTCCTTGTTATTGAAAGTAGGTGAGATTGGTCCAATAAAGTCTAGACCCTATTTTTCAAAAGGATTTAGTGTTAAATGAGGCTACAATGGAATTTCATCACTTCTTTTTGGTTTACCCATCGTTTGGTACCTATGACAACTCCTTGTGTATTTAAAAAAATCCTTGTGCAAAGTTGGCCAATAATAACTAGTTGTGAGAATCTTAAATGTTGTTCTTTTTGGTACACAATGAACTCCACATGGATCATCATGGAAAGCCTTCATAATATGAAATATTTCATCTTCCCTTATGCACCTTATCATGATGTTTTCAGCACTAATGTAAAATAGATAACTTGATATCCAAGAGTATGGAAAACATTTGTGTACCAAATGTCTATTTTCCCTCGAAGAAAAGTGTGGTGGAATCTGCCATGTTACTAAATAATTTGCAATGTCAGCATACCAAGGTACATGTAAATTAAGAGAAAACAAGTGTTCATCTAGGAATGAATCATCCACCACTCCTTCAACTGATTGTGTTGGCAATCTTGATAGAAAATTTGTCACTACATTAGCTTTACCAGGTTTGTCCACTATTGTAATATCAAATTCTTGTAGGAGTAGTTGTCTAAATAATCTTCCTCCTACCATAGGTTTGTTCATAAGATATTTGATAGTAGTGTGGTTTGTATGAATGAAAATTGAATAACTAATAATGCAATGCCTAAATTTATTGATGGAATATGCTATTGCCAACATATCCTTCTCTGTTACAGTGTAATTTAGCTCTACTCCCTAAATATTTTTTCTAATGTAGTAAATTGCATATTCTTTGTTACCGTATTTCTAACCCAAAAATGCTCCAATAGAAATCTAAAGCATTTGTATGTATATGAAAAGGTAGGTTCCAATTCAGCCCCCTCAAAACATGTGCTTAAGTCAAGGATTTCTTCAGCTCATGATTCTCTCCATATGTGGTCAAATCATCCATATATATCTTCATACAATCATGAGCATAGTCAAGAAATATGTTGAGCACTACCCTCTAAAAAGTAGTTGGAGAATTGCATAAACCAAAGGGAAAAACATAGTAGGCATAAGTACCCCAAGGAAATGTGAATGTAGTTTTGTCCTGATCTTTTGGAGCAATTTTATTTGATTGTAGCCACTATAACCATCTAGGAATGAAAATTCATTCTTTCCATCTAAAGAATCAAGCACTTGATTTATGAAGGGCAATGTAAAGTGGTATTTCCTAGTGGTTGTACTTAGTTCCCTGTAATGTACACAAACTCTCCATTTTACACCTTTCTTAGGAACAATTACCAAAGGTGAGACCCATTCAATATTAGATATAGGATAGATAAATCTTGCATCAAGGTTTTTTTGGAGTTCAACTTTGACTATTTCTCTCAAGGCAGGTTTCATTCATTGTTAAGGTTGTCTAATGGGTCTATAACCATCATTGATGTAAATCTTATGCATACATAAGTTAGGAGCTATGCTTTTTATATCATTGTAATCCCATGCATATGTTGATGAGTGTGCCAACAACATTGTGTGCAAGGAGTTTTGTTGCTCTTCAGTCAAGGCATTATTTATATGTAGCATTTTTCCTAGCATGACTTCTAATTGCTTGGATGATTCTTGCACATAGGAGAGGTCAAGGCTTAGAATTATCAGTAAATGTTGTTGTGGTAGTAAGGAATGAAAAATTTGAGATATTTCTTCTAAGGAATTGGTGGGTATAATACTTTGCAAGGGGTATTGTAGGCATGCAAGATAGTCTTATTGTTGCGGTCTCCTATCGCAGCCATTCTATATTATGTGAGAAATAAGCTCATCTTCATCCTGATCATCCAATAGAGGGTTGTGTTCTATAGTCATCAATGTCTACAGGGAATAATTTTCTTCCTCATCCAAAGTGTTCTAAATAGTTTGCTCAAGATCAACATAAGGCTGGGCTAGAGGATAGAGGACCAATTTCTTTGTCACTGTCCCATTAGATATTATCATATTTCTAGACCTACAACATATGAATGCATCAACTTAGCTAACCATGGCTTGCCTAGGATGAGTGGGTATCCTAGAAGGTTAAATTTTGGTTGTAAAACTATGAAATCAATAGGATATTCCTGAGAATCCAATGGAATAACTAAATCTTCAATGTTTCCTTTAGGCTTGATTGTTGACCTATCAACCAACTGTAAAATAGTTTTTGTAGGTCTAAGGTTAGCTAACTGAAGTAACTGCATTGTTTTTTTAGTCATGAAATTGATTGTTGCCCCCAAGTCTATCAAGGTGTTCTTAATAGGGGTTCCATTAATCTTCACATCCACTACTGGACTACTAGGGTCTATGTATTTAGGAACAGTTATGCTTCCCAACATGATATTGGCAAGGTTTCCCAAAATATGGATTGTCTGAGGATCCTTCCTTTTCCTTCCTAGTTTCTTAATACATAGGTCCGTCATAATTTTAGTATAAATAGGGATGTCTTTAATAGCTTGGATGAGTGGAATCTTGATGCTCACATCTTTTAATTGACCTAAGAGGTTTGTCTTAGCTTGTATGTGATAATTTTGAATGGCTAAGAATTCAAGAAAAGGAGGCTCTGGACTTGAGGTAGTTTGGTGTACCTAATTTGACTCAGACTCCAAAGGTATTTTGTCTGAAGCTTCAACTATAGGTTCCTCATCCTCCATCTCAGTAATTTGTGGGATGAAGTTACAAGTTTTCTTGATCTAAGGTGTACATCACTCACCTCTACCCCATAAGTGGGGTATTGCATAGCTTCATTAGTATAAGTGTGCTACACAGGCTTGTTGTTAGGGTTAGGTGTAGGTTGGGAAGGTATTTGTTGTGGCTTGGGTGGTTGGGGTGTAGGATTTGATGGAAGCATAATAGCTTACTATTGTGGTGGAGGAGGAAGCATAGGTTGTTGATAGTTCATGTTTTGCTATTGCCACTATTGACCTTATTTCCATTGAGCTTGCCATTGGTTCTGTTGAGTTGGCCATTGAGGATTGTAATTGGAACCCTGTAAATTTTGTTGTGACCAAGGATTTGGTTGTTGTTGATTCCAATTTTTCTAGGGTTGTGGCCATTATTGAAGGTTTATTCATTGATTTTGGTTTGTTGGCCATGGCTGAGAGTTCTAAGCAAAAAGTTTTTGATTTCCAATGGGAAAGGATGAATTAAAGCTAAGAGGGTATTATGTAATACCTTGTATTTGTTTCCATGGCCTCATTTGAGCTATATAAAAAAGTTAAATCCAACCTTTGCTTCAAGTGGTTGAAAATTAGGTTTTTCAACTGTATCTTGTTGGATACTAGCCACCCTCTTGCATATACAGTTTGCTTCCCTTTGCATACAACTTGGGCAGTATTTATCGAGCATTGCTTCAACTTCCTCTTACTTCTTCTACATGTGAAGAGTATCCAAACAAGTTGCTAAGTGGATGATAATTTACTCCAAGTTGGAAAAAATATTGCTTAATTCTATCTTTGAAACCCCTATGGATGATTTGCTAATAGTGGATGTTCTATCTCCTCTTGGTCTTTTAGTGAAGGTCCTAGAGTAATTCTTGTAAATGTTACATATGTTTTCAAATGGTATCTAAGAGATATCTCCTTGTCCAATGAGGTTGAGGGCATCCATGGAGTCCTCATTAACACCCCTTAAAAATACCAACTTGAGGGTTTGTTCAAACAACTTGTTTAATGGGTTTTTCTTCAAGGCAAACTGAAATCTCTCCACATAATCTTCTAATAGTTCAACCTCCTATGAAATTCTGAAAATTTCATCTTTCCTCCTATCAAGTCCCCTAATAGTCTTGGTACTTTTCCAAGAACAATTTCTTCATGGTATCCCAATTAGGAATATTATCCTTGCCTAATCCCATAAACCATCTTAGGGATACATCTTTTAGAGTGGCAGGGAAGAGTTTGGGCCTATGGGCATAAGAAGTATAGTCATAAATTCTACATAGGAAATTAAATTCAAATAGAAATGCATCTAGGTCCTCAATCATTAACCCATAAAAGACTAGTAAGGCTGAAGGAGGGATGTTCTTCAGCACTATACCCCTTTCCTGGTTAGTGATTGGGAACTAAAAGGTTGCACCTGCCACCTCACAATTCATTCACTTATAGTTATTTTTGGTCACATCAAATCAAAATTTGGATACATGCTATTCAATTTACACACATGGCAATCAGTTATCTCTTTTGACAAGTACGCAAGATACACTATCATAATTACCATAGATTTACTTACACTTTCATTATGCCTTTCATATTAATTTATGCATATGAAATATTAATACTATTAATTTCCATTCTTTCTAAGCATACAACTTCCCAAACATGAGTTTAAGTATGGTCACTTCAACCATTAAGTTGGGGGGAGGGTACAACTCAACAATTTTTTTTTTGAAATCTGTCACCCAAATCAAATGCAATAGATAGATCTGTGACATGCAAAACTCTCCTAAAATTATACATACTTTTTGTTGATACTTCCAATTTCCAAATTTCCAATCCTAAGAATTTGCACTAATTGCAAACCAAAGTCAAACTTAGAACCTATTTGTGAGCTCAAATTAAGTTGATACTAAGAAGGGGAGTTGCAGTTATGGTATGGTAGTAAAAGTACATGAGGAAATGGCAAGAAGGAGAAGGGTTTTGAATGTGGTGGAGTGAATTGAGATGAATTTTTAAGACTAAATTAAACACATTGAACAGAGAAAAGAAATTCATAATGGGAGGAGATGTTATCAAGAGAGAGTTGTCAGCTCATAAGCAAATTTTGGAAGATACAATGGTTTTACCCATTTTTACTAGAGTTGGTTAGTGTGATTATTTCCTGAAACTAACAGAATTCAGTGATGATATGACAAGAAGGTTTACAACCACCTTGAACATGATGAAACAATGGTGAAAGTACTATCAATGGATGCATTTGAGGTCACCATAACATGTTTTTGGGTTACCTAGAACAGGAGCAGAGCTTCTAGTATGTGTTGATGTAGTTGTAGCTAGAGAGGAATTCTATGAATGAGGAGAGAATTTGGACTCATCTTCACAAGGTACAAATCGGATTTCTCTTCCCTAGTTATGGGCTAATTGTGCTTCCTACATTGTTATATATCTTACCTATGACGGTAGGAAAAATCTCTTGTATACAATACATTTTAAATTACTTAGTCCCCTTTGGAAAAATAAGTTGGTAAATGTGCAAAATTTTCTTTATAATCTATTGAAAAAAATGGCATCAGAGTATCAAAGGAAACAAGGTGACACTTCCCTATCACACCACTATTTGACTGATTTATGGGTAAAAGGAAGTTTGAGGATTCAATACCCACAAGTAAACTAGGAAGATTTTAAGGAATGTGCAGATATTAATAGTTTACTAGATGCACCTATGGTACTTGAGACTATAGAGCCACAAGATGAACCTGTAAGAGAAATTCCTCATGTCTCACCTACGACTTCACCTACTTGTAGCCAAGGTGAGCATGAGGAACATAATGATCTAGAGTCTAGGTCACCTGTAATTGAGGAAATTCTATCTTCTTCAAAATCACAAAGACCCAAGAGCAAGAGAGGAAATACATCCACATCCCCCACACCTTTTAGAACATAAGAATAATGTTAAGAAGGAGACATCTACACATGTAGATGTTTAGGAAGATTAAAGATACAAGGTGTCATGAGGGGAAATGTAGAGAAACCTAGAGAAGAGGAAAAGAGAAAAGAACAACAAGAGGAAGGTGTCATGTTAGTAGAGACAAAATCTAAAGGGAAGGGAGATATCCCTAGCTATGTAAATATACATTTGAAAAGGAAGAGATATGCGTCTTCTACTTTTGATTCAAAATTAGAAGAAGTGTTTATTGCTAAGAAAACATGAAAGGAGACCCTATATAGTTCTACCTATGAGTACTATGAAGGGGGAGGTAATGAGCAGTTCATGGAAAGAGAGCATATGTATAGAGAAGAAAGAAATGTTAGGATGGAGCTCCAAGAAGCCTTGGATAGGATCAAACACTTGGAAGTGTTAGTACTTAGCTATGAAAAGAAGGCCAGGGAAAGAGAAACAAAAATACAAGAAATGGAGGAAACGTTACAAAAATATGGCCATAGTACTAAACTTAATTTGTTGGCACAAATGACCATAACTAAGAATAGGGATGAAGAAATAGCAGTACTAGATCAGAAACCTCCTTTCATCAAAAAACCAATTCTCCATACCACCTTGTCACTTGGTCATCAACTATGGAGATTGATTGAAGAGTTTGAACAAGAAAAGGAAAAATGGAAGAAAGAAAAAGAAATTTAGATTGAAGAGCATGCTAAGGAGCTAGAAAAGAAAGAGATGGAGTTAAGAAGATCAAAAATAAAGTTGAAAGAAGTGGTAGAAAAAGCTACATATATCATAAGATGCAGACCTCCAACAAGAACATATGCACTATTTCTACAAGAAAGATTTCTAAGTTTTCGATTTAGTAGGATAAATTAGTAGTCAATCAGTTGGGATGAGTAGAATTTTTGAGTTTCTTAATGCTTTTGACATTTTTTTACAAGGAAAGATTCCTCCTTGGTAATTTATTGGTGCATTTTGACATAGTTTTCATTTTACATCATCATTTGATTTTTGAGTTTGTTTCATCAATTGAATTTTATGTTGTTAAATGGTAGATTTCTTTGGTTAATTGGCATGGGAATTTTCCCTCAAGTGTGTGTGCTTAGATTTTCATTCTTTTAAGCTTAAGCAAATTAGGGCATTGTTCTTAAACTAGTGTTCTTCAAGTCATGTGGTCAAGATTGGATTGGGGCACCTATGTTTTCGTCAAGGTTAGGGTTTTACATTTAAATTATGTTTATTGCCCATAAAATGTGCATCTGTGCACCTAGGTCTAAGAGTTTGATTTACAGATGCCTTGAATGTGTGAATCGAAACAATGAAATCATGAACCCAGTCACCCTTGAACCCTATTTTTCCATTTAAAGGGGATTGATTGAGATCATAATTGTTTTACATTTTGATAATATCTACATTCAAATCCAATCTCGTGTTAGAGGCAAGAGATTTCAAATCTAAGGAAAATTGTGAATGAGAAAAATAGCACCAAGGTCATAATTTTAATGAAAAAATGATGAGGGAACTTCGTGAAAATATGTAATCAATGTAAAATCCCAATAGTCATTTCCTTCACAAAATTTTTTCCTTCACAGATTTCCCCATAGCCTGTGTTCCTCACAGAATTTGTCTAGGGGTGGATTCCCCGAGAGTTTATTGCTTCGTAAAAATCCCTTGACCTTGGATCTCCTCAAGTCCTTCATGTTGAAAATCCCTAAGGCTGTGAATGTGTTTGGTGTTTGTAGGATGGGTCTTAAGAATGATGAGTAGTGAGCCTTCATGAAGTTGGAAGTATTTGGTGACCAATTTTTAGCTATGTACTTGAGGTTTTTGCTAAAATCCGCCTATGGGGGAAATCCCCAAGCCTCCAGTCCTTGTGGAACCTACTTAAGGGTGGATTCCCCAAAAGAGTTTTTATCGCTAAAATCCATTGGAGGCAGATAAACCCAAGGTTTTCTTAAGATGCATTTTCAAAGGTTTTAATTTGGTTTCTTAGAATCTTGGTGGAGTTAGGAGATGATTTTGGGTTGCATATGTAATTTAACGATTTATTCAAATGATGCAACTAGATTATAATGGTTAGTTCTCTTTAACAATGTGGTAATTATTGTCTTCTCTCAAACAAATGCGGGGTGAATCCAACAAGAGTGTAGAGTCTAAGGCAAAGTTTAGCGGAGCCTATTAAGGAGGGTCCTCTAACCAAAGCAAAAAAGATGAAGTATGATTTTATGGGGATAAAGCCAGAGACCAAGATCAGTTCATGGAGCAAGGTTGGGGACACTAACATGGGTCACATGGACTATGATGATTTCAAGTAGAGAATGTTTGGTGATGCACCAACCCATCTTGCTCAAGTCATTACTCAAACAAGGTTGGCTCAAGCTGTTGGTTTTCCACCTTTGATGCAATGTCTTGAACTTGTAATAGAATGTTCCAAGCATTATGATTCTAACAAGAGGCTAATTGTGGCCCTTAGGGAAGAATAGTAGCAAACATAACTGAGGAATTCATAGCTGGAACTTTTAACATGCTCCCATCATAAGTTGGTGAAGATAAATATAAAGGAGGGTCAAGAATTCTATGAGAAGGATCCTAGTAAGGCTTTGGATATGATGAAAAAATCTTGGATTGAAAAACAAAAGTCACATTACTCCAAGTTGCCCAAGCAACTATATAGAGCTAACTTCAAGCAAGAATGTAATGATATGATTACTCTTTTGGGTAGAGTAATGGGGTTAGATGAGGCTTTCATGTTCAAGGACTAGATGTTTTATGTCATCTCACAAATTGCCAAGGGAACTCACTACCATTTGGCTAGAATCACCAGTGACAACTTGGATATGTAGCTGAGGAGTGTGTAAGACACAAAGAAATTCACCATGACCTCTCATCTTGTGTACTTGCTTGCTAGAAAGAAAAAATAAAAAGGTTTGAGTTACAAAGGATTCTTAGGTAAAGATAGAATCTTTGATGTATACCCTCAGCTACAATTCCATATTTCCAATTATAGGAGGGCCAATGATGCTTCAAGATGCACTCCATGTCAAGATTTCAACAAATGCAATGGATTTAATCAAGAAATATGGATATTGGTTTATCCAATTTCCAAGGTTTTCCTATATCAAAGTAAATAGTTCACCAAAAATACCCTTTAGACTTCCAAGATACCCAATTGATAAGCTCATACTATTGGAAGTATCTAGGCAGGTTGTTGCATTTGATATTGCTTTGAAGAATATGCACCAAATAGGGAATCTTGGAGGTGATTTTCCTTTGAGAATTGGAGGTTTGGAAGCCTACCCTTCTATTCAAAGTGCTCATCATTTAGAGAAGGAGATGGTTAATTTCCATTTGTATTCATATACAGATAGAGGGAACTTTGATCCCTATGGCATAGCACAAAAGATGGCTAGCAGAATTTAAGCATAGAGACCATATTGAAGACTATTGGGCTAATTGCAAAGATAAGTTTGAGGTGATCGAAAGGAAATGCTCTAGGTTGTCCTTGAGATTATCAAGATTCACAAGATAGGAAATGTTACTGACCAAGTGGATGATGAAGAGAATTGTCTACACCACCATGATTATGAGTAGTATAAAGATAAACTACTTCCTATTGTTAATTGGTTTGAGGAGGAGGTAGTTGATTTAAATATACTCAATGCCCCAGTGTTAAAATACTCTAAGTTGTGGGTGAAACACAAAATTTTGGACTTAGAGAAAAATGGCACTAAATTCACCTATGACTTGATGGGGGATCTTGAATCTCATTCTGAGGAAGAAACAAAGACCACTAAGGATGATGTTGTTGATCCCCACTCAGAGGAAGACATAGAAGACAAACAATTTATAATCAAGAGAAGAAATAGAAGCCAAGAAAAGGGAAAAGAAGTTAAGAGGCAACCTATTGCCAAGGTAAGGAAGCCTTCAAAAGAGATTACTGAAGACAAAACTAAAGAGGCACAACCCTCCCAAAAAAAAAGAATCATCACTGAGGTCCAAAAAATAGCTAAATCAAAGAAGGCCAAGGTTGATAAAGAGAGCAAAACCCAAACTAAAGTAGTAGATGTTAAGAGCTCAGGAGAAAATCCATAGGTTTATGTGAGGAGAAGTTCTCCCAAACAAAAGGATCCTCTTGCAGAAAATGTTTGTGAAATGATAAATGAACCTAAAAGGAGCAATGAAGAGGCACCTATTGATGATGCTCCAAAGGAAATAGAGAGCAGTTCCAAGAAATAATACTCCTCCCAACTCTCTTGTTCAAAATATGCCAATGGATGAGGATATTATTCATGAAGAGGAGGATGTTTCCAAGAATCCTGAAGAAGAGGAAGAAGATGAAGATGTTCCCACCCCCAAGAGTGGAGAACTGAAAAATTTCAGGAGGTAATTGAACCAAACAGTCTCTGAGGCCCAAAGCAAGAATGTAGAATCAGAAGTGACCAAGGAAGTTCCTTCGCACTCTCCTGTCAAGGAACATGTAAATGTATCAAATGTGGAGGATATAGATGAAGGATAACATAATGAGGATGAAATGGAAAAAATCAAGATATTGAAGATGATCCTTCCAAGGATCAGCTAGAGCATGAGGTTTCTCAAGAAGAACCAAAATCTTATATTCTTGATTGGTTGAAAGAGAGATTAAAACCTAAGCCAATTATTGTCGAGGAGGAAACTCCTGATTGGGACAAGTTCCTGACTAGTTGGGGTCAACCCAAGGAGAGAAAGAGAGAAAGGACAATATCTAAGTTTACAAGAGATGAGTTCAATAATAGAGTTGTCCACATTGCTACGCCTACTTGTTGATGGCCAAATTGACATAACAACAAGCAAGAAAGATGTAATCACCTTACCTCTCCTGAAAAAGACAAGTGATCATTAAATTGATCACCTTTGAAGGTCTTGGATGTTGGGTCACAACATTGTTGTTTCGTTGAGTAGTCAATGAGGCTGTAATGTTCAAGGGGCCTGTTCATTATTGAGATTTTTGGTTGCTACAAGATCAAACTCCTATCTAAACCTACTCTAATCGAGAGGTATAAAAAAAAGGAAAAAGCTAGATGAAAGACACAAGAGAGAAAATAATGTTGATTCATTCAGTTAACCAGACCTGTTACTCTTCAAGGAATTCCTAACTTAAACTGCAAAACAAATCAACATGTAATCAATACAAAGTTGAACATTCATTTGCAATGCAAACTTTCATATTTCAAATCATAATTTGAACAAAAGAAAAGAAAAACTTTACTCATTCCTTGAAAAACTTCAAAACAAATAATTAACCAAACAAATATCATTCCAGAGTGCAATTCAAGACAGGTTTGAATCCAACTGTTTCTATTGCGATGAGACAGATAAACAACATTTACAATTCTGGAAAATTCATCAATATACAGAAACCAATATCCTCAAATTACCTTAGCTAAATTAAGGATACATAAAACTTTATCATCTATCCTACTGCTAAACTCTATCAGCTAACTTATTTCCTAAAATTCTAACCATCCCTCAAATGAACTCCATTTGACAATTAATAGCTCAATTATTTCCCTAATTCCCTCCAAAATGATCTATCAAAAGCTGTAGCATTTGTGCACATACAATTCTTCAAAAAGATAACTTTCTGTTTTGACTTTTGTTGACCTCAGTTGACTCCAATTCACAATTGCAGTTTTCAGTTTCAACTTTGAGTTACTTCTTTGCATGATTTGCAACAACATCCTTTTCTAGAAATAAACTCAAATGGGTCCGCCATAAAGCATTTAGTTCACTAATAGTTGATGATTTTTCAGAAATCCTCCTTTTCCTTTGTGCAATTGCTTTGCAAAATCTCCTTGCAATCTTTCCTTGAAAAGTGCCTGTAAATCATAAAGCACAATAATTAATAAAACTTAATTAATTCTAAAAATTAATTAAAATTCCAAAATGTTTCAATTAAATGTGTTTAATAAACTTTTAATCCCATAATTGAAATATCAATAAAAGCCACTTTTAAAGTAATGTTATTTTAAAAATAACATTTGAAAACATTTCTTAAATATTTTCCAATCTGGGCACACTCTCCTTCTTGAACTTGGATAACATCTTGGACTCTAGAACATGAATTTTGTCTCTGATTTAGTAGCCAAACCATTGAAAAGCTCCAACTAGCAATGTACCAGAGTCACTGTACATATCAAACACGACCTCTCTTCAAAGAAACACTTTTCCAGTATCTCATGATATCTGAGTTGCCCATTTCCATTTGATCTTATTTTCTCCAACAGCTTCTTTTGACTCACAAAATTCTCCATCTTCTTCCATTGAAATTTCCTTTCCCATTTGCACACTGATATGTATTCCTCGGTGATTGGTTGTGGTGAGGGAAAGGTATAAGTCCAGCACAAACACCCAAAATTGTGAAAGGCTCAATTTCTATTTGAGTAGTCAAAGGCATTGATTCTCCTTCACAAAGTGCAACCTGTGCATTTTTCTTGAAAGTTTTTAAAACTGCCTTACAAATTCATTTGTGCACAGACCACAATCAAAGCATTCTTCGAGATGATTGCCGCTTGGGGCAATTTGTATAGATATTTAGCGGCCTGTCATTGTTTCTGCACTCTATTTCTCAACTCCATTTTAGAACACGCGGAGGCGGGAGGAAGGTGGGGCGGTGAATAGAAATCTACAACATTTTACTTGAAAGTTTCTAAAGACTTTTCAACATTTCTATTTTACGTATCCTGCAATCATTTTACTTCACGGGATGACATCCCCCAAGGCCGTGGCTTACTCAGCCCTTTGCATTTTATGCTTTGATGGATGTCCATTTTGTTTCAAATTTTATAAAGCCTATCACCTTCCCTCATTTTACTTCACGGGATGACATCCCCCAAGGCCGTGGCTTACTCAGCCCTTTGCATTTTATGCTTTGATGGATGTCCATTTTGTTTCAAATTTTATAAAGCCTATCACCTTCCCTCATTCAGCACACGTGCCTTGATAAAATGCAGTCGGGTTCATTAATCCCTATCAACCCATGTTTCTCCTCGAAGCGACCTGTCAAACAGTTCACAACGCCCTTTCTATTTTATGCTCTCTCACATTTTGTAGATGTGTTTACCAGGGCGATTGCACCAAACATTTTCGTGTGCCCTACAATTTCATCTCAAAAGCATTCGCTTGAAAGCTTTAAAAGCCTTTTCAATAAAGCCATTTTATGCATCGTCCATGATCTACAATCATGGCGTCCATGAAATCACATCCCTTCGAGGCATTTTGTCAAACAGGTTGCATGCCATGTTTGTGCTTCGATGGATGTCCAGATCTTTCATCAACAAACCGATTCTGCACATGCCCGAAAATCATCTTCGTGCAAATCAGCACAGACAGTGAGGAGATTGGCTTAGGTCGTAGGATTCAACTTTACATTTACCCATCGCATTTTGCTTTTGAAGTTTCTAAAGCTTTTTGTCAGATCCATTTTGTGTGTCCTCTACTTTAAGTTTTATCAATACTACGCCTAAAAGCTGGGAAGATATTTGCAAAGGTTGTGGAAAGAAGCTTCGCATCGGCCGATTGCATTTTTTTACTTGAAGTCTGTCGTGTATGTACAACCCTCATTTTATTCTTGCACGGTTGCAAGCACGTTTTCCAGCGCAATTGCAACTACAACATCTGACAAGATTCATCTATCCTTTACGCTTTGGTGGATATCCATTCACTGTTCAAAAATGCTGACTGTAGCGCAAAGCTTTGGAGGGCACTAGAAAAGTTTGAGAAATTTGGCTTTTACACCCGCTAATACGTTTGCTTGAAAGTTTTAAATTCTTCCAACAAATCCGCTTTATGTATTTTCTGCAGTCTTTTATTCCATGAGATGACAATGCTTCGACGCATTCTGTCAAAACGTTCAAATGCCTTGCTGTGGTTCCACACATTGCATTCCATGAGATGGCATTCTATCGAACAGTTGGCGAGTCTTCTTCATCTTTCTTGAACGTTCTGCAATCATGGAATTCCATGAGATGACATCGCTTTTTTTTTAGGCATTGCATCAAAGATTCACATAGCCCGCGACCATCTCCTCGGATCACATTTCTTTCAGGCATTTTGTCAAACAGGTTACATGCCTCCTCCATTGTATTTGCATCGAAAGTTCTTTCAGCGTTTTCAACAAAATCAAATTTGTGCATATCCTGCAATCATGGTAAACTGCGAGATCACATTTTATTGAGGCTTTCTATCAAACTGCACACTTTGCATGCAGATCTGCCGCCATTTCGTGATATGGAACAGCGTTTCATCAAAGTACCTCTGTAACTAGCGCGATTTCCTTCTATAACTAGCGCGATCGGGCATCGGAATGATCCGGGCGCATGAACATTTATTTATTTTTCCCATTCCAAAAATCTACCCGAACCCCAGAGCCCATAGACAAATGCTTTACTTCACTTTTTACTTCGAAAACGGGATCGGGTTTTAGTTTGCATTCGAACCCATTGCTATTTGGGGGTTTGGGTTCGAACTTGGACCCTTTTTTTATATTTTTAACTTTTTGATTTTCACTTTTTACCTTCTAAATTTTTAAATTTGGAAAGTTTTCAATTTTTAAATTTTTATGATTTTAAATTTAAATCTTTTAAATACTTAAAAAGATTTCTTTTAAATTTAAAGATTAATTAATCTTTCTTTTATTTATTTTAAAGTTCTTAAAATCTTTTACTTTTAAAAGATTTTATTTATTTAATTTTTAAATCTTTTAAAATTAAAGAATTATTTAATTATGTTAAACTTTAAACTTATTTAAATTTTAATTAATCTTTTCTTTTCTTTTTTTGATTTTCAAGACTCAAAGGACAAACAACGCAAAAGAAGACAAAAATAAAGATGACGAAAATGGAGACAATCAAAACAATCAAAACAAACGAACGAAAGATGAAGATGAAAAGCAAACGAAGTAACAAAAAGATGGGGATCGGGATCGGGACCGGACAAGGACCGTGAACCTGAGTGACGCCCGAAGGCAAAGCGAGGATCAGGATCAGGAACAAACATAGAATGCAAACCTTCAAAAAGTGCAAGGTGTCAGTTCCAGTTTGAAACCCAAACTCGAAAGGTAGACACACAAACGAAAGCGGAGATCAAAATGGGGTTTAGAACCAAGAACAGGAACCTTCCGAAGAGGCTCAAGGTTTTGGTTCCAATCCGAAGTCCAACTCTAAGACGAATGAGGAAAAGGAAAACAAGTGGACATCAAGTTTGGAACAACACCTGGAACCTGAACACTCTCTCGAGGACAAGTTCAGGTTTCATACTAAAACTCAAGCTCGACAAAGGAAAAAAAGAAAGGCCAGAGGGTTGTGAACAACTCCAGGACAAGACTGGAATGATAGCAAACATAAAACGAGAAACAAAAACCAAAACAAGCGAAGAGGGAAAAAATGAAATGAGAACAACAAAGCGCAGAAAACACCAAAACAAACTAGCAAAACAAAAGAAAATAGAGGAGGTCCTCGACTTTTCCAAGCAAAAAGTTGGGGCGTGTATGCAAGGCATAACACTACCAGTGATAAATACAAAGATGAAGTCAAACCTTCAAACTATAAAGTACAAACCATTAATCTTGTCCCTACTACAAAAGAACAAGAGAAAGAGGATCTCCAAGAATCAGTACAAACAATTTTGAAGAGGTTGGACAATGAAACACAAGCCAAGGAGGAGTTGCAAAGATAGTTGAGGGAGATACAAAGGTATATGCAGCATTTGATCAAGCCCCTACAAACCCAATTTGGTGAAGGAGCCTCATTTTCTGAAGGTTTGTTGTCAAAGGAGGTAGTCTCAGAGATTGAAAGGATGAGGGCATCCTCACAGGTCACCTAAGAATGGATAGATAGTGTGAGCAAGAGAGGGCATGAGATGATTTGAAAGATCTTGCACACTTATGAGAAAGTTGCATTATCATTGGATGATACATCTCAATTTGCAGCAGATTGTTAAAAGTTGGATGATACCACCATTAATGAATTGAAGAAAATTGTAGAGATTCCAAAAGAAGAATTTATCAAAAGGAATATATTTACATCAAATGATATAGCTAAATCAATGGAATGGATGGAGGTGTGGAATTATAGAAAGGAACTTATGATTAAAGCAATGAAGAAGATTACAAAGACCCAGGGAAAAATAAAGGAAATATATGATAGTTGTGTTGCATTTTTAGAAATTCTCACTGGAAGAAGAAAGTTTGGACAAAAGAATTTAAATTTTAATCAATTGCAAAAATGGTAGCATGAAGAATATTCTCCAGCTAACAGTGGGTCGATTGTCGAAGATCAACTTGAGGATGCAGCTATTTATATCTCCAATCTGGAAAAATATCAAGGATTGCAAATAGAATGGGGCAAGGATTTGAATAAATATGAAGAATAATTAAAAGCAATTAAATTGAGAGTAAAATTCATTCTAGTTCCAGATCCAACCGACCTTGATGATGTACTTTCAAAAGTAAAGGAACTTTCTAGAAAGGAGGGAGATAAGAGCAAAGAGAATGACCTACTTTCTATATCAAGCTTGACAAGGATACAAGTTAGCCACACTTAGATTTTTGTGCCAATACTTTATTTAATTGTAAAATTTCCTTTTGAGGCTAACCTTACATAATATTTTATTATAGAATTAAATTAGGGGATTTCAAAAAGTGTCAAGGCCGACCAATCTGGTCGAGCTAATGTAAAACCTAATTTAAGTTTCTCCTAGGCCGACATGTCTTGAATATTTCTATAAATTGAAGCCTCCTCATTTGTAAGGTTGATAGTGAATAGCGAGTATTAAATAGTGGATAGCTGTTAAGTTTTTGATACTACTACATTTTGAGGAACTTGAATTGTTGCAAGTTATTGGTGAAGTGAATACAAGTGAAGACATTGTCTTTTGGTGTTCTTCTTTGTGTTATTTCATCTATGCATGGTTCTTGTGACTCTAATATGTTATCTTTTGAGAAATTCTTTATGGTTAATCTTAGAATTAGTTTCAGTTCATTTTTCTTTATGATAAAGTGTTTGAGATGTTGAGGAATCTTTGGTCCATACTTTTAGTGATCTACTGATTGTGGGTTGTTGTGTAAAGTTAGCCTGGGCCTACTCTATTTTGTACTCAAGTTTAATTGTGAATGTTTGAATGCATGTTTGAATATTTACAATTTGAAAATACTTTAATTCCTTTAGAGATTGCACTACCTTTGTGATACTGTGGATGTAATCTTGGTTAAGCAAAGATTGGTTTTGGAAGATTGGTCCATCTTGAACATTATGTTGTTTGCACAATTGATCTCAGCATTAGATAAGGTATCTCTCTTAAACCCTACATATTTTTCTATTTATTTAAAATTATTATTAAAGAAAGATTCACAAAGCATCACTAGTATTGCTACATTTGATGAATATTGAAGCTTCTAGCATTTTGTTTGTAAGGTCCCTTATGATTACCAAAATTTTCACATATTTACTGAGTTGTTTGTTGCATTTTCAAGACCTAACATTAGAAACCTTGGGGTTGTTTCTTGGGGCTTGCTGATAGAAATCACCTTTAAAGAGAGATAGGATACTTGTATTCTATCTGAGTTGTTGCAGTGCTAAAAACACCATCAACATTTAGTTCATAGATTTTTTTGGTTGATGGATGATACTAACATTGCACCATATGAGGATTGTTGTACAATAGTAGGATTGAGTGAGCTACACTCTTTCCTTAGCTCAAATGTAGGTTCATGGAGTATCCATACACGAAAGATGGCATGCTTTTGTTCTTCATATACAATGCAAGCCCTGGATGATTGTGAGTTAAAGGAGTGGGTTGAGAAATGGTGGTTAAGTTATCTTAGCCCACTTCACATTTATTTCCCTCTAACGGCATTGAAACTAACATAGATGGAATCATTGGTTGACTTTGACCACATATCAAATCTAGTTCAACTAGGTAATATATCTACTTGCATAGTTTTTGAGATTCTTATTGTTATCTTACTTTTTAATGTATTTGTAATGTTGACTAATTTCATCTAATTTGCTATAGATATCAATGTAGGGCATGTTTATTTATTTATTGCAGATGAAGACAATGAAGAGGGAATGGATTATTACTTGTGTCATTGTGTTGAGGCCAAAAAGAAATTGAAGGCCCTAGTTATAGATGGAGAAAACATTGAATACCCTACAAGCTTAATTTTTGTTATTGGAACATGGCTTAGAAGGTACCCACATAAGAGTGTTAATGTTTGGTTGTTTCAGGATTTTGACATGCATCGGAATATTCTTCATTACTCAAACCTTGTCATGGCATCCAATGCTTGTTTGATCAAATATGGGGGTAGACCTTTGAACAAGACCTTGTGGAAGGTGTGTGAGTCTGACCATGAGGAAATACTTGACACTATAAAGAGTAAAGCAGACCTAGATGGTTCATTGGATTAATTTGTAAGTATGCACATTAGTTTGTATGATTCCAATGCTATGATGCCAATGCTATCATCTAATTTTTATATCATATTATATGTAGGTGATTGATGAAGTTATCAAACTTGCAAATGTAGCACACTTTATGTTTAGAACTGTGGCAAAGGATACAAAGTTCAATGGTATTTTATTTTTTCTCAAAAAAATGAAAAAAAATGATGTAGGATATTCTCAATAGATCAATAAACTAAGTGGAAGATTAAATTGTGTTGTTTTTATAACAAGTTACAAGTTTCCAAAAGGTTGGAAAGTATTAGTTTGCTTGTGCTCTATTCATGTTCTATTCATGAGAGGTTGTTGTGTGCAATAGGTATCTTGGAACTTCCAATGAAGATGTATGGCCAGGAGCCACTAAGTTGAGAGACTGGCATGCCTATCCTCAATGGAAGAATCAAGATTTAAGCCTTGTTGTTCCTGACTTGGAACCAAATGGTCTGGATTTGTTGTCTGTAAGTGCCTTCCATCTATTTTCATTTCATTTCCATTTTGGATGCTCTTTCTTTTTCTTCTTTTACTTTTCCTATTTGTAAGTAAACTACTAAAAATTGATTGGTGTCTCCTTGCAGAAAATGTTGATTTATGAGCCATCCAAGACAATCTCAGCCAAAAAAGTAATGCAACATCCTTATTTTTTATGATCTCGACAAATCTCAATTCTGATTTTAAGCTAGGGTTTTTGAATATGCCCAATTTTCATAGAAACTATCTTAATATGTTCAAATCAAGCATTAGTTAGTGGGGTACATGGTTCTCTGAACATGGAAGGAGCTTATATTTGAATTTCAATATTCCCATACTTGGGAATTGTCTTTTATGAATTCTTTGAACCCATAATCCCTACTTCAAGGACCCTCTAAAGTGTAATCTTGATAGATGGGAGGTATGCTTGATATTCATATAAAATTTACTTTTTAAGATATTCAACGGTCTAGACTCACTTGTGATAAGCTATAAGATATTACATAATTGAGCACACAAGTTTTAGATTATTGACATATCACATGTTTATTTGAATTGATTATGTGATTATGTGATTATTAATATTTAAAATCTCTTTTCTTTGTTTAGGTGGGAGTTAGTAAACCCAAATAAATCAATAAAGTATATGCCAAATCCAAGACTAGCAGATGGTACTAAATTATTCATTTGAAGTTAATGTCATCATGACCACCTATGGTGTAGACATTATAAAAGTGTGTGTGAAGCTTAGTGAGGGAATTTCAAGTTATTCATCTGAAATTAACCTCATCATGAGCACCTATGATGTACACATTATAAGAGCATCTCAAATGTATGAGTGACATTATAAAAGATCTATGAGAATAGAGTACCTAAGGCATCCTTAAATCCTATTTTTGGTTATTATGAGAAAATCTTATAAGTTGAGTTTGTGTGCATGAAAATGGGGTACATTTATTCAATATTTGATTTAAGTGGGGTGTTGGAATTCATATAGGTTTATTTTTTATCATGATTTTGTATTACCACTTGATAGTTTTGAGAAAGCATTTTGCCTACAAGTACAAGCACTTGGGTTTCAGAATGTTGTATGAAGCATATTAGACAATTGTAGCACAAACATAAGAATCGGGCTACCAAATAAATCTCATTTTATTGTAAACAACATATTATTAATATAGTGAGTGTAATAACCATTGACGGTTACCAATCATTCTTTTTATTCTTTTATTCTCTCTATTATAACTAGCACCAATTGACTAACTTATTATAAAAACTTCATTTATTAAAACAAATCAACCTAATGATTATATATCCATATCAGTATAGCATACCATCTATTCACATAAACATTTGCAATGATATTTAGTCAAATTTTGAAATTTATTGTTGCCCTCAAACATTTGTAATTCATGCAGTGTAATCCCTTAACAATCATGTTGATGGTGTTTTCGGCATAGCAACAACTCAGAAAGAATATGGAAATCCTATCTCTCTTGAAAGGTAAATCTCTATTAGCAAGCCTCAAGAGATAACCCTAGGGTCTCTAATGTTAGGTCTTGACAATGCACAAATAGCTCGGTGATAAATGTGAAAATACTAGTTATCAAAAAGGGACCTTACTACAAACAAATACTAAATCTTAAGTTTATCATATTTCATACATTGATGATACTTAAAATCCTAAACCTAACCCAAGTGATAAAAGAAATACAAAAATATAAGGGTTTCAAAGAGATTTCTAAATTAAAACTACTTCTAAGACCAACAATGCAAATGATGCAACACTTGAAATGGACCAATCCCTTAGAAACTAATTCATGCTTAACCAAGATGAAACTGAAATCTTACAGAAATAGTGCAATCTTCTAAGGCATTGAAGATTTCTAGATCATGAACATTCATCCAAAACAACCCTATTGCAATTGAAATGAACAAACATTCACAATTGAACTAAGCACAATGAATATTAAAGTCCAAGCTAACTTTTCAAAGCAACTCACAATCAACCAGCTGCAAAAAGTATGGACCATCTAGATTGCTACAAACACTTCAAGCATCAAATCGCAAACACCATTGAATCGTCTAGCATTAAATCTAACATATATCAAATAAATTTGAGCAATTTCAAAAGATGGAACAATAAGAACCATGCAAGATATTAAACCAACACAAGAAAATTCACCAAGACACAATGTCTTCTCGCTTGTATTGAATCATCCAAAGTAGCAACAATTCCAATGTTCTATGTCACAACACTTGCTCCAAAATAAACTAACTCCTAGCCCTAATTCTTGCTCTAATGCTTAATTCACTCCAATGTATTAACTATCTAGCCCTTACAAATGATGAAAAATGCCATACTTATAGAAATCCAAGGATATGTCAGCACAATTAGGGTTACAATAATAAATGGCCACAAAATAAGTTAGCCCAAGAAGTTCTAGAACAAAGAAAAAATAGCATTAAATGCTTGAGACCCATCTAGGTTAGCCTGGGTTCTCCAATGTACTTTGGTCCAATGCATGTAGAAAATAGGAAGAGGATAATGGGAAGCACAAATTATGATGTAGTCACTCATTAGCTGGCCCCTTATCCTTATCTCGATCTAATTTATCATGCACCTAAAGAAAAATCCTTTCCATGTTGGACAAAGGTGGAGTAACCAATACTTTGAATTTCCTTTCCATAGATTTAATTACATCTCTTAATTGCTTGACGACTTTATCCCATTCCACCTTGAGATCTTGATATTTATCCATGATAGTGACATTGGTGGATGCATCATCTAAATGGTGACCTATAATCAGGCCATCATCAACAAGAGCATAAACTTCATGCCACAATTTCCTTAACTGTTCCAAGCTTAAATTCTTCGGTGTAAACCTCTTTCTGCTAGTCATTATCTCAAAGAATGAGATACATCTATTATTTATGCCAACCAAGGTTCTCTCTATTTGTTTCCACTACTTATGCACCTTCTTCAATACCTTTTTCCTGATCTATAGAGTTTCATACCATTCATAGGGTTCTGTAACTTTTGAAGAGGAAAGGATTCCATCACTTACCAAATTTGCCTCAGTATACTCCATGATGGTTTTGGTTTTATGTAACAAGAGATCAATATCTTCCTTGTCTTGAGCCAACACATACTTCAACCACTCCACTAACTTGTAAGCATCTCCAGTAGTCGACAAGATTCCTTTAATTGCATCATCTCCTCTAATAGCCATTCCTTACAACTATTCATGGGTAGCCTGTGTGGAAGAATTCATTTTCTCAAGTTTTCTAAATGCTTCCTTACGCATCAATACTTCAGGAGAAACTCCTTCACTTCCCATAGTTGACAGAGGCTTCATCAGATGTTGTACATATTTATATAAATCATTCAACTATTTCTGCAATCTTTCTTTCTCTTCTATCTCTTTATCTAATCTCTTAAGGATGGCCTAAGAGAATTCATGGAACTCTTCCTTCTCTTGATCTTTACTAGTAGTCCCTAAGTTTATAGTTTGAATGGTGTAATCCTTAGGAGCCATCTCTTCTTTGCGTTTGTCAACTACAGGAACAACAACATGGATTATCCTATTGTTTTCTTCATCTTTGGTAATTTTGGAGATCACCTTAGTCTTCTTCTTGGTTTCCTTCTTTCCAATATTGGTTAACAGTTCATCCCAATTAGGAGGAGTGTCATCTATAACAATTTGTTTGCTCCTCAATCTTTCATTCAGCCAACCAAGAGCACTGTCATCTGACTGTTGTCCTTGTTTCCCCTGTTCTAGTTGTCTCTCATCATGCAAATCCACATTATGCACCGAAGGGACCTCTTCAATTTTATCATCTTTTGGATTCTTCTCTTCATGTTGATCCAGTGTTTCAATCACCACCTGGATTGGAGAGGGAGTCCTTTCATGTACCTTTTCTTCTTTTGTAGGTTTCTCTTCTTCATCACCAGCTAGTGAGTCCCCATATGTTACCAAAGGAGACTATAGGATTCTTTCTATTTCAACCTCAGCACTATGAAGTTCACCCCCCTTGAATTCCTTTGTTCCTTCACCCTAATGGACATCATCACCAATAGTCTTTTCCAAGTCCTTCTCTTCATCATGTAGTTCTTGGGTTGAGGGAATGGTAGGAGCATCCTCTTGTTGCAACATAGTAGAGGAAACTACAAGAGCATTCTCCCTCACTAGACTTTCCTTTGGAGGATTCCTAGCCTTTCTAATATATACTTGTGTCTTTTCTCCATAACATTCCACATCTACTACCTGTGATCATGCATCCTCCTTTTGTTGTTCTTTGGAATGTTCACCCTATTTCTTTGAGATCTTCACAATTCTTCTCCTCTTGGGAATAGGAAGATTATCTTTTTCTTCTTCTTCCTCATGTTCCTTCTCTTGAGTAGATGTCTTCTCCTTAGAAGCAACATTCCTCCTCTTAGCACTAGGCTTTCTCTTCTTTCCTTTCTCAGCCTCTGCTTAAGCACCCTTGATCTTGATCTTGAAAGGAGAACTTACCTTTTCCTCACCCTTTGGATCTTACTCATCTTCTTCAGAGCTGGATTGGGAATCCAAATTTCCCATCAAATCATATGTGTATGGCTTCCCCTCATTGTCCAATTCCCAAATCTTATGCTTGAGCCACAACTTGGTATACTTGATAACAGGAGCATTAATTTGCTCCAACTCAGTTTTCTCCTCTTCTAACCAATTGATCTCACTTATAGGCTTATCCTTTACTGATTCAGATTCATGGCTCTAGATTACTTCCCCATCATCATCAAGTTGGTCAGGGATGGCCTTCATGCTATATAGCCTAATTAAACTAGTGGGAAACCTAGAGAACTTCTTCCGCTAGACCTCAAACTCATCCTAGCAATTAGCCCATTAGTCTTCAATGTCATCCTTGTGGCTAAATTCCTTGCCATATCTCTTTTGCGCTTCCCCTATCCTATCAAATCTAGGCCTCTTGGAGTGAAAATCCAGACCTAGAGTACCCATTTATTCCTTAGAAGAGTGTGTTGTAATCATGGAAGGACATGCCTCATTGGCTCCTACCCTCAATGGGAAATCACCTCCTAAGCCTGTTTTGTGCATATCCTTCTTTACAATATCATTAAAGGATGAAATTTGTCTGGTTACCTCCAGAAGTATGATGTGGTCTATTGGATAGCTTGGTAACCTGTAAGGAGCCCTCTATAAACTATCAATCCTAACGTATGAGAAGGTAGGAAATTGTATAAACCATACTCCATATTTTTGTATCAATTCCTTGGCAACATCAAAAATCCTTACATGCTCTGCCCCTTGCAATAATCTTGTGATATACATGGTGAATGCATCATTCACCCTCCTATAGCTTGAGTTGTCCAAGTGCAACTAGGGATAAACCTCATATCTAAAATCTTGGCCAAATATCCCTCGTGTACTCAACCCCTTGTATGGATGGAACCTTTCCAAGGCATAGACCAGATAAGAAGTCATTGTGAAGCTCTTGGTCTGCAAAACATTGCACAATTGCTCATGGATCCTAGCACTGATGATACCTAACCAATGGTAATCTATATTTTGCTCCATCCTTATGATAATGTAAAACATCCAATTTTCAAACATTGTTGCAGTCTTCAAACCCATCACTTTGCTAAGGAGAGTGGTTGTATCATAGTATTCTAATCTAAACTTGGCTCTGTACAACTGCTTAGGTAACTTGGAGAAGTGTGGCTTGGGTTTCTCTAACCAGGAATTGATTACTTGCAAAGCCTTAGCTATATCATTTGTATAGTGTCTCTTGGCTATGTCAAGATCAAGCCCCACCACATGAGATCTATCTGGCATGTCAAATTTATGAGCCACTGTGACAAGATTGAAATTGGAAAGCACCCTTCCTTGTGGACCAATTCTCCTCTATTTACTTGAATCATAATGCCTAGCACACTCTAGTACTAGCTCATAGCACTACACCATAGGAGGGTAACTAGCTACATGATCCAATCTAGAGTTCACTAGTATGCTAGCCAACAGGGAAGGATTCTGCACTACCATTCTTGCTTTAAAATCTTCATAATCCCATCTCCCAACATTGGTGTCCACTACCTCTAACCAAATGGAGATCAACTTACTCTCAAGAACTTTTCTCTTCATGTCTAAATTGATCCTCTCGGCCTCAAAAATAGAAGCTCCCTCATCACTTGGGTCCATTACCTTGCCCTTGGTTCTTCCAACAATGACCTTGCTTGATTCAGCCTGCATTCAATAGAAAGACCACAATAAAGCTCTATCACAACATGAAATCCAAGTTAGTCCATCATAAACTTATATATTCATCCCTAAACCCAGTCCCATCATGAACAAAATCCTTAGAACCTAACAAAGATTATTCCTTTCAAAGTTCGGGTTTTTAGTCCTCTTGCAGAATTCAGGCCAGAGAGGAATTTTGGTAAATTCCAAGCCAAACGAAATTCAGTGAAACTGGCACAGAAAACTTCCAATAATCATTCAATCAACCATCATTAGTCAAGAAATAGCATAACACATCCTTAAATAATTCAAATTGATCACATGATGCACAATCATTAGCTAATAACTCATGATATCCCAGAATTCCTCATTTTCAACAAGATTTTGGGAAAATCCATCAGGGACAAAATTGTGTGAAACTAGCAGGAGTTCACAAATTTTAGGAAAATGAAGGATAGAAGAAATATCGGTAAAATCCTCATGAAACGGAATTTCATGAATTCAATGTTATTTTCACGTTTTAAACACATTTTCGAGAAATCGATAAAGCGATGGAAAATCGGGGAATTCCTAAACTAAAGGAAATCCCCGAAAAGTTCAAAAACCTAAAATCTTTGACTTTGTGAGGATTTCGCCAAGATCGATTAAATGATTAGGAAGTTGGGATTCAATCCCAGATTCAGTTTATTTCAATTTCAAAATGGAAAGTGACGACTTCCAATTCAATAGATGTGACCTCATGCAATGCGTGCAACGATTTCACATGGGAAACCCTAGGAGGCCACCATGAACAAGTTTCAATTTACCTAGGATGTGATTTTATCGAAGGTCAGGGATGAGCTAGGTCAAACTACAACTCAGTCCATTAAGCACAAAATTGAACCAAGAATCAAATAGAGCAGCAATTGACCATATTAAATCTCAATCAATTATAAGGAAAGCAATGTGAGCTACGCAGAAGGATATCAAACCAAATAGGAAACCCTAGCACGACTATCGAACCCTACCCTCTCAAAATCTAGACTCAAAGCATACACACACCAACCAAGAAGCAATTCAAATTATTCAATAAAAAAAAGGCAGCATGTACATACCATGAGAACAAAAGAAATTGAAATAGCAGCAGCCAACAAGAAACCTTGGAGTCTAAGCAAACGCAAGTAACCACCAAAAAAAATTTGACCAAATTCAACAGTCACAGCTCAAACGCAAGACTCAGCAAGGGCAACTCAAAATCCAGTCTTCTCAAATTCTTCAACAAATCAAATGACTCATATTCCAACATAAAACTCATTTAAACCCAATAAAGCAAGCTACAAAATTGTAGAGGCATAAATGTGATGAAAAGACCACAGGCTTGGGAATTTGAAGGCATGATAGAATTTCGGGAAAATCCTAGGAAGATAGAATTCTGCAAAGTCCCATAATTTTTGAAAATAGTGTAAAATAGCCTCCATTGGGTTTTCAAGGTGTTTGAGGAATTCCGCCCAGAGGGAATTTTCCTAAATACAGAGAAAAACCCAAAATATGTCCAAAGCATGAGATTTTTAAAGTGTTTCTTAGAAAGGGGGCATTTACACGAATAAGATAATCATTTAGGCACATGCCAGAGCAAGAAAATCCTCAAAATCAAAGGGCCAAAATACCAAAAAGGAAAGCAAAAGAGGGTCCTTGCTTTCATCAGGGCATGTGTACAAAAACTACACAACAAATGGCAACTACTACTGGGAAAATGCTCCAGAGCATTTCAATGTCAAACTGGAATCAAGAACCTAGAATCTCTGATTTCAGTCCTTACATCAGGTCACCAATTTGGAAGAGCTTCAAAACTCAAAATCAAGCAAACCTTTCTTGTACCAGGGTCAAAGTGTGTGCATATGTATTCATTTCCCCTTTCCTTAGCTGCAATAGGAACCAAATTTGGTTTGACTAGGCTGCGTAAAGATTCTAACTCCAAAAGCATCCTAGATAGAGTCTCACTACCAGTCAGGTGTCCATAGCCCCAATGAGGTTATCGTTGTGGTCCTCCCAAGCATAGCTCTACTACCAACCAGGCTTCCATAGCCTCAATAGAGATACTTGGATACTCTTGATAAGTTGAATTGATTCTTTTGATTTTCAATATTTTCTCTTTTCTTCTTTTGATCTTTCTTTTCTCTCCATTCCTATTCCAACCTATGAATGATGAAGTTCACACTCAGGGCTGAGAACCACAGTGGTGCTAAAGCAGAAATAATATTTTTCACCTAACCAGACTTCATAAGGGCCCTATGCCCCCTTGGAATTTTAAAGATCTATGCATAAATATGAGGCCCAAATACATTCTAGATTTAACCTAACCCATGATTCATCTGCTCATAGCACTTAATACATGTGACACCAAATACAAGACTTTTACCAACTAACTCTGGAAGGATGAATGAAGTCTGTAAAAGAAATATTCAAAACAATCCTAGATAATAAAATGATTGCCATGTAGATGCAACAAACCCAAAGGAAAATAGGGAGACCCCCAAAGCAAGAGTGGAGTAATAGCAAACCAAACCAAAAAGCAAACCTAAACTAACCAACAACAACAAACAAACAAAGAAAAGTAGAAAGGGAAACCTACTCTAACCAAAGCAAAACAAACCAAACAGAAAGGGAACCTACTCTAACTATGTACAAGAAAAAGTTCTAAACAACTCAGGATTGGAAGTAATGCTTCAGGTACTGCCCATTGATAGGCAGTGGGATATCCTCTCTAGTGAGGGTTTTCAAGCGAAAAGCATTATCTCCCATAATCTTTGAAATTTGGTAAGGTCGGAGCCAAAGTTTGTCAAATTTACCATGCTTCCCTTTTCAATCATGTACTTTATCCCAGTAGAGAACCAAGTCAGAGATTCTAAAGGTCTTAACCTTGGCTCTCCTATCAAACCATCTTTTGACTACACCATGATGCTTGGAAAAATTTTCTCTTCATCTCTTCTTTCTTCTAGGTGCAACAATTCAGCCAGGTGAGATTCATGCCTATCCTCCTTGTCATAGTATTCATTAATGAACTGCAAAGTGGGGATCTTCAATTGAATGGGAAATACAGGTTCCAGGCCATACACAAGGTGGTAAGGAGAAGTTCCTAAGGAGGTCTTTTGTCTTGTATGGTCTACCCAAAGAGAAAATCTAAGTTGAGTGTGCCAATCCTTGGGGTTCTTCTCTAATAAATTATAGATGACTGTTAAGAGGTTCTTATTGGAAGACTCAGCCAGACCATTGCCTTGTGGATAATAATTGGATGCAAACTTTATTACAATTACATGATCAAAGGCCCAATTATAATTTTTCAATGATGCAAATGTAGGACAATTATCACAAACCAAAGACAAATGACATCTAAAGCGATTGATAATACCTGATTTGATGAAATTGATTACCACTTCAAAATTACATTGTTTGCATGCAAGAGCCTCAGTCCATCTTGTGAAATAATCAGTAACAGTAAGAATATACTTGTGGCCTATATAAGAAAGTGGATTGATTGGACCTATGAAGTCCATTCCCCACTGTGTGAAAGCTTTTACCTCAAAAATTGGTTGAAGTGGAAGAGTTGCATGCTTTCCCTGGTGGCTGCAGTTTGACACACATGACAAGTTTTGACATGGTTGTGTGTGTCTTTAAACAATGTGGACCAATAATAACCAGCCCTCAAAATCAAATTTGGAGTGGAAGGTGAAGACCCATGGCCAGTGCCATATCTATCATGAAATTATACCATAACCCTTCCAGCTTCTCTTTTCCCTGAGCATCTCAAATAGACACTCTCATGATTTTTCTTGTACAGAACAACTCCTTTCATCATGAAACTATCACTTTTCAAACACAAATCTCTCCTTTGTACTAAATTAAGATGTTTAGGATAGTGTTGATTCAAAAGATAGTAAATAATCTCATCATACCAATCCCCTAGAGACACATCCTAGAGGTGATAGTGTTGGGTGGTGAGGTCTGGACCCATTTCTGCCATTGTCTTAGTTATCCCTTGTCCTCTCACTAGTTTCATGGGTTGAATCTCAATATCATACTTGTTGATGGTTCAGATGAGCACAACAATAGTTAAGCAGAATATTAGTATTCTACTCTCCTAAAAGAGAAAGAATAACACATAGATATCTAACTCCCAAGGTCTTGGTAATTGGTTCTTGACTGTGCTGATTTCACTCAATGGTTGATGTGAACTATAATGCTCAAACGGCCTGCTGGTGTTGAGCTTCTGGATTGTTCTAAGATCAAACATAAATTCAAACCTACTTTAACTAGGGCTTTTTAAAGAAACAGAAAAAGATAGATCAAAGATTTGGAACTGAAGAGAATAATAATTCATCTAACTTAACCAGACTTGTTACCTTTCAAGGAATTGCTAACTAAAATTCGAGAACAAAATTAACTTGTGATTAACATACAGTTTCATTCATTCATAGTGCTAACTTCAACAACATATTTTAAATCACCATTTAAACAAAACATAAAATAAGATTCTATTCCTTGAAAGCTTTGCAAATCAAATGATTAGCCAAAGATAAATACCATTCTGAAACACAATATGAAGTAGATTTAAATCCGGTTGCTTCTACTATTGGTGAAACGGATAAGCAACATTTACAAATCTGGCACAATCACTAGTGTATAGAAAACATGTCTTTAGATTGTTTCCATCTATGCTAAGAGAACCAGAAGGATGCATTACTGCCTTTTGTCGAATCTAATTCTTATTCTATTCTACTCTTAAGTTTTTTTCCTACTATTACTGGTTTCTAAAAAATCCTCTTCCCTTAAAAAGAGGCAAAAAGTGCCATACATACAAAACATGCCAAAAAGAATGCATCGGCCCCTATTTTTTAGGGTTTACAAAATATCAGTTGGTTACAGGAGGGTTGGCCCTCAGATCTTTTTGGAATGAAGTTAATGATGTATTCAATGTGCATCACCGTGTCCATGTCAGTGAAGGATCACCTTGAAGAAAATCCCTTAGATCTTTTGGAATGATTGCATTAACTCTCAACCTCCGTGTCCACCCTCGAACTTCCATCAGAGCTGCTTTGAATGCCCTAGAGTATAGCCATTAATATCGATCTACCTTTTTCCAGTAGACACCACATCTATCCCTGAGACTCGTGGCCTCTTCTTCATTTTGGCTTTCTTCCTGCTCTAGATCCTTTTGCAAGTTAATCCCCTCTTCGAGAAGCAACATCTGACCTCCCCTATTAGATCCAAACACCATTACTTCACCGTGTTGACCCATGCCACACACATTCTATTGACCTTCTTCGCATGGGGTATTCAATCAGTCAAACTACCAATGGTTCACATTTAGCTTCTTCTGATTGGTTGAACACGCTCCACGTAGGATTTCTAGGTGGTCAAAGGCTACTCAAATAGAATCGCATGTAGGTGAGACACTTGTCGTGTCTCCCCGATGCGATTAGACTCTATAGCAGCATCGACATAGCATACAACTATCGGTGAGACCTCCTATCAAACGCAAAAGTTATATTGATATCACAAAAAACCATCGGCAAGACAATCATTATCCGCCAGAGGTTATAGCGGGCGCTAAGAGTCATATCGATATCCCTTTTCCATTAGCAAGTCCATCGCTATCGGTAAGACTCTCTCAGTTAGCAAGATATCGTAGCGAAGCCACAAGACCTTCAATGAGACATACCATCATTGGAAAGATATCATGTCGAGCTCAACTTCCTTTAGCAAGACCATCGTTTGTCAATAAGACATTACACCAACCCCTTCCTCTGTCGGCGAGACCACGATCATTTGACTAGACCCCATAGTGATGATGCCTCCTTTTGGCGAGCTCATTTCATTTTGAGGTGACTCCACTTAGTCAACGAGACTTCATAGCGATGAAACCTCCTATTGGTGAGACCCTAGTGAGTCAGCTAGACATTATGTCAAGATCATCCCACTCTTGCCAAGCTCAAACCCTTCTTTTGGTGGGACCTCCTTCAGTCGGCAAGACATTATGCCAAATGAAAATATTTCACTCAGAGTCTCCTCGAGCTCAAAACATTGTGAACCACTGTTGGAAAGAGTCCCCCGGTCGACAAGAGATTACACCGAAGGCATAACCTTCAGTGAGACATTCAACAATCGACAGGACTTCTCCCCAAGGCCTTCATCTTTCAGTGAGACTCCACCCGGTCATGAAGACTTTACCCCTTTGGCTAGACATCATACCGAACTCAAACCTTTCAGCGAGACTCCCAAGTGTCGATAGGACATCTCCCTGAAAGCATCCCACTTCGGTGAGACCTCACCCCATCGATGAGACCTTACCCCGAAGCCACAACCTTTCATTGAGACCCCCATTTGTCAGCAAGGCCTCATAGCAAACACAAAACACTCTCCCTGAAACTGGCCCATTTCGATGATACCTCTATTTGTTGACCAGACCTCATACAGACATGACCCCCTTTCACCGAGACCTCCATTAGTCAAGAAGACTTCTCCCCAAACCCAAATTCTTTCGGCGACACTAGCCTTATGTTCAATGGTCGGCGAGACTTCTTTTGGTTGGTGAGATATATAAAATACCATGGCAATTAAAATGTCTAGCCGACCAGTATATTTCAAACGAACAGAACCAAACTGCCAGTTAGCAAGACATCGACGTGGTCTCAGTAACTTTATCCTTGGAAGAGTTTTATACCAAATGTGACTGAGGTATGCTTTCCAACTGAGTTCCTTGAGAAATATCATCAAGTGTATAATTTAATCATGAAACAAAAATGCCTCCATTAGTCCTCAAAGCATATAAAATACACTATTGTTCATCATGCCTTCAATTTTTTTTAAAAAGGAGACCCAACCCTGGTTGAGGTAGAACCAAAATCTAACAGAACAAAAGAAAAACTCAGGAGGAAAACAAAAGAACCCCTAAGACCAAACCAAACAACCAAAGGTGAAGAAAACAAAAGAAAAGGGGGACCTGTTTTGTTCCAGAATAAAATGAGGTGGTTATGTAAGGCATAACAAATGGCAACTCAGCTGGGAAAATGGTTTAACCATTTTCAAGAAACTGAAGAATTCAACTACCCAAAACTCCTAGTTTATGAACATCATAAATCCAGTTGGGTCAATTTTAACAAGAAAGGTTGAGCTATAATTTCAAATGTAAGTCAACACTGGCTAACCCTGAATCCATGGGTGTGTGCTTAATGGTGCATCATGTTTTTATAAAGTTTTCCTCATCTTTCGAACAACAATGTGCAAGATTTGAACTACATGAGTTGATTCCCTTCAGCTGTTGTGCAATGATATCCTGGAAAATGGAAAATGTGGAAAAGGGAATCAACTCCTCCACTTTGGAACCTTAGGAAGGTTGTAGCTGCTTGGTGAGAATGATTGCACCTGGGTAGGGATGGTGGATGAAGTGGCATAAGGCTACAGATGGTGGAAATTTGCAAGTATAAGAGGATTATAACCTTGAGTTTGGCTACCTGAATTTCTAGTGTCAAGTCCAAATTGTTCCAATAAGAGAGCTTTTTTGAATGCATCATGCAAGGATGTAGCCTCAACACCACGTTTTACTTTGGTTGTAAATGAAGGGTTTAAACCCCAATAATAATGTTCTATCAGTAGATGATCATCAACAACCAAATCTAAAGATTGAACCCTTTGATACATAAACAAAAAATCTGTGATTAAATTGATAAATGTGTTCTAATGGTATCCTTTTTGTAGTTGCAAATTCATGTAATGGGTGTAGTGCATGTGCATGAGGATCAAACTGATCTAAAAATAAGATTTTAAATTCTATCCATGAACAAACAGAATCTGGTGGCAGATTATCATACCATTGCCTTGATGTACCTTGAAGTGTTTTGACAAATAACTGGCAAATGATATCTTGATGTTGAATCTAGAGAAAAATGAATATACGCCTACAAGTTTCGACATGTTTAGAAGCATTTTTCCCACTGTTAGGGAAAAATAAAGGAAGCCTATCATACAAGTGACTAGGGATTTCATGGACAAGTCTTGGTGTATACAAAGGGCTACCCATTAGAGCTAGGTTTTCCAAGATTTGACCCACTCCAACTCACAACAATCCAAAATTACTCGAGGCCCTCCTTCTAGCACCAATTTCCGTTGATGGTTTGAATGAGCATAGTAATAGTTAAGCAAAATATTACTATTCTGCTCTCTTGAAAGAGAAAGAATAACACATGGATATCTAACTCCCAAGGTCTCGGTAATTGGTTCTCGACTGTGCAGATTTTACTCAATGGTTGATGTGAACTATAATGTTCAAGGGGTCTACTGGTGTTGAGCTTCTAGATTGTTCTAAGATCAAACATAAATTCAAACCTACTTTAACTGGGGTTTTTTAAAGAAACGGAAAAAGATAGATCAAAGCTTTGGAACTAAAGAGAATAATAATTCATCCAACTTAACCAGACTTTTTACCTTTCAAGGAATTGCTAACTAAAACTAGAGAACAAAATTAACTTGTGATTAACACATAGTTTCATTCATTCATAGTGCTAACTTCAACAACAGATTTTAAATCACCATTTAAAAAAAACATAAAATAAGATTTCATTCCTTGAAAGCTTTGCAAATCAAATGATTAACCCAAGATAAATACCATTCTGAAACACAATATGAAGTAGATTTAAATCTGGTTGCTTCTACTGTTGGTGAAACAGATAAGCAACATTTACAAATCTGGCACAATCACCAGTGTACATAAAACATGTCTTCAGATTGTTTCCATCTATGCTAAGAGAACCAGAAGGATATGTTACTGCCTTCTGTCGAATCTAACTATTATTCTATTCTACTCTTAAGTTTTTTTCTACTATTAATGGTTTCTGAAAAATCCTCTTCCCTCAAAAAGAGGAAAAAAGTGCCATATATACAAAATGTGCCAAAAAGAATGTGTTGGCCCCTATTTTTTAGGGTTTACAAAATATCAATTGGTTACAGGAGGGTCATCCCTTAGATCTTTTTGGAATGAAGTTAATGATGCATTCAATGTGCATCCCCATGTCCATGTTGGTGAAGGATCACCCTTAGGAAAATCCCTTAGATATTTTGGAATGATCGCATTAACTCTCAACCTCCATGTCCGCCCTTGAACTTCCATAGAGCTTTTTTGAATGCCCTAGAGTATAGCCATTAATATCGATCTACCTTTTTCCAGTAGACACCACAGCTGTCCCTGTGACTCGTGGCCTCTTCTTCATTTCAACTTTCTTCCTACTCTAGATCCTTCTACAAGTTAATCCCCTCTTTGAGAAGTAGCATCCAACCTCCCTTGTTAGATCCAAACACCATTACTTCACCATGTCGACCCATGCCGCGCACATTCTGTTGATCTTCTGCACAGGGGTAGTCAACCGGTCAAAATACCAATGGTTCACCTTTAGCTTCTTCTGATTGGTTGAACACACTCCACATAGGATTTCCAGGCAGTCAAAGGCTACTCAAACAGAATCACATGTCAATGAGACACTTGTCGTGTCTCCCTGATGCAATTAGACTCTATAGCAGCATTGACATAGCATACAACTATCGGTGAGACCTCATATTGAATGCAAAAGTTATATCGATATCACAAAAAACCATCAACAAGACAATCATTATTGGCCAAAGGTCATAGCAAGAGCTAAGAGTCATACCGATATCCCTTTTCCATTGGCAATTCCATCGCTATCGGCAAGACTCTCAATCGCAAGATATCGTAGTGAAGCCACAAGACCTTCGGTGAGACATACTATCATCGGCGAGATATCATGTCGAGCTCAACTTCCTTTGGCAAGACCACCATTTTTCGGTAAGACATTACACTGAACCCTTCCTTTTTTTACGATACCACGATCATTCGGCCAAACCCCACAGCAATGATGCCTCCTTTTGGTGAGCTCATTTCATTCTAGGGAGACTCCACTTAGTAGTCGGGACTTCATAGCGATGACACCTCCTATCGGCGAGACCCCAGCGAGTTAGCTAGACATTATGCCAAGATCATCCCACTCTCGCCGAGCTCAAACCCTTCTTTCGATGGGACCTCCTTCAGTCGACAAGATGTTATGCTGAACACAAATCTTTTGCTCGGAGTCTCCCCAAGCTCAAAACATTGTGAACCACTATCAACAAGAGTCCCCTAGTCGACAAGAGATTACACCGAAGGCATAACCTTTGGTGAGACATTTAGCAGTTGACAAGACTTCTCCCTGAGACCTTCATCTTTCAGTGAGACTCTGCCCAGTCGGGAAGACTTTACCCTTCAGCCAGACATCATGTCGAACTCAAACCTTTCGGTGAGACTCCCAAGTGTCGGCAAGACATCTCCCCAAAAGCATCCCACTTCGACGAGTCCTCACCCCATTGGTGAGACCTTACTCTAAAGGCACAACCTTTTGCTGAGACCCCCATTTTTCAATAGGACCTCATAACAAACACAAAACACTCTCCTTGAAATCGGCCCATTTTGGTGAGACCTCTATTTGTCGGCCAGACCTCATACTGACACTATCCCCTTTCACCGAGACTTCCATCAGTTGGGAAGACTTCTCCCCGAACCCAAATTCTTTCAGTGACGCTAGCCTTATGTGCAATGGTCAGCGAGACTTCCTTTGGTTGGCGAGATATATAAAAACCTGTAGACATGCAAAACTTGCATCATGCAGTTAATTAGGTCCATTCATCAACATTAATTTTATTTCTAAGGTTATTCATTTAATAAATCAAAAATTCAAGTCAAAAGGGGTCAAAACATCCTAATCATTATTAGGCTAATCTAATCCAAATTAAATTAACCTAACCATCCACTTGCACAAATAAATCAATTTATTGATTTATTTAAATCCCTATTTTCTTCAACATGGCACCTTGGAAGAATATTCCCCATTCATGCATTTTTAGAATTTTAAATTCTAACATGTCCCCCACTTAGAATTTTAAATTCTAACATATTCCCCACTCATGCATTTTTAGAATTTTAAATTCTGACATGTCTCCCACTCAGAATTTTAAATTCTGACATATTCCCCACTCATGCATTTTCGGAATTTTAAATTCTAACATATTCCCCACTCATGCATTTTCAGAATTTTAAATTTTGACATGTCTCCCACTTAGAATTTTAAATTCTTGGCACATTGGCCAAAATGTGCTCACTCCTCAACCACTCACAAGTTGACAAGTGGCTCCATTTGATTGGCTAAATCATTATCCCACATTGATCCATTTTGAGCTCTCTTCCAACTTGAAAATCTATAAATAGAGGGCTTATTCTTCAACAAGAACACACACAACCCATGCAATAATCAAAGTATCCTCTCCCCTTGCATAGTAATGCAATCTTGGGTGTAAGAGAAATGATTATTGAGCTAAGTTTCACCCACAACTTATACAATAACCGAAGTATCCTCTCCCCTTGTGCAGTAATGCGATCTTGGGTGTAAGAGAAATGATTATTGCACTAAGTTGCATCCACAACTCATGCAAAGTTACTCTCTTGAATGGAGAGCTAATTTAATTTTTTCCATCTTCATAATATTTCATATCAATTTCATCATAGAGCTTAGCAAAGGATTGGGAAAGAGCTATTTTCCACAAGTAAAGTTATTATGCAAGTCTATCATTGGAGCTTGGAGCATTCTTGGAGTCTTATAGATAGTTTTTATATCATGTTTATATCTTAGATTAATGTATTGCATCATAGTTACATTTTATCATCCATCTTGCATCATAGTTGCATTTTAGATTACTTCATTTTAAGTTTGCATTTGAGTATATGTAGAATCATGCATAGAATCATATAGTTCAATACCATAGCATCCACCTCCACTTATTCATTTATCATCAACATCATCCTCCATCCATCATGGCATTCATCATCATTGTTTGCACATAGTTTCATGTAGGCATATAGTTGGCTTGCATGTTGAATATCAATCTAGTTTCTTAAGTGTCATTCTAATAGCCTTTATGCACATAGAAATCTAAGGGCCAAAAAGAATCATTTAGGAATAGAGGACAATGAGACATTCATGGAAGATTTATCTTTATTGCAACTTAGACTAGTTTTACTTTGCTTTGAGTCTTTCAATATAAATCGTTTCATTAAGGTTTGTGTTGATAATAACTTTGCACATTTAACACACACACAAAACCCATGGCCATTAAAATTTCTGGTTGACCGATATATTTCAAATGAACAGAACCAAACTACCAGTCGACAAGACATCGAGCTATTCTCAGCAACTTTATCCTTGGAAGAGTTTTATACCAAATGTGATTGAGGTATGCTTTCCAACTAAGTTCCTTGAGAAATATCATTAGGTGTATGATTTAATTTTGCAACACAATTTCCTCCATTAGTCCTCAAAGCATATAAAATACACTATTTTTCATCATGCCTTCAATTTTTTTTAAAAAGGAAACCCAACCCTAGCTGAGGCAGAACCAAAATCTGACAGAACAAAAGACAAACTCAGGAGGAAAACAAAAGAACCCCTAAGACCAAACCAGACAAGCAAAG